>CM037095.1:46148184-46770105 GCA_020916435.1 Oxytropis ochrocephala | reverse complement strand
GACTCCGTGAGATAACGACGCACTTTTACGGAAAGAAAAAATTTTATGAACTTAAGCCAAATTTACCAAATTCATATTCTTCAAATAAGTAAATATAACTATTTGATATTTTTTTATTATGACTGTAGATTTTATAAATAGAAATAGTTTAATGATTTTTTAAAGAATTAATTTTTTTTTAAAAAGATTTAATGTTGGATGGATGATTTGTAAGGAAAAAAACTAAAATTACAAAAATATTAGGTGATGAATTATTTTTAAAAAATAACTTTAACAAAAATTAGTTTTAGGAGTTGTAAATAAGCAGGCTTATGGAAACAACAAAATATATTATAAAAAGAGTAATATATACTTATGAGCAAAAAAAAAAATATAAAGTTTCATTGTGAAAGGGTATAGAGAAAAGATATTTTTATATTCATTATTTGGACAAAAAAATTTAGTTTATGACCTCATATAACAAAAAAGTAGAATTTTTGGCATTCATAAGTGTTCATTTTTACTACAAAAGATTTCTCTCAGATCGAATCGTAAGAATGATGTAAGAGAACAATGAAGTTTCATTGGTTCCCTAAATGAGGCAGAGATGGAAAGACACACACAGAGAGACGACACACTCAAACGACATTGAAATCAAATCTCTATCAAAACATCGGAGTAAACATCAAATTCCAATAAAAATTAGGGGTAATGGGAAAGAAATAATAGAGCGATTGAGTACTATTCATCACAAACATATGAAAGAACTAAAATCTAAACAAATGCTTAAAAACAAGATTGATAAGGTGTTCACAACAAAATAATAAAATTGTATTCATACCAAAATACATAGTTGAATACCATACCATCAAGTCAAAATGTCAACAACATAGAAAACAAAACAACGATGGAAAAATGATCCACCAAATTTCTTTAATCAAGGGAACACAGTTTAGATAGACAATGGAAGATCAAGGATCTCAATCCAACTCTCTCAACCGTGATTCCCTTGTTTAAAAAAATGCAATGAATCAAAACGCCGCCATCGACTCGTCGCCGCGAGATCTTCAAATTGAGACTATGCCTTTCTAGCCTTATCTCAAGATGTATTTATAGGACTAGATATAGGGTTTTCCCCACTTTGACTCCGTGAGATAACGACGCACTTTTACGGAAAGAAAAATTTTATGAACTTAAGCCAAATTTACCAAATTCATATTCTTCAAATAAGTAAATATAACTATTTGATATTTTTTATTATGATTTGTAGATTTTATAAATAGAAATAGTTTAATGATTTTTAAAGAATTAATTTTTTTAAAAAGATTTAATGTTGGATGGATGATTTGTAAGGAAAAAAACTAAAATTACAAAAATATTAGGTGATGAATTATTTTTAAAAAATAACTTTAACAAAAATTAGTTTTAGGAGTTGTAAATAAGCAGGCTTATGGAAACAACAAAATATATTATAAAAAGAGTAATATATACTTATGAGCAAAAAAACAAAATATAAAGTTTCATTGTGAAAGGGTATAGAGAAAAGATATTTTTATATTCATTATTTGGACAAAAAAAATTTAGTTTATGACCTCATATAACAAAAAGTAGAATTTTTGGCATTCATAAGTGTTCATTTTTACTACAAAAAGATTTCTCAGATCGAATCGTAAGAATGATGTAAGAGAACAATGAAGTTTCATTGGTTCCCTAAATGAGGCAGAGATGGAAAGACACACACAGAGAGAGACGACACACTCAAACGACATTGAAATCAAATCTCTATCAAAACATCGGAGTAAACATCAAATTCCAATCAAAATTAGGGGTAATGGGAAAGAAATAATAGAGCGATTGAGTACTATTCATCACAAACATATGAAAGAACTAAAATCTAAACAAATGCTTAAAAACAAGATTGATAAGGTGTTCACAACAAAATAATAAAATTGTATTCATATCAAAATACATAGTTGAATACCATACCATCAAGTCAAAATGTCAACAACATAGAAAACAAAACAACGATGGAAAAATGATCCACCAAATTTCTTTAATCAAGGGAACACAGTTTAGATAGACAATGGAAGATCAAGGATCTCAATCCAACTCTCTCAACCGTGATTCCCTTGTTTAAAAAAATGCAATGAATCAAAACGCCGCCATCGACTCGTCGCCGCGAGATCTTCGAAATTGAGACTATGCCTTTCTAGCCTTATCTCAAGATGTATTTATAGGACTAGATATAGGGGTTTTCCCCACTTTGACTCCGTGAGATAACGACCGCACTTTTACGGAAAGAAAAAATTTTATGAACTTAAGCCAAATTTACCAAATTCATATTCTTCAAATAAGTAAATATAACTATTTGATATTTTTTATTATGACTGTAGATTTTATAAATAGAAATAGTTTAATGATTTTTTAAAGAATTAATTTTTTTTTAAAAAGATTTAATGTTGGATGGATGATTTGTAAGGAAAAAACTAAAATTACAAAAATATTAGGTGATGAATTATTTTTAAAAATAACTTTAACAAAAATTAGTTTTAGGAGTTGTAAATAAGCGGCTTATGGAAACAACAAAATATATTATAAAAAGAGTAATATATACTTATGAGCAAAAAAACAAAATATAAAGTTTCATTGTGAAAGGGTATAGAGAAAAGATATTTTTATATTCATTATTTGGACAAAAAAAATTTAGTTTATGACCTCATATAACAAAAAAGTAGAATTTTTGGCATTCATAAGTGTTCATTTTTTACTACAAAAAGATTTCTCTCAGATCGAATCGTAAGAATGATGTAAGAGAACAATGAAGTTTCATTGGTTCCCTAAATGAGGCAGAGATGGAAAGACACACACAGAGAGAGACGACACACTCAAACGACATTGAAATCAAATCTCTATCAAAACATCGGAGTAAACATCAAATTCCAATCAAAATTAGGGGTAATGGGAAAGAAATAATAGAGCGATTGAGTACTATTCATCACAAACATATGAAAGAACTAAAATCTAAACAAATGCTTAAAAACAAGATTGATAAGGTGTTCACAACAAAATAATAAAATTGTATTCATACCAAAATACATAGTTGAATACCATACCATCAAGTCAAAATGTCAACAACATAGAAAACAAAACAACGATGGAAAAATGATCCACCAAATTTCTTTAATCAAGGGAACACAGTTTAGATAGACAATGGAAGATCAAGGATCTCAATCCAACTCTCTCAACCGTGATTCCCTTGTTTAAAAAAATGCAATGAATCAAAACGCCGCCATCGACTCGTCGCCGCGAGATCTTCGAAATTGAGACTATGCCTTTCTAGCCTTATCTCAAGATGTATTTATAGGACTAGATATAGGGGTTTTCCCCCACTTTGACTCCGTGAGATAACGACGCACTTTTACGGAAAGAAAAATTTTATGAACTTAAGCCAAATTTACTAAATTCATATTCTTCAAATAAGTAAATATAACTATTTGATATTTTTTATTATGATTTGTAGATTTTATAAATAGAAATAGTTTAATGATTTTTAAAGAATTAATTTTTTTAAAAAGATTTAATGTTGGATGGATGATTTGTAAGGAAAAAACTAAAATTACAAAAATATTAGGTGATGAATTATTTTTAAAAATAACTTTAACAAAAATTAGTTTTAGGAGTTGTAAATAAGCAGAGCTTATGGAAACAACAAAATATATTATAAAAGAGTAATATATACTTATGAGCAAAAAAAAAAAATATAAAGTTTCATTGTGAAAGGGTATAGAGAAAAGATATTTTTATATTCATTATTTGGACAAAAAAATTTAGTTTATGACCTCATATAACAAAAAGTAGAATTTTTGGCATTCATAAGTGTTCATTTTTACTACAAAAGATTTCTCTCAGATCGAATCGTAAGAATGATGTAAGAGAACAATGAAGTTTCATTGGTTCCCTAAATGAGGCAGAGATGGAAAGACACACACAGAGAGAGACGACACACTCAAACGACATTGAAATCAAATCTCTATCAAAACATCGGAGTAAACATCAAATTCCAATCAAAATTAGGGGTAATGGGAAAGAAATAATAGAGCGATTGAGTACTATTCATCACAAACATATGAAAGAACTAAAATCTAAACAAATGCTTAAAAACAAGATTGATAAGGTGTTCACAACAAAATAATAAAATTGTATTCATACCAAAATACATAGTTGAATACCATACCATCAAGTCAAAATGTCAACAACATAGAAAACAAAACAACGATGGAAAAATGATCCACCAAATTTCTTTAATCAAGGGAACACAGTTTAGATAGACAATGGAAGATCAAGGATCTCAATCCAACTCTCTCAACCGTGATTCCCTTGTTTAAAAAAATGCAATGAATCAAAACGCCGCCATCGACTCGTCGCCGCGAGATCTTCAAATTGAGACTATGCCTTTCTAGCCTTATCTCAAGATGTATTTATAGGACTAGATATAGGGTTTTTCCCCACTTTGACTCCGTGAGATAACGACGCACTTTTACGGAAAGAAAAAATTTTATGAACTTAAGCCAAATTTACCAAATTCATATTGTTCAAATAAGTAAATATAACTATTTGATATTTTTTATTATGACTGTAGATTTTAAAAATAGAAATAGTTTAATGATTTTTAAAGAATTAATTTTTTTGAAAAAGATTTAATATTGGATGGATGATTTGTAAGGAAAAAACTAAAATTACAAAAATATTAGGTGATGAATTATTTTTAAAAATAACTTTAACAAAAATTAGTTTTAGGAGTTGTAAATAAGCAGTGCTTATGGAAACAAACAAATATATTATAAAAAGAGTAATATATACTTATGAGCAAAAAAACAAAATATAAAGTTTCATTGTGAAAGGGTATAGAGAAAAGATATTTTTATATTCATTATTTGGACAAAAAAATTTAGTTTATGTCCTCATATAACAAAAAGTAGAATTTTTGGCATTCATAAGTGTTCATTTTTACTACAAAAGATTTCTCTCAGATCGAATCGTAAGAATGATGTAAGAGAACAATGAAGTTTCATTGGTTCCCTAAATGAGGCAGAGATGGAAAGACACACACAGAGAGAGACGACACACTCAAACGACATTGAAATCAAATCTCTATCAAAACATCGGAGTAAACATCAAATTCCAATCAAAATTAGGGGTAATGGGAAAGAAATAATAGAGCGATTGAGTACTATTCATCACAAACATATGAAAGAACTAAAATCTAAACAAATGCTTAAAAACAAGATTGATAAGGTGTTCACAACAAAATAATAAAATTGTATTCATACCAAAATACATAGTTGAATACCATACCATCAAGTCAAAATGTCAACAACATAGAAAACAAAACAACGATGGAAAAATGATCCACCAAATTTCTTTAATCAAGGGAACACAGTTTAGATAGACAATGGAAGATCAAGGATCTCAATCCAACTCTCTCAACTGTGATTCCCTTGTTTAAAAAAATGCAATGAATCAAAACGCCGCCATCGACTCGTCGCCGCGAGATCTTCGAAATTGAGACTATGCCTTTCTAGCCTTATCTCAAGATGTATTTATAGGACTAGATATAGGGTTTTTCCCCCACTTTGACTCCGTGAGATAACGACGCACTTTTACGGAAAGAAAAAATTTTATGAACTTAAGCCAAATTTACCAAATACATATTGTTCAAATAAGTAAATATAACTATTTGATATTTTTTTATTATGACTGTAGATTTTAAAAATAGAAATAGTTTAATGATTTTTTAAAGAATTAATTTTTTTTGAAAAAGATTTAATATTGGATGGATGATTTGTAAGGAAAAAAACTAAAATTACAAAAATATTAGGTGATGAATTATTTTTAAAAAATAACTTTAACAAAAATTAGTTTTAGGAGTTGTAAATAAGCAGGCTTATGGAAACAACAAAATATATTATAAAAAGAGTAATATATACTTATGAGCAAAAAAACAAAATATAAAGTTTCATTGTGAAAGGGTATAGAGAAAAGATATTTTTATATTCATTATTTGGACAAAAAAAATTTAGTTTATGTCCTCATATAACAAAAAGTAGAATTTTTGGCATTCATAAGTGTTCATTTTTACTACAAAAAGATTTCTCTCAGATCGAATCGTAAGAATGATGTAAGAGAACAATGAAGTTTCATTGGTTCCCTAAATGAGGCAGAGATGGAAAGACACACACAGAGAGAGACGACACACACTCAAACGACATTGAAATCAAATCTCTATCAAAACATCGGAGTAAACATCAAATTCCAATCAAAATTAGGGGTAATGGGAAAGAAATAATAGAGCGATTGAGTACTATTCATCACAAACATATGAAAGAACTAAAATCTAAACAAATGCTTAAAAACAAGATTGATAAGGTGTTCACAACAAAATAATAAAATTGTATTCATACCAAAATACATAGTTGAATACCATACCATCAAGTCAAAATGTCAACAACATAGAAAACAAAACAACGATGGAAAAATGATCCACCAAATTTCTTTAATCAAGGGAACACAGTTTAGATAGACAATGGAAGATCAAGGATCTCAATCCAACTCTCTCAACCGTGATTCCCTTGTTTAAAAAAATGCAATGAATCAAAACGCCGCCATCGACTCGTCGCCATGAGATCTTCAAATTGAGACTATGCCTTTCTAGCCTTATCTCAAGATGTATTTATAGGACTAGATATAGGGTTTTTCCCCACTTTGACTCCGTGAGATAACGACGCTTTTTTACGGAAAGAAAAATTTTATGAACTTAAGCCAAATTTACCAAATACATATTGTTCAAATAAGTAAATATAACTATTTGATATTTTTTATTATGACTGTAGATTTTAAAAATAGAAATAGTTTAATGATTTTTAAAGAATTAATTTTTTTGAAAAAGATTTAATATTGGATGGATGATTTGTAAGGAAAAAACTAAAATTACAAAAATATTAGGTGATGAATTATTTTTAAAAATAACTTTAACAAAAATTAGTTTTAGGAGTTGTAAATAAGCAGCTTATGGAAACAACAAAATATATTATAAAAAGAGTAATATATACTTATGAGCAAAAAAACAAAATATAAAGTTTCATTGTGAAAGGGTATAGAGAAAAGATATTTTTATATTCATTATTTGGACAAAAAAAATTTAGTTTATGTCCTCATATAACAAAAAGTAGAATTTTTGGCATTCATAAGTGTTCATTTTTACTACAAAAGATTTCTCTGTATCGAATCGTAAGAATGATGTAAGAGAACAATGAAGTTTCATTGGTTCCCTAAATGAGGTAGAGATGGAAAGACACACACAGAGAGAGAGACGACACACTCAAACGACATTGAAATCAAATCTCTATCAAAACATCGGAGTAAACATCAAATTCCAATCAAAATTAGGGGTAATGGGAAAGAAATAATAGAGCGATTGAGTACTATTCATCACAAACATATGAAAGAACTAAAATCTAAACAAATGCTTAAAAACAAGATTGATAAGGTGTTCACAACAAAATAATAAAATTGTATTCATACCAAAATACATAGTTGAATACCATACCATCAAGTCAAAATGTCAACAACATAGAAAACAAAACAACGATGGAAAAATGATCCACCAAATTTCTTTAATCAAGGGAACACAGCTTTAGATAGACAATGGAAGATCAAGGATCTCAATCCAACTCTCTCAACCGTGATTCCCTTGTTTAAAAAAATGCAATGAATCAAAACGCCGCCATCGACTCGTCGCCGCGAGATCTTCTAAATTGAGACTATGCCTTTCTAGCCTTATCTCAAGATGTATTTATAGGACTAGATATAGGTTTTTTCCCCCACTTTGACTCCGTGAGATAACGACGCACTTTTACGGAAAGAAAAAATTTTATGAACTTAAGCCAAATTTACCAAATACATATTGTTCAAATAAGTAAATATAACTATTTGATATTTTTTATTATGACTGTAGATTTTAAAAATAGAAATAGTTTAATGATTTTTTAAAGAATTAATTTTTTTTGAAAAAGATTTAATATTGGATGGATGATTTGTAAGGAAAAAAACTAAAATTACAAAAATATTAGGTGATGAATTATTTTTAAAAATAACTTTAACAAAAATTAGTTTTAGGAGTTGTAAATAAGCAGCTTATGGAAACAACAAAATATATTATAAAAAGAGTAATATATACTTATGAGCAAAAAAAAAAATATAAAGTTTCATTGTGAAAGGGTATAGAGAAAAGATATTTTTATATTCATTATTTGGACAAAAAAATTTAGTTTATGTCCTCATATAACAAAAAGTAGAATTTTTGGCATTCATAAGTGTTCATTTTTACTACAAAAGATTTCTCTCAGATCGAATCGTAAGAATGATGTAAGAGAACAATGAAGTTTCATTGGTTCCCTAAATGAGGCAGAGATGGAAAGACACACACACAGAGAGAGACGACACACTCAAACGACATTGAAATCAAATCTCTATCAAAACATCGGAGTAAACATCAAATTCCAATCAAAATTAGGGGTAATGGGAAAGAAATAATAGAGCGATTGAGTACTATTCATCACAAACATATGAAAGAACTAAAATCTAAACAAATGCTTAAAAACAAGATTGATAAGGTGTTCACAACAAAATAATAAAATTGTATTCATACCAAAATACATAGTTGAATACCATACCATCAAGTCAAAATGTCAACAACATAGAAAACAAAACAACGATGGAAAAATGATCCACCAAATTTCTTTAATCAA
The DNA here is from genome assembly GCA_020916435.1 of Oxytropis ochrocephala. Lineage (NCBI taxonomy): Eukaryota > Viridiplantae > Streptophyta > Magnoliopsida > Fabales > Fabaceae > Oxytropis > Oxytropis ochrocephala. Next base: position 46,761,319 of record CM037095.1, on the reverse strand, counting down.
GGGAACACAGTTTAGATAGACAATGGAAGATCAAGGATCTCAATCCAACTCTCTCAACTGTGATTCCCTTGTTTAAAAAAATGCAATGAATCAAAACGCCGCCATCGACTCGTCGCCGCGAGATCTTCGAAATTGAGACTATGCCTTTCTAGCCTTATCTCAAGATGTATTTATAGGACTAGATATAGGGTTTTTCCCCCACTTTGACTCCGTGAGATAGCGACGCACTTTTACGGAAAGAAAAAACCAACACGGACCGCATAATATTAAAAGGTTACATTTGTGTGTTGCACATATTTATTTGTATTTAATTTACATTAATAACCATGCCTTAACTTATAAAAATATTTTTTCAAAAACATTGAATAATTCATTTGTCTATACCTAAAGAGACTAATTAGACTCTAATTGACTATTAAGGACATTAGATTGTATCAATTAAATAACATTTAGGAAAATGTGTAAGATAATAAAATTCAAAGACTTAGTTACAAAATTCATGTTAGTATAATATAAGTATCTTGTTGGGGACTATCTATTGATACTTGTTAAGTGATAATGTGTTCATTAATTTGTTTTGATTTTATCTTGTTGTTGAAGATCTATTCATACTTGTTTTGATTGTGAATATGTATTAGAAAGTGCATGTCCGCCTTGCATCTCTCGGAACCTTTGGAAATCCTTACTAGAATTAGGTTTTTAAGAATGTTTGATGAGATTTCAATGATATTAGAATTGTTGTGTTGGCTTTCATGATATGTTTTAGGTTTTAATTGATTTGTATTCTCTTTAAATGATTATTGTGGGTACTTGTAAAATTTAATTGTGAAAAATGTTTTAATTAATTAGTGCCTAAAAATTTTATGAACTTAAGCCAAATTTACCAAATTCATATTCTTCAAATAAGTAAATATAACTATTTGATATTTTTTTATTATGTGTAACATCCCTAACTTTGTTAATATCAATCTAAGAAATTAACGAGCGATTTACTATTCGGAGTGATTAATAAATCCAATATCGGATTTGGGACAGACGAGATAGCATTGTCTATCAATTAAATAAGAGGATTAAAGTGCTCTAGTAATTAAGCTATGTAGCGATTTTGTAAGAAATCGGATTAAAACGGACTAAAGTGAGTGAAAATGAATTAAGGGCATTTTGGAGCCGTGAGAGAAGAAGAGGAAAGAAGAGAAGAAGAAGAGAAGAAATGGGTAAGGAGGAAGAAGAGGAAAAATGGGAGCTTTAAACTCATTAAAACACAATTCTTCCGTCACCAAAAATGATCTCCTCCTCATCCTCTTCGATTTGGTACCAAAATCATCATCATCAACTCACACTCTCTCACTTTGCCATTTTTGAATTTAAGTGGAAAATGGAGGTTTTGTTGTTCAAGCTCAAAGGAAAGCTTTGAATGGTATTTGGGAGCGAGTTTAAGGTGGATTGCGCAAATATTGAGGTCCAATTTGGGGTTTGTGAAGAATCAAAAGGTTAGGGTTCATATTGGGATTATGTGTGAATAGTGAATTGAAGCTTGTAGACGATGAATAGTAATTTCATAGAGGTTTTGTGATTTATTGTAGGTTCAAAGGACTGGGAGCGGATTCGATTGTCGTCGGAGCGTAAAGTTTATGCGAGGAACGATTGTGCGGTTATGTAGATTAAGCCTATGGGTTTCGACTTCGGAGTTATTCGGTTTGAGTTCAAGGATACGGGGATTGTTCGTGTGTTTTCTCGTTCGTGAGAACATCAAGGATTCGGAGTTATAGTACACTAGGGAGAGGGAAGTCATGAGCCCTCGAGCTAGGCCCATATGAGGTTGTTCACTGTGAGTGGATTGGGTTCACCGCAAACCGAAGAAAAGAAAAATGGTTTAAGGTGTTGTACTAGATTATGTAAGAGGATAGTGAATAACCATCAAGAATTGGGTTATGAACTATAGATAAGTAATTTAAGTTGTACATAGTCATCCAGAATCAGACTACGAACTCGTATGTAATTCATTTATCGGATTACACATGATTGATTGTATATTGTAATTCTTTTTGAATTACTAATTATGGTTTTATAAATGGACCGAGTGATAGGTAAGGGGTCACGGTAAGACTCACTGAGACAAGTTGTCTCACCCTACAAATGTTGTTGTTTTTCAGAGAAACAGGGAAAGAAGTTCCTTTATGGCTCGAGTGGATGGAGAGCTCGAGAAGGATGTTACATTATGACTGTAGATTTTATAAATAGAAATAGTTTAATGATTTTTTAAAGCATTAATTTTTTTTGAAAGAGATTTAATATTTGTTATTCTTTGAAATTCTGAAATTCAATACTTATGATAAAATATCTTAATAATTATTTATTTCATGTTTGATTTTCAATTTCAAGTCATTTTTTCCAATTATCTTCCGGATTAAGGAAAATTGTGTGTTGTACTTGGATGGATGATGTAACACCCTCATATTTCTATCTAGTAGAAATACTAAAGTGTACCTAATGGCATACATCAGAGTATACTTATTCCTGTCTCAGATATAGATTTGACCAAAAACTCCCGAATCTAAATCAAAGAGTCGTAAACATAATATAGTCCAAAGTTCAATATCCCAAAACAAGACAACAATGAAAAACGATTACATAACTCAAATACAAATTCAAGTTATAAATCGAATACAAAGATACAAGGGAAAAATCATAACTATTAATAGACGAACTACGTCTTCCATTTCCTTCTCGAGCACTCCATCCACTCGAGCCATAAAGGATCTTCTTTCCCTGTTTCTCTGTAAAACAACAACATTTGTAGGGTGAGATAACAAATCTCAGTGAGTCTTACCGTGACCCCTTACCTATCACTCGGTCCAATTATAAAACATTTTTCCTTTCATAAAGATTATTTATGACGCACCCAATCCTCGCTTGAATTGGTCAATAGCGTTGGAAGTTTCCTCTCAACCTAAGTACACCTTGGCGCACCCAATTCCTTTCCGAATTGGTCAATAGCATTGAGAGGTTCCTTCCAACCTAATTACGCCCATTTATTAGTAATTCAATATGAATTACAATACACAATCAATCACTGGTAATCCGATAAATAATTTACATTAGAGTTCATAATCCAATTCTTGATGACTATGTACAATTTAAATTATAAACTATAGTTCACAACCCAATTCTTGATGGTTATGACTATCCTCTTTTTTAATCTAGTACAACACCTTAAACCATTTTTCTTTTCTTCGGTTTGCGGTGAACCCAATCCACTCACAGTGAACAACCTCATATGGGCCTAGCTCGAGGGCTCATGACTTCCCTCTCCCTAGTGTACTATCCTCTTGGGTCGTCACACATAATCGATATAATTAAATACCGTACCCGCATTGGGCTGTCTACTATGTTCAATATACTTTATATATATACAACCATAACTCATTCTATGATAGGTTATAATATCAATGAATTCATGAAATCAATCCAATCAACATTTAAGTTATAAAACATTTGGTTCCTACACGTACTCTAGGTTTTACGGTTTTTCGAAATATTCATAACATTAACCGCTTAATTCAAAACCACTTTGGATATGTATCAAAAAGTTCTAACCAAAATTCGGCAGAGCTTCCTCTGAAATATGGACATCCCAAAATAATACATTTACCTGTATAACCAGTCCAGACATTAATTTTGTTCAAAAATCATTAATACATTTACGGTTTTCCAAAAGATTTGTAAATCCAACTAACACAGACCCACACCCGAAAACCATATTCAAACATAACAATAGTATCCATATATAATATAAGTGGTTAGGAAAAGGATTTGAAAGAAGTTTGAAGTTTAACGAGCGGGCGTCGAAACGAAACATCGAATTTTGGGGACATAAGGAACTTCTCAACTTTGTGCCCAAATTCCGTTCCGTTTCGTTCTCCGATCGAACCCAAACTATGTTTCAATACAATTTCAACCACAACAGTCAACATACACATATTCCAGAACAGACCACAGCAATCACAAGCAATTACTTCAAGTAATTCGTTTCAAGATTTGGAATAACACACACCGACATTTTTGCACACACATAAGTGCAGAATTTCCTACAGCAGTGCACCTACTTCGACCAATGATTTAAAATAGCACACACATAAGTGCAGAATTTCCTACAGCAGTGCACCTACTTCAGAGAGTTATGGCTAAAACAATGTGGCTGGTGCAAAAAATCGTTACTGTTACAAAAGTGAAACTTGTAACTAATTGTTCTCTCTCAATACACAGTCAAATCAAGTGATTCTTGTGCCTATTTCGAAGGACTTTTTGTCTACTTTCCAATGAAACAAGAATTATTTAAAACGGAGTTCAATTGAGAACTCAAGACCTGAAAAACTGAACCTATACACAGTTTAATTTCAGAAATTTGACATAACTTGAGACACTCATAACTTGAGCTACACATCTCCAAATTTAACGAAACCAGTGCCAAAACGACCGGCGTTAAGTCTATTTTCAAAAACAATCAGAAACATAATTGTTGGACTAACCGAACAGTCCCAGTTCTACAGAAACCGAAGCTGTGTCCAGATTTTCTAAAACAGCGAGTTCGAGACCAAATTGTGTTTTTCGCGACTCAAAATTTACGAAACGCGAGTAATTTCGACAACCACAGAAATCAATCAGTCAACACAACATAAAACAAAACCCTAAGCGAGTAAAACTCACCTATCGTGATGAAAATCACGAAAAACCGAAACTTTACGAAGGTCACGATTCCAAAACTTCACGAACTCAAACCGAACCGTTCCAAAAGCTCCCAAACAGCTCCCAATTGAAAAACCAGCAGTTTAACCCTCTCCTCCTTCAGTTCCACGAACCAAACAGCAAGAGGAAACACTCCTAAGCTTCCAATTCTGAAACCCAAGCATTCAAAACCCTAACTTGAGCTTCCCAAACCTTACGCTACCTTCCACTATGAGCAAAATTTCATCTTCTCCATTTTGAGCTCCAATGGTCAACAATGGTGGATTGAGAAAGATGAAGCAATAGGGTATAAAATTAGTATCAATAGGTAGAGCTTGAGAAATGGAGAAGAATGGAATCAAAACATCTTACCTTTATGGAGAATCGATGGAGAGATCTTCTCCTCTTCTACTTCTTCTTCACCTCCTCCCTTCCTTTCTCTCACGATTTCTCTTCCTCTCTCTCTGTTTCTTTTCCTTTCTTTCTATCTTTCTTTTCTCTCTCCTACTTTACCTTTCTTTCCTTCTCTTATCCGTGTTCTCTCTCCCTCTCTCTCAATTCATCTCTCTTACTTTATTTCACACAAGTGAGGAATGAGAGAGTACTTGGATAATTTTGGGTCTTGTAGCTCATTTAGTGTGAGTGGTATAACGACTAAAATACCCTTAGTGTTCTAATTTCCACTCAATAATGCATTTAAATTATCTACTCTAGCAAATATAAATTGCTTTCGTGACAACCTAATATTCGTAACTTGATTTATTACCTACTCGAGAAATAAATCACTCGTTAATTTCTTAATTCGAAATTAATGAAATTAGGGATGTTACATTCCGCGCCACTGGGCAACCAAAGTGATTTTTCGCGTCAAATTAAAACCGTTTTCGCATCTAAGTCAATCTGATTCATTCCAAGATCACAAACAACCATTTGTCATACAGAAACACTAAATTTAATAGTCCAATACCAACCAAAGATCAACAATAGTAAACAAAAGTCAATAATTTAAAACTTAGTTATCGAATCCTCAAATTACGGTATTGTTTTTGACTCTAGATTTTATTACGAAATCAAGGAACCACATATGACAGCATTCCAACAATCAAAATTAAATTGAAAACCCTAAACGTGAGTAAAACTCACCTCTCGTGATGAAAATCACGAAATACCGAAAATGTCGGAATGTGCTCACGAACGAAAACACACGAACAATCCCCGTATCCTCGAACTCAAACCGAATAACTCCGAAGTCGAAACCCATAAGCTTAATCTACATAACCGCACGATCGTGCCTCGCATAAACTTTACTCTCTGACGACAATCGAATCCGCTCCCAATCACCATTCAAAGCTTTCCTTTGAGCTTGAACAACAAAAACCTCCATTTTCCACTTACATTCAAAAATGGCAAAGTGAGAGAGTGTGAGTTGATGATGATGATTTTGGTACCAAATCGAAGAGGATGATGAGGAGATCATTTTTGGTGAAGGAAGAATTGTGTTTTGATGAGTTTAAAGCTCCCATTTTTCCGCTTCTTCCTCCTTACCCATTTCTTCTCTTCTTCTTCTTCCTTCCTCTTCTCTCTCACGTCTTCTCTCTCTCTCTCTAACTTTCCCCTTTTTAATTTTTTCTTCCTTCCTCTTCTCTCTCATCCGTGTTATCTCTCTCTCTCTCTCTATATCTCTCTTTTTATTTCTTCACACAAGTGTGGAATGAGAGAGCATTTGGATATTTTTGGTGTCTTAGAGCTCATTTAATGTGAGTGGTATAAAGACTAAAATACCCCTAGTGTTCTAATTTCCACTCAATTATGTATTTAAATTATATACTCAAGCAATTATAAATTGCTTCCGCGACAACTTCACATCCGTGACTTGATTTATTACCTACTCGAGTAATAAATCACTCGTTAATTTCTTAATTCGAAATTAACGAAATTAGGGATGTTACAATCACCCCAACTTGAAAAAATTTGTCCTCAAAATTGAACAAACATACCTTCCAGAAACCAAATACGGATACTCCATCCGCATATCATCATCCAATCCGCATGAAACCTTCTCGGCCGACAAACCATTTCCAATCTACTTTAGCAATTGGAATTGTTCGCGTCCGAAGTGTCTTCTCTCTACATTCTAGGATATGACTTGGATTGGAAAGGTATTTCCTCAATTGAAATACGTGAAACACATCACGTAGATTGGATAATACAAAAGGTAAAGCTATACAGCACCCCCAATAGCACAATACGCTCGATGATTTGGAAAGGTCCAATATACCGAAGACGATGTTCTACTGTAACAATGATTGATGAAACTCTTACAATACGGGGTCACCCGATTTAACTCTAGTGGTCTACTCCTTTTGACAACATATTTCTGCTGAACAACTCTGAGCTATCTTCGATTCTCACTATATACACAATAGTTTCCAATTTAAAGTCATGAGTCAAACAAAGGTCTCTCATGAAACTTCAATTGCACCGGATTCATAAACTACCACTTACTGATGTTGCTTAAGAACACACCCTAAACCCTACTCCTAGGCGTCATTATAACTCTGAAACCTCAGGAACGGATCCTGAAGAATTAGGATGGAAACCTAAATTAGCTTCTCTTGCAACTCTAGAAAACATTCTCCACAATCAGAATCTCATTCACACGGCTGACCCTTACAAGTTAACAGAGGAGTGGAATAACTAATCTGCGAGGATTCTCGAGATGAATCTACGATGAAAAGCAGCTCCCCATTCAATACAACTTCAACTTTGTTGGGGTTTATTGCCCTCCTCAATGGGATATCACAATTCCCGAACTTCACTTCAAACCTCTAAAAATCACACTTCCGAGGTTTAGCGCACCACTTCTTCCCGCCCACACCTTTGTATATCCAATGGTTGCAACAATCCAGTGATCTTTTGATGCTAAGAGAATTCCATTTGAAATTTACATGGTTACCAAATAAAGAAAATTCTAGGAGAAACAGTTTCACCCACTTGGATTCCATCAACCATAGCGATACAAGGATCTACCGATCTTAAATATCAAAATATTCATTAAATTAGGGACTAACTCATTAATCATTAATGGTAGTAACGATAAGAGTTACTAATGCGATTATGAACCATCAATCTCACGCATTCTGGTAGATTTGCAATGTCAAAACCCTTTGACCTTGTTTTATTTAATAGAAACGACATAGAAATTTGAACCAGCTACCTTCCATGCAAAACAACACTTCTTGATGATTCCTTTTTGAATACCATAGATATCGCTTACATTATATATAGCCAAAACTCGATTACAATATCGCAGATATTTCTCGTACTCTCCTCCATATTTACAGCCTAAATGCGATTTACGCTTATCAATATTATATATTTCAGCAAACTTCATCATCATTGTCCTCGTAATCATCATTTAAAGCGTCGACCTTAACCTTCCTCGTACTTTTCCTACAGCGGTTTTCACTTCCCCATACAGCTTATAGGAACTTGATTAACATCTTTTTTTTCCATTCCCGAAAACTCGTTTCCCATCAAGCTATGTAATGGACATGGCCGCCGATAACTGGATGGCACTCATGACCCGTTATTTGATTCTAAGAAATGACCGCAGTAAGGAAAAATAAAATATCACATGTGAGGGAAAATATACTCAAGCTGATTAAGCAAATCGCCTATTCTTGGCAATGGATACTTATTCCTAATAATAACTTTGTTCAACTGGAGGTAATCCCTACACGACCTTCTGCTCCCGTCTTTCTTTTCAACAAGTAACACAGGAGCACTGTAACACCCTAAATGATTTAATTAAGTAATTGACTAAATTATTTAAAGTGTTGCACTATTTTAATTATATTAAATATAATATAGTGTTTTATATTTAATATTTTATTTTAATTAAAGGGAGTGGTGGAAGAAATGGAGAGGGGGTGTAAAAAGGGCCCAAGGTGCGCTTGGCCCAATGTACATATACCCAAATTTGGAATTTGCTCTCATTTGTGAGAAGAAAGAAAGAACTTGCGAAGAGAGAAGAGAGAAAGGGGGAGGAAACGGCGCAAAAGCCCTAGAGAAGGGAGAGAGCTTGATCGCACCTTGAGAAGGAGGAGAAGAAGGCTCTCAGGTTTTTGAGGTTTTGTAGGTGACTACGTGAAAGAGCTTCTCTACGGTGTAAAATAAGGTAAGGGGAGTCTCACTCTATAATAGAGGATATAATAGGTTGTATAGGAGTCATAGAGTCTTGATTTGATGTCAATTGATTGTTAATTGAGTTGTTGTTTGGTGAATTTGAGAAATTGCATGATAAAAATCGATTTAGGGCTTTGATTTGGGGGTTTTATGTTCTTGATTGGTTTTTGCGCATGATTGAGTGCTATGGCCTGAAATTGAATGTGTTATAATGATTATAGAGCGAATTTGAATGATATATGGTAGTTAGAATTGGAAAGAATTAAGATTTGGGAGTTTTTGAGGTATAGGGCGCCATATGGCTAGCAATTATGCGCCACAATCAGTCTTGCGTGAGAGGCTATAGGTTGTGTTCTTTGCTCGGGCGCCACTTTGCTGAGGAATTGGCGCCTGGGTTACTGTTCACGTGCTGGAATTGTGTCTGAGCGCAGGTGTGTCAGTGACTGGGCGCCAGAATGTGGGTGTTTTGGTGCCTGGGGAGTGAAACTTAGCGTTCTAGGCACAATTTCCCGTGCCATCTTTTGCATTCACCTGGCCAAATCCAATTTTAAGTGTTTTGGCTCGAATGGTTTTCAGTTCTGTGTGTTATTTTACAAATGTCCCGGTGGGGGTGGTTTTGTGTGTGTAAATGGGGTGGGTTGAGTGAAACTCACATTTCTGGGCATATTTTACTGTGCCATATTTTGTATTTACTTGCCCAAATCCAATTTTAAGTGTTTTGGCTCGAATGGTTTTCTGGTTACAGGTGTTATTTTACAAATGTCCCGGTGGGGGTGGTTTTGTGTGTGTAAATGGGGTGGGTTGAGTGAAACTCACATTTCTGGGCATATTTTACTGTGCCATATTTTGTATTCACCTGCCCAAAAACATTTTTAAACAATTTGGCTCGAGTGGTTTTCTGTTTTCATGTGTTATTTGAGAGATGTGCTAGAGAGCAGTGTTGTGGCGCCAAAAGTGTGCGCCTAGGGGGTGGTTTGAGCGAAACTTAGAGTTCTAGGCTTATTTTACCGTGCCATCTTTTGCAGTTGCCTGCCCAAAAACAATTTTAAGCATTTTGGCTCGAGTAGTTTTCTGTTTAAACGTGTTGTGTGTCTTTGGGTCGTGTAGGCGCCAAATGCAGTTTTGCCAGGTGCACAGGCGCGCTGCGTGTCGAGTTGGTGTCCAGGTTTATGTCTAGGACTGTCTTTGCCCGCAGGGGCGCCAGACAGCAGAAAAGTGGCGCCAGTGGTTGTGTTTGCCACGGGCGCCAAATTGATGAGTTTCGCGCGCCCGGTCTTGTGTTGCACCGTGGGCGCTGTGTGGGAAAATGGCGCCTAGTCTTTGCCAAGTTCCTAAGCATGTGTTTGCTTTGGTCCCTAGGTGACAGTTTGGTCCCTAGATGATTGTTTTGGTCCTAAATGGTGGTTTGGGTCCTTGAGTGAGGTTGAGTCCTCTAGATGAGATTAGTCCTTGGGACTTAATTATGTTGAGCTTGTATATTGAGATGACCGAGGATGCCATGGGGGCATGAGCCGAGGGCTGAGCCATGGGGGCTATAAATGAGATTAGTAATGAGGTAAGAGTTGGTGCGTGAATTGAGCTATTATAAATGTGTATGTGTTGTATTCATGGAGTCTCATGCATACATTCGGCTGCGGTCGTAGAGTTTATAAACTGATTGTGAAGCCTGAGGACCGGCCGGAGGGCCAGAGTCATGAGGACTCCATTTGATAATGAGACTGCCGGAGGGCAAATGATGAGAATGCCGGAGGGCAAATGGTACCACATGCATGACTACATTGCATACATTCACATGTATACATGAACATTATTGAGTGATGATTGGTATGATTGATTGTCTTTGTGAAACGTGATTGTATATACCTACCTATTATCACTTTTATTATATAGTTCGAGACTCACCCTTTTTGTTGTTGTTTACCACAGTAGTCATGAGTGAGGGCTTACTACCTTCACTATTCCCCTCGAGTCGATGCCGCTCGATACGTAGCACCTAGGGGATGGGTTATGAACCGTAGTTTGTTCTGCTTTTGCTCCTTGTTGAGCCTCATATGTATTGTTTTGAGCCTCTTGATTTATTCTGTTGAGATAGTGTTTTATTCACAAGCGTGGCACTTATTTTTATAGTGCGTGGTTTTATTTGCTAAAGTTTGTGAGTTCTATCTTTGAGATGGTGTTACGTATTTTTGAGTAAAGAGACGTTTAAGTTATTTGTTGTTGAGTTTGATGGAGTAGTTGTGTAACATTCCATTGGATGATTTTCAAACGAAAAATGATTTTTATACTCTGATTTTTTTACTATAAAGTACCGGGTAGAAATGGGGTGTTACAAGCACCCCAACTTGTAGTAAACTGGGGAACATCACCTTTTGGTTTTATTTGGTACAGTACTATTAGAACTTCGGGTTAAACTCTATCACTACAGTGTTCATAACTGACTCACAAGTGGGTAAAGGTTATGTAAAAGTTTCTTGAAAAGTTTGAATATGAAATAATTTTCTTACTTACCCATAGGAGTTTATTTCTTCGCTAACCCGAGATACTAATAAAACGTATCTTCATCTCGCGACTCGATCTTTGAATTTAATTACCAAATTCGGATGGTCTCACGCATATGTATGGCTTTTCGTAACCTATAAGTCAACCGACTATTCCAAAACCAACCATTCTCTTGAACCGAGTCTCTATTCATTCACTCACTTAAGTATGAGAAGATCTAAACAATAAAGATCTCTCGCTTGATACATAAATCGCTTTTCTAGCTATGTAGGACTTACTAGAAAATTTTGAAGTTCGTTCTATCATACAACATTATTGACTACTCTAAGCGGAAAGTTCATATTTGGATTAATCACGGAGTTGAGCTAGTTATTATAACATCAAAGAAATAATCAAAATAGAAGGATTCTTTCACGAAATCATTCGGGCAAAAGATAATGCATCCAACGTTGATTCTGAGAACAATTCTCACTATTTTACTCATTCCTTTGGTCCCACAATTTGCCAAACTCCACAATTCACCAAACATAGGAAGTTCCATCCTTGTAGTATACCTAGTATACTAGTAAAATACCTCATTGTTGTTAGCTTTTGAAAACTCTCCTGTTTGTTGAAAGACTATGACTACTATTAACCATTTCCATGAAATAGATCCTTTTGAAAAGTACAATGATCATCATTCTAAACCGGGTTCTAAGAATCTATTCTTAATGACTGGAAGTCCTTGTCCAACTCTCCGGACCTCTAATGGTTATATGGACAATAAACGCTTTAAGGCTTAACAACTTAGGGTAAGGCAGAAGTACATTGCAGAATACCATTGAACAATTAGTTCAAATCCTTCTCAGATGTGTAGACATCTTCGCTAGCTTTCCAACGCATCCCGGAACATCAAAATCGGAGTTCCGAATTAAAAGTTATAAATAAAACAAGTCGGAGAACTGACGAAAATTTCTCACAGACCAAGATGGGTTTGCTCATAATCCCAAGGTAATGATAAGGTTATTTCGGTTACCATAACCTACTAATCTCATCTTGAGTGGAATTTGGTTCGTAAACCGTGTCGAACCGACCTCATCAACATTTGGTTCTCAGAGCCAATCACCGAAATTGCACTACAGCTTACTAGATCAGATTCATGACATTTCGAAATGTGGCTTTGAGGAAAAGAACCTGATCAATACTTGCAGTTATCTAAAAGAATGGTCAGGATTTCGTAAAACCGTATTTCGAAATGTGTTTAACTGCGACATAAGTTGGGGTTTACTCTAACCATAAGGTATGGTTATCGTAAACCGTATTTCGCAGAATCGATAGACTAACTAATCAATGGTCGAGATTTCGGGTTTCAATTAATCTTAACGAGATCATACGATCACGGCTTTATTACTTCCCAAAGGCTTTGCTTAATTGTAGTTCCTCAGAGAACCTACAATAGCTTCCATCGCAATTCTACAATTGCACCGAGTTCATTGACCGAGCGATCGCCTTTAATTTCCTCAAACCAACTTGGTTGCCCATTGCTTGCTTCGAACACCATCTCGTAGCCCTCTCGCTTCCGCTACGTGCTCTGATAAACCGAGAAGGCCAGAATTCGTATGGTTTAGGGTTTTAGACATTTTCGGGGCTGAGGCAAATAATTGTCATCGTTCTCGGTAACTCACATGATACATTCAGTGGATCCTGACTCAATACTTCACATAATATACTGAAAGGTTCTGACATTTAATTGTCTAAGTCCCTAGCTGACTCTATCTAACCTTTTGACCACAAGGTCTCTACGTCCGACGAGGTCAAACCGCTCTGATACCAAAATGTAACACCCTCATATTTCTATCTAGTAGAAATACTAACGTGTACCTAATGGCGTACATCCGAGTATAAAAATTCCTGTCTCAGATATTGGTTTGACCAAAAACTCTCGAATCCAAATCAAAGAGTCGTAACATAATATAGTCAGAAGTTCAATATCCCAAAACAAGATAACAGCGGAAACGATTTACATAACTCAAATACAAGTTCAAGTTATAAATCGAAAACAAAAATACAAGGGAAAACCATAATCTAATAATAGAAGACTACGTCTTCCATTTCCTTCTCGAGCACGCCATCCACCCGTGCCACAAAGGATCTTCTTTCCCTGTTTCTCTGAAAAACAACAACATTTGTAGGGTGAGACAACTTGTCTCAGTGAGTCTTACCGTGACCCCTTACCTATCACTCGGTCCATTTTTAAAACCATAATTAGTAATTCAAAAAGAATTACAATATATAATCAATTACTTGTGACTTGTCACCAACAACCTAAATAAGCTCGAGTGACAAAATCACAATATACACATTTAAAAGTTTTATCAATTCTAGTACATCACCAACAACACATAAGGAAGCATGGGTGAACCCCAACATAGCCAATAAGTGTACAACTCTTAAAGGCGGATAGCTATAATTTTAACATGGGGGCCTAGGACCAGGGCGCATGACTTCCCTCTCCTAGTATACTAAACGCATGGAGGTCGTCACCTCAATTCGATATTTCTTATATATCGTGAAACATGGACCGGTTTAGAGGAACATAATCATCCCGAGCCAATTATAAATTAAGAAATGGAACATTTTGTTCAATTCACTTTCCAAAACATATGTCCTCACACATATACTAATTACGGTTTTATAGAATATGAATCGATTCCGAACTTTCCATCAAAATTCCAGTTTGATATGTCAAAAAAACTCCAATCAAATTACTTATTTGAATAGTACATTTCATAAGCTTCGCAACGCATTTTAAAGCACTTAAATCGGACTTCCGGATCAAAAGTTATGAGCGAAACAATTTTCGAAATTTTTTGGAAACACAGGCTGCGCGAAAACCTGCGCGGGAGCCAGTTCCGCGCCAGTTTCCGCGCCACAAGTCAGTGGCACCGTAGCACCTGCGCGAAACGCGCGCTGGGCAGCATTTCCGCGCCAGTTTCCGCGCCACTTGGCAACCAAAGTGATTTTTCGCGTCAAATTAAAACCGTTTTCGCATCTAAGTCAATCTGATTCATTCCAAGATCACAAACAACCATTTGTCATACAGAAACACTAAATTTAATAGTCCAATACCAACCAAAGATCAACAATAGTAAACAAAAGTCAATAATTTAAAACTTAGTTATCGAATCCTCAAATTTCGGTATTGTTTTCGACTCTAGATTTTATTACGAAATCAAGGAACCACATATGACAGCATTCCAACAATCAAAATTAAATTGAAAACCCTAAACGTGAGTAAAACTCACCTCTCGTGATGAAAATCACGAAATACCGAAATGTCGGAATGTGCTCACGAACGAGAAAACACACGAACAATCCCCGTATCCTCGAACTCAAACCGAATAACTCCAAAGTCGAAACCCATAAGCTTAATCTACATAACCGCACGATCGTTCCTCGCATAAACTTTACGCTCCGACGACAATCGAATCCGCTCCCAATCACCATTCAAAGCTTTCCTTTGAGCTTGAACAACAAAAACCTCCATTTTCCACTTACATTCAAAAATGGCAAAGTGAGAGAGTGTGAGTTGATGATGATGATTTTGGTACCAAATCGAAGAGGATGATGAGGCGATCATTTTTGGTGAAGGAAGAATTGTGTTTTGATGAGTTTAAAGCTCCCATTTTTCCTCTTCTTCCTCCTTACCCATTTCTTCTCTTCTTCTTCTTCTTCCTTCCTCTTCTCTCTCACGTCTTCTCTCTCTCTCTCTCTAACTTTCCCTTTTAATTTTTTTTTCCTTCCTTCTCTCTCTCTCATCCGTGTTATCTCTCTCTCTCTCTCTATATCTCTCTTTTTATTTCTTCACACAAGTGTGGAATGAGAGAGCATTTGGATATTTTTGGTGTCTTAGAGCTCATTTAATGTGAGTGGTATAAAGACTAAAATACCCCTAGTGTTCTAATTTCCACTCAATTATGTATTTAAATTATATACTCAAGCAATTATAAATTGCTTCCGCGACAACTTCACATCCGTGACTTGATTTATTACCTACTCGAGTAATAAATCACTCGTTAATTTCTTAATTCGAAATTAACGAAATTAGGGATGTTACATGTATTCTCTTTAAATGATTATTGTGGGTACTTGTAAAATTTAATTGTGAAAATTGTTTTAATTAATTAGTGCCTAAAAAATTTTATGAACTTAAGCCAAATTTACCAAATTCATATTCTTCAAATAAGTAAATATAACTATTTGATATTTTTTTATTATGACTGTAGATTTTATAAATAGAAATAGTTTAATGATTTTTTAAAGCATTAATTTTTTTTGAAAGAGATTTAATATTTGTTATTCTTTGAAATTCTGAAATTCAATACTTATGATAAAATATCTTAATAATTATTTATTTCATGTTTGATTTTCCATTTCACGTCATTTTTTCCAATTATCTTCGGGATTAAGGAAAATTGTGTGTTGTACTTGGATGGATGATTTGTAAGGAAAAAAACTAAAATTACAAAAATATTAGGTGATGAATTATTTTAAAAAAATAACTTTAACAAAAATTAGTTTTAGGAGTTGTAAATAAGCAGGGTTATGGGATCAACAAAATATATTATAAAAAGAGTAATATTTACTTATGAGCAAAAAAAAAAATATAAAGTTTCATTGTGAACGGGTATAGAGAAAAGATATTTTTATATTCATTATTTAGACAAAAAAAAATTAGTTTATGTCCTCATATAACAAAAAAGTAGAATTTTTGGCATTCATAAGTGTTCATTTTTTTTACAAAAAGATTTCTCTTTATCGAATCGTAAGAATGATGTGAAGAGAACAATGAAGTTTCATTGGTTACCTAAATGAGACAGAGATGGAAAGACACACACAGAGAGAGACGATGCACTCAAACGACATTGAAATCAAATCTCTATCAAAACATCGAAGTAAACATCAAATTCCAATCAAAATTAGGGGTAATGGGAAAGAAACAATAGAGCGATTGAGTATATATTCATCGCAAAACATACGAAAAGAACTAAAAGCTAAACAAATGCTTAAAAACAAGATTGATAAGGTGTTCACAACAAAATAATAAAATTGGATTCATACCAAAATACATAGTTGAATACCATACCATCAAGTCAAAATTTCAACAACATAGAAAACAAAACAACGATGGGAAAATGATCCACCAAATTTCTTTAATCAAGGGAACACAGTTTAGATAGACAATGGAAGATCAAGGATCTCCATCCAACTCTCTCAACTGTGATTCCCTTGATTAAAAAAATGCAATGAATCAAAACGCCGCCATCGACTCGCCCATGTGAGATCTTCAAATTGAGACTATGCCTTTCTAGCCTTATCTCAAGATGTATTTATAGGACAAGATATAGGGTTTTCCCCCACTTTGACTCCGTGAGATAACGACGCACTTTTACGGAAAGAAAAAACCAACACGGATCGCATAATATTAAAAGGTTACATTTGTGTGTTGCACATATTTATTTGTATTTAATTTACATTAATAACCATGCCTTAACTTATAAAAATATTTTTCAAAAACATTGAATAATTCATTTGTCTATACCAAAAGAGACTAATTAGACTCTAATTGACTATTAAGGACATTAGATTGCATCAATTAAATAACATTTAGGAAAATGTGTAAGATAATAAAATTCAAAGACTTAGTTACAAACTTCATGTTAGTATAATATAAGTATCTTGTTGGGGACTATCTATTGATACTTGTTAAGTGATAATGTGTTCATTAATTTGTTTTGATTTTATCTTGTTGTTGAAGATCTATTCATACTTGTTTTGATTGTGAATATGTATTAGAAAGTGCATGTCTGGCCTT
Source organism: Oxytropis ochrocephala (assembly GCA_020916435.1). Taxonomy (NCBI): domain Eukaryota; kingdom Viridiplantae; phylum Streptophyta; class Magnoliopsida; order Fabales; family Fabaceae; genus Oxytropis; species Oxytropis ochrocephala. The sequence continues at coordinate 46,744,053 of CM037095.1, read as the reverse complement.
GCATCTCTAGGAACCTTTGGAAATCCTTACTAGAATTAGGTTTTTAAGAATGTTTGATGAGATTTCAATGATATTAGAATTGTTGTGTTGGATTTCATGATATGTTTTAGGTTTTTAATTGATTTGTATTCTCTTTAAATGATTATTGTGGGTACTTGTAAAATTTAATTGTGAAAAATGTTTTAATTAATTAGTGCCTAAAAATTTTTAAGAACTTAAGCCAAATTTACCAAATTCATTTTACCAAATTCATATCTTCAAATAAGTAAATATAACTATTTGATATTTTTTTATTATGACTGTAGATTTTATAAATAGAAATAGTTTAATGATTTTTTAAAGCATTAATTTTTTTTGAAAGAGATTTAATATTGGATGGATGATTTGTAAGGAAAAACACTAAAATTACAAAAATATTAGGTGATGAATTATTTTAAAAATATAACTTTAACAAAAATTAGTTTTAGGAGTTGTAAATAAGCAGGCTTATGGGAACAACAAAATATATTATAAAAGAGTAATATATACTTATGAGCAAAAAAACAAAATATAAAGTTTCATTGTGAAAGGGTATAGAGAAAAGATATTTTTATATTCATTATTTGGACAAAAAAAATTTAGTTTATGTCCTCATATAACAAAAAAGTAGAATTTATGGCATTCATAAGTGTTCTTTTTTTACTACAAAAAGTTTCTCTTTATCGAATCGTAAGAATGATGTGAAGAGAACAATGAAGTTTCATTGGTTCCCTAAATGAGGCAGAGATGGAAAGACACACACAGAGAGAGACGACACACTCAAAAGACATTGAAATCAAATCTCTATCAAAACATCGGAGTAAACATCAAATTCCAATCAAAATTAGGGGTAATGTGAAAGAAACAATAGAGCGATTGAGTACATATTCATCGCAAACATACGAAAGAACTAAAAGCTAAACAAATGCTTAAAAAAAAGATTGATAAGGTGTTCACAACAAAATAATAAAATTGGATTCATATTAAAATACATAGTTGAATACCATACCATCAAGTCAAAATTTCAACAACATAGAAAACAAAACAACGATGGCAAAATAAACTGGTGATCCACCAAATTTCTTTAATCAAGGGAACACAGTTTAGATAGACAATGGAAGATCAAGGATCTCCATCCAACTCTCTCAACTGTGATTCCCTTGATTAAAAAAATGCAATGAATCAAAACGCCGCCATCGACTCGCCGCCGCGAGATCTTCGAAATTTAGACTATGCCTTTCTAGCCTTATCTCAAGATGTATTTATAGGACTAGATATAGGGTTTTTCCCCCACTTTGACTTCGTGAGATAACGACACACTTTTACGGAAAGAATAAACCAACACAGATCGCATAATATTAAAAGGTTACATTTGTGTGTTGCACATATTTATTTGTATTTAATTTACATTAATAACCATTTCCAATCAAAAACATTGAATAATTCATTTGTCTATACCAAAAGAGACTAATTAGACTCTAATTGACTATTAAGGACATTAGATTGTATCAATTAAATAACATTTAGGAAAATGTGTAAGATAATAAAATTCAAAGACTTAGTTACTGTAACATCCCTAATTTCGTTAATTTCGAATTAAGAAATTAACGAGTGATTTATTACTCGAATAGGTAATAAATCAAGTCACGGATGTGAGGCTGTCGCGGAAGCAATTTATAATTGCTTGAGTATATAATTTAAATACATAATTGAGTTGAAATTAGAACACTAAGGGTATTTTAGTCTTTATACCACTCACCCTAAATGAGCTCCAAGACACAAAAATATCCAAACACTCTCTCATTCCTCACTTGTGTGAAATAAAGTAAGAGATAAAGAGAGAGAGGGAGAGAGTATACGGATAAGGAAGAAAAGAAGGAAAGAAAAAGAGAGAGAGTTGGCGAGAGTGAGAGTGAACGTGAGAAAGGAGAGAAAGGAGAGAAAGAAGAAGAAGGAAAAAGAAAAGAGGAAGAAGGGTATAGATCAAGCTCCACACTAAAAATTGGTAAGACCCACTTGTTCTATTCTACTCCAATTTCAATTCTGAATCCATTGATACCAATTTCATAAGCCAATTCCTTCTCAATCTCAACTTACCATAATAGGGTTTTTGAAGTTTTTGGGGAAATTTGGGGATTTTGAACTTTAAGTGAAATTTTGGAAATTTCTTGTGGATTTAAGTAAGGATTAAGGGTTTGATTGATGATTTGTGTAGTTAGAACTTGAAGATTCGAGTTTGGAGCTATCCGGTACGAGTTGGAGGATTTCGGTGTTTTCTTGTTCGTTAGCACATTCCGACATTTCGGTTTTTCGTGATTTTCATCACGATAGGTGAGTTTTACTCACATTTAGGGTTTTTGATTAATTTCTTGTGTGATTGGTTTGAAGAGTTTTCAAAATTTCGCGTTTCGTAAATTTTTGAGTCGAATACGGTTTTTTTCGAAAATTTTGTGTTTTGAGAATTATAACGAAACCACTATTCTAATTGATTGTATGTTGGAATGTTTGGGTCTGAATATGTGGATATATCATCTGTTTTGCGATTGAAATTGGATTGGGGAACGATTGGATTCAAACGGAAAGCGAACGGGGCAAAAACGAGCAAAATATTGATTCTGCACACGGTCAAGACGGGTCGCGGTAACATCTTGCACTGTCGTGCGACTTCAGTCACCTATTACGTAAAAATTTGTTTCGCACATTCCGTTCGACTTCAAACTTCTTCCAATCCTTTTCCTAACCAATTATAATTATATAAGGATGATATCGTTATGATTTGGATGTGGTTGTAAGTTGTTTGGTTTGATTTGGTTGAATTTACAAATCTCTTGAAAAACCGTAAATTTTGTATATAAAAGCGGGAATTAATGATTTTCGAACAAAATTGATGTCTGGACTGGTTAAACAGGTAAATGTATTATTTTGGGATGTCCATATTTCAGAGGAAGCTCTGCCGAATTTTGGTTAGAACTTTTGATACATATCCAAAGTGGTTTTGAATTAAGCGGTTAATGTTATGAATATTTCGAAAAACCGTAAAACCTAGAGTACGTGTGGGAACCAAATGTTTTATAACTTAAATGTTGATTGGATTGATTTCATGAATTCATTGATATTATAACTTATCATAGAATGAGTTATGGTTGTATATATGGAAAGTGAATCGAACAAAATGTTCCATTTCTTAATTTATAAATTGACTCGGGATGATTATGTTCATCTAAACCGGTCCACGTTTTGGGATATTGAACTTCTGACTATATTATGTTACGACTCTTTGATTTGGATTCGAGAGTTTTTGGTCAAATCAATATCTGAGACATGAATTTTTATACTCTGATGTACACCATTAGGTACACTTTAGTATTTCTACTAGATAGAAATATGAGAGTGTTACAGTTACAAACTTCATGTTAGTATAATATAAGTATCTTGTTGGGGACTATCTATTGATACTTGTTAAGTGATAATGTGTTCATTAATTTGTTTTGATTTTATCTTGTTGTTGAAGATCTATTCATACTTGTTTTGAATGTGAATATGTATTAGAAAGTGCATGTCTGGCCTTGCATCTCTAGGAACCTTTGGAAATCCTTACTAGAATTAGGTTTTTAAGAATGTTTGGTGAGATTTCAATGATATTAGAATTGTTGTGTTGGATTTCATGATATGTTTTAGGTTTTTAATTGATTTGTATTCTCTTTAAAAGATTATTGTGGGTACTTGTAAAATTTAATTGTGAAAAATGTGTTAATTAATTAGTGCCTAAAAAATTTTATGAACTTAAGCCAAATTTACCAAATTCATATTCTTCAAATAAGTAAATATAACTATTTGATATTTTTTTATTATGACTGTAGATTTTATAAATAGAAATAGTTTAATGATTTGTTATTCTTTGAAATTCTGAAATTCAATACTTATGATAAAATATCTTAATAATTATTTATTTCATGTGTGATTTTCAATTTCACGTCATTTTTTCCAATTATCTTCCGGATTAAGGAAAATTGTGTGTTGTACTTGGATGGATGATTTGTAAGGAAAAAAACTAAAATTACAAAAATATTAGGTGATGAATTATTTAAAAAAAATAAATTTTAACAAAAATTAGTTTTAGGAGTTGTAAATAAGCAGGGTTATGGGATCAACAAAATATATTATAAAAAGAGTAATATTTACTTATGAGCAAAAAAAAAATATAAAGTTTCATTGTGAAAGGGTATAGAGAAAAGATATTTTTATATTCATTATTTAGAATTTTTGGCATTCATAAGTGTTCATTTTTTTTTACAAAAAGATTTCTCTTTATCAAATCGTAAGAATGATGTGAAGAGAACAATGAAGTTTCATTGGTTCCCTAAATGAGACAGAGATGGAAAGACACACACAGAGAGAGACGACACACTCAAACGACATTGAAATCAAATCTCTATCAAAACATCGGAGTAAACATCAAATTCCAATCAAAATTAGGGGTAATGGGAAAGAAACAATAGAGCGATTGAGTACATATTCATTGCAAACATACGAAAGAACTAAAAGCTAAACAAATGCTTAAAAAAAAGATTGATAAGGTGTTCACAACAAAATAATAAAATTGGATTCATACCAAAATACATAGTTGAATACCATACCATCAAGTCAAAATTTCAACAACATAGGAAACAAAACAACGATGGAAAAATGATCCACCAAATTTCTTTAATCAAGGGAACACAGTTTAGATAGACAATGGAAGATCAAGGATCTCCATCCAACTCTCTCTCAACCGTGATTCCCTTGATTAAAAATGCAATGAATCAAAACGCCGCCATCGACTCGCGCCATGCAGAGATCTTCAAATTGAGACTATGCCTTTCTAGCCTTATCTCAAGATGTATTTATAGGACTAGATATAGGGTTTTTCCCCCACTTTGACTCCGTGAGATAACGACGCACTTTTACGGAAAGAAAAAACCAACACGGATCGCATAATATTAAAAGGTTACATTTGTGTGTTGCACATATTTATTTGTATTTAATTTACATTAATAACCATGCCTTAACTTATAAAAATATTTTTCAAAAACATTGAATAATTCATTTGTCTATACCAAAAGAGACTAATTAGACTCTAATTGACTATTAACACTACATAGAAACGGAGGAACGGCGGCGGTTAAAAGTGAGAGCGGCGGCGGTTCTAACCGCTGTGGATTTATGCTGGCGGCGGTTCCTGTAGCGCCGTTATTTCTAGCGTCGCCAGGTAGTTTTGGCGGCGGTTCCAAGAACTGTCGCACAAACCGCCGCACGTGTGGCGGCGGTTCGCAATCGCCACAACAAGCATTTTGAATTTTCGCAGCGTGTTCGCGGCGGTTCATAATCGCCGCCAAGGTGCGCGCCAAAAATTCCCACCAACACTAGCGGCGGTTATTAATCACGCAAAGCTACGCGCCAAAATTTTCCCACCAACACTAGCGGCGCGTTGCAACCGCCAAGTTTAAAAAAATAATTTTTTTAAATTTTAAACCTGATTTTTGTTTCATGCCTTTCTAACCCAACTTGTACCTATTAAAGAAACTACAATTATGCCAAAATCACATACACCTTCTAGAAACCAAATTTAGTTCATAATAACTAGAACTTAGTTCATACATCCAAATCTAGTTGTTCATGGCACCAAAATACAACCAACTAAATTAGTTCATAACATCAAAGTACAACCGACTTAATTAGTTCATAAAATCTCAAAGTACAACCAACTAGCAAAACTAGTTCATAACATCAAAATACAACCAAATAGAATCATCTATCTAGATGTCCTACGGGATGGGCTTGCTTCATTTTGTCTGTGTGTGATGGCACCGAAAGAGCGTCTCAAATCATCTTGTGATTCCCAAGTTAAGCGATTGGAAAAAAGAGCCATAAATTAAGTTAGAATCAATATTGTAGCCAAAACTAAAACCCAAGTAATGAACAATTATTGTTGACTTCACAACCTCCCAATAAGACAATTAATAATATGAATAATTAATTAAGATCTCTTAATTATCTTAACCTCCGACATATATGTTTTCTCCATTTCACATTACAAATCCAAACCACAAACTCTCCCATACAGAGTGTCGATGCTCAGAGTGTACAATTCGGTTCAATTCAAACAATAGCACTAAAACTAAGACCGGACTAAATTTCTTCAAAACTCAAGCACCACAAGTTCAAAATTTACCAAATTCCTTATACACAAAGATAGAGCAAATATAGCGAGAAAGAGCTCGGCATTCAGAGGGTAACTATCAATCTCTCAAAAACAAAGAATAAAAGAATCTACAAAGACAGATGAGCTAACTAACATGAATCCCTTACCACATAGACAAATCCAAATTGACCCATTACTAGATTTCACAAGAATCCCAATTCAAAAAATGAAAACCCTTCACACCAATGAAGAAAAATGAACAAATCAAAACTTTGCAAGAGAAAATGATAATAATAACATAAACTTGGTTCTTGCACTATGCTTACGTGTCATTCTGGTAATGGAAGATTTTTTACTGTTCCTTAAAAAAAACCAGAATCACACAAACTGAATTCATCTAAGAGAAGAAACGACTCTGCTACCAGTCATTCAAAAACCAGAAACAGCTTAAAATAGGCTTAGATGGACAAACCAGAAACCAGTCATCTAATAAGAGTATGTGTCAGTGTGCTCACCCCATTTATAACAAGAGTATGTGCCAATGAAAAATGCACCATAATTGACTTCATAACCAATCAAGCAGTAATCGTCATAAATAATCATGATAGTAATCGTCATAAATAATCAAGCAGTAATCGTCATAAATTAGCAACTTTTCCATTGGATCAATAAGCATGATTTAATGCATTAAGACAAATATTGTCTCACCGGATTTTGCTTAAGAAGTTGCATAACAAAAGCAAGTTGTTCCTTCAAAAGAGGTAATTCAGCAACTTGTTCCTTTAGAGCATCAACTTCAAAGACTTTTGCCTTTAAACTTTCAACCTCAACAACTTGTGCTTGTAAAGAATCAAATTGACTCTGCATCATGACATCTTTTCATTAGCTTGAAAATCATATGAATCTGTCGTAGAACGAGAACTGTTTCCAGAGAGCTGAGTTGGTGTTACACCGAGTCCCATGCCTCGACTATACCCAGGATGTTCTTTCCCGAAAACTTCAATAAAGGCTTCATGCTCAGAAGAACCCTCAAGAACTGCTTGTTGTAATTTTTCCTACATGTATTGAAGAAAGACATAAATATTTACGATGTGCCCAATAATATGATATGTTGCAATCAAACATAGCTATACATATATGATATTGGACTTACATGGTTTTGTCTTGCTTCATCATTAACAAAATCACCAGTTGATTTTTTATGAGCAATTTCATACATATCTGCTCTAGTATAAGTCCGCCCATCTCGCTCTTCCTAAATCGTATCACCATATAAATATAGTTAAAGCATTTTCTATGATTTTCAAACAATAGAAAAAATGAGATATGATACCATCTCATGTTGCTTTCTGGCAATTGTCTTAGCCCCTAATGTATGAGGAACCTGTTGCTTCGAGCGGTTTTCAGCATTTTGATCTGCCATTGCCTATAAACAAAGTCATTAACAAAGTAATTTATATTAATTCCTGAAGGATATGATAGGGAAAAAATTATTAATGTTTCATTCCTGAAGGATATAATAGGGAAAAAATTCTGCATCCACAATATCAATAACAAAGAAATGAAACCAATTAAGCTGATACTAATCAAATTAAACAGCAACCAATTTAAGAAAAGTTATGTTATTACCATAGTTTCGTGTTTCACCTATACTCCAAAAACTTCCTCCAATGATGCTGGGGAATGTCCTCCAGTGGGTTCCGAGTATTTTCTTCACGAGTAAGCTCCAGCTTATAATTTTCTTTAAAAAGCTTGCAACGATCGTCCTTCCATTTCTTTCCCAAGCTTGATAAAATCCATTTCTTGTGAGCTCCATCATTTACCACAAATTTTGTCTTTAATACAATTACAATAAAAGATGTTAGTAACAAAACATAAATAACAATAAAATGTATTAAGTAATTTTGCTCTATACCTTTATGTCTTTCTCATAACAATTATTTTTGTAATCCATAGGGACTTCACGCCAATCCGTGTACAAAATAGGGAATTTGTCAAAATGATTTCCAAGAAAACCCAAAAACCCTCCTAATAAACCAGCAGACAGTCCAACTGGTTGATTTTTTGCATTCCATTGGGTCATAACTTTGAATCCTAGGCGGTTTGGAATCAAATCTCGCACTTTTAGGCTTCTTTGGCTGCGATTACCCTCCTCATCTAACACAAAATAAGTCAAAATATTAGTACACCGAAATATAAATAATGGAAAATACACCACCTAATTAGAGTTTATTTACCAATAACATCCACTATCCATTTGGGATTAGTCTTGGGTATTTTTGAAGATGAACCTTCTGAGATACCAGCTTCATTTGGAAAGGGCACATCATCGAACTCAGGAATGTCATCTTCCAAAGATGAAGATGGGTTAGACATAGACACCCTTTGGGGTAGCGGTACCCTATGGGTGCTTCTCACAGAAGAATCATGTCCTTGAACGGATGTGGGTTGACCATTACGAAGGCCATCATATCTTCTTTTAGGAGGCATACCTACCAATACATGTTAGGCAATAAATCAAAATCAGAAGAAATCGCATGCATATATTCTATGAAAACTCACATGCACGTATTAAATTAGAAAACTCACTTTGGTTAGCAAGTAATGGCATAAAGCTTCTGACATAATCATAAACCTTGATTCAGATTAGCATAAGTAATGGACAGTAAATTCATAACACCGTATCAAAAAGGAATTCGAAGTAAAGTAAATCATTTAATGGAAACATTAAAAGGATTGAGATCAATCTCAAACAAACTATGTCATAGTTAAACTAAAAGAGTTAGCAACAATATTACATAGAATGAACTACCAATCACATTCATAAAACCATATCTTGATCATCGTCATCAACATTTTCATTAACAACTGAACTTTCAGGTTCATTATCTAAAACTACTCTTGCTAAAGGAATATGTGTATTATCATCCAAGAAAAATTGTTCCAGATTTTGTGATGGGTATGTCTCGTTGGATGCCACAATTTCATTCTCATCTTCACCCATATCATACAAGTCTCTTGGTTTCAAATGAACTGGTATACTCCAACCTTGTTCATTCTCATCCTCTACATAATAGACCATTTGAGCTTCTGAAGCTCTAATGTATGGTTCATCATCTTCATGTTCTCCACTATGTATATTTCTTGCAAACTTGATAGAGGTAAAGCCCAACTTATCCATCTTCAAACCTCTTGGATTAGTGGTATTAGCCCATTCACATTTAAACATGACTCTTTGTGAAAAACACTATATAGCTCAACTCAATGATGTCTACTAATCGTCCATAGTAAGGCACCCCTCCAAACCTCATTTGAGTATCACTACTGCTTGAATAACTTCTCGTTCCAAACATGCCAAAAACTCCACTATTTTGAGTTTTTAGAAACTTGTCTCGTTCTAAAGTCCAAAACTTGTATCCATTAACATTAAACGCGTGAACCTTCTAGCTTGATTAAAAGGACCTTGTGCAAGACTAACAAGAACATCTTTATCTTGTATGCTAAGAGTGTCAAGATTATTCCCAATCTGAATGTCATAGTGTAGATTATTAATCACATTGCGAAAATATTAATGAAATAGAAATATTAATGAAATAGAAATAGCATAAACACTTACACGATTGGCGAACCAACGAACGAATTCTCTATGAACTGCTTTGTCTATCTATCTCAAGCATTTTTTCCCCTAAGTTTCCTTCGCACAATAGTTCTAAATTGTCTATGTAATTTTATAGTATTAGATGTACCCACGAAAAAGAAAACGAGCGGTCAATCTAAGTGAAGAAATACTTACTGAAGATAATAATCAACAACTTGACAATTTGTTAGCACGTGTCGATGAGCCTGTAACTTTTCTCTTGGTGTAAGAGTAAAATACGAAGAACCACCAACCGATTTTCCAATTATAGGAAATAGTTCAGTTATCCGTGACTGAGCCTCCATGGTGTCGGGTTCATCGTCTACACGAGGAGGTCTATTCATTCTTGTTTCAATATTGTCTAAATACCTTGAACAAAAGGTAAGGATTTCTTCCATTAGGTAACCTTCTGCTATAGACCCTTCGGGACGTGCTTTATTACGAACGTAGGATTTTAAATGTCCAAGATACCTATATATGCAAATGTCGTTTAGAATAACCATTACATTATCAAATTGAAAACATATAAAAAGAAGCTAAAACATATATTTTACCTCTCTATTGGATACATCCAAATGATAATGGACAGGACCTCCAAGCTTAGCTTCTTCCACAAGGTGAACAACCAAGTGAACCATAACAGTGAAAAATGAAGGAGGAAATAACATTTCCATGTGGCATAAAGTGACGACAATTTGATTATTCAATTTGTCCAAATCTTCAATTTTCAATACTTTACTGCATATTTGTCTAAAGAATGAGCATAACTCAATCAACACAGCTGAAACCTCATTGGGCAATGATGTTCGCATGGCTAACGGTAGCAACTGCTCCATCAATATATGACAATCATGACTTTTTAACATTCCATTCAACTTAAGATTATCTAAGTCAATGCACCTTGAAATGTTGCTCGAATAACCATCCGCACGGTCATGTTCTTTAAAGTTGCCAAAAAGCTCTCTTGCCCATTTTAGTCATTGTAAAGACAAACTAAAGGATATTTTCCATTTTCATCGGCCAAAGGTCCGGTCTTATGCCCATATCTTTAAGATCTTTTCGAGCATTGATGTGATCTTTTGACTTTGCACTATCATTTAGCAGAGTGTGTAAGATATTATCACATACATTCTTTTCAATGTGCATCACATCAAGGTTGTGGCGCAAAACAGCTTATCTTTCCAATATGGAAGCTCAAAGAATATACTCTTTTTTTCCATTGTTGAGTAGTGTTACCACAGTGGAAGTCGCGCACCTCTTGTTCTTTTTCTTGTCCCCTCATTCTCTAGTCTTAGTCCAAATTTATTTTCAATGTTAAAACCCTGCCCAAGAATATCGTAAACCGGACAATATTTTTGGCGGACTACGCAAATCTTGCTCACCGTTGAAGCGAATCCGGTTCAATCTAAATCGGTGCCTCTGTCAAGAAAACGACGATGACCCATGAAACACCACTTTCTACTATGAGGAAGACGACAAGGAATAGAGTCAAAGTTACATGATGGGCAAGCAAGTCCGGTGTATGTGTTCCACCTGAAAGTGTTCCCAACCCGGAAAATCACTTATTGTCCACACTAACGCTGCATGTAATTTAAACATCTCACGCTTGAAAGAATCATAAGCATCCACACTGTTGTCCACAATTCATTTAATTCTCTAATAAGAGGTTGCAAGTAGACATCTATATTATTGCTCGGCATTTTTTCCCGAATTATCATCGAAATTATAAAAGATGTCTGTTTCATGCACACCCATGGAGGAGTGTTGTAAGGAAAGAGAATAAGCGGCCAAATACTATAATTTGAACTCATAACACCAAAGGGATTAAAACCGTCGATAGCTAACCCAAGACGAACATTTCGTGCATCGGATGCAAACAAAGAGTGTGTTGAGTCAAATCGTTTCCAAGCTTCGAATCTCTAGGATGTCTCATCATTCCATCATTATTGTTATTAGTAGCATGCCATATCATGTCCTCGGCTGTCTTTGAAGATAAAAATAGTCTCTGTAATCGGGTTTTAACGGAAAGTAGCGAAGAACTTTTGCAGGAACTTTCTTCATACTATTGTCATCAGTGTTAACTTCAGTACCCCCGGGCTTTTTCCTTGATTTCCATCTAGAAGTGTGACAAACTTTACAATTTTCCCTTGCTTCGTCTTCCGTATTTCCCCAATAGAGCATACAATGATTCGGACATGCATGTATCTTTTCATAGTTCAAACCAAGTTTGGTGATTGTTTTCTTTGCCTCATAAAATGAACTTGGAATCTTTGCATTTTTGAATGCATCTTGCAAAAGTTCTAAAATCATTGTCATGGCCTTGTCACTCATTCCACACAAGCATTTGATATGATATAACTTCACCAAAAAGATAACCTTGAATAGTTTGTACAACCTTCATACAAGGGTTGTTCTCCATCTCTTGCTAATTCATAAAATTCATTGGCCTCATTCCTTTCTAGATTGGTGTTTTGAATCACATCCTCATCTCTCTGAAACTCTACATTGGATGCAACCTGGTTTCTTTCATTTGCACAAGTGGCCATCGATACCAAAAGCATCATTAATCATATTTTGGGTGGGATCTTCAACATTTGTGCTTTGAGTTGCATGTTGAGTGTTCTTGCTGAGAGGCGTTATGGTTTTCTATCTCCCCATGATAGGACCAACAAGTATATCCTCTTTGAAATGGCGTACATCTTAAGTGGTCATATACCACATCCCAAGTCCTCCTTTTTTGAAGCCACATTCTCGACAAGGACATAATATTTTCCCGTTAACCGCACACTAAGCCAGCGTATTAGGATGACTAGCGTTTTTTTTGGGCATTGGTAGCGTTTTAAAACGCTAGAGAAGCTGGCGCTACTAATGCGTACACCCCATTAGTAGCGTTTTAAAAAATGCTAGCCATTGACCCAGCGTGTTTTGGACATACGTAGCGTTTTATATAAAACGCTAGCCATTGACCCAGCGCCTTTTTACAATTCCTAGCGTTTTCTGTAAAACGCTAGGGATCCCATAGCTCTTTTTTACTACCATTCCTAGCGTTTTAAATAAAAACGCTAGGGATCCCATAGCTCTTTTTACTACCATTCCTAGCGTTTTAAATTAAAACGCTAGGGATACTATAGCCCTTTTACTACCATACCTAGCGTTTTATGTAAAACGCTAGGGATCCCATAGCTCTTTTTACTACCATTCCTAGCGTTTTAAATTAAAACGCTAGGGATACTATAGCCCTTTTTTACTACCATACCTAGCGCTTTTGTGTAAAACGCTAGGGATGCTATAGCACCTTTTATTAGCATTCCTAGCGTTTTCAGAAAAACACTAGGGATCCTCTAGCTCCTCTTTACAATTCCTAGCGTTTTATTTTTAAACGCTAGGTATTGAATGAATTTTTTAACTTCATTTCTAACGTTTTCACTCTAAAACGCTACATATTGACTGATTTTTTTAAAATATTTTTTTATTTTGGTTTGTTCTCCATTTTAATTACAACCTATAAATTCATTCCTTCCAAACAAATTCGAAAATACATTCCAACCAATATCATTCAAACAAAATTCATCAACAAAATTCATCAAATAATATTTCCAATCCAATATATATCATTCTAAGAAGTACTTACAACATAATATAAATCCAATATATACAACATATATAATAACTAAACTATTATGAATCTCAAAACTTGCTACAAAAAGCTAGAAACAAAGCGCACCACTCCCCACTACTACTGTAAGTTGTTCACAGAGTAATTCTGGATATTTTTAAAGTCGGGAAAATATTGAAAAATAAAATGAAATAAAATTAGAATTAAAATGTTTATTAAATGTGAGTAAGTATTATAATATCAATATAAAAAAGAAATCTAAGTAGTTACCTTGGTTGGGATTGTTACTTTGTCATGAGTGATAATCTCTTTCATAAACCTCATAACGTAGTACCCACAATCATTGTTATTTGGTTGTTTAGGACACTACAAAGCAAAAGATCATTATAACTTAATTGTCACATTTTTATGACCAAAAATTCAATTAAAATTATAAGAATGATTCTTAAAAAGCTTACAGTTATGGGTAGCCATCTTGTTTTACTCAGTAGATAATCCCAAGTATTCTTTCAAAGCACTGTAACGTCATACATATATATATATATAACGTTAAGTTGAACAAAATACATATATTAAATTATACAAATTAAAATGAGAGGGTTACACATACACACCTCTCAACCATCTCTACGAAGTCTACGTAGACGTTGTAATGGCCTTGAAGTGAATCCAGATAGTAGACAACATTGTGCTTAGGGTTTATTGCAAAGAGTACCCAATGTTGCCTGCAAGTAAATGAATCACGAATGAGTACACATTAATTTACACTATAATACAATCCTCAAAATAATTAAACAAGTGATTGAAGACTAAATTTCTCACCCATTATTGAGTGGTGCCAAAAATAAAGAGTCGCCCTTCAAATGCTTAGCATCCATGAAGCGTGAATGGATATAACTTTGTATTTCACTCTTAATAGCCATAATACGTTCCTCTGTATTACCTTGCTTAAACACAACGATACACGCCGGACACAAGAAGAAATACTTCTGTGTCCGTTGAGAAGAGACCAGAAGACGATTGTACAAAAACCTATAAATAATATATATACAACTTTCGAGATCCTCATATATATACTCTAATATAAACAACTATTGTGTACAAATAATTTAATACATACCTCGGTATACTCTAATATCGATGGCGTTGGCCCAATCCATATCAACTATAGCTTTCGGATCCTCCATGTTGATCATTACCAACTGCTTCGAGCCCACAATGTTATCGGGCGGTAAAAATATTTGGTCGTCCGGTTCATTTTTTGAATGTGGACCTTTAGAGAATCGATGTACTTCGAATTCATCAATGGGAAATTGACCAACATGTTGGACTGGTGTATAGAAGTAGATGGTCGGGAGAGTTTGGTAGTGGAAGGGAAGGTCGGGACACTTTTATTGAAGGGAAGGTCGGGACACTTGGGGTACCTAGTATATATTAAAAAAATGATTAATTAGTTAGTTAACACACATTATAGTCATCAACTTATTAACAAAAATATTGTCACTTACAACGACAAGTTGTTCGGGCCATGCCACAAAAGTACTAAGTGCTTGATCCACGATAAATATATCCGCATTAGCAATTGGAATGTGCAATGGTGCAGACCCTCTATTGAATAGTCTACCCTAACTCTCAAATGGTTTTCAGCATGGGTAAATTGTGCGATGTGGCACTCAATTGGTTACATATCAAACCCACTCGCAACCTTTCGATGTGGGTTTGCAATATATAGCTCACATTCACGATTATCCTAAATCAATTATAAAGAAAAATAAATATACATGATAATTTTATCAAATACATATGTACAAAAAAAAGCAGTCGAGTTTTGTTAAATACACATGTTGAAGGGATGGTGCAGCTATCTCGGGCGCTATGGGGGTGCAAGAGCTCAATAGGTTCAGCAGGGGTGGTGCAAAGCAGGGATGGTGCACCAAACCTTTGTGCCAAGAGTCGCTTAAACATCTATCTCTCTTCCATTAACACAACAACATTCTTGGATAGCTCGTCATACTTTGCCGCCATGACTTTACAATCCCGCACCCTTTGCTTTGGCTCTTTGGCCCAAACACGGTTGTAGGAGGAATCCCATATCCATAACCTCTAATCCGACCACTCTCTCTTTCCCTTCCCAAGGCACGAGCAAGGACATCTTGTTGACCATCACAATCACATTAAATCTCCTTGTGATACAGATTGTGATATGCTTTGTTGATGCACAAACATAAATAACGGATAAAATTAATAAACAAGTGTCAAGAGAAATTTAATCGACAATAAAAAAATATGTCCACGTGTCAAAAAAATCGAGTAACGGATAAAAATAATAAACAAGTGTCAAAGAAATTTAATCGACAATAAAAATATGTTCACGTGTCAAAAAAATCGAGTAATGAATAAAAATAATAAACAAGTGTCAAAGAAATTTAATCGACAATAAAAAAATATGTTCACGTGTCAAAAAAATCGAGTAACGGATAAAAATAATAAACAAGTGTCAAAGAAATTTAATCGATAATAAAAATATGTTCACGTGTCAAAAAAATCGAGTAACGGATTAAAAAATATAGTCGATTACAAATTCCAACTTGCTAACAATCATAAAATTAAAATTACAATACATGAATTTTGGAATACTTACAATTTTGTCCTTGACCTCCTTAGTTTTCGGATCCACAATCTCCCCATCCTTGTTTTGTCGGGCCTCTAACTTTGATAAAGACAACGATCAAGGGATTCTTGAGTTGGATCTTTCCCCTCTTGCAATAAATTATTTAAGTTTAATAATTGTTAATCAACTGTAAATTAAAAGATTCATTAAATCATAATAAATTAAACTAATTGTGTCTTACCAATCTTTCTTCAAGAATTTGATATCCACTTGAACCTCCTCTATAAGGGTACTCGGGATTAGAAGCTCTCACTTTATTGGCTTTGCTTTTTTCTATTTAAAAACATAAGTATACATTAATGAATGATATCTTGTTGTGAAATATATATATATATATATATATATATATATATATATAACTTAAATAATTAATATACTAACCAGAAATCCGGATCTGTAGAGTGCGTATATCTACAAATTTGGTCCAATTCTCCTTAGTTATAATTCCGGCATACAAGGATCTTTGAGGCTCTGTCCGATGGTCCCATCAGCCGTTTGATACTTTTTCCCCACATCGCTTCTATATGCCCGATGCAACCTTCCCGCTTCCTTGAGTATCCAATCTCTTCGGGCATCATCGACATCAAAGTGTTTCTACTTATACATAAAAATGGATTAAATAAATACAACTAAAAATTCACTAAATAAGATTATTAAAGAGGTCTAAAATTATATACCAGTATTAAGGACCAAAAATCATCTTTCGGTTTAGGCAAAATCAGTATTATCTTTCTCATTCCAACTTTTTATTGAAATTGGAAAGATTTGTTTCACCTTAGTACCAATAAAGCTAATTAAATTTGTGCCGTTGTCTCCAATTGGCAAACATTTAACACTCCATCGGACCTTAAATAATTAAATCATTAAATAATTAGATAACTTGGAAAGGTAGAGAACAACATTAATAATTAGTAATTAACTTACCTTATATTTCTCGTGTCCTTTACTTATCCGATGGACGATATTCTTTTTCGATGTAATTCCTCGGGGAGTGAACTTCTTTGTGTTTCTATCACCCCCATCACCACCCTGACTACTCTCGTGATCACTATGTGATGCCATCTGACTTGCAATGACCCAAATGAAATAGACTCAGTGAGTTTTAGCTTTCTAATTGTTTAGAACCAACAAACACTTAACAAAATATAGAAGAAGCCATGCACTAAGTAACAGTGAAAGCAATGCACTAAGTAACCTAGAGTAAACATACATAGGAAAGACATGCACTAAGTATATAACCTAGAGTAAACATATATATGAAAGCCATGCACTAAACAGAGAAAGTCATGCACTAAGTAACCTAGAGTAAACATACATAGGAAAGCCATGCACTAAGTATATAACCTAGAGTAAACATATATAGGAAAGCCATGCACTAAGAACCTAGAGTAAACAGAGAAAGCCATGCACTAGGAAAGCCATGCACTAGGAAAGCCATGCACTAGTCAAGTTAATAATGCTATCTAAGCTAGACTAATCTAACAACTAATTAGATACAACATTGAGCTAATTAAGTAACAGAGAAAGCCATACAAAAGATACATAACAAACCATAAAAAAACCATAACAAATACATTGCAGTGAGAGAGGTGGAGAGTACGTGAGTGCAGAAATACCTTTTGAAAGGGAGAGAGAGTGCAGAAAAAGGAAACAAATGGGAGGGAGCTGCGTGGTAAGATAGCACCAAGGAGAGAGAGGATGAACGAAGAGGATGGGTTTCTGCGTTTACGTTTCTGGGTCGCGTTTATGGGTTTCTAGGTCGTAGCACCAAGGAGATGAACGAAGATGAACGAAGAGGGTTTCCTGGGTCGTGGAGGTTCGCAAAGGTACGATGAACGAAGTCTACGTGAGTTCTGGGTTCTGGGTTGTTCGTGGAGGGTTTCCTGGGTCGTGGAGAGAAGTTAGGTAGATGAAGAGACGTCTACGTGAGTGTGTGAGGGAGATGAGAGAGCGCGCCTTGTAAAAATTTTAATAGCATCCCTAGCGTTTTTACATAAAACGCTAGGGATCATCTAGCGCGTGTTTACCATTCCTAGCGTTTTAAGTTAAAACGCTAGGGATGCTATAGCGCCTTTTTACAATTCCTAGCGTTTTATGTAAAACGCTAGGGATGTTTGTAGCACCTTTTACTACCATTCCTAGCGTTTTATGTAAAAACGCTAGGGATCTTTAGAGCACCTTTTTACTACCATTCCTAGCGTTTTATGTAAAAACGCTAGGATGCTATACAACCTTTTTACTAACATTCCTAGCGCTTTATGTAAAACGCTAGGGATGCTATAGCACCTTTTACTAACATTCCTAGCGTTTTATGTAGAAACGCTAGGGATGTTGTAACACCTTTTACTACCATTCCTAGTGTTTTATGTAAAAACGCTGGGGATGCTATATCACCTTTTACTAACATTCCTAGCGTTTTATGTAGAAACGCTAGGGATGCTATAGCACCTTTTACTACCATTCCTAGCGTTTTACAGAAACTCTAGGGATCCTCTAGCTCCTCTTTACAATTCCCGCCGCTTTATATTTAAAACGCTAGGTATTGAATGAATTTTTAACTTTATTTCTAGCGTTTTCACTCTAAAACGCTACCTATTGACTGAATTTTTTTAAATATTTTTTTATTTTGGTTTGTTCTCCATTTTAATTACAACCTATAAATTCATTCCTTCCAACAAAATTCAGAAAATACATTCCAACAAAATTCAAATAATATATCATTACAAACCAATATATAGATACACACACATATGTACATATCACCAAAAGACCATATTAAACTAACAATTACTTACAACATAATTAATATATATCCAAATCATACAACATAATAAGTAACTTACATTATGAAACTCAAAAGAAGCTACAAATTAAAGCTAGAAACATATATAACAAAGACAACCTCAATGACTACTGCTTGACCACTAGATCTCATGATCACTAAGTGATGCCATCCGACTGCAATATAACATATATAATCCATGTTATTGTAAAATTTACAAAAACAATATAATTAAATATTATCTATTAATAAAAAATAACGAGATATCATTAAGTCTATATTACCTTTTCCTTTTCCTAGATAAAATTTTGTTTGCAATTCGCGTCTTGGTATTTTTTTCCGATTTAATAATAATTCCATCATTATGATCTTTTCTAAAATATACAACATCCTCTATAGAAGTATTTTCCCTATTATCGGTTCGATGTTCTCAAGAAAGGGTCGTCCTCAACACCAACATCATCGGGTGCTTCATCATCATCGTTGTTATACACAAATTTTTTGTCGATCAATAGAACAATAGACCAATTGATATTAATCGGATCGGTGACATAAAACACTTGTTGAGCTTGCGATGCTAAAATAAAAGGTTCATCTTTATATCCTAACTTGTTGAAATTCACCCGCATGAACCCTAATTCATCAATCAGAAACCAAGATATATTGTCAACCCATTCACATTTGAACACGTGCTCTCAAACATATTGTAATCCAACTCCCATATGTGTTCAATGAAGCCAAAGTAAGACATATTCGCATATATGGGATTTCTATCTTTGGCACTTTGGATGCATGCATAGAATGAGCTACAAGAGTCACCCCACTATTTTGCATTTTACTCGATCATCTTGTTCTTTTGTATAGAAAGTGCACTCGTTCATTAGATAGTCATTTGTAAGAGAAGACATGTATATTTGGACCTTTTGCTAACCATCTCAATCTTTTGAAATCAAGTAGGATTCAAACACACTCACCATCAATGTGATGTTTTAGCCACACTATGAAACTCCTATTGTGTTCTTTTGCTAACCAAACTTGCTTCTTTCCCTGAATTGACTCTTAAGAATCTCCTTGTGCTTGGCAACATATGAATCAACCTCACTATCATTGTGAAGAACGTATAAGTGTGCTTGCTCTAGTTCTTTCCTTGATACCATCACTAATTTAGTTCCCGTCATCCCTTTACTAATCCTTCCTGCATGACGAGACCTTGGCAATCCACGAGAATATTCAAGACTAGATAGATAGCCCGTGCAAAACTCAATAGCCTCTTCAACTATGTAGCGCTCAACAATACAACCTCGTGTCGTGATCGATTTTTCACATATCCTTTTAATATCTTCATGTAACGCTCAAATAGATACATCCATCTCATGTAACATGGGCCACACAATTGTGTCTCTCTAACCGGATGAACTATTAGATGAATCATTATGTCGAAAAAGGAAGGTGGGAAATACATCTCAAGCTCACACAAAGTGACAGAATTTCTCTTTGCAATGTTGGCAACTTTCCAGGTCAATCACTCTACTACAAATCGCCTTAAAGAATAAACAAAGTTTGGTTAAGGTCCGACGCACTTTCTTAGGCAAAATGGATCGTATACCAATGGGTAGCAAATTCTCCATGAGAACATGACAATCGTGGGACTTTAGAGACTTTAACTTGAGGTCTTTAATCGATACAAGAGTCGCCACATTTGAAGAGTATCCTCTGAACTTTAACTCCATGAAGAAACTCACAAAAGACAGTCTTCTCCTTTCTAGATAGAGTATTAGTCACGGGAGGTAGATATGTACGTGTACCCTTCTTTACTGCACTCCAATTCAGTCTCAAACCCATACTAACCAAATCCAACCTTGAGTTGATGGTATCTTTAGTCTTACCCGCATATTGAGTAAGGTACCAATGACACTTTCGAAGACATTCTTTTCAACATGCATCACATCAATGAAATGCCTTACATATAATGACTTCTAGTATGGCAACTCAAAGAAAATCGACTTTTTCTTCCACCCCGTTTGGCAATCTCTCCCGCAAAAAGGCTTCCCAAATTTAATGTTCAAATCTTCCACCTTTTCAAATACCTATTCGCCCACAAAGGCGGGGAGCTCTCACGTGTTCTGTATTCCCATCAAATGCCTTTCTCCACAATCGATAGTGATGAGTTGATGGCAAAAATCTACGATGACCAAGATAGATATTCTTCTTACCATGTTCCAACCACATCCAATCTGTGTTATCTTCACATATAGGGCATGCACACCGCCTTTTGTTACTTGCACCGGATAGATTGCCGTATGCAGAAAGTCGTTAATGTGCCAAAGATCATAGCCCTCGTGGTGAAACTTTCTTCTCTGAACCCATCATACACCTCTACCCCAATCTCCCACATTTGCTTCAAGTCTTCAATTAAAGGAGCCAAGTATACATCAATATCATTTCTGGTTGTTTGGGCCTGAAAATTAACAAAGACAAAGATCATATATTTGCGTTTCATGCAAAGCCACGGCGATAAGTTATAAATCGCCAAAATCACGGGCCATGTATTTGTGGGAGCTACTCGATACCGTGCGGGTTAAATCCATCGGCCAGAGACAATGCAAGGCGTAGGTTTCTCGGGTCATCCCCAAAATTAGGATACTCAATATTGATTTTTTTCCATTGCGGAGAATCTGCCGGTGTCGTAGCATACCATCTTTAATCCTTTCATCCTCATGCCATGTCAAGTGTTTTGCATCTTCCGAACTACGATACATGCGCCTAAATCGAGGAATTATAGGAAATACCACAACACCTTTTGTGGAGCGGACTCTTTCTTCTTATACTGCGGTGCATTACATTTAGGACACGACTTTAACAACGCATGTTCATTCCGAAATAAAATGCAATCATTCGGACAAGCGTGTATCTTCTCATAGTTCAAGCCAATAGACCCCAACATTTGCTTTGCATCATACGTCCGAGAAGGAAGCACATTATCATTCGCAACATTTCTTTCGTAAGTGAGAGTAAATCGGTAAAGCTCTTATCCGTCCATCCGTGGCGAGTTTTCAAGTTATACAACTTGATCACGACCAATAATTTTGTGAATTCATTACAACCCGCATACAATGGTGTCTCTCGCATCGCTTATCAACTTCTCAAACATTTCAGGACAATCATTAAGATCCTCTTCAACCACCTTTGCCATCTCTTCAAATTCGTTCGCATCAAATGAATGTGTTCCGTGTCAACCGTGGCGCATATCTCTTACTAATATCATTCATATTTGAAGATTCACCTTTTTTCTCACCGTGCATTATCCAACAAGTGTAACTTTGATCAATTCCATTCGCCTTTAAATGTCGTGTCAACTCCTCTGCGATGGCGATTTTACATAACAACACCTTAAACAAGGACATTTCATACCACTAGAAGTCCCTAAACGTTCAACAAAGACACGACTCACAAAATAATCCACTCCAATAATGCATACTCCTTGGACGATTTATTGGCGGACATCCAATTTCTATCCATAATTGCCAAATATTTATAATAAAATCCTGAGAAGAGAACTTTAACATATGACCCATCAAGCAATTAGAATATAATGAAGAATCAATTCATATAAAAAAACAAACAAAATTTCCTCTTTTAAATTTTTTTCAATTCCACTCCTTATTTTCCCAAGCTATATCTATATCATATTCTATTTCTATTCTCGGTCCTTTGGTCAAGACAAAGGAACCATATAGTCTAGTCTTCCAAACAATTAATTTATGTGTAACAAGAATAGGCTAGTGGTGAAAAAAAAGAAGAAGAGTCTAGTGTGCACAAGTGACAAAACTAATATATTTCTAAACTAGAACCCACAATTAATATCTAACAAGAAACAGAGAAAGGAAATGTAAAACTCACCAATGTTGTCCGAGTGAGAGAGATGATGTTCACCGAGAGAGATGATTTTCGTTGAGAGAGATGATGTTAATTTGAGTTAGGTGTTAGGGTTTTATGTTTACGGGTGAGTGATTTTGCGTTTCGGGTAAGAGTGTTAGTTGAAGAGGAAGTAGCTCAATGGGAAACAAAAAAATTATTTAACCATACCTAGCATTTTCTAAAAAAACGCTAGGGATCTATCTAGCGTGTTTTCTAAATACCTAGCGTTTTGAGTAAAAGCGCTAGGATATGTCTAGAGTGTTTACTAAATACCTAGCGTTTTATAAAAACGCTAGGGATCTATCTAGCGTGTTTTCTAATTGGCTAGCGTTTTGAATAAAAGCGCTAGGATCCGTCTAGCGTGTTTTCTAAATAGCTAGCGCTTTCTAAAAACGCTAGGATCTATCTAGCGTGTTTTCTAATTGGCTAGCGTTTTGAATAAAAGCGCTAGGGATCTGCCTAGCGTGTTTTCTAATTTGCTAGCGTTTTGAGTAAAAGCGCTAGGATCTGTCTAGCGTGTTACCTAATAGGTAGCGTTTTACTTTAAAACGCTACTAATGGTGTAGCGTGTTATTAAAATGGCTAGCGTTTTTATAAACGCTACTAAAGGTGGCGATCTCTTTTTACAATTCTGGCGTAGTGGCACCATGTTTAAAGGCGAAGTTAATGAATCCCTTTACCCCTTCCTTATATTCATCTGTGTTTCGCGGCCGTAATCCAAGACTTATCCATTTCTAAAAGATCATATTCTGCCGCGGTAGCTAGAGAATCATTAACGAACAACAAAAAATTATTAACAATACAAAATTAGGAAACAAAAATATCACCAACACGGGCTCAAAACTATGAGACAATGCAGTCCCTATTTTCAAAAGCGGTAGAAATAAACCAAAACATTTCACAATCATGATACATAAGCATAATTCAAGCAATCGTAATCAAACTCGGGGACAAATGCGTACATTTTTACATGGTTTGAAACTCTAGTTCTTAAGCATTCGTTATTTTTCAATACTACTAACTACCAAAAAGACGATGCAATTATGATTCATAACAAAGGCATAACATATAACATGAAATTGGTGTGTGACATCATGCACGATTTCCTATAGCACCACTAATAGCAGCAGTAAATACTAAACTTCATACTTAAGGAATTTTGACAAAAACACTCTAATTAATAGCTTGAACAATTGTAAACAACATATATTAAAGATAAATATGAAGTAAGTAGGATAAACATCAAGAAGACAAAATATATTGAGATCTCGAATGATACAAAGAGGAGGAAGAGAATTGTACCTGAAAGTTTGGAAAGTCAGCAGCACAAGTGATCGAAGATGCAGGTTTTGGCCAACAAAAAAGATCCAGAAGTTGTAACACCCCAAATAATTTAATTAAGAAATTGATTAAATTGTTTAAGTGTTACACTATTTTAATTATATTAAATTATAATATAGTGTTTTATAATTTAGTATTTTATTTAAATGAAGGGAGTGGTATTGGAGATACCGGAACTGCAAGGATTGGCCCAGGAGCCCAAGCCCAATGACTTAGGCTCCTAGGAGTGATGCAATTCGCATCATTGTGCAAAGAAAGAAAAAAAAAACGAAAAGAGAGAAGAGAGAAAGGAGAAGAACGGCGCGCAAAACCCTAGGAGAAGAGGAGGAGAAGAAGAATTCGTGACTTGAAGGCTTGGATTGTTGCAGTGGTTTTGTTCGTGACTCCATAAAGGTCCTTTTCTACGGTGAATTTGAGGTAAGGGGAGTCTCACTCTATAATAGAGGAGATAATTCGTTTTATGTAGATCATAGGTTTGGTTTTGGGTGAATTGATGATTGTTTTGGTGAATTTGAGAAAATTGCATGATAGAAATTGAATTAGGGCTTTAAATTGGGTGTTTTGTGTTCTTGATGAGTTTTGATGCATGATTGAGTGATATAACGTGCAATTGAATGTGTTGATATTGTTATACAATGTATTTGAGTAGTATATGATGATTAGAATTGAAAGGGTTTGTGAATTGGGGGTTTTTGGGTCATGGGGCGCCAAGGTGCTAGGGATTTGGCGCCACAATGCCTTTAGCTGTGAGGGAGTTTTGGTGTTGTGTTCTTTGTGCGGCGCGCCAATTTCCTAGAGAAATGGCGCTGTGTCACCAGATGCTTGATGGATCGTCGCGCGCGTGTTCTTGTCCCGGCGCCACATTCTTGAAAAATGGCGCTGGGTTCTTGCTTCATGTCTTTGGAGTTGCATCATGTGTAGGGTGTTCTTTGCTGGCGCCAAGTTCTTTGGGAAATGGCGCCAATGCACCTTGTTTGAGTCTTTGGGGTGTGTGTTTTGGGGCCCGTGAGGTGAAACTTACATTTACAGGCATATTTCACCGTGCCATATTTTGTATTTACACGCCCAACATATTTTTAAACATTTTGCTCTCGGGTGGTTTTTGTTTTAAAGTGTTGGGTGAGCTGGGTCGGTTGGGGCGCGCCAACTTGTGCTTTGCCAGGCGCCTATTCTCGTGCTCGTGTATGCAGGATCGTGTGCAGGCGAATCGTGGTTCGAGTTTGTGTCTAGTTCATGTTGCCCGCAGGGCGCCAGTTTGCTAGAAAAGTGGCGCCAGTGGGCGTGTGTTGCCACAGGGCGCCAAATTGCTGAAGCTTACGGCGCTAGTCTTTGTGTTGCACCGAGGGGCGCCGTAATGTGGGGAAATGGCGCCTAGTCTTTGCCAAGTGCCTAAGAGTGTCTTTGTTTTGGTCCCTAGGTGACAGCTTTGGTCCATAGATGATTGTTTTAGTCCTAAATGGTGGTTTAGGTCCTTGAGTGAGGTTGAGTCCTCTAGATGAGATTAGTCCTTGGGACTTAATGGTGTTGAGAGTGTATGATGAGATGACCGAGAATGCCATGGGGGCATGAGTCGGAGGGCCAAGCCATGAGGGCTATAAAATGAGATTAATCTTGAGGTAAGAGTTAATGCGTGTATTGAAATTTGTTTGAGATTGTGTTTGTGTTGTACATGGAGTCTCATGCATACATTCTACCGGGTCGTAGAGATTATAAAATAATTGTGGAGCCTGAGGGCGGCCGGAGGGCCAGAGTCATGAGGACTCCATTATTGATGAGAATGCCGGGAGGGCAAATATTGAGAACGCCGAGGGCAAATGGTACCACATGCATACTTACATTGCATACATTCTCATTAGTGCATGAATGTTATTGAGTGGTGATTGGTGTGTTTGAGTATCTTTGTGAACTATGATTGTATATATTGCTTATTATCACTTTTATTATATAGTTCGAGACTCACCCTTTCATTGTTGTTTACTACAGTAGTCATGAGTGAGGACTTGATATCTTCACTATTTCCCAGTCTGGTCTCGCTCGATCACGTAGCACCTAGGGGTTGGGGTTTAGACTCATTTGTTTTGTTTTGCTCATTTGTTGAGCTTTCATATATGATTTCCTATGTATTACTTGAGATGTAACTTTGATTTCCGCTGCATGTTATGAGATTGTTTACCACGTGATTTATGGTGTTACGTATTTGATTATGTTTATGATGTGAATTGACTGTTGAGTGTTTTAAGAGAGAAGTGTGACGCTCCATTTAATGAAAAAGGGATTTTTATATACTCTAATTTTGATTTAAATTACCGGGTAGAAATGGGGTGTTACATTAGTGGTATCAGAACAAAAGTTCGGTCTGTCCGACCAAGTGTGTCTGTTTGTCATGTTGAGTATGACAGTTAGGAGTCTTGAATTAGTTCTGAATGGTTGTTTGTGCTGCAGTGTTAGGTGGATATGGCCAGAAGAGTGGATGCTGCACTTGCTGAGGCTTTGCTAGCCATAGCACAAGTTATGGGGACGCAACAGAATACTGAGACCCGCAGTCTGGAAACATTCCAGAGAGAGAACCCCCCTACCTTCAAGGGGAGGTACAACCCGGATGGTGCCTTGACTTGGCTGAAGGAGATTGAGAGGATCTTCAGAGTGATTAGTCGCACCCGATGAGCGAGAAAGTCGCAGTGCAGTACTCATACTTTATCTGAAGAGGCTGATGACTGGTGGCTAGAGACCAGTGAGAGGTTGGGTGCTGCACAGGAGGAGATCACTTGGGCTGTGTTCCGAAGGGAATTCTTGAGAAAGTATTTCCCGGAGGACGTGAGAGGTAAGAAAGAGCTGGAATTCCTTGAACTGAGGCAGGGAAGTATGTCTGTTACTGAGTATGCTGCCAAGTTCACGGAGTTGGCCAAGTTCTATCCCCACTATGCTGAGGCTGGGGCTGAATTCTCAAAATGCATTAAGTTTGAGAATGGACTGAGAGCTGATATCAAGCAGGCTGTGGGGTATCAGAAGATTAGAGTATTTGCCGATCCGTAGGCTCACGCAGGATTTATGAGGAAGACAGCAATGCCCGCTCTAGGGTCATGAGAGACCAGAGGGGGAAATTTCATAACAGGGGTAAGCCTTATGAGACGTCTGCTGACAAGGGAAAACAAAGGTATGCGGGTGGTAACAAGTATAATGGTGGAAACAGGTCTGCTGAGGGTAGGAGGTATCATGATGGCAAGAAGCCAAGTGGGGGAGACGCCCCATCTGATGTTGTGTGTTTCAAGTGTGACAAGCCAGGTCACAAGAGCTTTGATTGTAAGATGGAAGTGAAGAGATGTTTTAAGTGTGGGAAGAATGGTCACATGGCATCCGAGTGTGATCGCAAGGAAGCTGTATGTTTCAAGCGTGGTGAAGCCGGGTCACATTAGCTTCAAGTGCCCCAAGCCTAAGAAGGAAAGATCCACTGGGAGAGTGTTTGCATTGGCAGGTTCAGAGGGACCTAATGATATCAGAGGTACATGTTTCATCTCTGGTACACCTTTAGTTGCTATTGTTGACACGGGTGCTACGCACTCTTTTATTGCATCTGTTTGTGCTGAAAAGTTAAATTTAGTATTGTCTACTATGGAGAGAGGGATGGTTATCGACACTCCAGCTAAGGGTCCGGTAACTAAAATATCGAATAATCAATCTTCTCTATAAACAACTAAAAGTCAAGGTCTTGGCCTAACATGTTCAAAATACATTAACATCTTAAACGCTAGACCTCTCAAAATTACAAACGAATAACAACATATAATCTATCAACTCATGTGATATTTGCATTCTTCTATTTATAAAATCCATCTTGTCCTACTTCAATTTAATTTTCCTTCTCTCATATATAAAATTCACCTCGCTCTATTTTTACTAACTTAACTTTGCTCTCTCTATATAATTAAAAATTCAATAACACATAGCATTTCTAATTAGTCTCAGCTAAACTTACAACTATAATTAATCTATATTTCCTATCTCCGTCATATACTTAGTCACAATCACAAAAGTACATACATCATCAATAATTATGTTGAAACCAATTTTAATGGTTATGTTCATATAATCTAACAGCCCAGTTTCAGCAATATAAAATACAAAATACCTAATGGAACTTAATCATTACAAATCAAATTCTTAGGCTAAAACACTCAAACTAAAATTAAAATCCTACACTCTATGTCTCTCCCAATTAAAGAGGAATCATTGCCTATCATTTGTCAACTGTATACTCACATATCTATAAAATTTACCTTGCTCTATTTAATCCAATCTCGCTATCTTAAAACCAAACATTACAAGTCTCTATCTCCTAAAAATTCAGCTTAACTCATTTTCAATAAATGACCAAAACTTGTTTTATAACTTCTGTTTGTATAATTAGATACCACAACCATTTGCATACCACGCTAACCAAGCTGGTCTCTCTTACAAAACTTTATTTTGTGTGTCTGCCTTACATCCATTCCTAAGCCCATTCTTTTTGTCACTTAATTATTTTCTAGCGGTCTGCACCTGCACTAGTTCTTTTATTAATATACTAACATATGTCTATAAAGGTAAGCATATCCTTACAACCATAGTCCAATTAGCACATACTAATACTAACAAATAACACTCTAGTAATATTACCACTCCTAAGTACTTTTCTTTAACTATATATATATATAGCATGATTTGGATCTTCTATCTATTTCATTATTAGTGTGGGGCTGTTTGCTTGCACACCACAAATCATCTTCTTGGTCCTTCAACATTTCTAGCTATAATTCATAGCCATAAAATATGAATCACTACCTCACCATATATTAACATCTCAGGACACCAAAAGGAATAAAACAACAGTAAGTTATCATCCACCACAGCAATATACAGGGAGCACAAAATATCACGACAAAATCAACGTTATTTTGACACACAACAATTTTATCGTAATTTATATAGAAGTTAGAAGTACTAAAATAGAGATGGAATTGGGGTCTAAGGCTAACCCCTCTACCCACAACCATTGTTATACCCATGAGAAAAATAATCTCCTCCCTTACAATTCAAAGAATACATATAACACATCACATTCCCTTGAAAACTTAACCAACTAAACTGATTAGTTTTCTCAACTATCAAGGATCAAACAAACAGTACACACAACTCTATTCAGAGTTCACACATCGGAAGACACAACAGATAATACAAATGGTCCGGTTAGGGCCGACCTGCACTACAACATAAACAACAGTTAGGAATAAAAGACTCTACGACCGGACAACTTGGTCGGACAGACCGAACTGCTCTGATACCACTAATGTAACACCCCATTTCTACCCGGCAATTTAAATTAAAAATCAGAGTATAAAAATCATTTTCAAATGGAGTGCTACACTCACTTCAGCTCAACCACAACAAATATACACAATTACTTCATTAAATACTATAGTACGCAACACCACTCACAGGATGAAATTTCTCAACACTTTATTAAATAATTCCACGCACCAGAAGGGTAAACATTACGCAATGAAATAGAATAATGTCTCGGATGGACAACATCAATCTCAAATACAACGTGGAATGTCAAATAAAATAGTTTAATAGTCAACAAAGAGGAAATGACTAAAATCCTAAACCCATCCCCTGGTGTTACGTGATCGAGAGCGGCATCAGACTTCGGGGAGTGAAGGGACTAAGCCTTTACTCATGGCTACCTGTGGTAAACAACAACAGAAAGGGGTGAGTCTCAAACCACATAATAGAAACTATAATAAGCAGTATATTTAATCATAGCCTCAAACAAAACACAGTTATACCGCACAACTAGTCACACCAATATCAACCAACAGCACTCATGCTTTTATGAGAATGGATGCAGTGCAATGCAGTCATGCATGTGGTACCATTTGCCCTCCGGCAGTCTCATTATCAAATTGAGTCCTCACGACTCTGGCCCCCCCGGGCCTGGCCCTCCGGCCTCACAATCAGTTTATAAACGTCGCGACCGCAGCCGAATGTATGCATGAGACTCCATGAACACAACACAAGCACATTCACCCTATCAATTTATATATTATTTTCTCACCTCATATTTAATCTCGGTTATAGCCCTCATGGCTCTAGCCCTCATGGCTCATGCCCCCATGGCATCCTCAATCATCTCAGTTACTAGCTCATTATACTCAAGTCCCAAGGACTATTCAAAATTAGAGGACTAATCTCACTCAAGGACCTAAACCACCATTTAGGACCAAAACAATCACCTAGGGACCACACTGTCCCCTAGGGGACCAAACAAAGACTCACTTAGTCATCAGCAAAGACTAGGCGCCACTTTCCCCACATTCTCGCGCCCCGGTGCAACACAAAGACTAGCGCCATAAACTCAAGCAATCGGCGCCCGTGGCAACACACACGACACCGAGCGCCACTTTTCTAGCAATCTGCGCCCTGGGCAAAGCACACACATCCTAGACACAAACTCGCACACAACTCGGACACAACTCTCGATACACGCGCCGCTTAGCCCCCTCTGGCAAGACTGCTTGCGCCTCTACACCGACCCAACACACACAAAGACATGTAAACAGAAAACCACTCGAGCCAAAATGCTTAAAATTGTTTTTGGGCAGGCAATTGCAAAAGATGGCACGGTAAAATATGCCTAGAACTCCAAGTTTCACTCAAACCACCCCTAGGCGCACACTTATAGTGCCACGGCAATGCCCACTAGCACATCTTTCTAATGACACATGCAACCAGAAAACTACTCGAGCCAAAATGTTTAAAAATGTTTTTGGGCAGGTGATTGCCAAATATGGCACAGTAAAATATGTATAGAACTCTAAGTGTCACTTAACCCACCCTATAAAGCACACACATATAGCGCCACAGAATTGCTCACTAGGACATCTCCCAATTGACACGTGCACAACTAAAACTACTCGAGCCAAAATGTTTAAAATGAAGTTTGGGCAGGTGATTACAAAATTTGGCTCGGTGAAACATGCTCAGAACATAAAGTTCCACTCAAAACACACCATAGGTGCACGTGAACAGTGCACAGGGCGCCACATTCCTAGCAAATCGCGCCAGACAAAGAAACACACCTCCCAAAGACTCAAGCGGCACTGGGCGCCATTTCCCCAGCAACTTGGCGCCCAGGCAGCAACACTCTGCACACAGACACAATTCCAGCACGTGAACAGTAACCCAGGCGCCATTTCCCTAGCCATATGGCGCCCTATGAGTACCTAGGGTCCCAAAAATCATTTTCAACCAATTTTTCCCGAAACAAATCCCCCACACCAATCCAAAAACACACTATGATCGTATCAACAACTTCAATTACTCCTTTTAAACATCGACAACACATCAAACACGAAATCAAAGTCATGAAACCCTATCATCAACATGTAAATCGTTTTTCATGCAATTATCCAATTTAATCAATTCAAACACTCAATCAACAATCAAATTCAATATCAATTAACAACAATAGAGACCCTATGACCTACATACACCCTATTATACTCTCTATTATAAGGCGAGACTCCCCTTACCTTGATTAACCAAGACGAAGCTCTCTTTTTACGGAGTCACCAACCGAACCACAAAGAACTCTCCGTCCTCCTTTTTCCTTCCTAGCTCACGCCCAAAATCTTCATTCTCTCCTAAGCTCCAACTCTTCAAACTCTTCCTGAAATCCACGTT
The DNA here is from genome assembly GCA_020916435.1 of Oxytropis ochrocephala. Lineage (NCBI taxonomy): Eukaryota > Viridiplantae > Streptophyta > Magnoliopsida > Fabales > Fabaceae > Oxytropis > Oxytropis ochrocephala. The sequence continues at coordinate 46,712,167 of CM037095.1, read as the reverse complement.
TCGTTTTGGTTGAAATAAGCGTCGATTTGTTGTTTCACGAAACGGAGAGAGGGGTTTCGCGTTTGGCTCCAAAATCCCACGAGGAAGGAAAATCAAAATCGCGAGATGGAGGCTACAATCGCTCAAACCAAGGTCAGAATCGAATTCAATAGCCAATTTCGAGTGGGAGTGTGAAGTTTGAGGGTCAACCATAGCTTGAGGAGGGAGAACGAAAGGAAATGGCGTGAAGAACATGGCTGCCATTTTCACGCAGCTTCTCTGCGAGGAAGAAGAAGCTAGGCGAAACTGGGTCGGGTCGCAGGTCATGGACTGCGCGTTTGGGCTGTTGGTTCGCTGGGCTAAGTAATTCACTTAGTGGTGGAGTGCGCTTAGCAACCAGGAGGGGGTGCACGCGAGTAAAACTATCTAAAAATCCATTTTTAATACTTTTAAAGCTCAATATCACTATAACCATTATTTTACCACCCCAATAGACCAAAATAATTTTCTAAAGAAATAATATCTCCAACATTAGTATTTAATAGAAATAAAATAAATATATAATATTATTAATCATATATTACCAATAGCATATAAAAATACCATATTTTTATTTCTAATATTTTTCCACAATCTAATCCCCAATAATTTATTAAATAAATTTCCAATAATCTTTGGGGCGTTACAGAGATGCTTGAAAGCTTCAAAATCCATCAATGGTGAATTTTTAAAGAGATGGAATGAGAGGTTGAAAGTGGTATCAAAAGAAAGAGAATGAAAAATGGAGTGGAATGGTGGAGAAATTACTTACATGTGATGGAAGATGATGGTGATCTCCCTTCTTCTTCCTCTCTAGGTTTTCCCTTTTCTTTCTTTCTTCTCTCTTCCATTTCTCTCGGCATCACTTTTTCTGTCTCTCTCTCTCTCTCTATTTCTCTTTCCTTTCTTTCTCTGCCGTGTGCTCTGTCTCTTTCTATATCTCTTTCTTTTTTCTTTCTTTATTCACACAAGTGAGGGATGAGAGAGTGTTTGGATATTTTTGGGTCTTGGATCTCATTTAGTGTGAGTGGTATAAAGACTAAAATATCCCTAGTGTTCTAATTTCCACTCAATTATGTATTTTAAATTATATACTCTAGTAATTATAAATTGCTTTCGTGACAACCTAATATCTGTGACTTAATTTATTACCTACTCGAGTAATAAATCACTCGTTAATTTCTTAATTCGAAATTAACGAAATTAGGGATGTTACAATCACCCCAACTTGGGAATTTTGTCCTCAAAATTGAACAAACATACTTCAAGATAACAAATACGGATATCTAGTCCGAATATCGTCCTCCCATTCCCATATAGCTTTCTCGACCGAAGAACCATCCCAACCACTTTAACAATTGGAATCGTTCTCGTCCGAGGCATCTTCTTTCTATGTTCTAAGATATGACTTGGATGAGACTGAAAGGACAAATCTGATCGAAGATCAATCATTCGAAACTCAACGGTCGACTTGGATTGAAAAGGTACTTCCTCAATTAGGATACAAGAAACACTTCATGTAAATTGGACAATACAAAAGGTAAAGCTATACAGCACACCGCTAGCACAATACACTCGAGGACTGAGTTTCTTCGCCGGCAATGCTATACCGGTATTAATGGTTGATTAAACTCTTACAATACTAGATCACTAGATTCAAACTCTAGTGGTCTACTCCTTTTAACAACGTAACCCTTTTTGCAACTCTGAGTTATTCTTCAATTCTCACTATATAATTTGCCAATTCCTACTCATGAGTTGATAATTCTCCTCATGAGGCTTCTCTTGCATGGATGCATAAGCTACCACTTGTTGATGCAACATCATAATACATCCTAACCTTTCCGAGGTGTCACTGTATATTTGAAATCCCAGAGACGGTTCCGGAAGAATTTGGATGAGAACAGAAGTCCATCTCTTTCAAACGGCTGACCTTTACAAATTAACCGAATGAGTGAAAGAACTACTGCCACTCCTGACTAGGATATCACAAGTCCCAGATACTTCACTACAGACATCTAAAAATCACACTTCAAAGGTTTAGCATACCACTTCTTCTCTCAGTGTACATTCAGAACAATGCGGAGATGTTGATCATGATCCACAATGGTCTTAGTGTACACCAAGATGTATTCAGTGAAAATTTCAATAACTAATCCAAGTACAGGTGGAAAACTCAGTTCATGTAATCCATGAATAACTTTGGAGCATTAGTTAGACCGAAAGGCATCACTACTCCCTCGTAATGTCCATATCTAGTATGGAAAGCTATCTACGGAATATCTAAAGCCCTAACCTTTAATTAAAGATAACCCGACCTTAGACCAATCTTTGAAAACACTGCTGCACCTCAAAGCTGATTGAGTAAATCATCTATTCTTGGCAAAGAATACTTATTCCTAAAAATAACTTTGTTCGACTGGCGGTAATCCATACACGACCTCCTGCTCCCGCTTTTCTTTCCAACAAGTAACACAGGAGCACCCCAACTTGTAGTAAACTGGGGAACATCACCTTTCAGTTTTATTAGATACACTATTAGCACTTTGGGTTAAACTCATCGCTACTATGTTCAGAATCGACTCACAAATGGGTAAAGGTTATGTAAAATTTTCTTGAAAATGTTTGAATATAAAATAATTTTCTTACTTACCCATAGGAGTTACTTTCTTTGCTAACCCGAAATACTAACAAGGAGTATCTTCAAACCTCATGACTCAGTCTTTGAATTCAATTACTAAATTCGGATGGTCTCACGCATATGTATGGCTTTTCAGAACCTATAAGTCAACCGACTATTCTCTTGAACTGAGTCTACTATTCATTCACTTAAGTATGAGAAGATCTAAACAATAAAGATCTCTCGCTTGATACATAACAACTTTCCTAGTTAAGTAAGACTTACTAGAAAATTCTAAACTTTGTTCCATCATGTTCTATTGTTGACTACTCTAGGCGGAACATGCATATTTGGATTAATCACGGAGTTGAGCTAATTATTATAACATCAAAGAAATAATCAAAATAGAAGGATTCTTCCACGGAATCAAACGGGAACAAGATAATGCTTCCAGCGTTGATTCCGAGAACAATTCTCACTATTTTACTCATTCCTTTGGTCCCACAACCCTCCAAACTCCACAACTCTCCAAACATAACCATAACTCCTAGAGTAACAATTTGGTAAAGAACGTGTCTTGCCCAACTTTGAGTAAGGCATTTAACACTCCGTTGATTCAACCTTCCTATAGGACAATAGCACTTCCCATACTTTAAGTAATTAGAAGTTTTACTCTTGTGGCATAATGGTGAAATGGTTTATAGTTATTGGCTTTTAAAACTCTACAGACTGCTGGAAGGCTACAGTTACTAACAACCATTTCCATGAAATAGACCCTTTTGAAAAGTACAATGATTATCATTATAAACCGGGTTCTAAGAATCTATTCTTAATGACTGGAAGTCCTTGTCCAACTCTCCGGACCTCTAATGGGTATATGGCCAATAAACACTTTAAGGCTTAACAACTTAGGGTAAGGCAGAAGTACATTTCAGAATACCATTGAACAATTAGTTCAAATCCTACTCAGATGTGTAGACATTTTCGTTAGCTTTCCAACGCATCCCGGAACATAAAAATTGGAGTTCCGAATTAAAAGTTATAAATAAAACAAGTCGGAGAACTGACGAAAATTTCTCACAGACCAAGATTGGCTTTCTCATAATCCCAAGGTAATAATAAGGTTATTTCGATTACCATAACCTACTAATCTCATCTTGAATGGAACTTGGTTCAGAAACCGTAATCGGGAACTGAGTCCATCAACATTTGGTTCTGTAGCCAATACTGAAATTGCACTACAACTTACTAGATCAGATTCATGGCATTCGAAATGTGGCTTTGAGGAAAAGAACCTGATCAATACTTGCAGTTATCTGAAAGAATGTCTCTAACTGCGACATAAGCTGGGGTTTACTATAACCATAAGGTAAGGTTATCGTAAAACCGTATTTCGGTAACTGATAGACTGACTAATCAATGGTCAGGATTTTGGGGTTTCAATTAATCTTAACAGATCTTATGATACTCGCTTTATTACTGCCCAAAGGCTTTGCTTAATTGTAGTTCCCTGTAGAACCTACAATAGCTTCAACTGCAATTCTACAATTGTACCGAGTTCATTGACTGAACAGTCGCCCTTAATTTCCTCGAACCAACTTGGCTGCCCATTGCTTGCTTTAGAACACCATCTGTAGCCCTCTGCTTCCGCTACGTGCTCTGATAACCCGAGAAGGCCAGAATTCCTATGGTTTAGGGTTTGGACATTTTCGGGGCTGAGGCAAATAATTGTCATCATTCTCAGTAACTCACATGAAACATTGAGTGAATCCTGACTCAATACTTCACATAATATATTGAAAGGTTCTGACATTTAATTGTCTAAGTCCCTAGCTGACTCAATCTAACCTGTTGACCACAAGGTCTCTACGTCCGACGAGGTCGAACTGCTCTGATACCAAAATGTAACACCCTCATATCTCTAACAAGTAGAAATATTAAAGCGTGCCTAATGGCATACATCAGAGTATAAAAATTCCTGTTTCAGATATTGATTTGACCAAAAACTCTCGAATCCAAATCAAAGAGTCATAAACATAATATAGTCCAAAGTTCAATATCCCAAAACAAGACAACAGCGGAAACGATTACATAACTCAAATACAAATTCAAGTTATAAATCGAATACAAAGATACAAGGGGAAACCATAACTAATAATTGAAGAACTACGACTTCCATTTCCTTCTCGAGCACGCCATCCACTCGTGCCATAAAGGATCTTCTTTGTAACACCCTCATATTTCTATCAAGTAGAAATACTAAAGCGTACCTAATGGCATACATCAGAGTATAAAAATTCCTGTTTCAGATATTGATTTGACCAAAAACTCTCGAATCTAAATCAAAGAGTCGTAAACATAATATAGTCAGAAGTTCAATATCCCAAAACAAGACAACAGCGGAAACGATTACATAACTCAAATACAAATTCAAGTTATTAATCGAATACAAAGATACAAGGGAAAACCATAACTAATAATAGAATAACTACGTCTTCCATTTCCTTCTCGAGCACGTCATCCACTCGTGCCATAAAGGATCTTCTTTCCCTGTTTCTCTGTAAAACAACAACATTTGTAGGATGAGATAACAAATCTCAGTGAGTCTTACCGTGACCCCTTACCTATCACTCGGTCCATTTATAAAACCATAATTAGAAATTCAAAAAGAATTACAATATATAATCAATTACTTGTGACTTGTCACCAACAACCTAAAGAAGCTCGAGTGACAAAATCACAATATACACATTTAAAAGTTTTAGCACATGATCAACAACACATAAGGAAGCATGGGTGAACCCCAACATAGCCAATAAGTGTACAACTCTTAAAGGCGGATAGCTTTAATTTTAACATGGGGGCCTAGGACTAGGGCGCATGACTTCCCTCTCCTAGTATACTAAACGCATGGAGGTCGTCACCTCAATTCGATATTTCTTATATATCGTGAAACGTTGACTGGTTTAGAGGAACATAATCTTCCCGAGCCAATTATAAATTAAGAAATGGAACATTTTGTTCAATTCACTTTCCAAAACATATGTCCTCACACGTATACTAAGTTTTACGGTTTTTCAAGTGTTTTATAAATTCAACTATATATGATATAAGTGGTTAGGAAAAAGGATTTGAAAGAAGTTTGAAGCCGAACGGAGCGTCGAAACGACTCATCGAATTTTGGGGACATAAGGAACTTCTCAACTTTGTGCCCAATTTCCGTTTCGTTTCGTTCTCTGATCGAACCCAAACTATGTTTCAATCCAAATTCAACCACAACAGCCAACATATACCCCAATTCCAGAACAGACCACAGAAATCACAAACAATTACTTCAAGTAATTCGTTTCGATATTTGGAATAACACACACCGACATTTTTGCACACACATAAGTGCGAGAATTTCCTACAGCGAGGCACCTACTTCACCAATGATTTAAAATAGCAAACGACATCGGATTCAACAAACGAACACTCATTGAAAATCTCTCTGAGTGTAGTTTCTACATGTAATATCCATTTTTCAAAACAAGGCTCCAGTTGATACAGTTTTTAAAAATACTACACCGCTTGTACAAAAATCGATTGAAACTTTTTGCCCAAATTGCAACTCAATTTTCTTTCTCATTTCTTAATGATATTTGATGAAAACAGTGCCTAATTCGTAGGGAATTCAGTCTACTTTCCAACGAAACAATAATTATTTAAAACGGAGTTCAATTGAGAACTCAACACCTGAAAAACTGAACCTATACACAGTTTAATTTCATAAATTTGACCTAACTTGAGACACTCATAACTTGAGCTACACAACTTCAAATTTAGCGAAACCAGTGCCAAAACAACCGGCGTTAAGTCTATTTTCAAAAACATTCAGAAACATAATTTTTGAACCTGGTGATCATGTTTTTCTGAGATTTTCACCAACTATTGGTACAGGTAGAGCATTGCGGACGAAGAAACTCAGTCCTCGGTATGTTGGACCTTTCCAAATTATCGAGCGTATTGGGCTATTGGCTTACCGTATAGCTTTACCTTCGGCATTGTCTAATCTACATGACGTGTTTCATGTATCACAACTGAGAAAGTACATTCCCGATCCCAGTCAACCGTTGAGTTTTGAAGCGATTGATATTCGACCGGATTTATCCTTTCAACCATATCCAAGTCGTATCATCGAATATGGAGAAAAAGCGCTTCGGACCAGAACAATTCCAATTGTTATAGTGGTTTGGGATGGTTTCTCAACTGAGGAAGCTACATGGGAGTTGGAGGACGACATGCGGACAAGATATCCATATTTATTCTCTTAAGGTATGTTCGTTCAATTTTGAGGACAAAATGTCTAAGTTGGGGTGTGTCATACCCCAATTTTGTCCGGCTTAGGTCAAAATCCTAATTTTCCCCAAAAAATAAATAAATAGAGGAGAAGAGAGCATCATGCATTGCATGTAGGTTTTTAAAAAATCATATCAAAGCTTCTAAAATCATTTTTGGAGTTGGAATGCACTTTTTAGACAAATTAGGGTTTTTCAGTGCAAAAGGGTATTTTGGTCATTTTGCAAATAAGGGACAATTTCTCAGGACAAGTCATTCAACATGAATTTTTGAGGTATTAGAGGTTACTCCTAGGGGGAAAAATCATTTGTGAAGTGAAAATGTGCTTCGTGCAAAAAACTAGGGTTTTTAGGGTGAAAGGGCATTTTGGTCATTTCACAATAAAAACAGTCTTTCGTCCCAAATCACTGAATAATCATCAATAATCTATTTGAGGAATATTTGTGCTTAATTGTGATTATTTTTGGGCATAAATGTTAAACTTTTTGGCATAAAAATCAAGTTTTTGGATAGAAGGGTAAAATGGTCATTTCCTTTAAGGTGGGGTAAACAAATCAATTTTGGGATTGGTGAGATCATAAAATTCAGAGCCTAATCATGGAATCATAGGACATGGCCCAAAATGGCATGAATTTAGAAGAATGATCTAGAAAGGAATATTCTATTTTCTTTTGAATTTTGAAAGATCATGTATAGTACAATAGTACAATTTGCAATTCCACTCACTCTTTCACTCCCTTGCTGCGCACACCAGCCCATAATCATTCATTTTTGTTTTATTTTTATTGCTTGCAAATTGTGTTAAATCATAGCCTTCCATTTAAGTGTGAAATACAATCCTCACCTTTCATTTGAATCAAAATGGCACTTATGTAATAAGCTTTATGGAAAAATACAATTTTGTAAATGATCTTATCCTTCACCACACTCACTAAGCTGCGCATTCAGCCCTCCTCTCTCCTCATTTTGTGCTTTTTAATTACCCTCAATCCATGTGACATTGCATCTTGACCATTGATTCAAATTTTATCTCAAATCCTATTGGTTTGCAAGAAGCACATTGTCATAATTACCCTTTAAGTTTTCACCCCATATAAAAACCCAAAAGCAAGAGATTAAGGGGGATTCATTCATTTTACCCTAGCACACTCTTCTTCCTCTCCTCCCTCTCTCAAGGCCGTAGCCTCTCTCCCTCTTCCTCCTCCATTTTCTTTTCAACTCTCATCCACCAAACCACCTAAAACTCACTCTATATTCATATATCTTCTTCCTTTCATCCTTGATTCCATTTTTACACTACTAAGGAGCTTGTTTTCTTCAAGTTTGCGTGACATTTGTTGGTGATTTGTTCTTGATCTTCATTTTTCAACTCTTGTGTAGCTTTGATCTTGAGGTAAACATCTTATCTCTTGCATTTTTAACTATTAGCATGTGAATCTTCCTTCTACTCCTCTTTCCTCTCTAAGAGGCTTAGAGGCTCATTTCAAACACTATGTCAAGGACATTGGGAGCCTTGGGTGTTTGAAGTGAGCCCGTGGCCTGATGAGAGAGGGTTCTTGTGTTTTTAACCATATTCTTTGCATTTTCACACTCATCTTTTCACTTTTTCATGAACAAAGAACTTTCATGTATTATATGCCTTTTCTTGTTCATATCATAACTTGCAAGGTTGAATCTTTAGTTTGATTTAGGGATGTAGAGGTTTTGGTTTTGATCGTACCTTGACCAATGAAGTGTTGAAGTAGCTGATGTTTCGTCTAGTGGGCCGGTCGTTGGATGAGTGAAAGGACCGGTCCCGGCTTCACGCGTTGAGCACCTCGGGTGGTACCCGCAAAGACACTCGACGATCTAGTGAGAGGTCGCTCGGGCAGATAGCACAAGGTTAGAGAACGTACCTGATGCCATGCGCGAATGGCGATATATATCTTTAGTAGTGCCGACCGTTAGCGAAGATTTCGCCGGTGGCGAGAATTGCGGTCCAAGCGACTTACTTGGGCGGTTGCGTTGGGCCGGCGACGACGGTGCTGCTATCGGGAGCCCTTGTAATTGCCGATACACCCGAACGATTGCCCCCGAGCCTAGGTCGCAAGAGTGGGCTGAAGCTTGAATCGTTGCCTTCAAGTAATGTTGTAAGCGGTCGGGTTGCATTGCGCAGTCGGTCTCCATCCCTTGAAGTGTGTGGTCGCTGCCACACCCGGTCGCGATCTGTCTTGTAGTCTAGGCACTGGGTCGCTCGGGACCGGATCTTGCCCTGGGGTCGCTGCCCCCTTGGGGTCATGCGCGGCCAATTCGAGGCTCGATATGTTGCCCCCCTGTCTAGCCTCGCGGGCTTGACCCACGGGGAGCGACCTGTCGTAAACTGTTGGAGGCCATTCGTTGGCTGCCTTTGTTGTAGGTCGTTCGACGTCCTACTCTCGCTGTAGACCGCTCAAGGTCCGTGCTTGTTCGTGGGTCAATCTTTGACTCTTGGACCATTCGATGGCACTTGGTTGGGATGTGGACGCTGCCACTGCCGAGGTGTGGAGGCTGCCATTCATGCTGGAGAGCGATCCAATTGGTCGGGACTCGGCCGACCTCCTTAACTTACGAAGTCTACTTGGATCTTGCTCGTTTTAGGAGGTGCGATCATTCTCGGGTCGCTCAAATTCGTTCAAGTCTTTGTCCACTCATTGCCTATTTCGTTTCTGAAACAAATCGATTGTGACCTCGGCCGGGCGCTATCGTAGCGGACTCGTTCGGCGCGTTTTGCGATTTTTGGCAATGGACTTACTAGGTTAGCGCCCTCATCGTGAGCGGTCTCTTACGGGCCGTGTTCGGCGGATCCAATGCTCGTTATTGGGTCATTGCTTGACCTCGGTCATTCGATGACACTGGTGGGTGTGCCAACTCGGTGGCACTAGACGTAGATCAACGCGGTGACCTTCGATTGGGCCAACTCGGTGGCGCTCGATTGGGCCAACTCGGTGGCACTCGATGTAGACCGCTCGAGGCCTACGCTGTTTGTGGGTCCTTCGACCCAGGCCACTTCGATGGCGCTCGATTGTAGACCGCTCGGGGCCTCTGCTGTTTGTGGGTCCTTCGACCCTTGGGCCACTTTGATGGCGCTCGATTGTAGACCGCTCGGGGCTATCGTTGTTGTGGGTCCTTCGACCGCCAGGCCACTTCGATGGCGCTCGATTGTAGACCGCTCGGGGCCTATGCTGTTTGTGGGTCCTTCTGACCCTTGGGCCATTTCGATGGCGCTCGATTGTAGACCGCTCGGGGCCTACGCTGTATGTGGGTCCTTCTGACCCTTGGGCCATTTCGATGGCGCTCGATTGTAGACCGCTCGGGGCCTACGCTGTTTTGTGGGTCCTTCGACCGCCGGGGCCATTTCGATGGCGCTCGGTTGTGGACCGCTCGGGACCTCTGTTGTTTGGGGTCCTTCGACCCTTGGGCCATTTCGATGGCGCTCGATTGTAGACCGCTCGGGGCTCACGCTGTATGTGGGTCCTTCGACCCTTGGGCCATTTCGATGGCGCTCGATTGTAGACCGCCGGGCCTACGCTTGTTTGTGGGTCGCCGACCCCTTGGGGCCATTTCGATGGCACTTTCGGTTGTAGACGCTCGGGGCCTACTGCTGTTTGTGGGTCCTTCGACCCTTGGGCCATTTCGATGGCGCTCGATTGTAGACCGCTCGGGGCTACGCCAGATATGTGGGTCCTTCCGACCCTTGGGCCATTTCGATGGCGCTCGATTGTAGACCGCTCGGGGCTACTGCTGCTTGTGGGTCCTTCGACCCTTGGGCCATTTCGATGGCGCTCGATTGTAGACGCTCGGGGCCTACGCTGTTTGTGGGTCCTTCCGACCGCCGGGCCATTTCGATGGCGCTCGGTTGTAGACCGCTCGGGGAACTCTGTTGTTTGTAGGTCCTTCGACCCTTGGGCCATTTCGATGGCGCTCGATTGTAGACCGCTCGGGGCCTACGCTGTATGTGGGTCCTTCTGACCCTTGGGCCATTTCGATGGCGCTCGATTGTAGACCGCTCGGGGCCTACGCTTGTTTGTGGGTCCTTCTGACCCTTGGGCCATTTCGATGGCACTCGGTTGTAGACCGCTCGGGGCCTCTGTTGTTTGTGGGGTCCTTCGACCCCCCTTGGGCCATTTCGATGGCGCTCGATTGTAGACCGCTCGGCCTACGCTTGTTTGTGGGTCCTTCTGACCCTTGGGCCATTTCGATGGCACTCGGCAGAACCTATGGCGCTCTGCTTGGCTACTCGCACGCGAGCTACCAATCATACATTCTTGCATGCGAAATAAATTACAAAGTACTACTTTTAAAAGGCCGGGCCTCAGTAAAAACCCTGGTGGGGAAAAAGAGCGCCCGCCTGACATTTATTCATAAATCGTTAGTCTGTCCTGTTATCACGAGGAGTGTCTTGTTCTTCAAACGACCTATCTCGCTTCTTCTGCTGGGCGCGCCGGCGACCTTTCTGGCGAATAGCGCTTCTTCATAGGCCATATGATCGTTGGCCCTTCGTAGGAACATGGTGAGATCCATGTAACGATTTAGGCCGAACTCTTCTGCAAAGCTATGGTCCGGTCTGATCCCACGCTTGAGATACTTCAGCTTGTCTCTATCGGTCGGTCGCGCTCCTGCTCGGCCTCGGCGTTGAATCGCTCTATGTACTGTCTCAATGATTCGTTGTCCTCTTGGATAATCGTATCCAAGTGCTCTTCATGCCGCTTTAGGCATCTGTTGGCCGTGTAGTTGGCCAAGAATGTTCTAACCAGGCCGTCCCAAGACGAGATGGTGTTGGGCGGTAGGCTCTCCCACCACTCCAGTGCTCGTTCCTCGAGCGACTGTGGAAAGAGTCTGCACTTCATGGTCGTTCCTAGCTCCCTATAGCTGCAGTAATTGTTGAAGTACCTTAAGTGTCTGTCTGGATCCCCACGGCCGTTGAATTTGTTCAAATTTGGGGGTTTCCTCAGGTCTCTGGGGATACGGTAACAGCGTATCTCTCTAACTAAAGGTCCATGGCCGGTCGGGATACCACTCGGCCCAAAAGGCTGCATGGGAAGGTATGCCCCATTACTCGGCATTTCGTAGAACACACCGCTCGCTGGCGGACCGAAATGGTGTCTCCTCGGTCGCTGGTGGATATCCCTGATTTTTCCATCACGATAATCATCAAACTCTTCGTACGAGTCCCACGATCGACTTCTCGATCTTCGAGAACCGGAGGGCCCGCAGGAAGGATACCTGGTAGTCGAGCGACTTGACTTAGGACGATAGCTAGGATCTTCATATCCATAATCATAAGAGGGGGAACGGCGTCTGCGCACGCACGTTCTCGCTAGGGCGACTTTGTGTGCCATGATTCTTCGTCTGCCGAGACCGGTGGGTGGTGCTCTCCGTGAGAAAAACTCCTTCGAGGAGGAGCGATGTCTTCGCGCGGTCGGCGGCGGCGGAGAGGTTCTCCGTCTTCGCACGCGGCGGCCCGAATCGACCTCTTTCCTAACGTGAGATCACCATCTCTCATGCGCAATGACTTGGTTCTTGCTTTGCGAGAATCGCGAAACGACTGGCGACATGTTCGGCAATGGTTCTCGAATGCCGCTTCAAATCACTCGGCGTGCAATCTGGTTGAGGAACGGGCGGTTGAATCTGTTGAAGGACCGGTCCACGACCGTTGTGGACTGAAGGCTCTTGTCGTGGATGTCCTTGAGATTCGTTGATTGTAACGGCTACGCCCTCCGGAGTCTGCCGCCGAGGATGCTGCCCGGAGGGGTTGAGTCGGGAAGAGACCCGCGTCTGGGGCCGGTCGCGTGGAGCCATGAATGAGGTAGGATAGCGCACGGGCCTCCCACTGTGGTCGCCAATTGATCGTACCTTGACCAATGAAGTGTTGAAGTAGCTGATGTTTCGTCTAGTGGGCCTGTCGTTGGATGAGTGAAAGGACCGGTCCTGGCTTCACGCGTTGAGCACCTCGGGTGAGGTGAGTAGGATAGCGCTCGGGCCTCCCACTGTGGTCGCCAATTGATCGTACCTTGACCAATGAAGTGTTGAAGTAGCTGATGTTTCGTCTAGTGGGCCGGTCGTTGGATGAGTGAAAGGACCGGTCCTGGCTTCACGCGTTGAGCACCTCGGGTGGTACACCGAAGACACTCGACGATCTAGTGAGAGGTCGCTCGGCGGAGATAGCACAAGGTTAGAGAACGCGTGCACGATGCCATGCGCGAATGGCGTATATATCTTGTAGAGTCTGCCGGCCAGTTAGCGAAGATTTGTGCGCAGCGAATGCGGTCCAAGCGACTTACTTGGGCGGTTGCGGCTGGTAAACGACCCGAATTGCTATTGGGAGCCCTTGTAATTGGCGATACACCCGGAGCAGGTTTCTAAGCCTTAGGGTTTAGGGTTTTGTTTGCTCCCCTTTCACTTGTTGGTTTATGTTCCGGGGTGTATCGGCATTACAAGGGCTCCCAATAGCAATTGGGTCGTCGGCCAGCCGCAACCGCCCCAAGTAAGTCGCTTGACCGCACTCGCTACCGCAAAATCTTCGCTAACTGGCCGACACTCTACAAGATATATACGCCATTCGCGCATGGCATCAGTACGCTTCTCTAACTTGTGCTATCTGCCCGGCGACCTCTCACTAGATCGTCGGAGTGTCTTTGCGGTACCACCCGAGGTGCTCAACGCAGCGTGAGGCGGTGACCGGCCCTTTCACTCATTCAACGACCGCCCATAGACGAATCGATCAACACTTCAACTCGCATTGGTCAAGGTGCGATCAATTGGCGACCATAGTGGGAGGCCCGAGCGCTATCTACTCCACTCATGGCTCCACGCGACCGGCCCCGGCGGGCCTCATCTCGGCTCAATCCTCCGGGCGGCATCCTCACCGCAAACCCCGGAGGGCGTAGCGCTCACGATTCATGAATCTCGAGGAATCGCGACAAGAACCCTCGGTGCGGGTCGTGGACCGATCTTGAGGCGAGTACGACCGTGCGCTCCACCCCAACTACTGCCCGAGTTGGTTGAGGCGGGCATCGGCCCGCGTGCGAGCGTGTCACTCAAGCCGTTTTGCGGATCTTGCAAAACAAAAATCGTGATCGCATCGAGACGCGCGCTCATCTCTCGATCTGAAAGGATCGATTCGGGCGCGCGTGCGAAGACGGAGAACCTACGCTCGCCGCCGACCGGCGCGAAGACATCGCTCCCCTCCTCGAAGGAGCATTTCTCGCCGAGAGAGCACTACTCATCGCTCTCCGGCCAGAAGAAGCAGGGCGCGCAGGTCGCCCCCAAGCAGGAACGAGCGTAGACGCCGTTCAATGTCCTATGATTATGAAGACTCTAGCTACCGCCCGACGACCGCGGCCGCTCGCCCACAAGGTACTCCTCCAACGAGTCGTCCGGGTCACGTCGGTCGAGAAGCAGGTCTTGGGATTCTCGAGAAGAGTTGGAAGATTACAGAGATGGAAGAATTAGGGACGTTTCGCATCGGCCAAGGAGAGGCCAGAGCGAGCGACCCAGGAGGCCTCCCCAAATTCCACCAACTGGCCCCTTCGGAGGATTCTATGGAATGCCGGGCAACGAGGCATGCCTCGCTACGCAACCCTTTGGCTCGAACGGCATTCAGAATGAGCACGGCCCATTTACTAGAGAAATCAGGCGTTACAGAATTCCGAGAGATTTGAGGAAGCCGCCTAACCTAAACAAATTCGATGGTCGTAGCGATCCGCACAAGCATCTCCGATATTTTAATAATTACTGCTTTATTCTGAGAAGGGGACCACCATGAAGTGCGACTCTTTCCACGATCGCTCGAGGAACGAGCACCGGGTGGTGGGAGAGCCTACCGCCCGACACCATCTCGTCTTGGGACGGCTGGTTAGAGAACATTCTTGGCCAACTACACGGCCAACAGATGCCTAAAGCGGCATGAAGAGCACTTGGATACGATTATCCAAGAGGACAACGAATCATTGAGACAGTACATAGAGCGATTCAACGCCGAGGCCGAGCAGGTGCGCGACCTGACTGATAGAGACAAGCTGAAGTATCTCAAGCGTGGGATCGAGGCCAGGACCACGCGGCTTTGCGAGAAGAGTTCGCCTAAATCGTCATATGGATCTTACCATGTTCCTACGAAGGGCCAACGATCATATGGCCTACGAAGAAGCACTATTCGCTAGAAAGGTCGCCCGCGCGCGGCCCAGAGAAGAGCAGGATAGGTCGCTTGAAGAACAAGACAGTCCTCGTGATAACAGGACAGACTAACGATTTATGAATAAATGTCAGGCGGGCGCTCTTTTTCCCACTGGGTTTTTTACTGAGGCCCGGCCTTTTAAAAGTAGTACTTTGTAATTTATTTCGCATGCAAGAATGTATGATTGGTAGCTCGCCGTGCGAGTAGCAGCAGAGCGGCCATAGGTTCTGCCGAGCGCCATCGAAATGGCCCAAGGGTCAGAAGGACTGATAACTCTATTTTATATAGAGTATTTCATATGTTTAAACTTAGTATTTGCTCTCTTTCAAGTAATAATAAAGAGTTTATATAGTATTTAGTGTGATATATGATATCTTGAGTGATTTGAATGGATATAGTTAGTTATAGGCCATTTTGGATATATTGTGGTATGTTTGATGTTTTTGTTCGGTCGCGGTCTCAATCTTTATGCGCATCAATGCTCTGCCGCACGATCCTGCATCAATTCTGCGCAACTTGGTGAATAAGCGACTGTTTCATATGCATCCACATGCAATGTGATGACCTCCTACCGCTTCCTTGATGCCATCCAACAATGTATAGTAGGCGCCTACCATTCACACATAGCTATAGGCATAGCTTTGAAGAGTCACCAATATAGGGACACTTGTTCTATCACCATGGAACCGCCTCTACAAGATCAAGTCAAAGATTTCAACATGGATAAACCTCTGAAAGAAAGCAACTACAGCTATCATCCACTCAAGATGACTTCAACATGAAGAAAGGAAGCACCTCACTTGAAAGCTATAAAAGGACCTCACATCTTCATTTGGAAAGATATCACAATCCATAAGTTAGATCAAAATTTCAATATACATAGTTAGTTTTTATATTTTTAGAGGAAGAGGAAGGAATTGACAAATCCTCCTTTACTCATTTTCATAGTGTTTGTATAGTGCTAAGGAGTAATGCTAGTGCATTGCTAGAAGACTTCATATAAAGGTTTTCAACATTTGTAACTTTACTCTTGTTGTTTCTCTTTAGTGATTTCTATATATATAAACATGGTCTATTCAGGTTTATATATATCTTGCAATGTCTCTTGTTAGCTAAACCTTTCTTAGTTGGAATGTTCTAATCATTTAATGAGCTTTTAAGTAAGTATGTTGCATGTATGTATGTTTGTACTTTAGTTCTTGCTTGATAATATTTTTATTACTTATTTTAAACTTGATCACTTAGAATAAGTATGAATTGTAAATGACCGGACATGGCTTACAATTAAGAACTCAAGAACTAATATGGGTGAGTGTTTTACATAAAGAAAACTTTGTGAAAACCATGCTAAGTCCTAGACATAGGATAGTATAGTCCATAGGATAATTGTGGGTACTTAAAATACAAGAGTGAATTCACTTAAGCAAAATGATACTTGTTAGGAGGCAAGATTGGCACTCGACACCCCTTTCTTTCTTGCATAGAACAAGGATCATAAGAGTTTAATGTAATGAAACTCAAGAAAGTGACCAGAAAGGCACATAGCTAATGCAACAAAGATTGATCACGGTGCATCATCACATCTTGCATCATACTCTTTTAAGTAAATTACTTGATGAAGACATTCCAACTAGCTTTTCTCTTTCACACTATCAACATTCTTTATTTGCTTTCTTTCTAACTTAATTGTGATCATCAACAAAATCCAAAATTATTTTATTACTTTGTGACTTTACACTTTATTACTTTATATCATTTAAAAGTGAGTTTTTCAATCTCTGTGGGTTCGATCTTTTTACTACTTGTTTTTGGGCCAGTGTATACTTGCACTCAAGTGTATGTGGAATATTCCACACACCAAGTTTTTGGCGCCATGTTTGGGATTGAAGTAAATTCTTTTTAAAATTCGATATTGAGTAATTTAGTGTTGTATATAAATTCTGTTTTTAGTTTCACAACCACGATTACATGGTACTTAGTATATGTACAGAACCAGAAACAGAACTCCAGAATATAGTTTAGATTTAGAAATAGAAAGAAAATTCAGGAGATTGCTAAGACTCCAAAAACAGAATCAACAAGCCAGCAACATGTCTTTTAGTGAAGAACAAAGCTCAAGGCCACACTCGGTGAGAGGAGGCCACGGATCACAACATGCTCTTTGAAGAAGAAGTTCATAGAGAAAATCTCATCCACATGGATCACATAGGTATGATTAATGATAGAGATAGACCTATGAGGGATTATGCTCAGTTTGATCATCAAAACATGCAAACTAGCATAAACAGACCTCATATTGATGCCATGCATTTTGAATTTAAGCCTATGATGTTTCAAATGCTTCAAACTATTGGTCAATTTGGAGGATCTCCTCATGAAGATCCTCATTTGCATTTAAGGCAATTTCTAGAAGTATGTAGTAATTTTATTTTACACAGGTGTTAGTGAAAATGCATTTAGATTAAGGTTATTTCCATATTCTTTGAGAGATAGAGCCAAGGCTTGGCTAAATTCTTTAGAGCCTAACTCTATTCATTCATGGAATGAAATGGCTGAAAAGTTTTTAGGAAAATATTTCCCACCTATCAAAAATGCCAAGTTAAGAAATGATATTACATCTTTTAGACAAAAAGAGTTTGAGTCTTTATTTGAAGCATGGGAAAGATGGAAGGAACTTTTGAGAAAATGTCCTCATCATGGTTTACTGTTATTATTCAAATGGAAACATTTTATAATGGTTTAGAACCTCAAACCAGAATAATGCTTGATGCATCATCCGGTGGAGTGTTATTAAATCATCATACAATGAAGCATGTGAATTAATTGATAGAATAGCACTAATAGCTCTAGTTGGCCTCTTGAGAGGGTAAGTGCCCAAAAGAAACCATCGGGGGTGCATGAAATTAATGATATATCTGCGCCTATCTCTGCTCAAGTAGCCACTCTAGCTAATTTGATGAAAAACTTCACTTCAGCAATGCTCTGCATCTAATGCAACCGCATCACCGAGACAAAGACAAGCTTATTCTGTGAGAACAAGTACCTCCGTGCACACCTAGTTGTGTGTACTGTGTGGGAGGTCACTTGTATGAGGAGTGTTCTAGCAACCCTATCTCTCTCATAAATTATGTAGGTTATAATAGGAATAACAACCCTTATTCCAACACTTATAATCCCGGTTGGAAAGATCACCCAAATTTTAGATGGAACAACAACGATTGCACTGCACCTAGAACCGCTCCAACTACACAAACCAACCCACCAGATTCCCGACTCAAAATAACCAAAGAACCTCTCAACCTACCACTGATAATTCTCTAGAAACCATGCTTAAAGCATTCATAGGTGAATCTAGAACTGCTAGACAAACCCAAGATGCTTCCATCAAGAACTTAGAGAATCAAGTTGGTCAATTAGCCACATTTCTGTATCAAAGGCCACAAGGTGCCTTACCTTCAAATCTGAAGCTACACCTTCTCAAACCAAAGGAAAGGAGCAGGTTAAGGCTATTTCATTGAGAAGTGGTAAGGATTTGGTAGAGTTAACTGAGAAGGAAAGTGTAGAAAAGGGAGAAAAAGCCAAAAATCAAAAAGAAACCAATGCAGAAGCATCTAGTGCTCTGCATCACAAGAAGTTCAAAGTCCACTACCTAAGTTAGTACTGAATACCCTCCTCCTCCTTACCCTCAAAGACCTAAAAAAGCACATGAGGAGAAGCGGTTTGGTAAATTCTTAGAGGTACTAAAACAATTACACATCAATGTTCCTTAGTAGAAGCCCTCCAACAAATGCCAAATTATGCAAAATTTATGAAGGATGTGCTTACTAAGAGAAGAAGATTAGGTGAGTTTGAAACAGATTGCCATGACATGAGAAGATTGTAGTTTGCTTATGCAAAATAAGATCCCTAGGAAATTGAAGGATCCAGGTAGTTTTACAATTCCATTTTCTATAGGAAAATCCTATACTTGTAAAGCTTTATGTGATTTAGGTGCAAGCATCAACTTGATGCCTAAATCTATTTTTGACCATTAGAAATAGGAAATGCAAAACCAACCACCGTGACACTTCAATTAGCGAGATAGATCAATAGCCTATCCCGAAGGTATCATAGAAGACATCCTAGTTAAGGTAGACAAATTTGTATTTCCTGTAGATTTTGTTATCCTTGACTTTGATGCGAATAAGGAAGTGCCTATTATCCTAGGAAGACCATTTTTAGCAACTGGTAAAACCATAATTGATGTCTGAAAAGGTGAACTCACTATGAGAGTGAATGATCAAGATCAAATTCAATGTAATGAATGCTATGAAATATCCTTCAGAGGAGGAAGCAGGAAGAGTGTTCATCCTTATTCTCTCTAGATCAATTGGTAGAAAAACAATTTTACAAGCGATATGATCATTTAGCCAATGCGGATGCATTAGATGCAAACAGATTACTAGATCTTTGAAATACTAGAAAAGAGAATCGCCAATAGAAAACTCTTGTAAGGAAGTATGGGCTAGGACTTATGAACCACTCAACCTTGAGGATCCAACTCTCAAGAAGAACTTACCTCAATAGAACAACCTCCTAAGTTAGAATTAAAGATCTTTGCTGAACACCTTAAGTATGCATTCTTAGGAACAAATGAGACTTTACATGTTATCATTGCTTCGATTTAACATCAAAACAGAGAGTGATCTCATTAGTACTCTCAAGAAGCATACCAAAGCTATAGGTTGGCAAATGGCGGATATCAAAGGAATTAGTCCTTCTATATGCATGCACGAGTCATTTTGGAAGAAAATTCCAAAAAAAGACATAGAGAGTCAAAGAAGACTAAATCCTATCATGAAAGAGGTTGTGAAAAAGGAAATTATTAAGTGGCTAGATGCTTTGGAATCATATACCCCATATCGGGCGGTGCTTGGGTAAGCATCTGTCCAATGTGTACCAAAGAAAGGGGTGTGACGGTGATAGCCAATGAAAAGAATGAGTTGATACCAACTAGAATCACATCACGGGTGGAGAATGCAGATGGATTACGAAAAAACTCAACAAAGCTACAAAAAGGATCACTTTCCTTTACCATTCATAGACCAAATGTTAGATAGATTAGCGGGGAAAGAATTTTATTGTTTCCTAGATGGCTACTCAGGCTATAATCAAATAGCCATTGAGCTGAAGGATCAACACAAAACCACCTTTACATGCCCTTATGGTACTTTTGCTTTTAGGAGAATGCCATTTGGCTTATGTAATGCACCTGCTACATTCCAAAGATGCATGATGTCTATATTCTCAGATTTCATTGAGCAATCAATGGAAGTATTCATGGATGATTTCTCTATCTTTGGAGAAACATTTCAAGTTTGCTTAACAAACTTGGAACAAATTCTCAAGAGATGTGAAGAAACAAATTTAGTCTTAAACTGGGAAAAGTGCCATTTCATGGTACAAGAAGGCATAGTGCTAGGACATAGGATTTCAAAGAAAGGTCTAGAGGTAGACAAAGCTAAAGTTGATGTCATTGAAAATCTACCACCACCCAATACAATTAAAGGTATCAGGAGCTTCTTAGGCCATGCTGGTTTCTATAGAAGGTTTATCAAAGATTTTTCAAAAATCTCAAAACCATTATGCATGCTTTTGCAACATGATGTAGAATTTATCTTTGATAACTTTTGTATAGAAGCTTTTGACAAGCTTAAAAAGGCATTGGTGACAGCACCAATTATAGTAACTCCAGATTGGAGCAGGCCATTTGAATTAATGTGTGATGCTAGTGACTTTGCAGTAGGAGCAGTCCTAGGGCAAAGGTATGATAAGGTCTTTCATTCCATATATTATGCTAGCAAAACATTAATTGAAGCTCAAGTGAACTACACAGTTACACAGAAAAGGAATTATTGGCTATGGTATTTGCATTTGAAAAATTCGGATCATACTTAGTTGGCACTAAAATTATTGTCTATACTTGATCACTCTCGCCATTAAGTATCTAATTTCAAAGAAGGATGCAAAGCCAAGGCTGATAAGGTGGATTTTACTCCTACAAGAATTTGATCTAGAAATCAGAGACAAGAAAGGAGTAGAAAATCAAGTAGCAGACCATTTATCAAGGATTGAAGGAGAATCACTTGGTACACAAGGAGAAGAAATCAAGGAAAGTTTTCCTGATGAAAAACTATTGGCAATCACAGTCAATGCAAAACATGAAACTGCATTTGCTATAAGCAATGCAGGAGCATCAAATGCATCTGCACCATGGTTTGCTGATATTGTAAATTTCCTTGCAAGCAAAGTAGTACTAGTGAGTATGACATATCAACAAAGGAGAAAGTTCTTCCACATGGTTAAAAAATACTATTGGGATGATCCATTCCTTTACAAGATGTGTCCTGATCAATTAATAAGGAAATGCATACCTGAAGAGGAGCAACAAGCAGTGCTTCTGCATTGCCATTCTGCACCTTATGGAGGACACTTTGGAAGCACTAGGACAGCAGCTAAGGTATTACAGTCTGGTTATTTTTGGCCTACTTTATTTAAAGATTCATATTTATTGGTCAAATACTGTGATAAATGTCAAAGAGCAGGAAATATTTCTGATAAGCATGAAATGCCTAGAACAAATATTTTAGAAATTGAATTATTTGATGTTTGGGGCATGGATTTCATGGGACCTTTTCCACCCTCTTTTGGCAATTTATATATCTTAGTAGCTGTTGATTATGTATCCAAATGGGTAGAGGCAGTAGCATTACCTAATAATGATGCTAAATCAGTGAGTAAGTTTCCGCAAAGAAATATATTCACTAGATTTGGAACTCCTAGAGCTATCATTAATGATGAAGGTTCACACTTTTGCAATAAGATCATAGAAAACCTTCTAGCTAAGTATGGAGTTAAGCATAAGATAGCTACAGCCTACCATCCTCAAACTAGTGGACAAGCAGAATTATCCAATAGGGAAATTAAGAGAATGCTAGAAAAAATGGTTAGTCCAAATAGGAAAGATTGGTCTTTACATTTGGATGATGCTTTATGGGCATATAGAACAACATTCAAAACACCCTTAGGAATGTCCCCTTACAAATTAGTCTATGGAAAAGCATGCCATTTACCTGTAGAATTGGAAAACAAATCTTATTGGGCTATCAAGAAGCTCAATTTCAATTTGAACAAGGCAGGTAAAAAGAGAATGATAGAGCTTGATGAGTTAGAAGAAATTAGGCAAACCTCTTATGAGAATGCTGAAATCTACAAAGCTAAGACTAAGAAATGGCATGACAAGAAAATTCTCAGAAGAGAATTGAAAGAAGGAGGACTAGTTCTGCTATACAACTCTAGGTTGAAGCTATTTCCTGGAAAACTAAGGTCAAGGTGGTCAGGACCATTTAAATTGATAAAAGTTTATCCACATGGAGCAGTAGACTTATTTGATAAATCCTCAAATACTGTCTTCAAGGTGAATGGTCAGAGAGTTAAAATGTACTATGGTGAACATGTGGTGAAAGACAAAACCACCACCCATTTGCAAAATCTCTAAGTGAAAAGAGGTAGTCAGGCTGACAAGACTCTTAAAACAAAGCGCTTAATGGGAGGCAACCCATTGTTTTTAATTATTTTTTGTGCAATTTTATGTTTTTAGTTGTTTTGCGTAAATGCAGAAACTAATGCAAATTGCATCAAGTGCACTGCATTGAGGAAAAACGTGCCCTGCATCAGAAAATTATAAACTTGAAGAAAATTGGTTAAGTGTGAATCATAAGGCTTCAGGAAGATCAAAGGAGGTTAAGTAAGATTAATAACACATTGGTAGCCAAAGCAAGACACTTGGCAAGATGCATGCGTAGCACGCAATGCTAACGGCTACCTAATAACTCCACTAACTTCCCTCTTCCTGAAACATAAAGCCTTCATTGTTACCGTTACCCCTTCATTCGCAAAACTCTCACAAATTCTCTCATCTGAAACACAAACCACCCTTCCCATTCTCAATCCAATTTTTTCTCAATCACAAAAGCAATCAAAACCTAGAAATTCATAAGCAATCACAATGGTGAAGAAACAATCAGCACAGAAATCATCAGGCAAGCAGGCCAAAACTCCCCAAAAAGAGAAGAAAGCCATGCATGCAGAATCATCATCATCAAGGAAAGGGAAAGCCAAAGAATCATCAATCAGAACTGATGATAATGTTCATCTGTGGAACATGCATCTAATGCCCGAGAGAGGGTATGATTTGAAGAAGGCAAGCCCATCATTCATGTCAACAGTGGCCAATCTCAATTGGGACCACTTCGTGCTACCAAGAGGAGGCTATATTGAAGACATAGTAAGAGAATTCTATGCTGGCATCACACCACAAGAAGGAGCAGAACATTCCTACACTTCCATGATAAGAGGTAAACTTGTACACTTCCATGCAAAGAAATTGAATGAACATTATATGCTGAAATATAATGGGAATGAATTTGAAAATAGAGTGGCAAATGCCTTTAAGAAAGAAATGGAAGAAATAAGGAGTAGGATTGCTATACGAGTCTGTTTGGGAAAAATTCACACCTAATGAGATTAAGCTTAGAAGTAACTATTTGGTAAATGCATTAGGTAATTGGCATCTGTTCATAGCTAATTCAATTTTGCCTACATCACATACATATGCTATGACCAAAGAGAGATTGATATTGTTAGATACAATTCTCTCTGAAGGACATGTAGACATAGGTAGATTGATTGCTAGGGAAATTCTTGCATGTTCAAATAAGTCAAAGGGATTTCTGTTTTTCCCTTGTCTTATTACTGAGCTATGCATGAAAGAAGGAGTCCCTATTGCTGCTAATGAGCAAAGAAAATTTCCCCACAGTAATTTGAGTCTTTGAAGTGAAGGAAAAATTGAGAAATGTAAGAGGCCTCACACTGCAATGCAAGAGCATTACATGCAGAAGCGAGAGGCGATCTGAAATTTCAGAATGATCAACATGACTGGCTTCAATTGGTCTTTGACAAGATCTTTGATCTTGTGGGCCAAGTGAATGCCCCTGAATTTCCTAGTTGGGTGCTAAGATCTGAAGGTGAAGAAGAAGAAGAGAAAGAAGTTGAAGAAGAAGGGAAAGGAAAGGAGAAGGTAGGAGAACCTAGCACTAAGAAGAAAGTGGCTAGGAAACAATACAAAGTACAGAAGAAGGTTGTGGTAGAACCTGTAGTTGAAGAATTGTATGATTCTGAATCTGAAGCTGAGAGTGAGGAATTGAAAGATATGGATAAAGATTTAGAAGAAGAAGAGGAGGAAGAAAGTGATGAGGAAATTGATGAAGAAGAAGAGGAACAAGCTAGAGGTGTGATCCTAGAGGAGATTGCTAGGCAGAAATATGCCAAACAAACTTCTGCATCAACCCAACCAGAAACACCTATCACTTCACTAGTAACCAAATCACCCATCATCTCACCAAACCAAGAATCCTCCTCCATTCCCAAATCACCATTACCCTCCCTCAATGATCCACCAGTCCTATCACAATCACCACCACAAACAACCCCTCCACCACCCTCTCCAAGAAAAGAAACACAAGAAACAACTCACACAGAAGAACCAATCTCAGAACAAACCCCTGTTATGCCAACAGACCAAGCAGTACCTTCTAATCCAAGCAACATTATTTCAAATATTGTTTCTGCTCTTGAGAAAGAGTTTGTGCAGGAAAGAGAAGAAGAAGGACTCAACAAAGGAGATAAAATTGAAGAATCATCTGCAAAGGAGACAGTAACTCAAACTGTTGAGATGCAGAGTGATGCTCCTGCATCACTTGCTGCTGCATCACAACAGGCAACAACTGTGCATGATGAGGCAACAATTAAAATGGTTCTGGAAGAAATGGCAAAGCAGAAGAGGGAAGCATTACACAATACTCAAAAGTTCTTCAAGCAACCTGCAGGAAGGCAGGCAAAATTAACACCTAAGAGGAAGAAATCGATGCAGGTGAAGATCGATGCACTGCATCGATTCTGAACTGAGCCTGCAACTACACCAGAAGTAGGAGGTGCATCTGCACCTACAGAAGCAACACCTAGCAAGCCCAAAGAGAAGAAGCAGAAGGTGAAGCACACTCCTCCATCCAGGCAAAGCACCAGAATTAGGAGTGGAGCCAAACCATGAGTATCAATTTACAAGCTTTCACCTACAACTGCTATATGCTTGTTTTGTTTCTTTATGACTATTTCCCTGGTTATACTAATCCCTCTCCCCTATTTTGAACAAATGGTTTGTTTATTTTTGAACAAATTTGCAGTGAGGGCACTGCAACCCCTTAAGTTTGGGGGGGGATTTGCATGTTATGTTTAATTATGTTTCTTTCTATCTAATATGTTGTGTGTTTAATTAATATGTTTTAGATAGTAAATATATATGTTTTAAAGTAGTTTTTAGTTTGTTTAAATATTAGATGTACTTAACAAAGTAGTATCTAAATATTTTAGTAGAAAAGATCAGTTTTTCAAAAATATGGTGAAAACCCTATGGATGAAATTTCAATGATGAAAAAGAGAAAAAGAAGCCTTATTTCTCAGAAAAACCAAAATTATTTTCACTTCAACACTTCAAAACTGAGTTTGTGAAAAGAACCTTGCTATTTAAAAGATCAATCTGATGCAAGGGGAATTTTTGGTAAGCTTAGGTCAAAACAAAGCTTTACTAAAAAGAAAGAAGAGCTTAAAGAATTAAGTTTGGGGGTGTTTTATGAAAACAAAGGCTGAATTTCAAAAGTGTAAAAGAGTAAACAATGTAGAAAAAAGAAAACAAAAATGTGGACAAGCCATATCCTGAATCTTTTGAAACTATACACATGTGCTAAGTACATGAATGCATCTGGAGGTCAAAGACACATGTGCCATGCAGAGGAATAAATGTATCCGGAGGATAGTTCAATAAAGCGAACTCGTGCCAAAGTGCAACGAAAAATATATGCATCTGGAGGTCAAAGACACATGTGCAAAGTGCATTTGCATCCGGAGTCGATGAGGAAGGTATGAGCTAGAAAAGAAAAAGCATCATCGGTCTGCAATTTGCATCAATGTAAATCAGCACCAAGAAAAAGCAAAATGCAGAAAAAAATCAATGCACAAAAACACTTCAAAGAAGTATTGCATTTGCACAAAAAGATCCACACAAAAAAATAGAAAATTACATTGGCTCAAAAGCTTTGAAAAATTCAATCAAGCCCTTTGATTTTAAAAAAAAACTCCCCAACACTTGAGAAAATTTTGTGAGTCTAAACTCTCTTTTGAAAAATATTTTGGTGTGACCAAAGATGAACCAATCCTTTCAAAGGCTAGGAGGAAATTTTTTGCTTAGTCTTGGAACCAATCTCAACTCAGTGGGTTCACACACACACAAAAGAGTTTGAATAGCTTTGGTAGTTTTGAAGAAATAAAGGCACAAGAAAAATTGTCAAGAAATGAAGTTCATAGGGAACTCCTCATGAAAATCCAAATCAAACTGATCTATTTTTCTAGAATTTTAGTTTTTAATAGTTTGTCTTTGTCATTACTTGCGGACAAGCAATGGTTTAAGTTTGGGGGTGTGATAACTCTATTTTATATAGAGTATTTCATATGTTTAAACTTAGTATTTGCTCTCTTTCAAGTAATAATAAAGAGTTTATATAGTATTTAGTGTGATATATGATATCTTGAGTGATTTGAATGGATATAGTTAGTTATAGGCCATTTTGGATATATTGTGGTATGTTTGATGTTTTGTTCAAGCACGGTCTCAATCTTTATGCGCATCAATGCTCCTGCACTGATCCTGCATCAATTCTGCGCAACTTGGTGAATAAGCAGCCTGTTTCATATGCATCCACATGCAATGTGATGACCTCCTACCTGCTTCCTTGATGCCATCCAACAATGTATAGTAGGCGCCTACCATTCACACATAGCTATAGGCATAGCTTTGAAGAGTCACCAATATAGGGACACTTGTTCTATCACCATGGAACCGCCCTACAAGATCAAGTCAAAGATTTCAACATGGATAAACCTCTGGAAAGCAACTACATCTATCATCCACTCAAGATGACTTCAACATGAAGAAAGGAAGCACCTCACTTGAAAGCTATAAAAGGACCTCACATCTTCATTTGGAAAGATATCACAATCCATAAGTTAGATCAAAATTTCAATATACATAGTTAGTTTTTATATTTTTAGAGGAAGAGGAAGGAATTGACAAATCCTCCTTTACTCATTTTCATAGTGTTTGTATAGTGCTAAGGAGTAATGCTAGTGCATTGCTAGAAGACTTCATATAAAGGTTTTCAACATTTGTAACTTTACTCTTGTTGTTTCTCTTTAGTGATTTCTATATATATAAACATGGTCTATTCAGTTTATATATATCTTGCAATGTCTCTTGTTAGCTAAACCTTTCTTAGTTGGAATGTTCTAATCATTTAATGAGCTTTTAAGTAAGTATGTTGCATGTATGTATGTTTGTACTTTAGTTCTTGCTTGATAATATTTTTATTACTTATTTTAAACTTGATCACTTAGAATAAGTATGAATTGTAAATGACCGGACATGGCTTACAATTAAGAACTCAAGAACTAATATGGGTGAGTGTTTTACATAAAGAAAACTTTGTGAAAACCATGCTAAGTCCTAGACATAGGATAGTATAGTCCATAGGATAATTGTGGGTACTTAAAATACAAGAGTGAATTCACTTAAGCAAAATGATACTTGTTAGGAGGCAAGATTGGCACCGACACCCCTTTTTTAACGCATAGAACAAGGATCATAAGAGTTGGTAATGAAACTCAAGAAAGTGACCGAAAGGCACATAGCTAATGCAACAAAGATTCAAAGGTTGCATCACATACTGCATCATACTCTTTTAAGTAAATTACTTGATGAAGACATTCCAACTAGCTTTTCTCTTTCACACTATCAACATTCTTTATTTGCTTTCTTTCTAACTTAATTGTGATCATCAACAAAATCCAAAATTATTTTATTACTTTGTGACTTTACACTTTATTACTTTATATCATTTAAAAGTGAGTTTTTCAATCTCTGTGGGTTCGATCTTTTTACTACTTGTTTTTGGACAGTGTATACTTGCACTCAAGTGTATGTGGCATATTCCACACACCAAGGACCCACAAACAGCGTAGGCCCCGAGCGGTCTACAATCGAGTGCCATCGAAATGGCCCAAGGGTCAGAAGGACCCACAAACAGCGTAGGCCCCGAGCGGTCTACAATCGAGTGCCATCGAAATGGCCCAAGGTCGGAGGACCCACAAAACAAATAGGCCCCGAGCGGTCTACAATCGAGCGCCATCGAAGTGGCCCAAGGGTCGAGGACCCACAAACAGCGTAGCCCCGGCGGTCTACAATCGAGCGCCATCGGTGGCCCAAGGGTCGGCGGACCCACAAACAGCGTAGGCCCCGAGCGGTCTACAATCGAGTGCCATCGGCGTGGCCCAAGGGTCGGAAGACCCACAAACAAAGTGAGCCTCGAGCGGTCTACATCGAGTGCCACCGAGTTGGCCCAATCGAGCGCCACCGAGTTGGCCCAATCGAAGGTCACCGCGTTGATCTACGTCTAGTGCCACCGAGTTGGCACAACCACCAGTGTCATCGAATGACCGAGGTCAAGCAATGACCCAATAACGAGCATTGACTGCCGAACACGGCCAGAAGAGACCGCTACGATGAGGGCCGCCTAACCTAGTAAGTCCATTGCCAAAAATCGCAAAACGCTGCGTCGAACGAGTCCGCTACGATAGCGCCCGCCGAGGTCACAATCGAGCCAAGCTCAAACGAAATAGGCAATGAGTGACAACACTTGAGCAATTTGAGCGACCCGAGCATGATCGCACCTCCCAAAACGAGCAAGATCCAAGTAGACTTCGTAAGTTAAGGAGGTCGGCCGAGTCCCGACCAATTGGATCGCTCTCGGCATGAATGGCGGCCTCCACACCTCGGCGCATGGCGGCGTCCACATCCCAACCAAGTGCCATCGAATGGTCCAAGAGTCAAAGATTGACCCACGAACAAGCCACGGACCTTGAGCGGTCTACGAGAGAGTAGGGCGTCGAACGACCTACAACAAAGGCAGCCAACGAATGGCCTCCAACGATTTCTGACGTGTCGCTCCCGTGGGTCAAGCTCGCGAGGCTAGACAGGGGGCAACATATCGAGCCTCGAATTGGCGCGCATGACCCCGAGGGGCAGCGACCCGAGGCAAAGATCCGGTCCCGGCGACCCAAAGGCCTAGACTACAAGACGATCGCGACCGGTGTGGCGGCGACCACACACTTCAAGGGATGGAGACCGATCGCGCAATGCAACCCGACCGCTTACAACATTACTTGAAGGCAACGATTCAAGCCTCGGCCCGCTCTTAGCGACCTGAAGCTTGGGGGCAAGCGTTCGGGTGTATCGGCAATTACAAGGGCTCCCAATAGCAATTGGGTCGTCGGCCCAGCGCAACCGGCCCAAGTAAGTCGCTTGGACGCACTTCGCCTACCGGCGAAATCTTCGCTAACGGTCGGCACTCTACAGTATATATACGCCATTCGCGCATGGCATCAGGTACGTTCTCTAACCTTGTGCTATCTGCCCGAGCGACCTCTCACTAGATCGTCGGAGTGTCTTTGCGGTACCACCCGAGGTGCTCAACGCGTGAGGCGAGGACCGGTCCTTTCACTCATTCAACGACCGGCCCATAGACGAATCAGTCAACACTTCAACTCTGCATTGGTCAAGGTACGATCAATTGGCGACCATAGTGGGAGGCCCGAGCGCTATCCTACTCCACTCATGGCTCCACGCGACCGGCCCCGCACGCGGCCTCATCTCGGCTCAATCCTCCGGCAAAGCATCCTCATTTGCAAACCCCGGGGCGTGGCGGTCACGATTCATGAATCTCGAGGAATCCGCGACAAGAACCCTGGTGCGGTCGTGGACCGATCTTGGAGCGAGTACGACCGTCGCTCCACCCCAACTACCGCCCGAGTTGGTTGGCGGCGCATCGAAGAGCCGCGTTGCGGCGTGTCACTCAAAGCCGCTTTTGCGATCTTGCAAAACAAAAATCAGTGATCGCAGATCGAGACGCGCTCATCTCGGTCGAAGAGGATCGGATCGGGCGCGGGCGCGGCGTGCGAAGACGGAGAACCTCTCGCCGCCGACCGGTGCGAAGACATCGCTCCCCTCCTCGAAGGAGCATTTCTCGCCGAGAGAGCACTACTCATCGCTCTCCGGCCAGAAGAAGCAGGGCGCGCAGGTCGCCCCCAAGCAGGAACGAGCGTAGACGCCGTTCAATGTCCTATGATTATGAAGACTCTAGCTACCGTCCTGACACCGGCCGCTCGCCCACAAGGTACTCCTCCAACGAGTCGTCCGGGTCACGTCGGTCGAGAAGCAGGTCTTGGGATTCTCGAGAAGAGTTGGAAGATTACAGAGATGGAAGAATTAGGGACGTTTCGCATCGGCCAAGGAGAGGCCAGAGCGAGCGACCCAGGAGGCCTCCCCAAATTCCACCAACTGGCCCCTTCGGAGGATTCTATGGAATGCCGGGCAACGAGGCATGCCTCGCTACGCAACCCTTTGGCTCGAACGGCATTCAGAATGAGCACGGCCCATTTACTAGAGAAATCAGGCGTTACAGAATTCCGAGAGATTTGAGGAAGCCGCCTAACCTAAACAAATTTGATGGTCGTAGCGATCCAGACAAGCATCTCCAGTATTTTAATAATTACTGCTGTTACAGAGAGCTGGGACCGACCATGAAGTGCAGACTCTTTCCACAGTCGCTCGAGGAACGAGCACTGGAGTGGTGGGAGAGCCTACCGCCCAACACCATCTCGTCTTGGGACGGCCTGGTTAGAACATTCTTGGCCAACTACACGGCCAACAGATGCCTAAAGCGGCATGAAGAGCACTTGGATACGATTATCCAAGAGGACAACGAATCATTGAGACAGTACATAGAGCGATTCAACGCCGAGGCCGAGCAGTCGCGCGACCGACCGATAGAGACAAGTCAAGTATCTCAAGCGTGGGATCGAGCCGGACCACGCGGCTGCGAGAAGAGTTCGGCTAAATCGTCATATGGATCGACCATGTTCCTACGAAGGGCCAACGATCATATGGCCTACGAAGAAGCACTATTATTCGCTAGAAAGGTCGCGCGCAGCGCGCGCCGAGAGAAGAGAGCGAGGATAGGTCGCTTGAAGAACAAGACGATCCTCGTGATAACGGGACGGACTAACGATTTATGAATAAATGTCGCGCGCGCTTTTTCCCACTCGGGTTTTTACTGAGGCCCGCCTTTTAAAAGTAGTACTTTGTAATTTATTTCGCATGCAAGAATGTATGATTGGTAGCTCGCCGTGCGAGTAGCAAATAGCAGAGCGGCCATAGGTTACGCCGAGCGCCATCGAAATGGCCCAAGGTCGAAGGACCCACAAACAGCGTAGAGCCCCGGCGGTCTACAATCGAGTGCCATCGAAATGGCCCAAGGGTCGAAGGACCCACAAACAGCGTAGTAGCCCCGAGCGGTCTACAATCGAGTGCCATCGAAATGGCCCAAGGGTCGAAGGACCCCAAAACAGCGTAGGCCCCGAGCGGTCTACAATCGAGCGCCATCGAAGTGGCCCAGAGGTCGGCGGACCCACAAACAGCGTAGGCCGAGCGGTCTACAATCGAGCGCCATCGGCGTGGCCCAAGGGTCGAAGGACCCACAAAAACAGCGTAGGCCCGGCGGTCTACAATCGAGTGCCATCGGCGGGCCCAAGGGTCGAGAAGGACCCACAAACAACAGCGTGAGGCCTCGAGCGGTCTACATCGAGTGCCACCGAAGTTGGCCCAATCGAGCGCCACCGAAGTTGGCCCAATCGAAGGTCACCGCTGATTGACGCTTAGTGCCACCGAGTTGGCACAACCACCGATGTCATCGAATGACCGAGGTCAAGCAATGACCCAATAACGAGCATTGATCGCCGAACACGGCCGTAAGAGACCGGATTCACGATGAGGGCCGCCTAACCTAGTAAGTCCATTGCCAAAAATCGCAAAACGCGTCGAACGAGTCCGCTACGATAGCGGCCCGCTGAGGTCACAATCGAGCTGTTTCCGAAACGAAATAGGCAATGAGTGACAGCACTTGAACGAATTTGAGCGACCCGAGAATGATCGCACCTCCTAAAACGAGCAAGATCCAAGTAGACTTCGTAAGTTAAGGAGGTCGGCCGAGTCCCGACCAATTGGATCGCTCTCCAGCATGAATGGCAGCCTCCACACCTCGGCAGTGGCAGCGTCCACATCCCAACCAAGTGCCATCGAATGGTCCAAGAGTCAAAGATTGACCCACGAACAAGCACGGACCTTGAGCGGTCTACAGCGAGAGTAGGACGTCGAACGACCTACAACAAAGGCAGCCAACGAATGGCCTCCAACAGTTTACGACAGTCGCCCCCCCGTGGGTCAAGCCCGCGAGGGCTAGACAGGGGGCAACATATCGAGCCTCGAATTGGCCGCGCATGACCCCAAGGGGGCAGCGACCTCAAGGCAAGATCCGGTCCCGAGCGACCCAGTGCCTAGACTACAAGACAGATCGCGACTGGGTGTGGCAGCGACCACACACTTCAAGGGATGGAGACCGACTGCGCAATGCAACCCGACCGCTTACAACATTACTTGAAGGCAACGATTCAAGCCTCAGCCCGCTCTTAAGCGACCTAGGCTTGGGGGGCAACTGTTCCGGGGTGTATCAGCAATTACAAGGGCTCCCAATAGCAATTGGGTCGTCGGCCCAGCGCAACCGGCCCAAGTAAGCTGCTTGGACCGCAATTCTCGCTACCGGCCGAAATCTTCGCTAACGGTCGGCACTCTACAGTATATATACGCCATTCGCGCATGGCATCAGGTACGTTCTCTAACCTTGTGCTATCTGCCCGAGCGACCTCTCACTAGATCGTCGAAGTGTCTTTGCAGGTACCACCCGAGGTGCTCAACGCGTGAAGCCAGGACCGGTCCTTTCACTCATTCAACGACCGGCCCATAGACGAATCAGTCAACACTTCAACTCTGCATTGGTCAAGGTACGATCAGTTTATGTAAATAAAATGCATGATGGGTTTGATTGGCATGATTTGTTTTATGTGTTGATCATGAATTTAGGCATGAAATAATTTGGTGTTTTGTTCATATGAGGTTTCGGCCTACAAGGCCTTCTTGATGTTTATTTTGTGCTAAAAATTGTGTTGCTTGATCTTGTGTAGATGAGTATAAATGTGTTAAGTTGCTTTTTAACCTTTTTAACCATCCATTTATTTTTTACCTTACCACTCATTAACATTTTACCAAAAAGTAAAAAATTTTAACTTTCTTTTTACTTTACCATCTCATTAAATAATTACCATTTACCTCATGCATTTTTACTTTACCATTCATTAACTTTTTACTAAAAGTTTTACTACTTGTTTATTTGCAAAAGTATCCAAAAACATTTTTTACCCTTTGCATTTTATCACTTGTGCTTATATGTTCATGCATCCATTAATATCATGTCTTGCATTCATTATTACATGTTCATGCATCCATATGTGCCTATGCCTCTTGTGTTCTCATACTCTCTTACATGTTCATGCATCCATTAATATCATGTCTTGCATTCATTATTACATGATCATGCATCCAATAATGCTATGCCTTGCATTCCATAATTGTATACTCATGCATTCACATGCTTGCCTAATCATACATTCCAATAATGCTATGCCTTGCATTCCATAATTGTATACTCATGCATTCACATGCTTGCCTAATCATACATTCCAATAATGCTATGCCTTGCATTCCATAATTGTATACTCATGCATTCACATGCTTGCCTAATCATACATTCAATAATGCTATGCCTTGTATCCCATGATTGTATACCCTTGCACTCACATGTTTGTCCATAGTAACTTGTGAATACTCTTTATGATTGCTATGCTTGTGTTCTTATTGTTGTCTCGGTTTTGACTTGAAAAAGGATTTGTAATGTTCTACTTCCTTTTCAAACTTGAAATTAAATGTTTTCTTTCCAATAAAAAAACCCTAAGGCATTTTCATAAGCAAATCATTAGCCATCACTCGAAGTCGTTGCTTGTTTGATCGCTAATGAAGAGTTATTAGTGATAGTCACTCAAAGCCTTTGCTTGTTTGACTATTATGAAAGCTCCACACATTAATTAAACAACAAAAACAAATTCAAATTCCCAAAATAACACGAGCTATTGGTGATAATCATCATTGATGCTCACCACTTTTCTTCAAAACAATTTTCAAAAACAAAATAGTACAACGTTGTCACTTGTAATCACTCGAAGCCTTTGCTTGTTTGATTACCGGTTCCAACTCTCTTTTCTTTCGAGTTAGTATTGAATGCCACTCGAAGCCTTTGCTTGTTTGGTGTTCGAGAACACTCGAGTCTTATTTCAAAAAACTCCAAAATTTAAACTCAAAAGCCGTCTTCGGACGCAAGAAATAAGAACTACGTAGCTTTGATCCCTCATTCCGTGAGGGTACGTAGGACCGGGTTCATGTCCCGTCAAGCACCCTTTTCAAAAAAATCTTTGTTTTGTTCCGCTTTTCAAAGATATCAAAAACATTCCTTTTCTCCCCGTTTTTTTTAATAAAGCAATTTCTCAAAAGGAAAGAAAAGAAAAGAAGTAGAACGATTTATTTCAGATCAAACATTTCAAAACCACACATCAAGTTAATGGTTCCCTTTCGGTAGAAAGGGCGTGTGGGGTGCTAATACCTCCCCATGCGCAACCGACTCCCGAACCTACATTTCTGTGTTTTCAAAAGACCACCCGTTTTCCAAAAAAAGGTTTTTTCAATGTTTTCCTAAATAAATAATATTGGTGGCGGCTCTACTATTTTCACGTTGTCAAACGAAAAGTCCAAACCGGATTTTTCGGGGCGCAACAGGGTGATTGTAACATCCCTAATTTCGTTAATTTCGAATTAGGAAATTATCGAATGTTTTATTATTCAAGTAAATAATAAGATACATTTTGGATATGAGTGTGTCTCGAAATTAAGGAGTATCGTTAAATTATAGGATTGAATTGCGATATTGATTTAATTGAATGTGAGAGTTTTGGGAAAAATAGGAATAGTGGGATTTGTGAGCCAAGGGCATTTAGGTCTTTCCCCCAATTAACTCTTGACCCACCAATTAATTTTGGTCAAATAAAGAAGAAAGGAGAAGAAAAGGAATAAAATAAGAAAGGAAACAAAAGGAAAGAGAATCAGAGAAAGGAAAAAGGAAAAAAGAAAGAAAGCAACAGAGAGAGAGAAGTGAGACCTGTAACACCCCGGGCCCACTCTCATGGCCCGTGCGCTACCTCAAAGAACTTCTCTACCTCATGTAGAGTTTTTGCCTTCCGTGGGAATCGAACCTCGTACCTCTTGTACATTTCCAACGCATTCCCACTACCAATTGAGCTACTAGCTCAATTGGTGAGTGAAATGCGTTGAAATGCATGCAGGCAATGAGGCAGGTCATTCTGACGAAGGCAAAACTTACATGAGGTAGAGAAGTTCTTTGAGTAAGACGGGCACGAGAGAGGGCCCTGGTGTTACAACAAAAAGCGCCTTTTTATTGTAACGCCCGCCCACTCTCATGGCCCGTGTGCTACCTCAAAGAACTTCTACCTCATGTAGAGTTTTTGCCTTCCGTGGGAATCGAACCTCGTACCTCTTGTACATTTCAACAACGCATTCCCTACCAATTGAGCTCGGGCCTCTCATGGCCGTGCGCTACTCACAAGAACTTCTCTACCCCCGTAGAGTTTTTGCCTTCAGTGGGAATCGAACCTCATACCTCTTGTACATTTCCCTCGCATTCCCACTACCAATTGAGCTACTAGCTCAATTGGTGAGTGGAAATGCGAGGAAATGTACAAGAGGTACGAGGTTCGATTCCCACTGAAGGCAAAAACTCTACGGGGGTAGAGAAGTTCTTGTGAGTAGCCAGCGCACGGCCATGAGAGTGGGCCCGGCATCCTGATGGGTAGTGGGAAAGAGTGGAACTTTGTATTTGAGCCCCATGTACAAGGTTCGAATCCCACTAAGGCAAAAATTCTACAAGGGGTAGAAAAGATCGTGAGGTAATAGCGGCTGGGGTGGCGGCTGCGGTGGACTGGGGTGTTAAAGCGGCCGGGTCCACAGCGACGCATGGCCTGACCATCACGATTTTCTACTTTGTAGTAAGCTTTTGCCTTCAGTGGGATTCAGAACCTTGTACATGAAGGCTCAAATAAAAGTTCCACTCTTTCCCACTACCAATTGAGTCGCGGCTCAATTGGTAGTGGGAAAGAGTGGAACTTTGTATTTGAGCCCCATGTACAAGGTTCGAATCCCACGGAAGGCAAAAATTCTACAAGGGGGTAGAAAAGATCGTGAGGTAATAATAGCGCTGGGGTGGCGGCTGCGGTGGACTGGTCATTACAATGTCCCGTCAAGCACCCTTTTCAAAAATCTTTGTTTTGTTCCGCTTTTCAAAGATGCCAAAACATTTCTTCTTCCCCGTTTTAATAAAGCAATCTCTCAAAAGAAAGAAAAGAAAAGAAAGTAGAGAACAATATATTTCAAATCAAATATTTCAAAACCACATCAAGTTAATGGTTCCTTTTCGGTAGAAAGGGCGCGTGGGAAGTGCTAATACCTTCCCCATGCATAACCGAATTCCCGAACCTACATCTCTGTGTTTTCAAAAGACCACCCGTTTTCCAAAAAGGTTTTTTCAATGTTTTCCTAAATAAATATTGGTGGCGGCTCTACTATTTTCACGTTGTCAAACCGAAAAGTCCAAACCGATTTTTTGGGCAATACAAACATTCCATGAGGCATGCCATATACACCAAAGGGGTATGGTGGTAGACTCATATTCTGGAAACGTGTCTCTAAACTATTCCCTGTTGCCATATAAGGACTAGAAGGAAGTCCTATACTTTGTGGCAAAGACATAGATTGTGTCGACCCAACATTGGTCATCGACATCGTGGGAAACGGTTATTGGCGTTCTCGGGGCCATTGTCCTGCAACACCGACACTTACGAGAATCTATGGTTGTTCCTTGCCCTTGTGATACCACAGGGTTAGAACTAGAGGCATTGTTAGAATTGGTGCGTACCATTCTACCACTCCTCAAGTGCATACAAATACATACACTTATAGAAACAACACAAAATTAATGGCAAAGGTCCCACCGTGCGTGCCAATTTGTTTGCTGGTGTTTTTAGCAAACAATCACTAGTTTTCAATGTTGAGATTGTGAGATCAAACTAGAAAATCTCTTTGACAATTGCCTTTAAGTTTTGTGTGTTTGACGCGTATAAGAACAGAGAGAATGATAGAAAGAAGCAAATTGAAAGCAAAATGAAAGCGATAAATGCAACAAATGTAAAAAGAAAGTAAGTATTGCATTAATTGAAAGAAAGATGGTTCACCAACACGTTACAATGTATCTGTTTCACTCGTATTTCGCTTTAGTTTGGAAGTTGAGTTTCTCGAGTTCTTGTGAAATGTGGTGACCCCTATTTCCTATTACAAAAGGGTATTTATACTCAGGGAAACCATCGTGGGAAAAAGGATAACCGCCTCCTAAAAATGAGGGGAAGTAACCGCCACTAAGTGTTGCTTTTTACATTTCGACTAACTCATTGTCAACGACTTGACGAAGTGTTGAACCCACTTTGTCGAAGAGTTGAGCCTCTTGTCGAAGGTTTCTTGCTTTGCTTGCTTCATAGTTTTGAGAGCTAAGCTTGTCGAAGCTCGCTTGCATTTCTGCACTTGTATACCTTTACTCATCGAATTGATGGTGCATTGACTTGAATAGTGACCTGTGGTCCCCAAAACATTATTAAATGTGAAGTCAAACCCCATTTAAAACTTCATTTAATATGCTGTCGAAATTTTGAGGTAACATTTTGCCATCGTTGTTTTGTTTTCTATGTTGTTGAAATTTTGACATGATGGTATGGTATTCAACTATGTATTTTAATATGAATCCAATTTTATTATTTTGTTGTGAACACCTTATCAATCTTGTTTTTAAGCATTTGTTTAGCTTTTAGTTCTTTCGTATGTTTGCGATGAATATGTACTCAATCGCTCTATTGTTTCTTTCCCATTACCCCTAATTTTGATTGGAATTTGATGTTTACTCCGATGTTTTGATAGAGATTTGATTTCAATGTCGTTTGAGTGTGTCGTCTCTCTGTGTGTGTCTTTCCATCTCTGCCTCATTTAGGGAACCAATGAAATTTCATTGTTCTCTTACATCATTCTTACGATTCGATACAGAGAAATCTTTTTGCAGTAAAAAATGAACACTTGTGAATGCCAAAAATTCTACTTTTTTGTTATATGAGGACATAAACTAAATTTTTTTTGTCCAAATAATGAATATAAAAATATCTTTTCTCTATACCCTTTTACAATGAAACTTTATATTTTGTTTTTTTGCTCATAAGTATATATTACTCTTTTTATAATATATTTTGTTGTTTCTATAAGCCTGCTTATTTACAACTACTAAAACTAATTTTTGTTAAAGTTATTTTTTTAAAATAATTCATCACCTAATATTTTTGTAATTTTAGTTTTTTTCCTTACAAATCATCCATCCAATATTAAATCTCTTTCAAAAAAAATTATTTCTTTAAAAAATCATTAAACTATTTCTATTTATAAAATCATTATAGTTATATTTACTTATTTGAAGAATATGAATTTGGTAAATTTGGCTTAAATTCATAAAATTTTTTAGGCACTAATTAATTAAAACATTTTTCACAATTACATTTTACAAGTACCCACAATAATCATTTAAAGAGAATACAAATCAATTAAAAACCTAAAACTTATCATGAAATCCAACACAACAATTCTAATATCATTGAAATCTCATCAAACATTCTTAAAAACCTAATTCTAGTAAGGATTTCCAAAGGTTCCTAGAGATGCAAGGCGAGACATGCACTTTCTAATACATATTCACAATCAAAACAAGTATGAATAGATCTTCAACAACAAGATAAAATCAAAACAAATTAATGAACACATTATCGCTTAACAAGTATCAATAGATAGTCCCCAACAAGATACTTATATTATACTAACATGAAGTTTGTAACTAAGTCTTTGAATTTTATTATCTTACACATTTTTCTAAATGTTATTTAATTGATACAATCTAATGTCCTTAATAGTCAATTAGAGTCTAATTAGTCTCTTTTGGTATAGACAAATGAATTATTCAATGTTTTTGAAAAAATATTTTTATAAGTTAAGGCATGGTTATTAATGTAAATTAAATACAAATAAATATGTGCAACACACAAATGTAACCTTTTAATATTATGCGGTCCGTGTTGGTTTTTTCTTTCCGTAAAAGTTAAATGCGTTATCTCACGGAGTCAAAGTGGGGAAAACCATATATCTAGTCCTATAAATACATCTTGAGATAAGGCTAGAAAGGCATAGTCTCAATTTGAAGATCTCATGGCGTAGTCGATGGCGGCGTTTTGATTCATTGCATTTTTTTAATCAAGGGAATCACGGTTGAGAGAGTTGGATGGAGATCCTTGATCTTCCATTGTCTATCTAAACTGTGTTCCCTTGATTAAAGAAATTTGGTGGATCATTTTTCCATCGTTGTTTTGTTTTCTATGTTGTTGAAATTTTGACTTGATGGTATGGTATTCAACTATGTATTTTGGTATGAATCCAATTTTATTATTTTGTTGTGAACACCTTATCAATCTTGTTTTTAAGAATTTGTTTAGCTTTTAGTTCTTTCATATGTTTGCGATGAATATGTACTCAATCGCTCTATTGTTTCTTTCCCATTACCCCTAATTTTGATTGGAATTTGATGTTTACTCCGATGTTTTGATAGAGATTTGATTTCAATGTCGTTTGAGTGTGTCGTCTCTCTCTGTGTGTGTCTTTCCATCTCTGTCTCATTTAGGGAACCAATGAAACTTCATTGTTCTCTTCACATCATTCTTACGATTCGATAAAGAGAAATCAGTTTGTAAAAAAAAATGAACACTTATGAATGCCAAAAATTCTACTTTTTTGTTATATGAGGACATAAACTAAATTTTTTTTGTCTAAATAATGAATATAAAAATATCTTTTCTCTATACCCTTTCACAATGAAACTTTATATTTTTTTTTGCTCATAAGTAAATATTACTCTTTTTATAATATATTTTGTTGATCCCATAAGCCTGCTCATTTACAACTCCTAAAACTAATTTTTGTTAAAGTTGTTTTTTTAAAATAATTCATCACCTAATATTTTTGTAATTTTAGTTTTTTTCCTTACAAATCATCCATCCAAGTACAACACACAATTTTTCTTAATCCGGAAGATAATTGGAAAAAATGACGTGAAATGGAAAATCAAACATGAAATAAATCATTATTAAGATATTTTATCATAAGTATTGAATTTCAGAATTTCAGAATTTCAAAGAATAACAAATATTAAATCTCTTTAAAAAAAATTAATGCTTTAAAAAATCATTAAACTATTTCTATTTATAAAATCTACAGTCATAATAAAAAAATATCAAATAGTTATATTTACTTATTTGAAGAATATGAATTTGGTAAATTTGGCTTAAGTTTATAAAATTTTTTAGGCACTAATTAATTAAAACAATTTTCACAATTAAATTTTACAAGTACCCACAATAATCATTTAAAGAGAATACAAATCAATTAAAAACCTAAAACTTATCATGAAATCCAACACAACAATTCTAATATCATTGAAATCTCATCAAACATTCTTAAAAACCTAATTCTAGTAAGGATTTCCAAAGGTTCCTAGAGATGCAAGGTCAGACATGCACTTTCTAATACATATTCACAATCAAAACAAGTATGAATAGATCTTCAACAACAAGATAAAATCAAAACAAATTAATGAACACATTATCACTTAACAAGTATCAACAGATAGTCCCCAACAAGATACTTATATTATACTAACATGAAGTTTGTAACTAAGTCTTTGAATTTTATTATCTTACACATTTTCCTAAATGTTATTTAATTGATACAATCTAATGTCCTTAATAGTCAATTAGAGTCTAATTAGTCTCTTTTGGTATAGACAAATGAACTATTCAATGTTTTTGAAAAAATATTTTTATAAGTTAAGGCATGGTTATTAATGTAAATTAAATACAAATAAATATGTGCAACACACAAATGTAACCTTTTAATATTATGCGGTCCGTGTTGGTTTTTTCTTTCCGTAAAAGTTCATCGTTATCTCACGGAGTCAAAGTGGGGGGAAAACCCTATATCTAGTCCTATAAATACATCTTGAGATAAGGCTAGAAAGGCATAGTCTCAATTTCGAAGATCTCGCGGCGGCGAGTCGATGGCGGCGTTTTGATTCATTACATTTTTTTAATCAAGGGAATCACAGTTGAGAGAGTTGGATGGAGATCCTTGATCTTCCATTGTCTATCTAAACTGTGTTCCCTTGATTAAAGAAATTTGGTGGATCATTTTTCCATCGTTGTTTTGTTTTCTATGTTGTTGAAATTTTGACTTGATGGTATGGTATTCAACTATGTATTTTGGTATGAATCCAATTTTATTATTTTGTTGTGAACACCTTATCAATCTTGTTTTAAAGCATTTGTTTAGCTTTTAGTTCTTTCGTATGTTTGCGATGAATATGTACTCAATCGCTCTATTGTTTCTTTCCCATTACCCCTAATTTTGATTGGAATTTGATGTTTACTCCGATGTTTTGATAGAGATTTGATTTCAATGTCGTTTGAGTGAGTCGTCTCTCTCTGTGTGTGTCTTTCCATCTCTGTCTCATTTAGGGAACCTATGAAACTTCATTGTTCTCTTCACATCATTCTTACGATTCGATAAAGATAAATCTGTTTGTAAAAAAAAAATGAACACTTTTGAATGCCAAAAATTCTACTCTTTTGTTATATGAGGACATAAACTAAATTTTTTTTGTGTAAATAATGAATATAAAAATATCTTTTCTCTATACCCTTTCACAATGAAACTTTATATTTTTTTTTGCTCATAAGTAAATATTACTCTTTTTATAATATATTTTGTTGATCCCATAAGCCTGATTATTTACAACTCCTAAAACTAATTTTTGTTAAAGTTATTTTTTTTAAATAATTCATCACCTAATATTTTTGTAATTTTAGTTTTTTTCCTTACAAATCATCCATCCAAGTACAACACACAATTTTCCTTAATCCGGAAGATAATTGGAAAAAATGACGTGAAATGGAAAATCAAACATGAAATAAATAATTATTAAGATATTTTATCATAAGTATTGAATTTCAGAATTTCAAAGAATAACAAATATTAAATCTCTTTAAAAAAAAATAATGCTTTAAAAAATCATTAAACTATTTCTATTTTTAAAATCTACAATAATAAAAAAAATATCAAATAGTTATATTTACTTATTTGAAGAATATGAATTTGGTAAATTTGGCTTAAGTTCATAAAATTTTTAGGCACTAATTAATTAAAACAATTTTCACAATTAAATTTTACAAGTACCCACAATAATCATTTAAAGAGAATACAAATCAATTAAAACCTAAAACTTATCATGAAATCCAACACAACAATTCTAATATCATTGAAATCTCATCAAACATTCTTAAAAACCTAATTCTAGTAAGGATTT
The DNA here is from genome assembly GCA_020916435.1 of Oxytropis ochrocephala. Lineage (NCBI taxonomy): Eukaryota > Viridiplantae > Streptophyta > Magnoliopsida > Fabales > Fabaceae > Oxytropis > Oxytropis ochrocephala. The sequence continues at coordinate 46,669,233 of CM037095.1, read as the reverse complement.
CCAAAGGTTCGTAGAGATGCAAGGCCAGACTGCACTTTCTAATACATATTCAAAATCAAAACAAGTATGAATAGATCTTCAACAACAAGATAAAATCAAAACAAATTAATGAACACATTATCACTTAACAAGTATCAACAGATAGTCCCCAACAAGATACTTATATTATACTAACATGAAGTTTGTAACTAAGTCTTTGAATTTTATTATCTTACACATTTTCCTAAATGTTATTTAATTGATACAATCTAATGTCCTTAATAGTCAATTAGAGTCTAATTAGTCTCTTTTGGTATAGACAAATGAATTATTCAATGTTTTTGAAAAAATATTTTTATAAGTAAAGGCATGGTTATTAATGTAAATTAAATACAAATAAATATGTGCAACACACAAATGTAACCTTTTAATATTATGCGGTCCGTGTTGGTTTTTTATTTCCGTAAAAGTTCGTCGTTATCTAACGGAGTCAAAGTGGTGGAAAAACCCTATATCTAGTCCTATAAATACATCTTGAGATAAGGCTAGAAAGGCATAGTCTCAATTTCGAAGATCTCGCGTCGGCGAGTCGATGGCGGCGTTTTGATTCATTGCATTTTTTTAATCAAGGGAATCACAGTTGAGAGAGTTGGATTGAGATCCTTGATCTTCCATTGTCTATCTAAACTGTGTTCCCTTGATTAAAAAAATTTGGTGGATCACCAGTTTATTTTGCCATCGTTGTTTTGTTTTCTATGTTGTTGAAATTTTGACTTGATGGTATGGTATTCAACTATGTATTTTAATATGAATCCAATTTTATTATTTTGTTGTGAACACCTTATCAATCTTGTTTTTAAGCATTTGTTTAGCTTTTAGTTCTTTCGTATGTTTGCGATGAATATGTACTCAATCGCTCTATTGTTTCTTTCCCATTACCCCTAATTTTGATTGGAATTTGATGTTTACTCCGATGTTTTGATAGAGATTTGATTTCAATGTCGTTTGAGTGTGTCGTCTCTCTCTGTGTGTGTCTTTCCATCTCTGCCTCATTTAGGGAACCAATGAAATTTCATTGTTCTCTTACATCATTCTTACGATTCGATACAGAGAAATCTTTTTGTAGTAAAAAATGAACACTTGTGAATGCCAAAAATTCTACTTTTTTGTTATATGAGGACATAAACTAAATTTTTTTTGTCCAAATAATGAATATAAAAATATCTTTTCTCTATACCCTTTTACAATGAAACTTTATATTTTGTTTTTTTGCTCATAAGTATATATTACTCTTTTTATAATATATTTTGTTGTTTCTATAAGCCTGCTTATTTACAACTCCTAAAACTAATTTTTGTTAAAGTTATTTTTTTAAAATAATTCATCACCTAATATTTTTGTAATTTTAGTTTTTTTCCTTACAAATCATCCATCCAATATTAAATCTCTTTCAAAAAAAATTAATTCTTTAAAAAATCATTAAACTATTTCTATTTATAAAATCTACAGTCATAATAAAATAATATCAAATAGTTATATTTACTTATTTGAAGAATATGAATTTGGTGAATTTGGTAAATTTGGCTTAAGTTCATAAAATTTTTTAGGCACTAATTAATTAAAACATTTTTCACAATTACATTTTACAAGTACCCACAATAATCATTTAAAGAGAATACAAATCAATTAAAAACCTAAAACTTATCATGAAATCCAACACAACAATTCTAATATCATTGAAATCTCATCAAACATTCTTAAAAACCTAATTCTAGTAAGGATTTCCAAAAGTTCCTAGAGATGCAAGGCCAGACATGCACTTTCTAATACATATTCACAATCAAAACAAGTATGAATAGATCTTCAATGTAACATCCCTAATTTCGTTAATTTCAAATTAAGAAATTAACGAGTGATTTATTACTCGAGTAGGTAATAAATCAAGTCACGAATATTAGGTTGTCACGAAAGCAATTTATAATTGCTAGAGTATATAATTTAAAATGCATAATTGAGTGGAAATTAGAAAACTAGGGGTATTTTAGTCTTTATACCACTCACATTAAATGAGCTCTAAGACACCAAAAATATCCAAATGCTCTCTCATTCCACACTTGAGTGAATAAATAAAGGGAAAGTAGAAAGAGAAAGAAGAAAGAAAGAAACAGAGAGAGAGAGAGAGAGGACCCGAGAGAGACAGGAAAAAACGAGGAAGAGGAAGAAGAAAAGAGGGAATGGATCTTCATGGATTCTCAATGGTTGTAAGTAATTTTTATGTCATCCTTCTCCATTTTTCAAGACCTATCTATTGATACTAATTTTATACCCTATTGCTTCATCTTTCTCAAATCACCATTGATGACCCATTAGAGCTCAAGGTTGAAGAAAATGAAGTTTGGTGATTTGGAAGCTAGCTTAAGGTTTGGGAAGCTCAAGTTAGGGTTTTGAATGCTTGGGTTTCGGATTTGGAAGCTTAGGAGTGTTTCCCCTTGCTGTTTGGTTCGTGGAACAGAAGGAGGAGAGGGTTGAGCTGCTGTTTTTTTTCAATTGGGAGCTGTTTGGGAGCTTTTGTATCGGTTTCGGTTGAGTTCGTGAAGTTTCGGAATCGTGAGCTTCGTAAACTTCCGGTTTTTCGTGATTTTCATCACGATAGGTGAGTTTTACTCGCTTAGGGTTTTGTTTTATGTTGTGTTGACTGATTGATTTCTGTGGTTGTCGAAATTGCTCGCGTTTCGTAATTTTTGAGTCGCGAAAACCGCAAATTTGGTCTCGAACTCGCTGTTTTAGAAAATCTGGACACAGCTACGGTTTCCTTAGAACTGGGACTGTTTGGTTAATCCAAAAATTATGTTTCTGATTGTTTTTGAAAATAGACTTCACGCCGGTCGTTTTGGCACTAGATTCGTTAAATTTGGAGTTGTGTAGCTCAAGTTATGAGTGTCTCAAGTTATGTCAAATTTCTGAAATCAAACTGTGTATAGGTTCAGTTTTTCAGGTCTTGAGTTCTCAATTGAACTCCATTTTAAATAATTCTTGTTTCGTTGGAAAGTAGACAAAAAGTCCTTCGAAATAGGCACAAGAATCACTTGATTTGACTGTGTATTGAGAGAGAACAATTAGTTACAAGTTTCACTTTTGTAACAGTAACGATTTTGCACCAGCCACATTGTTTTAGCCATAACTCTCTGAATACTTGTCATATCAGTGTGGGACTTGAACCATTGGAAAATAGACAAAATTATCTACACATTAGGCACTGGTTTGGATGGTTTTGGTTAGAAATTGAATAAGTTTTGCTCATTCAAAAACTGCACAGAGATGCTGTCCAGAATACATTCGGTTTAGGACCGGGTGAACGAGTTCGGGATGAGTTCGTGAAGTTTCGGAATCGTGAGCTTAAGAAACTTCCGGTTTTTCGTGATTTTCATCACGATAGGTGAGTTTTACTCACGTTTAGGGATTTTAAATATTGTTTTGTGTTACGTTTGAATGATTTCAAAATTCGGAGTTTCGCAAATTTTCGAGTCAAAAACGGTATTTTACAAAAACATTACGCGTGTTGGAAATTTAAAAAGAAACCATATTATTTTGATTGTTGAATTCTTGTGCTGGATTGGGATTTATGTATGTGGTTGTAAATTGTCTGGACTGGTTAAACAGGTAAATGTATTATTTTGGGATGTCCATATTTCAGAGGAAGCTCTACCGAATTTTGGTTAGAACTTTTGATACATATCCAAAGTGGTTTTGAATTAAGCGGTTAATGTTATGAATATTTGAAAAACCTTAAAACCTAGAATACGTGTGTGGAACCAAATGTTTTATAACTTAAATGTTGATTGGATTGATTTCATGAATTCATTGATATTATAACTTATCATAGAATGAGTTATGGTTGTATATATGGAAAGTAATTGAACAAAATGTTTCATTTCTTATATGATTGGCTAGGGATGATATAAATCATCTAAACCTAACCATGGTCTTGATTTATGCAAATTACATAAAATTGTAATAACAATGCTCACGGAAATGCTTTGTGCAATCCGTTATGTTACGATATATAAATATATCGAGTCGAGGTGACGACCTCCATACGTTTAGTATACTAGGAGAGGAAGTCATGCGCCTGGTCCTAGGCCCCCATATTAAAATTAAAGCTATCCGCCTTTAAGAGTTGTACACTTATTGGCTATGTTGGGGTTCACCCATGCTTCCTTGTGTTGTTGGTGATGTACTAGAATTGATAAAACTTTAAAATGCGTATATTGTGATTTTGTCACTCAAGCTTCTTTAGGTTGTTGGTGACATGTCACAAGTGATTAATAAAGAGGATAGTACATAGTCATCAAGAATCGGACTATGGACTCATATGTAATTCATTTATCGGATTACACATGATTGATTATATATTGTAATTCTTTTTGAATTACTAATTATGGTTTTATAAATTGACTGAGTGATAGGTAAGGGGTCACGGTAAGACTCACTGAGACAAGTTGTCTCACCCTACAAATGTTGTTGTTTTTCAGAGAAACGGGGAAAGAATATCCTTTATGGCTCGAGTGGATGGAGAGCTCGAGAAGGAAATTTAAGATGTAGTTCTTCTAGTTTTACTTATGTTTACCCTTGTTGTAACGCCTGAAAATAATTTGAATACTTATTTAATCAATTACTTAGGAGTTATGTGGTTAGTCATATTTAATTAAATGAATTAGGTGTTTTAATTAAATATGGAGGTGAGAGATAGTAAACAAGAGAGTGTTGATGTTATTAAGTTAGGGAGTAGTTGAATTAATTGATGGGGGGTGCGAATAGAGGCCCAACCCAATTGGGCCCAATTGAATGTTGAATTAAAATGAAAGAAAGGAATGAAAAGAAAGAAAGAAAGGGACCGAGAAAGGGAGAGAGATCGCGCGCGAGAGAGAGGAACCGAGAGGGAGGAGGGCGACGGTGAAGGAGGGGAGGAGGTGGAGATCTTCTCCATCTTAGCACTAGGTAAGGGGCTTTTTAGCTCATTCTCTTCCATTTTTCCTCCTCTAGCTATTGATGTTAGTTTCAATCCCTAATTCCTATTTATTGTTGTTTTGCCATTGTTGGAGAGTTTGAAGCTCAAAGTGGAAATTGTGGTGTTTGTTGAGTTTTGGAGGATAGGAGAGCTTGCATTCTTCAATTGCAAAGGTTAGGGGGTCTTTCTCATTCATAATAGCTTGTAAGATTTGTATTATATGAAGGTTAGGGTTTTAAAATAATTATTGAATTATTTGGTGAAGATGATGAATAGTGATTAGTGATTATATGTTGATTGAGTGCTATTTGGTTTGATTGTTGTTGTGTTGAATTGATTTTTGAGGAACCCATTATGTTGTTGTTGAAATGGGTTTGATATGCATTTTGTGTGGTTTATGAGTGTGATTGTTTTGTTGTTGAATAAATGGGTGTTTAGGTGTATATGACTTAATTGGATAATTGAGTTGTTGAATTAAATGTTGTTTTGATGCCTTTGATTGAGTATTGAGTTGCTTGAATTGATTTGGTGAGTTGTTTGAAGGTGGTGCTCAAAAATCAAATGATGATGTTGATTCTTATGATGTTGAATTTGATGATGGTGATTAAATTGATGATGAATCTATGGTGTTTGAGATTCATGTATGATGTATCCGTGTGATATAAATTATGACGTTGGAATTAATGATGATGATAATTCCGGTATGAGGTGATGATGATGATTGATGCATTGTTTATCGAGTCTCATGATTCATATGCATCAAAAGTGACGTTGTTGTCTTTATGGCAATGGTAAGGGACGTTGTTGCCTATATGGCAATGGAATATGATGATTATTGGTACCACATGCATGTGCCCTAGGTGTGAAGGGGTTGCATTCATGCATTTCACTCATGAATTTGGTGTTGTTCATTGGTGTGATATCTGATGAGTTGTTGATGTGTTTTATCTGTGTGATACCTGATATGGCTGAATCTGTGAAATAAAATATATGATGAGGTTGTGGTAAGTTGATGTTGGTAGGGTGTTTGCTTGAATATAATATTCATCTTATTGGCTATTATTTGTGTAAAGAGACTCACCCTAGACTGCTTGGAATGTTGCTCTATTGTGGCAACGCTGCAGGTACTGAAGATTGAGATTGTTCAACCTACTGATGGGTTGTTTTGAGTCATGCTCTGATACGTAGCACCTGGGGGGCGTAGTATTATGTTGTATTTTTCTTTGTGTCTTTGTTGTATTACTCTTTCTTTGGTGTTGTAAAAGAGTTGTTGCTAATATTTTGATGTATTCCGCTGTGAGTTATGTTTATGACTGTGCTGTATTGAGACAGGTGACTGTTTGTATCGCCCCGGATTTACGTGCTATGTATTGTAAATATATGTATATATGAGCATGAACTGTTGTTGTTATTTATGAAGTAAATGTGACACTTCCTTCCTTATGTGCGAAAAATTTTGAAACTCTGATTTTTAATTACTAATAAGGTAGATATTAGAAGGGGGTGTTACATGTTGGTATCAGAGCAAAAGTTCGGTCTGTCCGGCCAAGTTTGTCCAGTCGTAGTGTCTCAGAGATTCCTTGTTGATCTCCAACCGAGACTTTGTTAGAGATTTTGTTGGATTGTATTGAGTGAGGTATGTGTGATTAGAAGAGCATTTTAACGACGTCCAAGGAGTAGGAATCGTGACGACGCCGCCGTGTACTGGATCACAAGTTAAAAAGCCCTTCAATGTGAAAGGTGTAAATTTTGAAAAGACGTAGTTTTGTGATCTTGATTAAATTGGATGCGTGAGTGGGAGGGACTGATCACCCCGATAACTCATTCCCAATGAAAGAGGTGACAATAACTCGTAATTATTATAAATTTTGAATATATACTAATTTCAACTTGATTGATTGAGTGGTGTGTGCAAGTTGATTGACTATTAATTTGTAGAAAAATAGGTGCCTTATGGAAGTTCGAGTTTGATTTGGGGTTTGATAGTAGGGAGATGTCAAAATAAGGATTGACACTTTGGATTTGAAGTTCGTACAAAGAAAATAGAGCATGCCTTTTTGGAAAAGGTTTAGAAATATGGTTTCTGGAAAGCCTAAGGTAGAGAAATTGTTTTTAAAAGTATGGTAGTCGAGGGAGTACCTATCTAAGATCTAGATGATATTGAGTAACCTTGATGATTAAATGATTAAAATTCGGTACGAAGAGTAGGAATGCCGAGCTGAGGAAGGTATAGTTTGTGGTTTGGATAGGGATTGACGTAAGATAGGAGCATTAGTACTTAAATGATTGTTATGGCATAGTTCCCTAGCGATAAATTAATGATGTTTGGAATGAATCGAGTGAGTTGTGAATAAGCCTAAGTGTAGTGGATAGACAATATTTGAAGGATTGCTTGTGAATATTGTTACCTTTGATTGACGTTTGGCTATAGGTTGATTGTCTCTGTGATGCACATGAGTTTAATTTTGATTGTGCTAAATCGTTTTGAAGTTATGTACTGAAATGAAATGCGGTGCTTGGTTATAACTGTAACACTCCCTTTCTAACTAACTACTCTTTACAATATTATCAGAGTTTTCAAAAATAATTATCAGCGAAAGAAAGTGTCACATTTAAACAACTAGCAGTTTAAAAGTCCAATAATCGAAAACTAAATGACGATGAGCTCCAAGTCACGATACATAGCACCGTAATAAAATTCACGCTTCCAACACAGCTGGAAGTCTCGAAAGGTTCAATAGAAAACTTAGTGCAACAGCAGTCCAAGTCCAACATCAAAACAAATGAATAGAGGAATAATGAAAACGACTACGCCCGCCCCTGGTGCTACATATCAGAGCTGAGACACGACTACTAGTAGACAGGCATAAGGATGCCCTCACTCGCGAGTACCTGCAGCGTTGCCACATAAGAGCAACATTCCAAGCGGCAGAAGGGGTGAGTCACATCACATAATAATGGAGAACATGATAAGCAGCAGGATAAGCTCACACAGGGCACAAATTATCACAACACAACACAGGCACACAAAATATTCGACATAACACACACAATATGCTCAATGTATGATAATGCAACCCTTCCCACCAGGGCATATGCATGTGGTACCATCATCGTCGCTTTTGTCATAATATCATCGTCGCTTTGCCACAAGGGCCATCGTCACTTTGCCACAAGGGCCATCGTCGCTTTGCCATAAAGGCCATCGTCGCTTTGCCATAAAGGCCATCGTCGCTTTTCAATGCACATGAATGCATGTGACACCATGACTCACAACATCACAATCATCATCAACACAAACTCATAAAAAAAAACACATCACAACGTCGCTTTTGTCATCACAAACAACGTCACTTTTATCATCACAGATAACGTCACTTTTTCATCACAGATAACGTCGCTTTCCGTCACTAACTCAACATCGCTTACGTCGCTTACTTGCTGTTATTCACGTCGCTTTTAGACTCAAAGTGTATAAATGTCGCTTTTTAGCTCACAGGGGTATTTCCGTCACTTTGACTCAAAATTAGTTCACAGGGGTATTTCCGTCACTTTAGACTCAAAATTAGATCACAGGGGCAAACACATCATTTGGACTCAAAAGGGTATTTTCCAGCAACTGTACACGAACTTAAAAAATTTATTTAACATATCAAACGGTGTCGGAACTTCGCAAATAAATATTCCCTGGAAAGCTTAGGATGTCTAGTTTCTAAAAATAATTTTCATTTATTTGTTTAAGTACTCAAATAGTACAGTTTTGCAAAACACCTCTCAGGGTACAGAATTTCGACAGATTCTATCAGCCAAATTGTAACCCAGTTTTCTCTTTGAATTATCAACCAAATGAAACGAAATCCGTATCTAAATTGAAGCCCCGTGAGTCTAGTTTTCAATGAGGTAAAAATCACTCGAAGACGAGTTCGGTGGAAAGAATTATGAACAAAACATTGCACCTATACCTATACGGGTTACTGCAGTTTTTTTCAGATTCGTTTACCCATTTTGTAAAAATATTTTCTCGATTATACTGACTCAAATTAAGCGAAACCAGTGCCTAAAATGAAGAGAATCGCGTCTACTTCCCAATGGAACAGACCCCAACCCAATCGGACAAACACTGAAGTCGCAATCACAAAAACACTGAACGCCTATCATCACGGTTTCAAAACAGATTCTCAGCACATCACTCGCAAATCAATAAACAACAACTCGCAACAACTTCATCAAATCGCATATCAACAAAGAACATCATGAACTTAACACCAAGATCACGCATAAGACACATGGTTCACGAATTAAACAATAACATCATGAATTCGACAACAAAATCACGAAACAAGACAACATCAATCATCACGCATAAACCCTAGGACCCTACCCTTGCAACCCATCATATAACCCATTAGAATGCATGAAACCCACCCTTACCTTATAACCGTAAGCTCCAAAATTGTGAAGAACGAGTCACCAACAAATCCACACGAATGATCCTCGCGAATTCTTCCTCTTCCTCTTGCGATCTCCTCTTCTCTTTCTTCTCTCTCTCTCGCGCTCCCTCTCTTCTCACTTCTCCTTCGACTTTTCTTTCTTTCTACGGTGGAATGGTGTGAATGAGACTCTCACTTAGGGTTTTTGGGGTTTTAGGAATGGGCTTGGGTCGCTAATTGACTTGGGCCCTAATTGCACCTCCTTATTTACTTAATTACTCCCACCACTCCTCAATTTAATTACCAAACTCTACTCCCTTCTTTAATTAACACCCACCTCTTAATTAATTTAAATACCCTATCGTTATTTCGGTATGATCAACCACTAGTACCTAATTAAATTAATTAGATAAGCACCTAATTAAATTAATTAAATAGACACCCGAATTATTTTGGGGCGTTACAACTCTCCCCCACTTAGAATATTTTCGTCCTCGAAAATTTGACGTCAAAACCATGAAAACAATATTGAGCTTAAGTTCTCATACCTAACTTGATCCAAACCATGCACTCCTCTTACATCGTTACTTTTGTACCAAAACTCTAATCTTTACGTCTCACTACCATCTTCCCCCAATCTAACGTCAAGACACTACCAAGGGTTCATTATGGACATAATCTCGAAATAAGGTTCGAGATAAATTCCTACTACAGCTAGACGGATACAACTATTGCAAGTCAAGATCATGAAATCAGAGTTCACGCATCGCACGCTGAGGACCATTAGGCACATAGGATAAAACATAGTGAAATGCACATCATAAAATACACTCGACGTTTAGAATCATTCTCATAGAAATCAAAGCATTAAAGACATGACAACACCTCAAAATAATTGACATGACCATCCTATAAAGTTTCCAATAACGGCATGATTTTGGTATTCCTTGGCTCTTACGTTTGCACAACATTCTACTTAGTAAACAGCACATTAAAATTTGAAGGCAAACAAAGACACCTTTAACTCAAGAAAACAAGACTTTTAAATCTTGGGAAACAAAGAACATAAAGTTGAGAACACAAAGAACATTTATTTTTAAAACGGCAAACAACAACAATTTTAAGAAAACAAAGAGAAATGACCCTTTTTTTTTTTTTTTTTTTTTTTTTTTTTTTTTTGGAAAACAAAGAGACAACCAACTTTTAAAGACGACACCATTTTACCCAACCCCTCGCTAACATCCAATTTATCTACGCAATGCACAACACGTAACCTTCTCGGTTATCATTATTACCACATCTCTCAATTTCATCATAACCCTCTTATTTAAATCACAACCTCATCATTTAGTCACTTAGCACGATTAACACGCCATTATCTTTAATCATTAGTTATACACATGGGGCGCCACAACATAAAAACAATGCAAGAATTATTGTGACTACAACAACTTGAAAGATAGAGAAAACGACACTTTAAAATATGATGAACAAAGACACTTAAATTGAAGAAATAGCTCACTTAAACTTGAGAAAAGCAACATTTTCATTTAAGTAAATCGCACATTTAATTATAAAGAAAGAAAGAAAACAAAGAAGAGCTACTTGGTTGTAAAACCGCACTATTAATTTTATATAAAAGGGACAAAGAACCTAGCCTTACAAAAATAGCGACATCGGCTTAAAAAAAAAAACTGCGGCATTAGCTTCGTAAAAACAGTCACAGTGGTTTTTATAAACAAAATACAGCAACATCACCTTTTATATAAAAAAAATACAGCAACCGCATTTAAATGAAAAACAACAACAGCAAAAAAAACAGCAGCTTAACAACATGAAAACAACCCTTTTAATTCACACAAAAACAGCGACTTGATTATGGAAAAATAGCAACCTTGATTTTAATTATGCAATCACGACAACACCTAACCCATTCTCATCTTATTTAAATTTGAGTAACAATACATCTAAATTGAAGGGACAACACATTTGAATGATTTGGGTACCAATACCTTTTGGAAAACGTCTCATTTTCATGTTTAGGGAACATCACATTTTTAAAGTGGAAAACTTCACACTTAAATTGCAAGAACAGAAATAAAACCTCAGCCCCTCTTTTTTTTTTTTTTTTATGAAAACAGCCACATTAACATGCCCTTTCATTTTAAAAAGAAAGCGTAGAAAATTTGGTTCTAAACAAAGAAATAAAAACAGAGTGAAAATGTAGCGCTTTTAGCGCGCATGGCAAGAAAAAAAAGATATTTAGTTGGGTAAGCAATATCCACCCAATCACTCACAACAACATTTTAAAAAAATATGGCAACATACAGTTGCCCTTTATATATTCGTGGGTTATAAAATAGTAAACTATTTGACTATGGGATTTCTCAGATATCTGGTACTGCTCACAACAGAACATTCGTGAGGCTCTTAGAGATGTCCTTGAAAATACACCAGTAAACTGGCCTGAACAAAGGCTAGCCATAGTCAAAAGTACACTAGTAGTATAACACTTAGAGTGAAATTCTTTGAATTAATGTCCATATAAGTATCACAGTTAATATAATAGAACATTTTCGCATACCAAAACCTACAATACCCGAACCCCACATACAAGTCCCTCATATATACCATTATAAGGTCAGAACCCCACCCTTACCAAATCCAACAAGAACAAGAGCACTTAAACGAGGTTAAGATCAATTATCATCCTAGAGAAAACACGTAAAGCAGCCAAGCATCCTTTAAACACATAACTTTTTGGAATTTGAGAGTCAACAAACACGACCTCATAGTAAAGCGAGAAATTCTACAAGAGGTACGAGGTTCGATTCCCACGGAAGGCAAAAACTCTACATGAGGTAGAGAAGTTCTTTGAGGTAGCGCACGGGCCATGAGAGTGGGCCCGGGGCGTTACAATAACAATTAAGGTTAGGATTCGCGTATAGTCTCCTTTTAGCAAAGATGAAATGATCGACTTTTATAACTTCCGAGTTTATGTCGGAAACTAAATTTTGAAAATAATGAGTGGTTGTTTGTGTGGCAACCTGTTCATGTTATAATAAAATTTTGGGTTGCGTATAGTTTTCCCTTTTGGACAAAATTGTGAATTCTATGATTTTCAAAAAGAAACGGCACTTGGAAAATTCTGTGTTTTTGGGAATGAACGTGATGTCAAGATTTGTGTTAAATTCTGTTCCAAGTTGTTTAGAATTTTATTACGAGACGTGACATGATTTTAACTTTAGGACCGATTAGGCCATGGATTGAGGTTGTTTGAAAAATGACGAGGTCTTACAATAATTTCATGGTTTGACGAGATAAAATCTTTTGGAAATAAAAATGTGAGTTTTACTCACGTTTAGAGAATTTTAAAATGTGGTTGTGTGTTTATGTGTTGACATGTGTTCATTTACTGTGATGGAAAGTTGAGTTACGGAGAAAGTGCAAATTTCACGAAAATGGAAATTTTACGGTTTTTGAGCATGTTTTGGCTTGTAACTTTGTAACTCGATTGTGCTTGAGTGAATTGGTGAAATTAGGTCTTAATTGTATGTAAACCATGTGTTAGAATATCCGTTTGAAATGATTTTTGTTTCATTGGAAACTAGACTCGTTTTTCTTCAATTTGAACATTTGTTTTGCTTCATTTGATTGAGAATTAAATAAGAGAACCGAGTTACAAGTAGAGCAACAATTGCTGTCCTGTTTTCTGGACCACTATGCTTTGTTTTGAAAATTGTACTTTTTGGCTACATAAACAAATAGACAAAGATTATATCCAGAAACTAGACACTCTAAGGTTTCTAATGAATATTTGTTTGTTTAATTCCGATAACGTTTGCTATGTTATGTTTGAACGGTTTTCGAAATTTGGAGTTTCATGAATTTTCGAGTCAAAAACGCTATTTTGAGAAATTATGTTTGTTTGAAAATGAGAACGAAACCATAAAGATTTGATTGTTTAATTGTTATGCTTGAATATGGTTTTCGATTGCGGGTCTGTGTCAGTTGAATTTACAAATCTTTTGGAAAACCGTAAATTTTGTATATGTGCTTGAGTACTTCGAAGTTGAATTGAGATATGATGTATGATATGTTCTAGTTTTAATTGATGTCTGGACTGGTTATACAGGTAAAAATTATTTTGGGATGTCCATATTTCAGAGGAAACTCTGCCGAATTTTCGTTAGGAATTTTGATACATGTTCAAAGTGGTAATTGAGTTGTGTGATTAGAGGGTAAATGAAATTGAGAAAATGTTAGAGTGGTGTTAACTAAGTATGGATGAGTCGAAATGTAGGCATGGTCGAAGGGCAGATGTTGTTGAAATAGGTGTAAGTACCTAAGTGAAGGGTATGTCTGTCGAAGTATATATATATATGTCGAAATCTAGTATGGTACAGTTGTGGAGATATTGAGGTAAGGTGTAAGTCGAAGTTAGTGTTTGTCGAAACGTGGGTAAGTTGAAGTACAGAGTTGTCGAAATGAGTAATGTCTAAGTGTATTTCTCTAAGTTAGAGTGGAAGTGTAGGAAATATTGAAGTTGTCAAAGTATAGTGTGAGGTATATAACTTAAGTGTAAAGGGGAGGGTGTAACGTATGGAAGCCTAAACTAGTATTGCTGAGATGTAAGTAATTATGTGGAATGAGAGACGAGTCGAGCCTAGTAATGTTGAAATATAGCGGTGTCGAAGAGTTGTACAGGTAAGTCGAAGGGTAAGTCCATGGGAGTGCGGTTGTTATGGAACTCGATGTGGAATTGTTAGTAATGACGACGAGTAGGTCAATTAGATGAATGAGATAGGTTGGGTTAGGAGGTTGAGTTCGGAAGTGAGCACCAGAGATTGGAAACTTAAAGAGGGTAAGCTAATCGCAAATCGTAGTTGAGGGTATAGTGTCCCTACATCGGAATAGATGGTATTTGAGTAGTCGAGTAGGATCTAGATACCCTACAGGTTAGGATATCTGCTAAGGGTAAGAGTGTAGAGAAGGTGTGTGGTTTGTTACCTTAGTGTATGATAGATTATAATGAGTACGGTTAGAGGTGTAAAGAAGGTGGGGTATTGCTTCGTGAGCATTTTCGAGGACGAAAATATTCTAAGTGGGGGAGAGTTGTAACGCCTGAAAATAATTTGAATACTTATTTAATCAATTACTTAGGAGTTATGTAGTTAGTCATATTTAATTAAATGAATTAGGTGTTTTAATTAAATATGGAGGTGAGAGATAGTAAACAAGAGAGTGTTGATGTTATTAAGTTAGGGAGTAGTTGAATTAATTGATGGGGGGTGCGAATAGAGGCCCAACCCAATTGGGCCCAATTGAATGTTGAATTAAAATGAAAGAAAGGAATGAAAAGAAAGAAAGAAAGGGACCGAGAAAGGGAGAGAGATCGCGCGCGCGAGAGAGGAACCGAGAGGGAGGAGGGCGACGGTGAAGGAGGGGAGGAGGTGGAGATCTTCTCCATCTTAGCACTAGGTAAGGGGCTTTTTAGCTCATTCTCTTCCATTTTTCCTCCTCTAGCTATTGATGTTAGTTTCAATCCCTAATTCCTATTTATTGTTGTTTTGCCATTGTTGGAGAGTTTGAAGCTCAAAGTGGAAATTGTGGTGTTTGTTGAGTTTTGGAGGATAGGAGAGCTTGCATTCTTCAATTGCAAAGGTTAGGGGGTCTTTCTCATTCATAATAGCTTGTAAGATTTGTATTATATGAAGGTTAGGGTTTTAAAATAATTATTGAATTATTTGGTGAAGATGATGAATAGTGATTAGTGATTATATGTTGATTGAGTGCTATTTGGTTTGATTGTTGTTGTGTTGAATTGATTTTTGAGGAACCCATTATGTTGTTGTTGAAATGGGTTTGATATGCATTTTGTGTGGTTTATGAGTGTGATTGTTTTGTTGTTGAATAAATGGGTGTTTAGGTGTATATGACTTAATTGGATAATTGAGTTGTTGAATTAAATGTTGTTTTGATGCCTTTGATTGAGTATTGAGTTGCTTGAATTGATTTGGTGAGTTGTTTGAAGGTGGTGCTCAAAAATCAAATGATGATGTTGATTCTTATGATGTTGAATTTGATGATGGTGATTAAATTGATGATGAATCTATGGTGTTTGAGATTCATGTATGATGTATCCGTGTGATATAAATTATGACGTTGGAATTAATGATGATGATAATTCCGGTATGAGGTGATGATGATGATTGATGCATTGTTTATCGAGTCTCATGATTCATATGCATCAAAAGTGACGTTGTTGTCTTTATGGCAATGGTAAGGGACGTTGTTGCCTATATGGCAATGGAATATGATGATTATTGGTACCACATGCATGTGCCCTAGGTGTGAAGGGGTTGCATTCATGCATTTCACTCATGAATTTGGTGTTGTTCATTGGTGTGATATCTGATGAGTTGTTGATGTGTTTTATCTGTGTGATACCTGATATGGCTGAATCTGTGAAATAAAATATATGATGAGGTTGTGGTAAGTTGATGTTGGTAGGGTGTTTGCTTGAATATAATATTCATCTTATTGGCTATTATTTGTGTAAAGAGACTCACCCTAGACTGCTTGGAATGTTGCTCTATTGTGGCAACGCCGCAGTCTTGAAGATTGAGATTGTTCAACCTCATCGATGGGTTGTTTTGAGTCATGCTCGACGACGTAGCACCCAGGGGCGTAGTATTATGTTGTATTTTTGTTTGTCTTTGTTGTATTACTCTTTACCGGTGTTGTTGTAAAGAGTTGTTGCTAATATTTTGATGTATTCATTTGTGAGTTATGTTTATGATCTTTGTATTGAGAGACAGTGGATTGCTTGTATCGCTTCCGATTTACGTGCTATGTATTGTAAATATATGTATATATGAGCATGAACTGTTGTTGTTATTTATGAAGTAAATGTGACACTTCCTTCCTTATGTGCGAAAAATTTTGAAACTCTGATTTTTAATTACTAATAAGGTAGATATTAGAAGGGGGTGTTACATGTTGGTATCAGAGCAAAAGTTCGGTCAATCTCGCCAAGTTTGTCCAAATGTAGTGTCTCGAGAGATTCCTTGTTGATCTCCAACCGAGACTTTGTTAGAGATTTTGTTGGATTGTATTGAGTGAGGTATGTGTGATTAGAAGAGCATTTTAACGACGTCCAAGGAGTAGGAATCGTGACGCACGCCTTACTACTGGATCACGTTAAAAAGCCCTTCAATGTGAAAGGTGTAAATTTTGAAAAGACGTAGTTTTGTGATCTTGATTAAATTGGATGCGTGAGTGGGAGGGACTGATCACCCCGATAACTCATTCCCAATGAAAGAGGTGACAATAACTCGTAATTATTATAAATTTTGAATATATACTAATTTCAACTTGATTGATTGAGTGGTGTGTGCAA
Source organism: Oxytropis ochrocephala (assembly GCA_020916435.1). NCBI lineage: Eukaryota > Viridiplantae > Streptophyta > Magnoliopsida > Fabales > Fabaceae > Oxytropis > Oxytropis ochrocephala. The sequence goes on along the minus strand of CM037095.1, from coordinate 46,652,414 downwards.
GTTGATTGACTATTAATTTGTAGAAAAATAGGTGCCTTATGGAAGTTCGAGTTTGATTTGGGGTTTGATAGTAGGGAGATGTCAAAATAAGGATTGACACTTTGGATTTGAAGTTCATTACAAAGAAAATAGAGCATGCCTTTTTGAAAAGGTTTAGAAATATGGTTTCGGAAAGCCTAAGGTAGAGAAATTGTTTTTAAAAGTATGGTAGTCGAGGGAGTACCTATCTAGGATCTAGATGATATTGAGTAACCTTGATGATTAAATGATTAAAATTCGGTACGAAGAGTAGGAATGCCGAGCTGAGGAAGGTATAGTTTGTGGTTTGGATAGGGATTGACGTAAGATAGGAGCATTAGTACTTAAATGATTGTTATGGCATAGTTCCCTAGCGATAAATTAATGATGTTTGGAATGAATCGAGTGAGTTGTGAATAAGCCTAAGTGTAGTGGATAGACAATATTTGAAGGATTGCTTGTGAATATTGTTACCTTTGATTGACGTTTGGCTATAGGTTGATTGTCTCTGTGATGCACATGAGTTTAATTTTGATTGTGCTAAATCGTTTTGAAGTTATGTACTGAAATGAAATGCGGTGCTTGGTTATAACAATTAAGGTTAGGATTCGCGTATAGTCTCCTTTTAGCAAAGATGAAATGATCGACTTTTATAACTTCCGAGTTTATGTCGGAAACTAAATTTTGAAAATAATGAGTGGTTGTTTGTGTGGCAACCTGTTCATGTTATAATAAAATTTTGGGTTGCGTATAGTTTTCCTTTTGGACAAAATTGTGAATTCTATGATTTTCAAAAAGAAACGGCACTTGGAAAATTCTGTGTTTTTGGGAATGAACGTGATGTCAAGATTTGTGTTAAATTGCATTCCAAGTTGTTTAGAATTTTATTACGAGACGACATGATTTTAACTTTAGGACCGATTAGGCCATGGATTGAGGTTGTTTGAAAAATGACGAGGTCTTACAATAATTTCATGGTTTGACGAGATAAAATCTTTTGGAAATAAAAATGTGAGTTTTACTCACGTTTAGAGAATTTTAAAATGTGGTTGTGTGTTTATGTGTTGACATGTGTTCATTTACTGTGATGGAAAGTTGAGTTACGGAGAAAGTGCAAATTTCACGAAAATGGAAATTTTACGGTTTTTGAGCATGTTTTGGCTTGTAACTTTGTAACTCGATTGTGCTTGAGTGAATTGGTGAAATTAGGTCTTAATTGTATGTAAACCATGTGTTAGAATATCCGTTTGAAATGATTTTTGTTTCATTGGAAACTAGACTCGTTTTTCTTCAATTTGAACATTTGTTTTGCTTCATTTGATTGAGAATTAAATAAGAGAACCGAGTTACAAGTAGAGCAACAATTGCTGTCTGCTTTCGACCACTATGCTTTGTTTTGAAAATTGTACTTTTGGCTACATAAACAAATAGACAAAGATTATATCCGAAACTAGACACTCTAAGGTTTCTAATGAATATTTGTTTGTTTAATTCCGATAACGCTTTGCTATGTTATGTTTGAACGGTTTTAAATTTGGAGTTTCATGAATTTTCGAGTCAAAAACGCTATTTTGAGAAATTATGTTTGTTTGAAAATGAGAACGAAACCATAAAGATTTGATTGTTTAATTGTTATGCTTGAATATGGTTTTCGATTGCGGAGTGCAGTGTCGATTGAATTTACAAATCTTTTGGAAAACCGTAAATTTTGTATATGTGCTTGAGTACTTGAAGTTGAATTGAGATATGATGTATGATATGTTCTAGTTTTAATTGATGTCTGGATTTGGTTATACAGGTAAAAATTATTTTGGGATGTCCATATTTCAGAGGAAACTCTGCCGAATTTTCGTTAGGAATTTTGATACATGTTCAAAGTGGTAATTGAGTTGTGTGATTAGAGGGTAAATGAAATTGAGAAAATGTTAGAGTGGTGTTAACTAAGTATGGATGAGTCGAAATGTAGGCATGGTCGAAGGGCAGATGTTGTTGAAATAGGTGTAAGTACCTAAGTGAAGGGTATGTCTGTCGAAGTATATATATATGTCGAAATCTAGTATGGTACAGTTGTGGAGATATTGAGGTAAGGTGTAAGTCGAAGTTAGTGTTTGTCGAAACGTGGGTAAGTTGAAGTACAGAGTTGTCGAAATGAGTAATGTCTAAGTGTATTTCTCTAAGTTAGAGTGGAAGTGTAGGAAATATTGAAGTTGTCAAAGTATAGTGTGAGGTATATAACTTAAGTGTAAAGGGGAGGGTGTAACGTATGGAAGCCTAAACTAGTATTGCTGAGATGTAAGTAATTATGTGGAATGAGAGACGAGTCGAGCCTAGTAATGTTGAAATATAGCGTGTCGAAAGAGTTGTATGCAGGTAAGTCGAAGGGTAAGTCCATGGGAGTGCGGTTGTTATGGAACTCGATGTGGAATTGTTAGTAATGACGACGAGTAGGTCAATTAGATGAATGAGATAGGTTGGGTTAGGAGGTTGAGTTCGGAAGTGAGCACCAGAGATTGGAAACTTAAAGAGGGTAAGCTAATCGCAAATCGTAGTTGAGGGTATAGTGTCCCTACATCGGAATAGATGGTATTTGAGTAGTCGAGTAGGATCTAGATACCCTACAGGTTAGGATATCTGCTAAGGGTAAGAGTGTAGAGAAGGTGTGTGGTTTGTTACCTTAGTGTATGATAGATTATAATGAGTACGGTTAGAGGTGTAAAGAAGGTGGGGTATTGCTTCGTGAGCATTTTCGAGGACGAAAATATTCTAAGTGGGGGAGAGTTGTAACGCCTGAAAATAATTTGAATACTTATTTAATCAATTACTTAGGAGTTATGTGGTTAGTCATATTTAATTAAATGAATTAGGTGTTTTAATTAAATATGGAGGTGAGAGATAGTAAACAAGAGAGTGTTGATGTTATTAAGTTAGGGGAGTAGTTGAATTAATTGATGGGGTGCGAATAGAGGCCCAACCCCAATTGGGCCCAATTGAATGTTGAATTAAAATGAAAGAAAGGAATGAAAAGAAAGAAAGAAAGGGACCGAGAAAGGGAGAGAGATCGCGCGCGCAGAGAGAGGAACCGGAGGGAGGAGGCGACGGTGAAGGAGGAGGAGGAGGTGGAGATCTTCTCCATCTTAGCACTAGGTAAGGGGGCTTTTTAGCTCATTCTCTTCCATTTTTCCTCCTCTAGCTATTGATGTTAGTTTCAATCCCTAATTCCTATTTATTGTTGTTTTGCCATTGTTGGAGAGTTTGAAGCTCAAAGTGGAAATTGTGGTGTTTGTTGAGTTTTGGAGGATAGGAGAGCTTGCATTCTTCAATTGCAAAGGTTAGGGTCTTTCTCATTCATAATAGCTTGTAAGATTTGTATTATATGAAGGTTAGGGTTTTAAAATAATTATTGAATTATTTGGTGAAGATGATGAATAGTGATTAGTGATTATATGTTGATTGAGTGCTATTTGGTTTGATTGTTGTTGTGTTGAATTGATTTTTGAGGAACCCATTATGTTGTTGTTGAAATGGGTTTGATATGCATTTTGTGTGGTTTATGAGTGTGATTGTTTTGTTGTTGAATAAATGGGTGTTTAGGTGTATATGACTTAATTGGATAATTGAGTTGTTGAATTAAATGTTGTTTTGATGCCTTTGATTGAGTATTGAGTTGCTTGAATTGATTTGGTGAGTTGTTTGAAGGTGGTGCTCAAAAATCAAATGATGATGTTGATTCTTATGATGTTGAATTTGATGATGGTGATTAAATTGATGATGAATCTATGGTGTTTGAGATTCATGTATGATGTATCCGTGTGATATAAATTATGACGTTGGAATTAATGATGATGATAATTCCGGTATGAGGTGATGATGATGATTGATGCATTGTTTATCGAGTCTCATGATTCATATGCATCAAAAGTGACGTTGTTGTCTTTATGGCAATGGTAAGGGCGTTGTTGCCTATATGGCAATGGAATATGATGATTATTGGTACCACATGCATGTGCCCTAGGTGTGAAGGGGTTGCATTCATGCATTTCACTCATGAATTTGGTGTTGTTCATTGGTGTGATATCCGATGAGTTGTTGATGTGTTTTATCCGTGTGATACCCGATATGGTGAATCTGTGAAATAAAATATATGCTGAGGTTGTGGTAAGTTGATGTTGGTAGGGTGTTTGCTTGAATATAATATTCATCTTATTGGCTATTATTTGTGTAAAGAGACTCACCCTAGACTGCTTGGAATGTTGCTCTATTGTGGCAACGCTGCAGTCTCAAGATTGAGATTGTTCAACCCCATCGATGGGTTGTTTTGAGTCATGCTCGATCACGTAGCACCCGGGGCGTAGTATTATGTTGTATTTTTTTGTCTTTGTTGTATTACTCTTTCTTGGTGTTGTAAAAGAGTTGTTGCTAATATTTTGATGTATTCCGCTGTGAGTTATGTTTATGACTGTGCTGTATTGAGACAGGTGACTGTTTGTATCGCCCCGGATTTACGTGCTATGTATTGTAAATATATGTATATATGAGCATGAATCGTTGTTGTTATTTATGAAGTAAATGTGACACTTCCTTCCTTATGTGCGAAAAATTTTGAAACTCGATTTTTAATTACTAATAAGGTAGATATTAGAAGGGTGTTACATGTTGGTATCGTGAGCAAAAGTTCGGTGCAATCCGCCAAGTTTGTCGAAATGTAGTGTCTCGTAGATTCCTTGTTGATCTCCAACCGAGACTTTGTTAGAGATTTTGTTGGATTGTATTGAGTGAGGTATGTGTGATTAGAAGAGCATTTTAACGACGTCCAAGGAGTAGGAATCGTGACGACGCCTTCGTACTCTGGACTGCGTTAAAAAGCCCTTCAATGTGAAAGGTGTAAATTTTGAAAAGACGTAGTTTTGTGATCTTGATTAAATTGGATGCGTGAGTGGGAGGGACTGATCACCCCGATAACTCATTCCCAATGAAAGAGGTGACAATAACTCGTAATTATTATAAATTTTGAATATATACTAATTTCAACTTGATTGATTGAGTGGTGTGTGCAAGTTGATTGACTATTAATTTGTAGAAAAATAGGTGCCTTATGGAAGTTCGAGTTTGATTTGGGGTTTGATAGTAGGGAGATGTCAAAATAAGGATTGACACTTTGGATTTGAAGTTCGTACAAAGAAAATAGAGCATGCCTTTTTGGAAAAGGTTTAGAAATATGGTTTCTGGAAAGCCTAAGGTAGAGAAATTGTTTTTAAAAGTATGGTAGTCGAGGGAGTACCTATCTAGGATCTAGATGATATTGAGTAACCTTGATGATTAAATGATTAAAATTCGGTACGAAGAGTAGGAATGCCGAGCTGAGGAAGGTATAGTTTGTGGTTTGGATAGGGATTGACGTAAGATAGGAGCATTAGTACTTAAATGATTGTTATGGCATAGTTCCTAGCGATAAATTAATGATGTTTGGAATGAATCGAGTGAGTTGTGAATAAGCCTAAGTGTAGTGGATAGACAATATTTGAAGGATTGCTTGTGAATATTGTTACCTTTGATTGACGCTTTGGCTATAGGTTGATTGTCTCTCGTGATGCACATGAGTTTAATTTTGATTGTGCTAAATCGTTTTGAAGTTATGTATTTTGAAATGAAATGCGGTGCTTGGTTATAATCTGTAACACTCCCTTTCTAACTAACTACTCTTTACAATATTATCGAGTTTTCAAAAATAATTATCAGCGAAAGAAAGTGTCACATTTAAACAACTAGCAGTTTAAAAGTCCAATAATCGAAAACTAAATGACGATGAGCTCCAAGTCACGATACATAGCACCGTAATAAAATTCACGCTTCCAACACAAAGGAAGTCTCGAAAGGTTCAATAGAAAACTTAGTGCAACAAAGAAATCAAGTCCAACATCAAAACAAATGAATAGAGGAATAATGAAAACGACTACGCCCGCCCTCGGTGCTACATATCGAAATGCTGAGACACGACTACTAGTAGACAGGCATAAGGATGCCCTCACTCGCGAGTACCTGCAGCGTTGCCACATAAGAGCAACATTCCAAGCAGAAGGGGTGAGTCACATCACATAATAATGGAGAACATGATAAGCAGCAGGATAAGCTCACACAGGGCACAAATTATCACAACACAACACAGGCACACAAAATATTCGACATAACACACACAATATGCTCAATGTATGATAATGCAACCCTTCCCACCAGGGCATATGCATGTGGTACCATCATCGTCGCTTTTGTCATAATATCATCGTCGCTTTGCCACAAGGGCCATCGTCACTTTGCCACAAGGGCCATCGTCGCTTTGCCATAAAGGCCATCGTCGCTTTGCCATAAAGGCCATCGTCGCTTTGCCATAAAGGCCATCGTCGCTTTTCAATGCACATGAATGCATGTGACACCATGACTCACAACATCACAATCATCATCAACACAAACTCATAAAAAAAAACACATCACAACGTCGCTTTTGTCATCACAAACAACGTCACTTTTATCATCACAGATAACGTCACTTTTTCATCACAGATAACGCCGCTTTCACACTAACTCAACATCGCTTACGTCGCTTACTTGCTGTTATTCACGTCGCTTTTAGACTCAAAGTGTATAAATGTCGCTTTTTAGCTCACAGGGGTATTTCCGTCACTTTGACTCAAAATTAGTTCACAGGGGTATTTCCGTCACTTTAGACTCAAAATTAGATCACAGGGGCAAACACATCATTTGGACTCAAAAGGGTATTTTCCAGCAACTGTACACGAACTTAAAAAATTTATTTAACATATCAAACGGTGTCGGAACTTCGCAAATAAATATTCCCTGGAAAGCTTAGGATGTCTAGTTTCTAAACATAATTTTCATTTATTTGTTTAAGTACTCAAATAGTACAGTTTTGCAAAACACCTCTCAGGGTACAGAATTTCGACAGATTCTATCAGCCAAATTGTAACCCAGTTTTCTCTTTGAATTATCAACCAAATGAAACGAAATCCGTATCTAAATTGAAGCCCCGTGAGTCTAGTTTTCAATGAGGTAAAAATCACTCGAAGACGAGTTCGGTGGAAAGAATTATGAACAAAACATTGCACCTATACCTATACGGGTTACTGCAGTTTTTTTCAGATTCGTTTACCCATTTTGTAAAAATATTTTCTCCAGTTATACTGACTCAAATTAAGCGAAACCAGTGCCTAAAATGAAGAGAATCGCGTCTACTTCCCAATGGAACAGACCCCAACCCAATCGGACAAACACTGAAGTCGCAATCACAAAAACACTGAACGCCTATCGTCACGGTTTCAAAACGGATTCTCAGCACATCACTCGCAAATCAATAAACAACAACTCGCAACAACTTCATCAAATCGCATATCAACAGCAACATCATGAACTTAACACCAAGATCACGCATAAGACACATGGTTCACGAATTAAACAATAACATCATGAATTCGACAACAAAATCACGAAACAAGACAACATCAATCATCACGCATAAACCCTAGGACCCTACCCTTGCAACCCATCATATAACCCATTAGAATGCATGAAACCCACCCTTACCTTATAACCGTAAGCTCCAAAATTGTGAAGAACGAGTCACCAACAAAACCACACGAACGATCCTCGCGAATTCTTCCTCTTCCTCTTGCGATCTCCTCTTCTCTTTCTTCTCTCTCTCTCGCGCTCCCTCTCTTCTCACTTCTCCTTCGACTTTTCTTTCTTTCTACGGTGGAATGGTGTGAATGAGACTCTCACTTAGGGTTTTTGGGGTTTTAGGAATGGGCTTGGGTCGCTAATTGACTTGGGCCCTAATTGCACCTCCTTATTTACTTAATTACTCCCACCACTCCTCAATTTAATTACCAAACTCTACTCCCTTCTTTAATTAACACCCACCTCTTAATTAATTTAAATACCCTATCGTTATTTCGGTATGATCAACCACTAGTACCTAATTAAATTAATTAGATAAGCACCTAATTAAATTAATTAAATAGACACCGAATTATTTTGGGGCGTTACAACTCTCCCCACTTAGAATATTTTCGTCCTCGAAAATTTGACGTCAAAACCATGAAAACAATATTGAGCTTAAGTTCTCATACCTAACTTGATCCAAACCATGCACTCCTCTTACATCGTTACTTTTGTACCAAAACTCTAATCTTTACGCCTCACTACCATCTTCCCCCAATCTAACGTCAAGACACTACCAAGGGTTCATTATGGACATAATCTCGAAATAAGGTTCGAGATAAATTCCTACTACAGACTAGACGGATACAACTATTGCAAGTCAAGATCATGAAATCGAGTTCACGCATCGCATACGAGGACCATTAGGCACATAGGATAAAACATAGTGAAATGCACATCATAAAATACACTCGACGTTTAGAATCATTCTCATAGAAATCAAAGCATTAAAGACATGACAACACCTCAAAATAATTGACATGACCATCCTATAAAGTTTCCAATAACGGCATGATTTTGGTATTCCTTGGCTCTTACGTTTGCACAACATTCTACTTAGTAAACAGCACATTAAAATTTGAAGGCAAACAGCACCTTTAACTCAAGAAAACGGTACTTTTAAATCTTGGGAAACAGCAACATAAAGTTGAGAACACAGCAACATTTATTTTTAAAACGGCAAACAACAACAATTTTAAGAAAACAGTAGACAGCAGCCCCTTTTTTTTTTTTTTTTTTTTTTTTTTTTTTTGAAAACAAAGCAGACAACCAACTTTTAAAGACGACACCATTTTACCCAACCCCCTCGCTAACATCCAATTTATCTACGCAATGCACAACACGTAACCTTCTCAGTATCATTATTACCACATCTCTCAATTTCATCATAACCCTCTTATTTAAATCACAACCTCATCATTTAGTCACTTAGCACGATTAACACGTCATTATCTTTAATCATTAGTTATACACATGGGACGCCACAACATAAAAACAGCAGCAATTATTGTGACTACAACAACTTGAAAGATAGAGAAAACGACACTTTAAAATATGATGAACAGCACACTTAAATTGAAGAAATAGCTCACTTAAACTTGAGAAAACAGCCGCATTTCATTTAAGTAAATCGCACATTTAATTATAAAGAAAGAAAGAAAACAGCAGCAGCTACTTGGTTGTAAAACCGCACTATTAATTTTATATAAAAGGACAGCAACCTAGCCTTACAAAAATAGCGACATCGGCTTAAAAAAAAACTGCGGCATTAGCTTCAAAAACAATCCACGATGGTTTTTTATAAACAAAATACAGCAACATCACCTTTTATATAAAAAAATACAGCAACCGCATTTAAATGAAAAACAACAACAACAAAAAAAAAAGCAACAACAACATGAAAACAACCCTTTTAATTCACACAAAAACAAATGACTTGATTATGGAAAAATAGCAACCTTGATTTTAATTATGCAATCACGACAACACCTAACCCATTCTCATCTTATTTAAATTTGAGTAACAATACATCTAAATTGAAGGGACAACACATTTGAATGATTTGGGTACCAATACCTTTTGGAAAACGCCTCATTTTCATGTTTAGGAACATCACATTTTTAAAGTGGAAAACTTCACACTTAAATTGCAAGAACAGAAATAAAACCTCAGCCCTCTTTTTTTTTTTTTTTTTTTTTATGAAAACAGCCACATTAACATGCCCTTTCATTTTAAAAAGAAAGCGCAGAAAATTCGGTTCCTCACAAACAAAGAATAAACAGAGTGAAAGCAGAGCGTTTTAGGCGCGCATAAGCAAAGAAAAACAAAGATATTTAGTTGGGTAAGCAATATCCACCCAATCACTCACAACAACATTTTAAAAAATATGGCAACATACAATTTGCCCTTTATATATTCGTGGGTTATAAAATAGTAAACTATTTGACTATGGGATTTCTCGGATATCCGGTGCATCGCTTTACAACATGAAACATTCGTGAGGCTCTCGAGAGATGTCCTTGAAAATACACCATGAACTGGCTGAACAAAGGCTAGCCATAGTCAAAAGTACACTAGTAGTATAACACTTAGAGTGAAATTCTTTGAATTAATGTCCATATAAGTATCACAGTTAATATAATAGAACATTTTCGCATACCAAAACCTACAATACCCGAACCCCACATACAAGTCCTCATATATACCATTATAAGGTCAGAACCCCACCCTTACCAAATCCAACAAGAACAAGAGCACTTAAACGAGGTTAAGATCAATTATCATCCTAGAGAAAACACGTAAAGCAGCCAAGCATCCTTTAAACACATAACTTTTTGGAATTTGAGAGTCAACAAACACGACCTCATAGTAAAGCGAGAAATTCTACAAGAGGTACGAGGTTCGATTCCCACGGAAGGCAAAAACTCTACATGAGGTAGAGAAGTTCTTTGAGGTAGCGCACGGGCCATGAGAGTGGGCCCGGGGCGTTACAATAACAATTAAGGTTAGGATTCGCGTATAGTCTCCTTTTAGCAAAGATGAAATGATCGACTTTTATAACTTCCGAGTTTATGTCGGAAACTAAATTTTGAAAATAATGAGTGGTTGTTTGTGTGGCAACCTGTTCATGTTATAATAAAATTTTGGGTTGCGTATAGTTTTCCCTTTTGGACAAAATTGTGAATTCTATGATTTTCAAAAAGAAACGGCACTTGGAAAATTCTGTGTTTTTGGGAATGAACGTGATGTCAAGATTTGTGTTAAATTCTGCTCCAAGTTGTTTAGAATTTTATTACGAGGCGTGACATGATTTTAACTTTAGGACCGATTAGGCCATGGATTGAGGTTGTTTGAAAAATGACGAGGTCTTACAATAATTTCATGGTTTGACGAGATAAAATCTTTTGGAAATAAAAATGTGAGTTTTACTCACGTTTAGAGAATTTTAAAATGTGGTTGTGTGTTTATGTGTTGACATGTGTTCATTTACTGTGATGGAAAGTTGAGTTACGGAGAAAGTGCAAATTTCACGAAAATGGAAATTTTACGGTTTTTGAGCATGTTTTGGCTTGTAACTTTGTAACTCGATTGTGCTTGAGTGAATTGGTGAAATTAGGTCTTAATTGTATGTAAACCATGTGTTAGAATATCCGTTTGAAATGATTTTTGTTTCATTGGAAACTAGACTCGTTTTTCTTCAATTTGAACATTTGTTTTGCTTCATTTGATTGAGAATTAAATAAGAGAACCGAGTTACAAGTAGAGCAACAATTGCTGTCCTGTTTTCTGGACCACTATGCTTTGTTTTGAAAATTGTACTTTTTGGCTACATAAACAAATAGACAAAGATTATATCCAGAAACTAGACACTCTAAGGTTTCTAATGAATATTTGTTTGTTTAATTCGATATACGCTTTGCTATGTTATGTTTGAACGGTTTTCGAAATTTGGAGTTTCATGAATTTTCGAGTCAAAAACGCTATTTTGAGAAATTATGTTTGTTTGAAAATGAGAACGAAACCATAAAGATTTGATTGTTTAATTGTTATGCTTGAATATGGTTTTCGATTATGGTGCAGTGTCGATTGAATTTACAAATCTTTTGGAAAACCGTAAATTTTGTATATGTGCTTGAGTACTTGAAGTTGAATTGAGATATGATGTATGATATGTTCTAGTTTTAATTGATGTCCGGACTGGTTATACAGTAAAAATTATTTTGGGATGTCCATATTTCGAGGAAACTCTGCGAATTTTCGTTAGGAATTTTGATACATGTTCAAAGTGGTAATTGAGTTGTGTGATTAGAGGGTAAATGAAATTGAGAAAATGTTAGAGTGGTGTTAACTAAGTATGGATGAGTCGAAATGTAGGCATGGTCGAAGGCGCGATGTTGTTGAAATAGGTGTAAGTACCTAAGTGAAGGGTATGTCTGTCGAAGTATATATATATGTCGAAATCTAGTATGGTACAGTTGTGGAGATATTGAGGTAAGGTGTAAGTCGAAGTTAGTGTTTGTCGAAACGTGGGTAAGTTGAAGTACAGAGTTGTCGAAATGAGTAATGTCTAAGTGTATTTCTCTAAGTTAGAGTGGAAGTGTAGGAAATATTGAAGTTGTCAAAGTATAGTGTGAGGTATATAACTTAAGTGTAAAGGGGAGGGTGTAACGTATGGAAGCCTAAACTAGTATTGCTGAGATGTAAGTAATTATGTGGAATGAGAGACGAGTCGAGCCTAGTAATGTTGAAATATAGCGGTGTCGAAGAGTTGTACAGGTAAGTCGAAGGGTAAGTCCATGGGAGTGCGGTTGTTATGGAACTCGATGTGGAATTGTTAGTAATGACGACGAGTAGGTCAATTAGATGAATGAGATAGGTTGGGTTAGGAGGTTGAGTTCGGAAGTGAGCACCAGAGATTGGAAACTTAAAGAGGGTAAGCTAATCGCAAATCGTAGTTGAGGGTATAGTGTCCCTACATCGGAATAGATGGTATTTGAGTAGTCGAGTAGGATCTAGATACCCTACAAAGTTAGGATATCCGCTAAGGGGTAGAGTGTAGAAAAGGTGTGTGGTTTGTTACCTTAGTGTATGATAGATTATAATGAGTACGGTTAGAGGTGTAAAGAAGGTGGGGTATTGCTTCGTGAGCATTTTCGAGGACGAAAATATTCTAAGTGGGGGAGAGTTGTAACTTTGAAAAATAATTTGAATACTTATTTAATCAATTACTTAGGAGTTATGTGGTTAGTCATATTTAATTAAATGAATTAGGTGTTTTAATTAAATATGGAGGTGAGAGATAGTAAACAAGAGAGTGTTGATGTTATTAAGTTAGGGAGTAGTTGAATTAATTGATGGGGGGTGCGAATAGAGGCTCAACCCAATTGGGCCCAATTGAATGTTGAATTAAAATGAAAGAAAGGAATGAAAAGAAAGAAAGAAAGGGACCGAGAAAGGGAGAGAGATCGCGCACAGAGAGAGAGGAACCGAGAGGAGGAGGCGACGGTGAAGGAGGGGAGGAGGTGGAGATCTTCTCCATCTTAGCACTAGGTAAGGGGGCTTTTTAGCTCATTCTCTTCCATTTTTCCTCCTCTAGCTATTGATGTTAGTTTCAATCCCTAATTCCTATTTATTGTTGTTTTGCCATTGTTGGAGAGTTTGAAGCTCAAAGTGGAAATTGTGGTGTTTGTTGAGTTTTGGAGGATAGGAGAGCTTGCATTCTTCAATTGCAAAGGTTAGGGGTCTTTCTCATTCATAATAGCTTGTAAGATTTGTATTATATGAAGGTTAGGGTTTTAAAATAATTATTGAATTATTTGGTGAAGATGATGAATAGTGATTAGTGATTATATGTTGATTGAGTGCTATTTGGTTTGATTGTTGTTGTGTTGAATTGATTTTTGAGGAACCCATTATGTTGTTGTTGAAATGGGTTTGATATGCATTTTGTGTGGTTTATGAGTGTGATTGTTTTGTTGTTGAATAAATGGGTGTTTAGGTGTATATGACTTAATTGGATAATTGAGTTGTTGAATTAAATGTTGTTTTGATGCCTTTGATTGAGTATTGAGTTGCTTGAATTGATTTGGTGAGTTGTTTGAAGGTGGTGCTCAAAAATCAAATTTTTGAGGTTTATGTTTGCTTAGGGTTTTGATGGAAATGGTGATTGAAAAATGAGATTTTATTATTTGATGTGTTAATGAGTTATTTGAAGTGGTTTGGTGTTGAGTTGAGTATTGAAATTGTGTTGGAAAAGTTATTTTGAAAACCAATTTTTGGTGGTTGTTGTGCTAAGGGGGGCGCCGATTCAAAGGCTGCCCCCAGCGCCATTGGCGCTGGTTGTTTGTTTTGCATGGCAAGGCGCGCCATTTTGCTAGGCACTTGGCGCCTAGGGGTGCCCCGAAACCTAAGACGTTGTTTTGGTCCCTAATTGTTCTGTTGGTCCTGAAATATGCTGTTTTGGTCCCTATGTGACAGTTTGGTCCCTGGGGCGTGTTTTTGGTCCCGGTGTGGGAATTTAGTCCTTGGTGTGATTTAATCCATTGATCGTGATGTGTAAAAATTATTGTTGGCCCACAAGGCTATTTTTGGTGATGGCAATAATGATGATGTTGATTCTTATGATGTTGAATTTGATGATGGTGATTAAATTGATGATGAATCTATGGTGTTTGAGATTCATGTATGATGTATCCGTGTGATATAAATTATGACGTTGGAATTAATGATGATGATAATTCTTGTATGAGGTGATGATGATGATTGATGCATTGTTTATCGAGTCTCATGATTCATATGCATCAAAAGTGACGTTGTTGTCTTTATGGCAATGGTAAGGGACGTTGTTGCCTATATGGCAATGGAATATGATGATTATTGGTACCACATGCATGTGCCCTAGGTGTGAAGGGGTTGCATTCATGCATTTCACTCATGAATTTGGTGTTGTTCATTGGTGTGATATGTGATGAGTTGTTGATGTGTTTTATCTGTGTGATACCTGATATGGCTGAATCTGTGAAATAAAATATATGATGAGGTTGTGGTAAGTTGATGTTGGTAGGGTGTTTGCCTGAATATAATATTCATGAATCCGATCTAGTAAGCTGTAGTGCAATTTCAGTATTGGCTACAGAACCAAATGTTGATGAGGTCAGTTCCCGATTACGGTTTCTGAACCAAATTCCATTCAAGATGAGATTAGTGGGTTATGGTAACCGAAATAACCTTATCATTACCTTGGGATTATGAGCAAACCAATCTTGGTCTGTGAGAAATTTTCGTCAGTTCTCCGACTTGTTTTATTTATAACTTTAATTCGGAACTCCGATTTGTATGTTCCGAGATGCGTTGGAAAGCTAACGAAAATGTCTACACATTTAAGTAGTTTGTGAACCTTGTTTCTAGTTGTATGATGAAATGTACTTCTACCTTACCCTAAGTGGTTGTAGGCCATAACTTCAATTGAGGCCTGGGAAGTGGAAGGAGAACTTCTAGTCGTTAAGATTAGATACCTAAACACCGGTTTATGATGATAATCATTGTAGTTTCCAATTTATTTATTTCTCAGAAATGGTCAGAAATATATATACCCTCAGCAGTCAGGAGAGTTTTCAAAAGCTAACAACAATGAGGTATTTTACTAGTATACTAGGTATACTACAAGGATGGAACTTTCTATGACTTAAAGTATTGGAGCGGTGTAGTCCTATAGGAAGACTGAATCAATGAAGTGTTAAACACCTTACTTCTCGATAGATAAGACATGTTCCCTACCGAATGGATATGTTAGGGGTTATGGTGATGTTTGGAGAGTTGTGGAGTTTGGAGGGTTGTGGGATCAAAGGAATGAGTAAAATAGTGAAAATTGTTCTCGGAATCAACGCTGAAGCATTATCTTGTGCCCGTTTGATTCCGTGGAAGAATCCTTCTATTTTGATTATTTCTTTGATGTTATAATAATTAGCTCAACTCCGTGATTAATCCAAATATGCACGCTCCGCCTAGAATAGTAAACAATACAAAGATGATGGAACAAAGTTTAGAATTTTCTAGTAAGTCTTACTTAACTAGGAAAGTCATTATGTATCAAGCGAGAGATCTTTATTGTTTAGATCTTCTCATATTTAAGTGAATGAATAGTAGACTCAGTTCAAGAGAATAGTCGGTTGACTTATAGGTTCGGAAAAGCCATACATGTGTCTGAAACTATCCGGATTTAGGAATTGAATTCAAAGAATGAGTCGCGAGGTGAAGATACGACTTATTAGTATTTCGGGTTAGTGAAGAAACAAACTCCTATGGGTAAGTGAGAAAATTATTTTATATTCAAACGTTTTTAAGAAACTTTTACATAACCTTTACGCATTTGTGAGTCAGTTATGAACACTGTAGTGACAGCGTTTAACCCGAAGTTCTAATACTACTATATCCAATAAAACCGAAAGGTGATGTTCCCCAGTTTATTACAAGTTGGGGTGCTCCGGTGTTACTTGTTGAAAATACGGGAGCGGGAGGTCGTGTATGGATTACCTCCAGTTGAACAAAGTTATCATTAGGAATAAGTATCCTTTGCCAAGTATAGGCGATTTGCTTAATCGGCTTAGGAGTGCGGCGTTGTTTTCAAAGATTGGTCTAAGGTCGGGTTATCTTTAAATTAAAGGTTAGGGCTTTAGTTACTCCGAAGACAACTTTTCATATTAAATATGGACATTACAAGTGAGTAGTGATGCCCTTTGGTCTAACTAATGCTCCTACGGTATTCATGGAGTACATGAACCGCGTTTTCCACCTGTACTTAGACTAGTTGTTGAAATTTTCAATGATAACACCTTGGTGTACACTAAGACCATTGCGGATCATGATTAGCATCTCCACATTGTTCTGAATGTACTCCGAGAGAAGAAGTGGTATGCTAAACCTTTGAAGGGTGATTTTGGATGTATGTAATGAAGTATCTGGGACATGTGATATCCTAGTCGGGAGTGGCAGTGATTTTTTTCACTCACTTGGTTAACTTGTAAAGGTCAGCCCTTTGAAAGAGATTTCGATTAAGAAGAACGATTCCTCTAGATTTGTAAAAGAGATTGACTTTTGTTCGTATCCTAATTCTTTCGGAACCGTCTCTGGGATTTCGAATATACAGTGACACTCAGGAAGGTTTAGGATGTGTTATGATGTTGCATCAACGAGTGGTAGCCGATGCATCCATGTAAGAAAAGCTTCATGAGGAGAATTATCCGACTCATGATTAGGAAATGGCAAACTCCGTGTAGATAGTAAGAATTGAAGATAGCTCAAAGTTGCCAAAAAGAGGTATGTTGTTAAACTGAGTTGACCACTAGAGTTTGAATCTGGTGATCCTGTATTTTAAGAGTTTCCGCAACCATTGGTACCGGTAGAGCATTGCGGACGAAGGAAATTCAGTTCTCGGTATATTGGATCTTTCCAAATCGTCGAGCGTATTGTGCTAAGTGGTGTGCTCTATAGCTTTACCTTTTGTATTGTCCAATCTACGTGATATGTTTCACGTATTCCAATCGAGGAAGTACCTTTCCAGTCCCTGTCGACCGTTGAGTTGGAATAATTGATCTTTGACTGATGCGTCATTTCAGTCTTATCCAAGTCATATCATAGAATGTAGAGAGAAGATGCTTCGGACGAGAACAACTCCAATTGTTAAGTGGTTGGGATGGTTCTTCGGTCTAGGAAGCTATGGGGGATTGGAGAACGAGATGCGGACTAGATATTCGTATTTGTTCTCTTGAGGTATGTTTGTTCAATTTTGAGGACAAAATTTTTCAAGTTGGGGTGATTGTAACATCCCTAATTTCGTTAATTTCAAATTAAGAAATTAACGAGTGATTTATTACTCGAGTAGGTAATAAATCAAGTCACGAATATTAGGTTGTCACTTAAAAGCAATTTATAATTGCTAGAGTATATAATTTAAAATGCATAATTGAGTGGAAATTAGAAAACTAGGGTATTTTAGTCTTTATACCACTCACATTAAATGAGCTCTAAGACACCAAAATATCCAAATGCTCTCTCATTCCACACTTGAGTGAATAAATAAAGGGAAAGTAGAAAGAGAAAGAAGAAAGAAAGAAACAGAGAGAGAGAGAGAGAGAGGACCCGAGAGAGAGAGGAAGAAACGAGGAAGAGGAAGAAGAAAAGAGGGAATGGATCTTCATGGATTCTCAATGGTTGTAAGTAATTTTTATGTCATCCTTCTCCATTTTTCAAGACCTTTCTATTGATACTAATTTTATACCCTATTGCTTCATCTTTCTCAAATCACCATTGATGACCCATTAGAGCTCAAGGTTGAAGAAAATGAAGTTTGGTGATTTGGAAGCTAGCTTAAGGTTTGGGAAGCTCAAGTTAGGGTTTTGAATGCTTGGGTTTGATTTGGAAGCTTAGGAGTGTTTCCCCTTGCTGTTTGGTTCGTGGAAACGAAGGAGGAGAGGGTTGAGCTGCTGTTTTTTTCAATTGGGAGCTGTTTGGGAGCTTTTGGATCGGTTTCGCTTGAGTTCGTGAAGTTTCAGAATCGTGAGCTTCGTAAACTTCCGGTTTTTCGTGATTTTCATCACGATAGGTGAGTTTTACTCGCTTAGGGTTTTGTTTTATGTTGTGTTGACTGATTGATTTCTGTGGTTGTCGAAATTGCTCGCGTTTCGTAAATTTTGAGTCGCGAAAACCGCAAATTTGGTCTCGAACTCGCTGTTTTAGAAAATCTGGACACAGCTACGGTTTCCTTAGAACTGGGACTGTTTGGTTAATCCAAAAATTATGTTTCTGATTGTTTTTGAAAATAGACTTCACGCCGGTCGTTTTGGCACTGGTTTCGTTAAATTTGGAGTTGTGTAGCTCAAGTTATGAGTGTCTCAAGTTATGTCAAATTTCTGAAATCAAACTGTGTATAGGTTCAGTTTTTCAGGTCTTGAGTTCTCAATTGAACTCCATTTTAAATAATTCTTGTTTCGTTGGAAAGTAGACAAAAAGTCCTTCGAAATAGGCACAAGAATCACTTGATTTGACTGTGTATTGAGAGAGAACAATTAGTTACAAGTTTCACTTTTGTAACAGTAACGATTTTGCACCAGCCACATTGTTTTAGCCATAACTCTCTGAATACTTGTCATATCAGTGTGGGACTTGAACCATTGGAAAATAGACAAAATTATCTACACATTAGGCACTGGTTTGGATGGTTTTGGTTAGAAATTGAATAAGTTATGCTCATTCAAAAACTGCACAGAGATGCTGTCCAGAATACATTCGGTTTAGGACCGGGTGAACGAGTTCGGGATGAGTTCGTGAAGTTTCGGAATCGTGAGCTTCGTAAACTTCCGGTTTTTCGTGATTTTCATCACGATAGGTGAGTTTTACTCACGTTTAGGAATTTTAAATATTGTTTTGTGTTACGTTTGAATGATTTCAAAATTCGAGTTTCGCAAATTTTCGAGTCAAAAACGGTATTTTACAAAAACATTACGCGTGTTGGAAATTTAAAAGAAACCATATTATTTTGATTGTTGAATTCTTGTGCTGGATTGGGATTTATGTATGTGGTTGTAAATTGTCCGGATCTGGTTAAATTAAATGTATTATTTTGGGATGTCCATATTTCGAGAGGAAGCTCACTGCGAATTTTAGTTAGAACTTTTGATACATATCCAAAGTGGTTTTGAATTAAGCGGTTAATGTTATGAATATTTCGAAAAACCTTAAAACCTAGAATACGTGTGGGAACCAAATGTTTTATAACTTAAATGTTGATTGGATTGATTTCATGAATTCATTGATATTATAACTTATCATAGAATGAGTTATGGTTGTATATATGGAAAGTAATTGAACAAAATGTTTCATTTCTTATATGATTGGCTAGGGATGATATAAATCATCTAAACCTAACCATGGTCTTGATTTATGCAAATTACATAAAATTGTAATAACAATGCTCACGGAAATGCTTTGTGCAATCCGTTATGTTACGATATATAAATATATCGAGTCGAGGTGACGACCTCCATACGCTTAGTATACTAGGAGAGGAAAGTCATGCGCCCGGTCCTAGCCCCCATATTAAAATTAAAGCTATCCGCCTTTAAGAGTTGTACACTTATTGGCTATGTTGGGGTTCACCCATGCTTCCTTGTGTTGTTGGTGATGTACTAGAATTGATAAAACTTTAAAATGCGTATATTGTGATTTTGTCACTCAAGCTTCTTTAGGTTGTTGGTGACATGTCACAAGTGATTAATAAAGAGGATAGTACATAGTCATCAAGAATCGGACTATGGACTCATATGTAATTCATTTATCGGATTACACATGATTGATTATATATTGTAATTCTTTTGAATTACTAATTATGGTTTTATAAATGGACCGAGTGATAGGTAAGGGGTCACGGTAAGACTCACTCGAGACAAGTTGTCTCACCCTACAAATGTTGTTGTTTTTCAGAGAAACGGGGAAAGAATATCCTTTATGGCTCGAGTGGATGGAGAGCTCGAGAATGAAATTTAAGATGTAGTTCTTCTAGTTTTACTTATGTTTACCCTTGTTATCTTTGTATTCGATGTATATAACTTGAATTTATTCTAAGTTATGTATCGTTTCATATTCTTGTAAAGATTGTAAATCTAAGCAGAAATGTATCTCTCGATGTATGCTAAATAGGTACACTTTAGTATTTCTACTAGATAGAAATATGAGGGTGTTACATATTGGTATCGAGAGCGCTTCGACTGCGTCGGACGTAGAGACCTTGTGGTCAAAAGGTTAGATAGAGTCAGCTAGGGACTTAGACAATTAAATGTCAGAACCTTTTAGTATATTATGTGAAGTATTGAGTCAGGATCCACTCAATGTTTCATGTGAGTTACTGAGAATGATGACAATTATTTGCCTCAGCCCCGAAAATGTCCAAACCCTAAACCATAGGAATTCGGCCTTCTCGGTTTATATCGAGCACGTAAGCGGAAGCAGAGGGCTATAGATGGTGTTCTGAAGCAAGCAATGGGCAGCCAAGTTGGTTCGAGGAAACTTT
The DNA here is from genome assembly GCA_020916435.1 of Oxytropis ochrocephala. NCBI lineage: Eukaryota > Viridiplantae > Streptophyta > Magnoliopsida > Fabales > Fabaceae > Oxytropis > Oxytropis ochrocephala. The sequence continues at coordinate 46,631,824 of CM037095.1, read as the reverse complement.
GGGCGATTGTTCATTCAATGAACTCGGTGCAATTGTAGAATTGCAGTGGAAGCTATTGTAGGTTCTACAGGGAACTACAATTAAGCAAAACCTTTGGGCAGTAACAAAGCGATAGATCGTAATATCTCGTTAAGATTAATTGAAACCCCAAATCGACCATTGATTAGTCGGTCTATCGATTCTTAGAAATACGGTTTTATGATAACCTTACCTTATGGTTAGAGTAAACCTCAGCTTATGTCGCAGTTAGAACATTCTTTTAGATAACTACAAGTATTGATCAGGTTCTTTTCCTCAAAGCCACATTTCGAAATGTCATGAATCCGATCTAGTAAGCTGTAGTGCAATTTCGATATTACTCTGAGAACCAAATGTTGATGAGGTCAGTTCCCGATTACGGTTTAACCAAATTCCATTCAAGATGAGATTAGTGGGTTATGGTAACCGAAATAACCTTATCATTACCTTGGGATTATGAGCAAACCAATCTTGGTCTCGTGAGAAATTTTAAATCGATTCTCGACTTGTTTTATTTATAACTTTAATTCGGAACTCCGATTTGTATGTTCCGAGATGCGTTGGAAAGCTAACGAAAATGTCTACACATTTAAGTAGTTTGTGAACCTTGTTTCTAGTTGTATGATGAAATGTACTTCTACCTTACCCTAAGTGGTTGTAGGCCATAACTTCAATTGAGGCCTGGGAAGTGGAAGGAGAACTTCTAGTCGTTAAGATTAGATACCTAAACACCGGTTTATGATGATAATCATTGTAGTTTCCAATATATTTATTTCTCAGAAATGGTCAGAAATATATATACCCTCAGCAGTCAGGAGAGTTTTCAAAAGCTAACAACAATGAGGTATTTTACTAGTATACTAGGTATACTACAAGGATGGAACTTTCTATGACTTAAAGTATTGGAAGCGGTGTAGTCCTATAGGAAGACTGAATCAATGAAGTGTTAAACACCTTACTTCTCGATAGATAAGACATGTTCCCTACCGAATGGATATGTTAGGGGTTATGGTGATGTTTGGAGAGTTGTGGAGTTTGGAGGGTTGTGGGATCAAAGGAATGAGTAAAATAGTGAAAATTGTTCTCGGAATCAACGCTGGAAGCATTATCTTGTGCCCGTTTGATTCCGTGGAAGAATCCTTCTATTTTGATTATTTCTTTGATGTTATAATAATTAGCTCAACTCCGTGATTAATCCAAATATGCACGTTCCGCCTAGAATAGTCAACAATACAGCATGATGGAACAAAGTTTAGAATTTTCTAGTAAGTCTTACTTAACTAGGAAAGTCATATGTATCAAGCGAGAGATCTTTATTGTTTAGATCTTCTCATATTTAAGTGAATGAATAGTAGACTCGAGTTCAAGAGAATAGTCGGTTGACTTATAGGTTCGGAAAAGCCATACATGTGTCTGAAACTATCCGGATTTAGGAATTGAATTCAAAGACTGAGTCGCGAGGTGAAGATACGACTTATTAGTATTTCGGGTTAGCAAAGAAACAAACTCCTATGGGTAAGTGAGAAAATTATTTTATATTCAAACGTTTTTAAGAAACTTTTACATAACCTTTACGCATTTGTGAGTCAGTTATGAACACTGTAGTGACAGCGTTTAACCCGAAGTTCTAATACTACTATATCCAATAAAACCGAAAGGTGATGTTCCCCAGTTTATTACAAGTTGGGGTGCTCCGGTGTTACTTGTTGAAAATACGGGAGCGGGAGGTCGTGTATGGATTACCTCCAGTTGAACAAAGTTATCATTAGGAATAAGTATCCTTTGCCAAGTATAGGCGATTTGCTTAATCAGCTTCGAGGTGCAGCAGTGTTTTCAAAGATTGGTCTAAGGTCGGGTTATCTTTAAATTAAAGGTTAGGGCTTTAGTTACTCCGAAGACAACTTTTCATATTAAATATGGACATTACAAGTGAGTAGTGATGCCCTTTGGTCTAACTAATGCTCCTACGGTATTCATGGAGTACATGAACCGCGTTTTCCACCTGTACTTAGACTAGTTGTTGAAATTTTCAATGATAACACCTTGGTGTACACTAAGACCATTGCGGATCATGATTAGCATCTCCACATTGTTCTGAATGTACTCCGAGAGAAGAAGTGGTATGCTAAACCTTTGAAGGGTGATTTTGGATGTATGTAATGAAGTATCTCGGGACATGTGATATCCTAGTCGGGAGTGGCAAGATTTTTTTTCACTCACTTGGTTAACTTGTAAAGGTCAGCCCTTTGAAAGAGATTTCGATTAAGAAGAACGTTTCCTCTAGATTTGTAAAAGAGATTGACTTTTGTTCGTATCCTAATTCTTTCGGAACCGTCTCTCGGGATTTCAATATCAAAGTGACACTCGGGAAGGTTTAGGATGTGTTATGATGTTGCATCAACGAGTGGTAGCCGATGCATCCATGTAAGAAAAGCTTCATGAGGAGAATTATCCGACTCATGATTAGGAAATGGCAAACTCCGTGTAGATAGTAAGAATTGAAGATAGCTCAAAGTTGCCAAAAAGAGGTATGTTGTTAAACTGAGTTGACCACTAGAGTTTGAATCTGGTGATCCTGTATTTTAAGAGTTTCCGCAACCATTGGTACCGGTAGAGCATTGCATTGCGACGAAGAAATTCAGTTCTCGGTATATTGGATCTTTCCAAATCGTCGAGCGTATTGTGCTAAGTGGTGTGCTGTATAGCTTTACCTTTTGTATTGTCCAATCTACGTGATATGTTTCACGTATTCCAATCGAGGAAGTACCTTTCCAGTCCCTGTCGACCGTTGAGTTGGAATAATTGATCTTTGACCGATCGTCATTTCATCTTATCCAAGTCATATCATAGAATGTAGAGAGAAGATGCTTGGACGAGAACAACTCCAATTGTTAAGTGGTTGGGATGGTTCTTCGGTCTAGGAAGCTATGGGGATTGGAGAACGAGATGCGGACTAGATATTCGTATTTGTTCTCTTGAGGTATGTTTGTTCAATTTTGAGGACAAAATTTTTCAAGTTGGGGTGATTGTAACATCCCTAATTTCGTTAATTTCAAATTAAGAAATTAACGAGTGATTTATTACTCGAGTAGGTAATAAATCAAGTCACGAATATTAGGTTGTCACGAAAGCAATTTATAATTGCTAGAGTATATAATTTAAAATGCATAATTGAGTGGAAATTAGAAAACTAGGGGGTATTTTAGTCTTTATACCACTCACATTAAATGAGCTCTAAGACACCAAAAATATCCAAATGCTCTCTCATTCCACAGTTGAGTGAATAAATAAAGGGAAAGTAGAAAGAGAAAGAAGAAAGAAAGAAACAGAGAGAGAGAGAAAGAGAGGACCCGAGAGAGAGAGGAAGAAACGAGGAAGAGGAAGAAGAAAAGAGGGGAATGGATCTTCATGGATTCTCAATGGTTGTAAGTAATTTTTATGTCATCCTTCTCCATTTTTCAAGACCTATCTATTGATACTAATTTTATACCCTATTGCTTCATCTTTCTCAAATCACCATTGATGACCCATTAGAGCTCAAGGTTGAAGAAAATGAAGTTTGGTGATTTGGAAGCTAGCTTAAGGTTTGGGAAGCTCAAGTTAGGGTTTTGAATGCTTGGGTTTGGATTTGAAGCTTAGGAGTGTTTCCCCTTGCTGTTTGGTTCGTGGAATGTAAGGAGGAGAGGGTTGAGCTGCTGCTTTTTTCAATTGGGAGCTGTTTGGGAGCTTTTGGATCGGTTTCGGTTGAGTTCGTGAAGTTTCAGAATCGTGAGCTTCGTAAACTTCCGGTTTTTCGTGATTTTCATCACGATAGGTGAGTTTTACTCGCTTAGGGTTTTGTTTTATGTTGTGTTGACTGATTGATTTCTGTGGTTGTCGAAATTGCTCGCGTTTCGTAAATTTTGAGTCGCGAAACCGCAAATTTGGTCTCGAACTCATTGTTTTAGAAAATCTGGACACAGCTACGGTTTCCTTAGAACTGGGACTGTTTGGTTAATCCAAAAATTATGTTTCTGATTGTTTTTGAAAATAGACTTCACGCCGGTCGTTTTGGCACTGGTTTCGTTAAATTTGGAGTTGTGTAGCTCAAGTTATGAGTGTCTCAAGTTATGTCAAATTTCTCAAATCAAACCGTATATAGGTTCGATTTTTCGTCTCTTGAGTTCTCAATTGAACTCCATTTTAAATAATTCTTGTTTCGTTGGAAAGTAGACAAAAGTCCTTCAAATAGGCACAAGAATCACTTGATTTGACTGTGTATTAAGAGAGAGAACAATTAGTTACAAGTTTCACTTTTGTAACAATATTGATTTTGCACCAGCCACATTGTTTTAGCCATAACTCTCTGAATACTTGTCATATCAGTGTGGGACTTGAACCATTGGAAAATAGACAAAATTATCTACACATTAGGCACTGGTTTGGATGGTTTTGGTTAGAAATTGAATAAGTTATGCTCATTCAAAACTGCACAGAGATGCTGTCCGAATACATTCGGTTTAGGACCGGTTGAACGAGTTCGGGATGAGTTCGTGAAGTTTCGAATCGTGAGCTTCAGAACTTCCGGTTTTTCGTGATTTTCATCACGATAGGTGAGTTTTACTCACGTTTAGGGAATTTTAAATATTGTTTTGTGTTACGTTTGAATGATTTCAAAATTCGGAGTTTCGCAAATTTTCGAGTCAAAAACGGTATTTTACAAAAACATTACGCGTGTTGGAAATTTAAAAAGAAACCATATTATTTTGATTGTTGAATTCTTGTGCTGGATTGGGATTTATGTATGTGGTTGTAAATTGTCTGGACTGGTTAAACAGGTAAATGTATTATTTTGGGATGTCCATATTTCAGAGGAAGCTCTACCGAATTTTGGTTAGAACTTTTGATACATATCCAAAGTGGTTTTGAATTAAGCGGTTAATGTTATGAATATTTCGAAAAACCTTAAAACCTAGAATACGTGTGGGAACCAAATGTTTTATAACTTAAATGTTGATTGGATTGATTTCATGAATTCATTGATATTATAACTTATCATAGAATGAGTTATGGTTGTATATATGGAAAGTAATTGAACAAAATGTTTCATTTCTTATATGATTGGCTAGGGATGATATAAATCATCTAAACCTAACCATGGTCTTGATTTATGCAAATTACATAAAATTGTAATAACAATGCTCACGGAAATGCTTTGTGCAATCCGTTATGTTACGATATATAAATATATCGAGTCGAGGTGACGACCTCCATACGTTTAGTATACTAGGAGAGGGAAGTCATGCGCCCTGGTCCTAGGCCCCCATATTAAAATTAAAGCTATCCGCCTTTAAGAGTTGTACACTTATTGGCTATGTTGGGGTTCACCCATGCTTCCTTGTGTTGTTGGTGATGTACTAGAATTGATAAAACTTTAAAATGCGTATATTGTGATTTTGTCACTCAAGCTTCTTTAGGTTGTTGGTGACATGTCACAAGTGATTAATAAAGAGGATAGTACATAGTCATCAAGAATCGGACTATGGACTCATATGTAATTCATTTATCGGATTACACATGATTGATTATATATTGTAATTCTTTTTGAATTACTAATTATGGTTTTATAAATGGACCGAGTGATAGGTAAGGGTCACGGTAAGACTCACTCGAGACAAGTTGTCTCACCCTACAAATGTTGTTGTTTTTCGAGAGAAACGGGGAAAGAATATCCTTTATGGCTCGAGTGGATGGAGAGCTCGAGAAGGAAATTTAAGATGTAGTTCTTCTAGTTTTACTTATGTTTACCCTTGTTGTAACGCCTGAAAATAATTTGAATACTTATTTAATCAATTACTTAGGAGTTATGTGGTTAGTCATATTTAATTAAATGAATTAGGTGTTTTAATTAAATATGGAGGTGAGAGATAGTAAACAAGAGAGTGTTGATGTTATTAAGTTAGGGAGTAGTTGAATTAATTGATGGGGGGTGCGAATAGAGGCCCAACCCAATTGGGCCCAATTGAATGTTGAATTAAAATGAAAGAAAGGAATGAAAAGAAAGAAAGAAAGGGACCGAGTGTAACGCCCCAAAAATAATTCGAGTGTTTATTTAATTAATTTAATTAAGTGGTGTTTGGTGGGTTGTATTAAAATAATAATAGGGTGTTTGATTTAAATGAGGAATAGTGGATAGTAAAGAAGTGAGTGGCAAATAATTAAAAGAGGGGTGGTGTTAATAATTAATTTAGTGATAGAAAGAGGCCCGGACCCAAGGGCCCAAGGTTAGCGCATGAGTGATGGGGTTTTGCCTAGGGTTGGCTCATTTTATGCATTGGAGAGAAAAAGAAGAAAAAAGAAAGAAGGGTGCTTGTTGTGAGAAAGAGAGAAGCGCAAGGAAAGAAAGAAGAAAAGGGAAGGAGATCGCGAAGAGAAGAGGGAAGGAAGAAGAGAAGCTGGGTTCGTGGGTTGTTGTGGTTTCGTACGTGCTTTCATTCGTCCTCTACGGAGCTTACGTTTAAGAGGTAAGGTGAGCGCTTTACGTTTAACATAATCGGGTGTAGTTAGGGTTTATGGGGTTTTGTGGGATTAGAGATCGTTGGTGAGTTTGATGATATATTGTTGTTGTATGTGATATCTTGATGATCCTAAAATTGTTGATGTTATGTGAATCGTTGATATTTTGCTTGATGAGTAGTTGGTGTTTTTCCTTGAGATGATTGAATGGAGATAATTGATAATTGTTGATGATATTGTTTGAGCATGAGATGATTGAGAATTGCATTGTTCTTTGTGTTGATCGTGTGATGGTATCTCGTATTGTTAGAAGCCAAGAATCGATTCACTCTTATGTTTTTAAAGTCAAGAATCGATTCACTCTTATGTTTTTGAAGCCCAGAATCGATTCACTCTTATGTTTTTGAAGCCAAGAATCGATTCCCTTTGTGTTATTTAGGTCAAGAATCGATTTCCCCTTGTATTTTAAGAGAGGGCAATCGATTGCCGGCCTCCAACAATCGATCGTTTCATTTCAAAATGCCCCTTGTTATGTTTTCGCTATATCTTTCGAACAGGGAACCCGATTGAGGTGTTCTAAGATGCGTTGGAAAGCTTATTCAGAGGCCTAACTGAATATTCTATTTTTAAGGCAGAGTAAACTGTTTTGTGTTGCCGTTTATACAAATAAAAATTCTGCTGTTTTGGGCGCGTAAGAGGTTGCGGTTTTGGCGTATAAACCCTACTGTGTTATGTTGTTCTTGCTGTGGTTTAATTGTCATTTCAAGTGAGTTGTTTCCAGAAATTAAACGTGATGTTTTCTAACCTTACAAATGTGGTGTTTTCCTTAATTTAAAATGTGACGCTTCCTAAACTAAATACGGGATGTTTTTCTAAACTCTAAGTGTTATACTACTAGTGTACTCTTTGACTATGGCTAGCCTTTGTTCGGGCGGTTCTTTGGTGTAATTTCAAGGACATCTCGGGAGCCTCACAAATGTTCATTGTGGCGAGCAATACTGATATATCGAGAAATCCCATAGTCAATTAGTTTACTATTTTATAACCCCGAATATAAATAAAGGGCAATTGTATGTTGTTGAATATTTCCAAAAGTGGTCGTGTGAATGATTAGGGGATATTGGGTATATAACTAAGTCACGCGGAATTTATGGGAGTCTTATATGTATGATGTTGGTGATGATGAGGTCTTTGTGCTTGATTATGACGTTTATGATGATGATGATGTGACATGTATATGAATTGTGTGAAATGTGACGAGTTCACTCTATGAGTGATTATGATGATGTGTAGTATGAATTGTGTGGAGTGAGATGAGTTCACTCTATGAGTGATTATGATGTTGTGATATGACTTGTGATGTTTTGTGAAGAATATACTCTATGAGTATAGTTTTAATAATCTTTGTTGTGTGATTGTGATGAATTATGACGAATACACTCTACGAGTGTTTTGTGATGACATGCCTTGAGTGGTTATTTCTTTCATGATGATGATGATGATGGGTACTCAGTGAGTGTTGATTGAGTTGCACATGTGTTATAGAGTCTCATGGCATGTGCATACTATGACTAATATTGATGATGTTATGCCTTGAGTGGTTATGCCTTGAGTGGTTTTTCTCCTATGACGAGATATGCCTTGAGTGGTTTTTAAAGATGATATGGTACCATCATGCATATGCCCGAGTGTGGGTTGCATTTTCATACATAATCATAACTCGTGAATTGTTGTTTGTTTGTGATTGGAGCCGGTGTTGTGTGATTATGATGTGGTGAAGATGTTGATCTTTGTGTGATTGCTGCTCTTATTTCTCTATTATGTATCCGATTATGTTTTATTGAAATTCTCACCCATCGCTTGGAATGTTGCTCTATTGTGGCAACGCAGCAGTAACCGCGAGTGAAGGTCTTCTTGCCTTCTTTATTTGCCGTTGGGATGTTGTTGAGTCGCTCTCTCGATCTCAGTAACACCTAGGGCGTGGGTAGAGTTGAATAATTTGTTTAAGAGTTGTATACTGATTTCTATTGTTACATTGAGACGTGTTTGAGAGTATTTGGTGAGTCGGTGTTTATGCCATTGCGATTGTGTTTTATGAGGATGGGATTTTCCATAATCGATGTTTGATTGCACAAATTTGAAGAGTGCATATTCGATGAGTTTTAAGGAAGTCAGTAGCATTTCTTTTCTATCAATTAAAACAATTTTTATTTTTGAAAAAGAATTACTCTGATAAATGACACGTAAAATAAGGGTAGAAAAGGGGTGTTACATTAGTGGTATCAGAGCAGTTCGGTCTGTCCGGCCGAGTAGTCCAGTTGTAGTGTCTTTTGTGGCTCGGTCCTAACCGGACTGTATGTGTGTTCCAGCTTTGCTTTGGATGCATGGACTCGAGTAGAGTTGCATGCCTTGCTTATAATTTGATGTTGGCGGTTGTTATTATTAATATTACTATTATTATTATTATTTCTAATTTCTTGATTTGTCTTATGTGGCTTTTAAATCTAATAATGAAAATGTGCGATGAGACTTTTGTGCACTCCTATTACTTGATTCAAGGTGTTTGTAGTGGATTAGCATGAATATGAAATTGTTTTGCATAAGTAGAATATTTGAAATTGTTCTATCTTTTACAATTTACACTATACTAAGTATATGCAAATAGAGCTAATAGTTTAATTAGTCTTGTGAATTTTTGGTGGGTTACTAAATTATATATTGCATGCGTAAGTGTATATGAATGGTGTTTGTATCTTCTAATGAGTCTAGAACTCTTATAGGAATTTACTAGAAATGAACTTGATATATCGAACTAGAGTGAGCTAGGCTTAAAGAGTGTTTGATACTTGTGTCTTAGTTTTGCTCTATGGGGCTTGTTTAATCAAGTGTTTCATGTACATGTTTGGTTCTTTTCTTACGTGTTTGTTTAATCGAGTTGCCTCAATCGAATGTTTGATCTTTAGGTTCTAGGACTATGAGTAAATTAGGAGGAACTACAAGTTAATTATGAGGTTCTATCTAAAAGTTGCTTCCTCGTTTTATATGACGATGTGATTGTTGATTTTTAATTTCTAGATGCTTACATGTCCAGTACAAGTTTATGTGTCCTTCTACGTATAGTCGTGATGGTAGGAGTTGTCTTAAATGCTAATTTAATTTTGTGTCTTCACCAACCTTTGGTAGTGGTTGTGCTTAGATCAAGTAAATAGTTATGCGACTTACGAGTCGAATCCATACCTTGAGTTAAGAGTTTGAGAAAATAGTCAAACCACGCCTTGTGTAAAATCTTTTGATAGAACATGATTTTATTCCGTGCTAATTGATGCTCTTTGATCAAGTGTTTTATGAAATTGGCGTGTAAAATAATTTTAAGGCGGTGCAATGTCTTGATAACCATAAATGACCGATTCCTTGTTAGATGCTATGACCATTGATTTCATTTGGTTTTCCTTCGAGTGCATTAAGATGTAATGGTTTCCTTGTTGTACATGATAACGAGCAAGTTTTTGTTAATGTCTAAAGATATTGGTGTATTGTAAATGCTGCGGTTTTTATAAGAAAATGTGCTACTATTTTTATAAGAAAAATACCTTGCTGTTTTTGTAAAGAATAAATGTTGTTTTTTTTTCTTTTTGCAACTTAATGTCACTGTTTTCATGTTGTATTATTGTTGTTTTATAATAGAACATGTTGCTTTTCTTTTGAAAATAGTAGTGTTGTTCTGCACTAGAATATGTTGCTATCTTCTGAAATAAATGGTGCCGTTTTTATGTTGTGATGTTGCTGTAAAGCCGTTGTCCTTATGTTGTTTAAGTTGCCGTTTTTGTGTTGTAAATGTACTGTTTACTTATGGGTGACGTGTTGTCATGTGGTTGATTTTATGATAGGATGAGTTGAATTTCGAATTGGGTGATTTGGTGAAGTTAGGATCGATCTTTCATATATATATGGATGAGAGCATGTGACTGAGTAATTTGAAATTGACTTAAGGTGTGATGTGTGGTGTGTTTTGGTTTAAATTGGGTGTCGAGACTTAAGTGGTGATTGCCTTGTATGTTCATAATTGTTGGAAGGACACCATGAGAGTGAGAATAAAAAAAAAAAAAAAAAAAAAAAATGCTGCTGTATCACATAAAAATGTTGCTGTTTTTCACAAAAAGATGTTGCTGTTTCCATAAAAATATGTTGCTGTCTTATAAAGAAGGAGTTGCTGTTTTGATGTTGAAAAAGTGTTGTTTTCAGCGCGTATATGCTACTGTCCTAGCGCATATATGCTGCTGTTTTTGAAATTGTTATACGCCCATATGCCTGCTTTTCACTTGGTTTTGTTCTTTGTTTTGTGACTTAATGATGCTTTGTTTTTGAACCGAATATTCTAACTTGTTTTTATAAATAAAAAGGGTGCGGTAATGTTGTCCTTTTTAATAAAAAGGCTGTTGTTTTTTATTCTTGTCCTTGCAATTTAAATGTGAAGTTTTTCCACTTTAAAAAGGTGATGCTACAACACGGGATATTTATGAAGTGATTTATACTGAGAGTTGATGTTGAATTCATGTTGTATGATGATAAGAGTATGTGATCGAGTGATTGAGATATGAGTCATGGGTGATGCCATTTTTGATTGAGATATGAATTATGGTGTGATACAATTTAATTATGAAATGTTATAAAGATTGTTTTCTTGAATTGCATGACGATCACAGTGTTGACTAGTAAATTCTAGATGCTTATGTGTGTTGTAAATGCTTATGCGTTCTTCTATGTGTAGTCCTTGAGGGTAGGAATTTGCTTATACCTTATTTTAGTGGTGTGTCATTCTTGATCCTTTGGTGGAGATTTATGCTTAGAATGAAAGTACACAGCTTATGTGACATAAGAGATGGAGTCAATATGTTAAGTTGAGACTCATGAGGAGGAGGAGTAAAAGCAAACTTTAGTGTTTCACAGATCAAGAATAGAACCTTGAGAGGGTTGTAAGCGGGTGTACCGAGGTTAAAATTAGGATTTAAATCATGTAAACTTTCGAAGAAATTAAGTGTGAACTAGATTCATCTTGTTGTTGGGATTAGCGTGATTTTCGAGGACGAAAATATTCTAAGTGGGGGAGAGTTGTAACGCCCCAAAAATAATTCGAGTGTTTATTTAATTAATTTAATTAAGTGGTGTTTGGTGGGTTGTATTAAAATAATAATAGGGTGTTTGATTTAAATGAGGAATAGTGGATAGTAAAGAAGTGAGTGGCAATTAATTAAAAGAGGGGGTGGTGTTAATAATTAATTTAGTGATAGAAAGAGGCCCAGGACCCAAGGGCCCAAGGTTAGGCGCATGAGTGATGGGGTTTTGCCTAGGGTTGGCTCATTTTATGCATTGGAGAGAAAAAGAAGAGAAAAAGAAAGAAGGGTGCGCTGTGAGAAAGAGAGAAGCGCAAGGAAAGAAAGAAGAAAAGGGAAGGAGATCGCGAAGAGAAGAGGGAAGGAAGAAGAGAAGGCTGGGTTCGTAGGTTGTTGTGGTTTCAAATGCGTGCTTTCATTCGTCCTCTCACGAGCTTACGTTTAAGAGGTAAGGGTGAGCGTTTAGTTTAACATAATCGGGTGTAGTTAGGGTTTATGGGGTTTTGTGGGATTAGAGATCGTTGGTGAGTTTGATGATATATTGTTGTTGTATGTGATATCTTGATGATCCTAAAATTGTTGATGTTATGTGAATCGTTGATATTTTGCTTGATGAGTAGTTGGTGTTTTTCCTTGAGATGATTGAATGGAGATAATTGATAATTGTTGATGATATTGTTTGAGCATGAGATGATTGAGAATTGCATTGTTCTTTGTGTTGATCGTGTGATGGTATCTCGTATTGTTAGAAGCCAAGAATCGATTCACTCTTATGTTTTTAAAGTCAAGAATCGATTCACTCTTATGTTTTTGAAGCCCAGAATCGATTCACTCTTATGTTTTTGAAGCCAAGAATCGATTCCCTTTGTGTTATTTAGGTCAAGAATCGATTTCCCCTTGTATTTTAAGAGAGGAAATCGATTCTTTGGCCTCCAACAATCGATCGTTTCATTTCAAAATGCCCTTGTTATGTTTTCGCTATATCTTTCGAGCAGGGAACCCGATTTAGGTGTTCTAAGATGCGTTGGAAAGCTTATTCAGAGGCCTAACTGAATATTCTATTTTTAAGGCAGAGTAAACTGTTTTGTGTTGCCGTTTATACAAATAAAAATTCTGCTTGTTTTGGCGCGTAAGAGGTTGCGGTTTTGGCGTATAAACCCTACTGTGTTATGTTGTTCTTGCTGTGGTTTAATTGTCATTTCAAGTGAGTTGTTTCCACAATTAAACGTGATGTTTTCTAACCTTACAAATGTGGTGTTTTCCTTAATTTAAAATGTGACGCTTCCTAAACTAAATACGGGATGTTTTTCTAAACTCTAAGTGTTATACTACTAGTGTACTCTTTGACTATGGCTAGCCTTTGTTCGGGCCATTCTTGGTGTAATTTCAAGGACATCTCTGGGAGCCTCACAAATGTTCTCATTGTGAGCAAAGATGCAGATATCTGAGAAATCCCATAGTCAATTAGTTTACTATTTTATAACCCCGAATATAAATAAAGGGCAATTGTATGTTGTTGAATATTTCCAAAAGTGGTCGTGAATGATTAGGGGGATATTGGGTATATAACTAAGTACGCGGAATTTCTGGGAGTCTTATATGTATGATGTTGGTGATGATGAGGTGCTGTGCTTCGATTATGACGTTTATGATGATGATGATGTGACATGTATATGAATTGTGTGAAATGTGACGAGTTCACTCTATGAGTGATTATGATGATGTGTAGTATGAATTGTGTGGAGTGAGATGAGTTCACTCTATGAGTGATTATGATGTTGTGATATGACTTGTGATGTTTTGTGAAGAATATACTCTATGAGTATAGTTTTAATAATCTTTGTTGTGTGATTGTGATGAATTGCGATTTAATACACTCTACGAGTGTTTTGTGATGACATGCCTTGAGTGGTTATTTCTTTCATGATGATGATGATGGGTACTCAGAGTGAGTGTTGATTGAGTTGCACATGTGTTATAGAGTCTCATGGCATGTGCATACTATGACTAATATTGATGATGTTATGCCTTGAGTGGTTATGCGTTGAGTGGTTTTTCTCCTATGACGAGATATGCCTTGAGTGGTTTTTAAAGATGATATGGTACCATCATGCATATGCCCGAGTGTGGGTTGCATTTTCATACATAATCATAACCGGTGAATTGTTCTTTGTTTGTGATTGGAGCCGGTGTTGTGTGATTATGATGTGGTGAAGATGTTGATCTTGTGTGATTGCTCGCTCTTATTTCTCTATTATGTATCCGATTATGTTTTATTGAAATTCTCACCCTTCGCTTGGAATGTTGCTCTATTGTGGCAACGCTGCAGTAACCGCGAGAGTGAAGGTCTTGCTTGCCTTCTTTATTTCTTTGTTGGGATGTTGTTGAGTCGCTCTCGACATCTTTGTAACACCTAGGGCGTGGGTAGAGTTGAATAATTTGTTTAAGAGTTGTATCTTGATTTCTATTGTTACATTGAGACGTGTTTGAGAGTATTTGGTGAGTCGGTGTTTATGCCGCTGCGATTGTGTTTTATGAGGATGGGATTTTCCATAACTGATGTTTGATTGCACAAATTTGAAGAGTGCATATTCGATGAGTTTTAAGGAAGCTGTAGCATTTCTTTTCTATCAATTAAAACAATTTTTATTTTTGAAAAAGAATTACTCTGATAAATGACACGTAAAATAAGGGTAGAAAAGGGGTGTTACACCGAGAAAGGGAGAGAGATCGCGCGCGAGAGAGAGGAACCGAGAGGGAGGAGGGCGACGGTGAAGGAGGGGAGGAGGTGGAGATCTTCTCCATCGTAGCACTAGGTAAGGGGCTTTTTAGCTCATTCTCTTCCATTTTTCCTCCTCTAGCTATTGATGTTAGTTTCAATCCCTAATTCCTATTTATTGTTGTTTTGCCATTGTTGGAGAGTTTGAAGCTCAAAGTGGAAATTGTGGTGTTTGTTGAGTTTTGGAGGATAGGAGAGCTTGCATTCTTCAATTGCAAAGGTTAGGGGGTCTTTCTCATTCATAATAGCTTGTAAGATTTGTATTATATGAAGGTTAGGGTTTTAAAATAATTATTGAATTATTTGGTGAAGATGATGAATAGTGATTAGTGATTATATGTTGATTGAGTGCTATTTGGTTTGATTGTTGTTGTGTTGAATTGATTTTTGAGGAACCCATTATGTTGTTGTTGAAATGGGTTTGATATGCATTTTGTGTGGTTTATGAGTGTGATTGTTTTGTTGTTGAATAAATGGGTGTTTAGGTGTATATGACTTAATTGGATAATTGAGTTGTTGAATTAAATGTTGTTTTGATGCCTTTGATTGAGTATTGAGTTGCTTGAATTGATTTGGTGAGTTGTTTGAAGGTGGTGCTCAAAAATCAAATTTTTGAGGTTTATGTGTGCTTAGGGTTTTGATGGAAATGGTGATTGAAAAATGAGATTTTATTATTTGATGTGTTAATGAGTTATTTGAAGTGGTTTGGTGTTGAGTTGAGTATTGAAATTGTGTTGGAAAAGTTATTTTGAAAACCAATTTTTGGTGGTTGGTGTGCTAAGGGGCGCCAATTCAGTGCCCTCAGGAGCCCATTGGCGCTGGTTCTTTGTGTTTGCATGGCAAGGCGCCATTTTGCTAGGCACTTGGCGCCTAGGGGTGCCACTGAAACCTAAGACGCTGTTTTGGTCCCTAATTGTTCTGTTGGTCCTGAAATATGCTTTGTTTTGGTCCCTATGTGACAGTTTGGTCCCTGGGGCGTGTTTTTGGTCCCGGTGTGGGAATTTAGTCCTTGGTGTGATTTAATCCATTGACTGTGATGTGTAAAAATTATTGTTGGCCCACAAGGCTATTTTTGGTGATGACAATAATGATGATGTTGATTCTTATGATGTTGAATTTGATGATGGTGATTAAATTGATGATGAATCTATGGTGTTTGAGATTCATGTATGATGTATCCGTGTGATATAAATTATGACGTTGGAATTAATGATGATGATAATTCCGGTATGAGGTGATGATGATGATTGATGCATTGTTTATCGAGTCTCATGATTCATATGCATCAAAAGTGACGTTGTTGTCTTTATGGCAATGGTAAGGGACGTTGTTGCCTATATGGCAATGGAATATGATGATTATTGGTACCACATGCATGTGCCCTAGGTGTGAAGGGGTTGCATTCATGCATTTCACTCATGAATTTGGTGTTGTTCATTGGTGTGATATGTGATGAGTTGTTGATGTGTTTTATCTGTGTGATACCTGATATGGCTGAATCTGTGAAATAAAATATATGATGAGGTTGTGGTAAGTTGATGTTGTAGGGTGTTTGCCTGAATATAATATTCATCTTATTGGCTATTATTTGTGTAAAGAGACTCACCCTAGACTGCTTAGAATGTTGCTCTATTGTGGCAACGCTGCAGGTACTGAAGATTGAGATTGTTCAACCTCATCGATGGGTTGTTTTGAGTCATGCTCGATCACGTAGCACCAGGGGTAGTATTATGTTGTATTTTTGCTGTGCTGTTGTATTACTCTTTACTAGTGTTGTAAAAGAGTTGTTGCTAATATTTTGATGTATTCCGCTGTGAGTTATGTTTATGATCGTTTGTATTGAGAGACAGTGATTGCTTTGTATCGCCCCGGATTTACGTGCTATGTATTGTAAATATATGTATATATGAGCATGAACTGTTGTTGTTATTTATGAAGTAAATGTGACACTTCCTTCCTTATGTGCGAAAAATTTTGAAACTCTGATTTTTAATTACTAATAAGGTAGATATTAGAAGGGGGTGTTACATGTTGGTATCAGAGCAAAAGTTCGGTCTGTCCGGCCAAGTTTGTCCAGTCGTAGTGTCTCAGAGATTCCTTGTTGATCTCCAACCGAGACTTTGTTAGAGATTTTGTTGGATTGTATTGAGTGAGGTATGTGTGATTAGAAGAGCATTTTAACGACGTCCAAGGAGTAGGAATCGTGACGACGCCTTCGTACTCTGGACTGCGTTAAAAAGCCCTTCAATGTGAAAGGTGTAAATTTTGAAAAGACGTAGTTTTGTGATCTTGATTAAATTGGATGCGTGAGTGGGAGGGACTGATCACCCCGATAACTCATTCCCAATGAAAGAGGTGACAATAACTCGTAATTATTATAAATTTTGAATATATACTAATTTCAACTTGATTGATTGAGTGGTGTGTGCAAGTTGATTGACTATTAATTTGTAGAAAAATAGGTGCCTTATGGAAGTTCGAGTTTGATTTGGGGTTTGATAGTAGGGAGATGTCAAAATAAGGATTGACACTTTGGATTTGAAGTTCGTACAAAAGAAAATAGAGCATGCCTTTTTGGAAAAGGTTTAGAAATATGGTTTCTGGAAAGCCTAAGGTAGAGAAATTGTTTTTAAAAGTATGGTAGTCGAGGGAGTACCTATCTAGGATCTAGATGATATTGAGTAACCTTGATGATTAAATGATTAAAATTCGATTCTGAAGAGTAGGAATGCCGAGCTGAGGAAGGTATAGTTTGTGGTTTGGATAGGGATTGACGTAAGATAGGAGCATTAGTACTTAAATGATTGTTATGGCATAGTTCCCTAGCGATAAATTAATGATGTTTGGAATGAATCGAGTGAGTTGTGAATAAGCCTAAGTGTAGTGGATAGACAATATTTGAAGGATTGCTTGTGAATATTGTTACCTTTGATTGACGTTTGGCTATAGGTTGATTGTCTCTGTGATGCACATGAGTTTAATTTTGATTGTGCTAAATCGTTTTGAAGTTATGTACTGAAATGAAATGCGGTGCTTGGTTATAACAATTAAGGTTAGGATTCGCGTATAGTCTCCTTTTAGCAAAGATGAAATGATCGACTTTTATAACTTCCGAGTTTATGTCGGAAACTAAATTTTGAAAATAATGAGTGGTTGTTTGTGTGGCAACTGTTCATCATGTTATAATAAAATTTTGGGTTGCGTATAGTTTTCCCTTTTGGACAAAATTGTGAATTCTATGATTTTCAAAAAGAAACGGCACTTGGAAAATTCTGTGTTTTTGGGAATGAACGTGATGTCAAGATTTGTGTTAAATTGCCCAAGTTGTTTAGAATTTTATTACGAGGCGTGACATGATTTTAACTTTAGGACCGATTAGGCCATGGATTGAGGTTGTTTGAAAAATGACGAGGTCTTACAATAATTTCATGGTTTGACGAGATAAAATCTTTTGGAAATAAAAATGTGAGTTTTACTCACGCTTAGAGAATTTTAAAATGTGGTTGTGTGTTTATGTGTTGACATGTGTTCATTTACTGTGATGGAAAGTTGAGTTACGGAGAAAGTGCAAATTTCACGAAAATGGAAATTTTACGGTTTTTGAGCATGTTTTGGCTTGTAACTTTGTAACTCGATTGTGCTTGAGTGAATTGGTGAAATTAGGTCTTAATTGTATGTAAACCATGTGTTAGAATATCCGTTTGAAATGATTTTTGTTTCATTGGAAACTAGACTCGTTTTTCTTCAATTTGAACATTTGTTTTGCTTCATTTGATTGAGAATTAAATAAGAGAACCGAGTTACAAGTAGAGCAACAATTGCTGTCCTGTTTTCTGGACCACTATGCTTTGTTTTGAAAATTGTACTTTTTGGCTACATAAACAAATAGACAAAGATTATATCCAGAAACTAGACACTCTAAGGTTTCTAATGAATATTTGTTTGTTTAATTCCGATAACGTTTGCTATGTTATGTTTGAACGGTTTTCGAAATTTGGAGTTTCATGAATTTTCGAGTCAAAAACGCTATTTTGAGAAATTATGTTTGTTTGAAAATGAGAACGAAACCATAAAGATTTGATTGTTTAATTGTTATGCTTGAATATGGTTTTCGATTGCGGGTCTGTGTCAGTTGAATTTACAAATCTTTTGGAAAACCGTAAATTTTGTATATGTGCTTGAGTACTTCGAAGTTGAATTGAGATATGATGTATGATATGTTCTAGTTTTAATTGATGTCTGGACTGGTTATACAGGTAAAAATTATTTTGGGATGTCCATATTTCAGAGGAAACTCTGCCGAATTTTCGTTAGGAATTTTGATACATGTTCTGTAACACCCCAAATTTTTTTATCCTATTATTTTAGTGATTTACGTGTACACGAGCTTAGTAATTATTGAGATATTTTATTATACGCTTGATTTGTAAATGACTAGCTATATTTAATTTATCTACGTAATTCCTAAGTTCAAAGTATTTTCTAATTTGAAATATTTAATTTATAAATAATTTTCTTCATATAATATTAGCATCATGAAATTAATACTTTATATATAAAGTGTGGAAATGAGATATGAGTATTTAAAGGTTTGAAAAAAAAATGATTTAAATGAATTTTGGATCTCTTAAGGGAGTTTTGGGCTTTTACTATGCTACAACCCACATTTATTTCCTGCACCCCTCGCTTAAAACCATATTAATCTTTCCCAATAGCTGCTGCGCAGCTTTTTCATTTTGGTAACATGACCCTAATTCATCTCATCCTTCTAGGTGTTTCCCCCTCATCTTCCCCACTAGGAACAAAGCCGTCATAGTGAGACCTCACCTCCCTACCTTTCGTTTCCATGATTTTGTTGTTCCTGTTGACCTTTCCTATGTGACTATATATGTTTGGCTTGCGTTTTTGGACTTCATCACACCTAGCGAATTTTACAAATTAAAGGCTATGGACGATTAATTCTTGTTGTGAACATTTAGAGGTGTTTTTTTTTGTGTATGGGGTTACTGTCCAATTGGTTGAGTATCGATAAAAGGGGAAAGAAAAGAGAAAAAGAACTAGATAGAAAGAAAAGAAGGGATTGCACAGAGAGAGTGAGAAGGAAGGATAGGCGCGGCGCAAGAGAGGAAGGAAAGGGAGGGTTTTCGCGACTTGAAGGAAGAAATTCCAAGGTGTTGGCTCGTTGTGTTGCTGTGGTTACTCGTTGGTGATTCCAATCGTCGTCTTCGGAGCTTACGTTTAAGAAGTAAGGGTGAGCGTTTCGGTTTAACGTGATTGGGTATATGATGGGTTTTGGGGTTTTGATGTTGTTTTAATAACTTTTGAGGTTGTTTTGATGAATTTGATGTGATTGATAAATGCTGATGATTACTTGATGAAATTGATGATGTTTGATGAATTGGCATTGTTTATGAGATTGATGACATTGGATGAATATATATTGTTGGATGATTTTGGTGTTGTTTTGATGCATTTGATGCATTGGAAGTGTTGGATGACTGAATTTGGTAAATAAAACGTGAAATTTCTGCACAATTGACTGTTTCTGCACAATCCCGCTTGAGCTGCGCTTGAGTGGCGCTTCAGGCACAATTGAGCTGCGCAGAAACCTGATGTTTCTGCCAAATCGCGCTCCAGTCGCGCTCGACTCGCGCTCCGCGCGCGGGTCACTGTTTTGCACTGTTTTTCACTATTTTCTGTACGTTTTTGAAAAATTCATATCTTGAGAACCGGGAACCCGATTGAGGTGTTCTAAGATGCGTTGGAAAGCTTATTCAGAGGCCTAACTGAATATTCTACTTTTAAGGCAAAATAAAATGTTTATTGTTTCTGTATCTACTGAGTAAATGGTGTGGTTTTATGAAAATTGTGATACTATGTTTATATAAGTGAATTGTTATGAAATGCTATACTATTAGTACACTAATTGACTATGGCTAGACTGTGGTTTACCACTAAGGCCAGAATTTCCTTCACGGTGTATTTACAAGGGCATCACCGAGAGTCTTGCTAAGGTGGCCAATGCCTGTTGCAAGTAGTATCAGTTACCTGAGTAATCCCATAGTCAATCAGTGCACTATTTTATAACACCCTAATCTAAAAGACAAATGAAGTATATATATATATATACGTATTGAATGATGATGAGGATAGGTGTGTTATGATGATGTAATATGGACAACGATGTTTTTGCGAAGGATGTACTCTATGAGTAATTGCTTGATGATGATGTATTATGATTCGTGATGATTGATGACGTGTAAATTCTATGAGTATAATTATGGTGATGATGTATAATGATTGCGATGATTTGCGAAGGAATACACTCTACGAGTGTTTTATGATGACATGCCTTGAGTGGTTATTTCTTTTATGATGACATGCCTTGAGTGGTTATTTCTTATATGATGACATGCCTTGAGTGGTTATTTCTTTTATGATGATGATGATGAGTACTCCGAGTGAGTGTTGATTGAGTTGCACATGTGTTATAGAGTCTCATGGCATGTGCATACTATGACTAATATTGATGATGTTATGCCTTGAGTGGTTTTTCTTCTATGATGAAGATATGCCTTGAGTGGTTTTTAAAGATGATATGGTACCATCATGCATATGCCCTGGTGGGGGTCGCATCTTCATGCATAATCATGACTGTGTACTGTTGTTGTCTGTGATTGGAGCTGGTGTTGCGTGATTGCAATGTAGTGATGATGTTAATGTTGTGTCATTGCCTGTGCCTATTTCCTCTGATTATATATTTGATTATGTTTATCTGAAATTCTCACCCCTTCTGCTTGGAATGTTGCTCTATCGTGGCAACGCTGCAGTGATCGCGAAGGAAGGAACTCATCGCTTTCCTTGTTTAGTTTGTTGGGAAGTCTTAGAGTCGCTCTCTGATACCGTAACACCTAGGGGGCGTACTTGGAGTTATTAGTAGTTGAATAATTATCTTATGACCATGTTTATGTCATGATACGAGTTTGAGAGACATAGTGAATTGTTGTTTAATTCTGCTGCGACCTCATTATTTTGAAGTTTGAAATTATATTGATTGAGTATTAGCACGAATTATAATGGTGCGAAAGTTGAGTTTTAAGTAGTGATGGTGATGTGGCATTCCTTTCCTACTAAATAAATATTATTTTCGAAACGAAATTACTCTGATAATGATGTGTACGTTTCGGGGTAGAAAAGGGGTGTTACATGTTCAAAGTGGTAATTGAGTTGTGTGATTAGAGGGTAAATGAAATTGAGAAAATGTTAGAGTGGCATGGTCGAAGGGCAGATGTTGTTGAAATAGGTGTAAGTACCTAAGTGAAGGGTATGTCTGTCGAAGTATATATATATGTCGAAATCTAGTATGGTACAGTTGTGGAGATATTGAGGTAAGGTGTAAGTCGAAGTTAGTGTTTGTCGAAACGTGGGTAAGTTGAAGTACAGAGTTGTCGAAATGAGTAATGTCTAAGTGTGTTTCTCTAAGTTAGAGTGGAAGTGTAGGAAATATTGAAGTTGTCAAAGTATAGTGTGAGGTATATAACTTAAGTGTAAAGGGGAGGGTGTAACGTATGGAAGCCTAAACTAGTATTGCTGAGATGTAAGTAATTCTGTGGAATGAGAGACGAGTCGAGCCTAGTAATGTTGAAATATAGCGGTGTCGAAGAGTTGTACAGGTAAGTCGAAGGGTAAGTCCATGGGAGTGCGGTTGTTATGGAACTCGATGTGGAATTGTTAGTAATGACGACGAGTAGGTCAATTAGATGAATGAGATAGGTTGGGTTAGGAGGTTGAGTTCGGAAGTGAGCACCAGAGATTGGAAACTTAAAGAGGGTAAGCTAATCGCAAATCGTAGTTGAGGGTATAAAGTGTCCCTACATCGGAATAGATGGTATTTGAGTAGTCGAGTAGGATCTAGATACCCTACAAAGGTTAGGATATCTCGCTAAGGGTAAGAGTGTAGAGAAGGTGTGTGGTTTGTTACCTTAGTGTATGATAGATTATAATGAGTACGGTTAGAGGTGTAAAGAAGGTGGGGTATTGTTTTGTGAGCATTTTCGAGGACGAAAATATTCTAAGTGGGGAGAGAGTGTAACACTTTGAAAATAATTTGAATACTTATTTAATCAATTACTTAGGAGTTATGTGGTTAGTCATATTTAATTAAATGAATTAGGTGTTTTAATTAAATATGGAGGTGAGAGATAGTAAACAAGAGAGTGTTGATGTTATTAAGTTAGGGAGTAGTTGAATTAATTGATGGGGGGTGCGAATAGAGGCCCAACCCAATTGGGCCCAATTGAATGTTGAATTAAAATGAAAGAAAGGAATGAAAAGAAAGAAAGAAAGGGACCGAGAAAGGGAGAGAGATCGCGCGCGAGAGAGAGGAACCGAGAGGGAGGAGGGCGACGGTGAAGGAGGGGAGGAGGTGGAGATCTTCTCCATCTTAGCACTAGGTAAGGGGCTTTTTAGCTCATTCTCTTCCATTTTTCCTCCTCTAGCTATTGATGTTAGTTTCAATCCCTAATTCCTATTTATTGTTGTTTTGCCATTGTTGGAGAGTTTGAAGCTCAAAGTGGAAATTGTGGTGTTTGTTGAGTTTTGGAGGATAGGAGAGCTTGCATTCTTCAATTGCAAAGGTTAGGGGGTCTTTCTCATTCATAATAGCTTGTAAGATTTGTATTATATGAAGGTTAGGGTTTTAAAATAATTATTGAATTATTTGGTGAAGATGATGAATAGTGATTAGTGATTATATGTTGATTGAGTGCTATTTGGTTTGATTGTTGTTGTGTTGAATTGATTTTTGAGGAACCCATTATGTTGTTGTTGAAATGGGTTTGATATGCATTTTGGGTGGTTTATGAGTGTGATTGTTTTGTTGTTGAATAAATGGGTGTTTAGGTGTATATGACTTAATTGGATAATTGAGTTGTTGAATTAAATGTTGTTTTGATGCCTTTGATTGAGTATTGAGTTGCTTGAATTGATTTGGTGAGTTGTTTGAAGGTGGTGCTCAAAAATCAAATTTTTGAGGTTTATGTGTGCTTAGGGTTTTGATGGAAATGGTGATTGAAAAATGAGATTTTATTATTTGATGTGTTAATGAGTTATTTGAAGTGGTTTGGTGTTGAGTTGAGTATTGAAATTGTGTTGGAAAAGTTATTTTGAAAACTGAATTTTTGGTGGTTGGTGTGCTAAGGGGCGCTAATTCAAAGTGCACTGGCGCCCATTGGCGCCTGGTTGCTGTGTTTGCATGGCAAGGGCGCCATTTTGCTAGGCACTTGGCGCCTAGGGGTGCCCTGGAAACCTAAGACGATGTTTTGGTCCCTAATTGTTCTGTTGGTCCTGAAATATGCTGTTTTGGTCCCTATGTGACAGTTTGGTCCCTGGGGCGTGTTTTTGGTCCCGGTGTGGGAATTTAGTCCTTGGTGTGATTTAATCCATTGACTGTGATGTGTAAAAATTATTGTTGGCCCACAAGGCTATTTTTGGTGATGGCAATAATGATGATGTTGATTCTTATGATGTTGAATTTGATGATGGTGATTAAATTGATGATGAATCTATGGTGTTTGAGATTCATGTATGATGTATCCGTGTGATATAAATTATGACGTTGGAATTAATGATGATGATAATTCCGGTATGAGGTGATGATGATGATTGATGCATTGTTTATCGAGTCTCATGATTCATATGCATCAAAAGTGACGTTGTTGTCTTTAAGGCAATGGTAAGGGACGTTGTTGCCTATATGGCAATGGAATATGATGATTATTGGTACCACATGCATGTGCCCTAGGTGTGAAGGGGTTGCATTCATGCATTTCACTCATGAATTTGGTGTTGTTCATTGGTGTGATATGTGATGAGTTGTTGATGTGTTTTATCTGTGTGATACCTGATATGGCTGAATCTGTGAAATAAAATATATGATGAGGTTGTGGTAAGTTGATGTTGGTAGGGTGTTTGCACAATATAATATTCATCTTATTGGCTATTATTTGTGTAAAGAGACTCACCCTAGACTGCTTGGAATGTTGCTCTATTGTGGCAACGCTGCAGGTACTGAAGATTGAGATTGTTCAACCTACTGATGGGTTGTTTTGAGTCATGCTCTGATACGTAGCACCTGGGGGGCGTAGTATTATGTTGTATTTTTGCTGTGCTGTTGTATTACTCTTTACTGGTGTTGTAAAAGAGTTGTTGCTAATATTTTGATGTATTCCGCTGTGAGTTATGTTTATGGATCAGGTTGTATTGAGACAGTGATTGCTTGTATCGCCCGGATTTACGTGCTATGTATTGTAAATATATGTATATATGAGCATGAATCTTGTTGTTGTTATTTATGAAGTAAATGTGACACTTCCTTCCTTATGTGCGAAAAATTTTGAAACTCTGATTTTTAATTACTAATAAGGTAGATATTAGAAGGGGGTGTTACACTTGTTATCTTTGTATTCGATGTATATAACTTGAATTTATTCTAAGTTATGTATCGTTTCCGCTATTCTTGTAAAGATTGTAAATCTAAGCAGGAAATGTATCTCTGATGTATGCTAAATAGGTACACTTTAGTATTTCTACTAGATAGAAATATGAGGGTGTTACATATTGGTATCAGAGCAGTTCGACCTCGTCGGACGTAGAGACCTTGTGGTCAAAAGGTTAGATCGAGTCAGCTAGGGACTTAGACAATTAAATGTCAGAACCTTTCAGTATATTATGTGAAGTATTGAGTCAGGATCCACTCAATGTTTCATGTGAGTTACTGAGAATGATGACAATTATTTGCCTCAGCCCCGAAAATGTCCAAACCCTAAACCATAGGAATTCTGGCCTTCTCGGTTTATCAGAGCACGTAGTGGAAGCAGAGGGCTACAGATGGTGTTCTGAAGCAAGCAATGGGCAGCCAAGTTGGTTCGAGGAAACTATGGGCGATTGTTCATTCAATGAACTCGGTGCAATTGTAGAATTGCAGTGGAAGCTATTGTAGGTTCTACAGGGAACTACAATTAAGCAAAACCTTTGGGCAGTAACAAAGCCAGTATCGTAATATCTGTTAAGATTAATTGAAACCCCGAAATCCTGACCATTGATTAGTCAGTCTATCAGTTACCGAAATACGGTTTTATGATAACCTTACCTTATGGTTAGAGTAAACCTCAGCTTATGTCGCAGTTAGAACATTCTTTTAGATAACTGCAAGTATTGATTAGGTTCTTTTCCTCAAAGCCACATTTCGAAATGTCATGAATCCGATCTAGTAAGCTGTAGTGCAATTTTAGTATTGGCTACAGAACCAAATGTTGATGAGGTTAGTTCCCGATTACGGTTTCTGAACCAAATTCCATTCAAGATGAGATTAGTGGGTTATGGTAACCGAAATAACCTTATCATTACCTTGGGATTATGAGCAAACCAATCTTGGTCTGTGAGAAATTTTCGTCAGTTCTCCGACTTGTTTTATTTATAACTTTAATTCGGAACTCCGATTTGTATGTTCCGAGATGCGTTGGAAAGCTAACGAAAATGTCTACACATTTAAGTAGTTTGTGAACCTTGTTTCTAGTTGTATGATGAAATGTACTTCTACCTTACCCTAAGTGGTTGTAGGCCATAACTTCAATTGAGGCCTGGGAAGTGGAAGGAGAACTTCTAGTCGTTAAGATTAGATACCTAAACACCGGTTTATGATGATAATCATTGTAGTTTCCAATATATTTATTTCTCGAAAATGGTCGAAATATATATACCCTCAAAGAATGAGAGTTTTCAAAAGCTAACAACAATGAGGTATTTTACTAGTATACTAGGTATACTACAAGGATGGAACTTTCTATGACTTAAAGTATTGGAAGCGGTGTAGTCCTATAGGAAGATCAATCAATGAAGTGTTAAACACCTTACTTCTCGATAGATAAGACATGTTCCCTACCGAATGGATATGTTAGGGGTTATGGTGATGTTTGGAGAGTTGTGGAGTTTGGAGGGTTGTGGGATCAAAGGAATGAGTAAAATAGTGAAAATTGTTCTCGGAATCAACGCTGGAAGCATTATCTTGTGCCCGTTTGATTCCGTGGAAGAATCCTTCTATTTTGATTATTTCTTTGATGTTATAATAATTAGCTCAACTCCGTGATTAATCCAAATATGCACGTTCCGCCTAGAATAGTCAACAATACAGCATGATGGAACAAAGTTTAGAATTTTCTAGTAAGTCTTACTTAACTAGGAAAGCTGTTATGTATCAAGCGAGAGATCTTTATTGTTTAGATCTTCTCATATTTAAGTGAATGAATAGTAGACTCAGTTCAAGAGAATAGTCGGTTGACTTATAGGTTCGGAAAAGCCATACATGTGTCTGAAACTATCCGGATTTAGGAATTGAATTCAAAGACTGAGTCGCGAGGTGAAGATACGACTTATTAGTATTTCGGGTTAGCAAAGAAACAAACTCCTATGGGTAAGTGAGAAAATTATTTTATATTCAAACGTTTTTAAGAAACTTTTACATAACCTTTACGCATTTGTGAGTCAGTTATGAACACTGTAGTGACAGCGTTTAACCCGAAGTTCTAATACTACTATATCCAATAAAACCGAAAGGTGATGTTCCCCAGTTTATTACAAGTTGGGGTGCTCCGGTGTTACTTGTTGAAAATACGGGAGCGGGAGGTCGTGTATGGATTACCTCCAGTTGAACAAAGTTATCATTAGGAATAAGTATCCTTTGCCAAGTATAGGCGATTTGCTTAATCAGCTTCGAGGTGCAAAGCAGGTGTTTTCAAAGATTGGTCTAAGGTCGGGTTATCTTTAAATTAAAGGTTAGGGCTTTAGTTACTCCGAAGACAACTTTTCATATTAAATATGGACATTACAAGTGAGTAGTGATGCCCTTTGGTCTAACTAATGCTCCTACGGTATTCATGGAGTACATGAACCGCGTTTTCCACCTGTACTTAGACTAGTTGTTGAAATTTTCAATGATAACACCTTGGTGTACACTAAGACCATTGCGGATCATGATTAGCATCTCCACATTGTTCTGAATGTACTCCGAGAGAAGAAGTGGTATGCTAAACCTTTGAAGGGTGATTTTGGATGTATGTAATGAAGTATCTGGGACATGTGATATCCTAGTCGGGAGTGGCAGTGATTTTTTTCACTCACTTGGTTAACTTGTAAAGGTCAGCCCTTTGAAAGAGATTTCGATTAAGAAGAACGATTCCTCTAGATTTGTAAAAGAGATTGACTTTTGTTCGTATCCTAATTCTTTCTAACCGTCTCGGGATTTCAATATACAGTGACACTCAGGAAGGTTTAGGATGTGTTATGATGTTGCATCAACGAGTGGTAGCCGATGCATCCATGTAAGAAAAGCTTCATGAGGAGAATTATCTGACTCATTAATTAGGAAATGGCAAACTCCGTGTAGATAGTAAGAATTGAAGATAGCTCAAAGTTGCCAAAAGAGGTATGTTGTTAAACCGAGTTGACCACTAGAGTTTGAATCTGGTGATCCTGTATTTTAAGAGTTTCCGCAACCATTGGTACCAGTAGAGCATTGCGGACGAAAGAAATTCAGTTCTCGGTATATTGGATCTTTCCAAATCATCGAGCGTATTGTGCTAAGTGGTGTGCTGTATAGCTTTACCTTTTGTATTGTCCAATCTACGTGATATGTTTCACGTATTCCAATCGAGGAAGTACCTTTCCAGTCCCTGTCGACCGTTGAGTTGGAATAATTGATCTTTGACTGATGCGTCATTTCAGTCTTATCCAAGTCATATCATAGAATGTAGAGAGAAGATGCTTGGACGAGAACAACTCCAATTGTTAAGTGGTTGGGATGGTTCTTCGGTCTAGGAAGCTATGGGGGATTGGAGAACGAGATGCGAAATAGATATTCGTATTTGTTCTCTTGAGGTATGTTTGTTCAATTTTGAGGACAAAATTTTTCAAGTTGGGGTGATTGTAACATCCCTAATTTCGTTAATTTCGAATTAAGAAATTAACGAGTGATTTATTACTCGAGTAGGTAATAAATCAAGTCACGAATATTAGGTTGTCACGAAAGCAATTTATAATTGCTAGAGTATATAATTTAAAATGCATAATTGAGTGGAAATTAGAAAACTAGGGGTATTTTTTAGTCTTTATACCACTCACATTAAATGAGCTCTAAGACACCAAAAATATCCAAATGCTCTCTCATTCCACACTTGAGTGAATAAATAAAGGGAAAGTAGAAAGAGAAAGAAGAAAGAAAGAAACAGAGAGAGAGAGAAAGAGAGGACCCGAGAGAGAGAGAGGAAGAAGAAAAGAGGGGAATGGATCTTCATGGATTCTCAATGGTTGTAAGTAATTTTTATGTCATCCTTCTCCATTTTTCAAGACCTATCTATTGATACTAATTTTATACCCTATTGCTTCATCTTTCTCAAATCACCATTGATGACCCATTAGAGCTCAAGGTTGAAGAAAATGAAGTTTGGTGATTTGGAAGCTAGCTTAAGGTTTGGGAAGCTCAAGTTAGGGTTTTGAATGCTTGGGTTTGGTTTTGGAAGCTTAGGAGTGTTTGCCCTTGCTGTTTGGTTCGTGGAGCGTAGAAGGAGGAGAGGGTCGAGAGCTGCTTTTTTTTTCAATTGGGAGTTGTTTGGGAGCTTTTGGATCGGTTTCGGTTGAGTTCGTGAAGTTTCAGAATCGTGAGCTTCGTAAACTTCCGGTTTTTCATGATTTTCATCACGATAGGTGAGTTTTACTCGCTTAGGGTTTTGTTTTATGTTGTGTTGACTGATTGATTTACGTGGTTGTCGAAATTGCTCGCGTTTACGTAGAATTTTGAGTCGCGAAAACCGCAAATTTGGTCTCGAACTCGCTGTTTTAGAAAATCTGGACACAGCTACGGTTTCCTTAGAACTGGACTGTTTGGTTAATCCAAAAATTATGTTTCTGATTGTTTTTGAAAATAGACTTCACGCCGGTCGTTTTGGCACTGGTTTCGTTAAATTTGGAGTTGTGTAGCTCAAGTTATGAGTGTCTCAAGTTATGTCAAATTTCTGAAATCAAACTGTGTATAGGTTCAGTTTTTCAGGTCTTGAGTTCTCAATTGAACTCCATTTTAAATAATTCTTGTTTCGTTGGAAAGTAGACAAAAAGTCCTTCGAAATAGGCACAAGAATCACTTGATTTGACTGTGTATTGAGAGAGAACAATTAGTTACAAGTTTCACTTTTGTAACAGTAACGATTTTGCACCAGCCACATTGTTTTAGCCATAACTCTTTGAATACTTGTCATATCAGTGTGGGACTTGAACCATTGGAAAATAGACAAAATTATCTACACATTAGGCACTGGTTTGGATGGTTTTGGTTAGAAATTGAATAAGTTATGCTCATTCAAAAACTGCACAGAGATGCTGTCCAGAATACATTCGGTTTAGGACCGGTTGAACGAGTTCGGGATGAGTTCGTGAAGTTTCGGAATCGTGAGCTTCGTAAACTTCCGGTTTTTCGTGATTTTCATCACGATAGGTGAGTTTTACTCACGTTTAGGGAATTTTAAATATTGTTTTGTGTTACGTTTGAATGATTTCAAAATTCGGAGTTTCGCAAATTTTCGAGTCAAAAACGGTATTTTACAAAAACATTACGCGTGTTGGAAATTTAAAAAGAAACCATATTATTTTGATTGTTGAATTCTTGTGCTGGATTGGGATTAAACAGGTAAATGTATTATTTTGGGATGTCCATATTTCAGAGGAAGCTCTGCCGAATTTTGGTTAGAACTTTTGATACATATCCAAAGTGGTTTTGAATTAAGCGGTTAAAGTTATGAATATTTCGAAAAACCGTCAAACCTAGAATACGTGTGGGAACCAAATGTTTTATAACTTAAATGTTGATTGGATTGATTTCATGAATTCATTGATATTATAACTTATCATAGAATGAGTTATGGTTGTATATATGGAAAGTAATTGAACAAAATGTTTCATTTCTTATATGATTGGCTAGGGATGATATAAATCATCTAAACCTAACCATGGTCTTGATTTATGCAAATTACATAAAATTGTAATAACAACGCTCACAGAAATGCTTTGTGCAATTCGTTATGTTACGATATATAAATATATCGAGTCGAGGTGACGACCTCCATACGTTTAGTATACTAGGAGAGGGAAGTCATGCGCCCTGGTCCTAGGCCCCCATATTAAAATTAAAGCTATCCGCCTTTAAGAGTTGTACACTTATTGGCTATGTTGGGGTTCTCCCATGCTTCCTTGTGTTGTTGGTGATGTACTAGAATTGATAAAACTTTAAAATGCGTATATTGTGATTTTGTCACTCAAGCTTCTTTAGGTTGTTGGTGACATGTCACAAGTGATTAATAAAGAGGATAGTACATAGTCATCAAGAATCGGACTATGGACTCATATGTAATTCATTTATCGGATTACACATGATTGATTATATATTGTAATTCTTTTTGAATTACTAATTATGGTTTTATAAATGGACCGAGTGATAGGTAAGGGGTAACGGTAAGACTCACTGAGACAAGTTGTCTCACCCTACAAATGTTGTTGTTTTTCAGAGAAACGGGGAAAGAATATCCTTTATGGCTCGAGTGGATGGAGAGCTCGAGAAGGAAATTGAAGATGTAGTTCTTCTAGTTTTACTTATGTTTACCCTTGTTATCTTTGTATTCGATGTATATAACTTGAATTAATTCTAAGTTATGTATCGTTTCCGCTATTCTTGTAAAGATTGTAAATCTAAGCAGGAAATGTATCTCTGATGTATGCTAAATAGGTACACTTTAGTATTTCTACTAGATAGAAATATGAGGGTGTTACATTCAACAACAAGATAAAATCAAAACAAATTAATGAACACATTATCACTTAACAAGTATCAACAGATAGTCCCCAACAAGATACTTATATTATACTAACATGAAGTTTGTAACTAAGTCTTTGAATTTTATTATCTTACACATTTTCCTAAATGTTATTTAATTGATACAATCTAATGTCCTTAATAGTCAATTAGAGTCTAATTAGTCTCTTTTGGTATAGACAAATGAATTATTCAATGTTTTTGAAAAAATATTTTTATAAGTTAAGGCATGGTTATTAATGTAAATTAAATACAAATAAATATGTGCAACACACAAATGTAACCTTTTAATATTATGCGGTCCGTGTTGGTTTTTTCTTTCTGTAAAAGTGCGTTGTTATCTCACGGAGTCAAAGTGGGGGAAAACCCTATATCTAGTCCTATAAATACATCTTGAGATAAGGCTAGAAAGGCATAGTCTCAATTTCGAAGATCTCGCGTGCGCAGTCGATGGCGGCGTTTTGATTCATTGCATTTTTTTAAACAAGGGAATCACAGTTGAGAGAGTTGGATGGAGATCCTTGATCTTCCATTGTCTATCTAAACTGTGTTCCCTTGATTAAAGAAATTTGGTGGATCATTTTTCCATCGTTGTTTTGTTTCCTATGTTGTTGAAATTTTGACTTGATGGTATGGTATTCAACTATGTATTTTGGTATGAATCCAATTTTATTATTTTGTTGTGAACACCTTATCAATCTTGTTTTTAAGCATTTGTTTAGCTTTTAGTTCTTTCGTATGTTTGCGATGAATATGTACTCAATCGCTCTATTGTTTCTTTCCCATTACCCCTAATTTTGATTGGAATTTGATGTTTACTCCGATGTTTTGATAGAGATTTGATTTCAATGTCGTTTGAGTGTGTCGTCTCTCTCTGTGTGTGTCTTTCCATCTCTGTCTCATTTAGGGAACCAATGAAACTTCATTGTTCTCTTCACATCATTCTTACGATTCGATAAAGAGAAATCATTTGTAAAAAAATGAACACTTTTGAAATCCAAAAATTCTACTTTTTTGTTATATGAGGACATAAACTAATTTTTTTGTGTGTAAATAATGAATATAAAAATATCTTTTCTCTATACCCTTTCACAATGAAACTTTATATTTTTTTTTGCTCATAAGTAAATATTACTCTTTTATAATATATTTTGTTGATCCCATAAGCTGCTTATTTACAACTCCTAAAACTAATTTTTGTTAAAGTTATTTTTTTAAAATAATTCATCACCTAATATTTTTGTAATTTTAGTTTTTTTCTTTACAAATCATCCATCCAAGTACAACACACAATTTTCCTTAATCCGGAAGATAATTGGAAAAAATGACGTGAAATGGAAAATCAAACATGAAATAAATAATTATTAAGATATTTTATCATAAGTATTGAATTTCAGAATTTCAAAGAATAACAAATACTAAATCTCTTTAAAAAAATTAATGCTTTAAAAATCATTAAACTATTTCTATTTTTAAAATCTCTGAATCATAATAAAAAAATATCAAATAGTTATATTTACTTATTTGAAGAATATGAATTTGGTAAATTTGGCTTAAGTTCATAAAATTTTTTAGGTACTAATTAATTAAAACAATTTTCACAATTAAATTTTTCAAGTACCCACAATAATCATTTAAAGAGAATACAAATCAATTAAAAACCTAAAACTTATCATGAAATCCAACACAACAATTCTAATATCATTGAAATCTCATCAAACATTCTTAAAAACCTAATTCTAGTAAGGATTTCCAAAGGTTCCTAGAGATGCAAGGCCAGACATGCACTTTCTAATACATATTCAAAATCAAAACAAGTATGAATATATCTTCAACAACAAGATAAAACCAACACAAATTAATGAACACATTATAACTTAACAAGTATCAATAGATAGTCCCCAACAAGATACTTATATTATACTAACATGAATTTTGTAACTAAGTCTTTGAATTTTATTATCTTACACATTTTCCAAAATGTTATTTAATTGATACAATCTAATGTCCTTAATAGTCAATTAGAGTCTAATTAGTCTCTTTTGGTATAGACAAATGAATTATTCAATGTTTTTGAAAAAATATTTTTATAAGTTAAGGCATGGTTATTAATGTAAATTAAATACAAATAAATATGTGCAACACACAAATCTAACCTTTTAATATTATGCGGTCCGTGTTGGTTTTTTCTTTCTGTAAAAGTGCGTTGTTATCTCACGGAGTCAAAGTGGGGGAAAACCCTATATCTAGTCCTATAAATACATCTTGAGATAAGGCTAGAAAGGCATAGTCTCAATTTCGAAGATCTCGCGGCGGCGAGTCGATGGCGGCGTTTTGATTCATTGCATTTTTTTAAACAAGGGAATCACAGTTGAGAGAGTTGGATGGAGATCCTTGATCTTCCATTGTCTATCTAAACTGTGTTCCCTTGATTAAAGAAATTTGGTGGATCATTTTTCCATCGTTGTTTTGTTTCCTATGTTGTTGAAATTTTGACTTGATGGTATGGTATTCAACTATGTATTTTGGTATGAATCCAATTTTATTATTTTGTTGTGAACACCTTATCAATCTTGTTTTTAAGCATTTGTTTAGCTTTTAGTTCTTTCGTATGTTTGCGATGAATATGTACTCAATCGCTCTATTGTTTCTTTCCCATTACCCCTAATTTTGATTGGAATTTGATGTTTACTCCGATGTTTTGATAGAGATTTGATTTCAATGTCGTTTGAGTGTGTCGTCTCTCTCTGTGTGTGTCTTTCCATCTCTGTCTCATTTAGGGAACCAATGAAACTTCATTGTTCTCTTCACATCATTCTTACGATTCGATAAAGAGAAATCTGTTTGTAAAAAAAATGAACACTTTTGAAATCCAAAAATTCTACTTTTTTGTTATATGAGGACATAAACTAATTTTTTTGTGTGTAAATAATGAATATAAAAATATCTTTTCTCTATACCCTTTCACAATGAAACTTTATATTTTTTTTTGCTCATAAGTAAATATTACTCTTTTTATAATATATTTTGTTGATCCCATAAGCCTGCTTATTTACAACTCCTAAAACTAATTTTTGTTAAAGTTATTTTTTTAAAATAATTCATCACCTAATATTTTTGTAATTTTAGTTTTTTTCTTTACAAATCATCCATCCAAGTACAACACACAATTTTCCTTAATCCGGAAGATAATTGGAAAAAATGACGTGAAATGGAAAATCAAACATGAAATAAATAATTATTAAGATATTTTATCATAAGTATTGAATTTCAGAATTTCAAAGAATAACAAATACTAAATCTCTTTAAAAAAATTAATGCTTTAAAAATCATTAAACTATTTCTATTTTTAAAATCTACAAATCATAATAAAAAATATCAAATAGTTATATTTACTTATTTGAAGAATATGAATTTGGTAAATTTGGCTTAAGTTCATAAAATTTTTAGGTACTAATTAATTAAAACAATTTTCACAATTAAATTTTTCAAGTACCCACAATAATCATTTAAAGAGAATACAAATCAATTAAAAACCTAAAACTTATCATGAAATCCAACACAACAATTCTAATATCATTGAAATCTCATCAAACATTCTTAAAAACCTAATTCTAGTAAGGATTTCCAAAGGTTCCTAGAGATGCAAGGCCAGACATGCACTTTCTAATACATATTCAAAATCAAAACAAGTATGAATAGATCTTCAACAACAAGATAAAATCAAAACAAATTAATGAACACATTATCACTTAACAAGTATCAACAGATAGTCCCCAACAAGATACTTATATTATACTAACATGAAGTTTGTAACTAAGTCTTTGAATTTTATTATCTTACACATTTTCCTAAATGTTATTTAATTGATACAATCTAATGTCCTTAATAGTCAATTAGAGTCTAATTAGTATAGACAAATGAATTATTCAATGTTTTTGAAAAAATATTTTTATAAGTAAAGGCATGGTTATTAATGTAAATTAAATACAAATAAATATGTGCAACACACAAATGTAACCTTTTAATATTATGCGGTCCGTGTTGGTTTTTTCTTTCCGTAAAAGTTCGTCGTTATCTAACGGAGTCAAAGTGGTGGAAAAACCCTATATCTAGTCCTATAAAAACATCTTGAGATAAGGCTAGAAAGGCATAGTCTCAATTTCGAAGATCTCGCGGCGGCGAGTCGATGGCGGCGTTTTGATTCATTGCATTTTTTTAATCAAGGGAATCACAGTTGAGAGAGTTGGATGGAGATCCCTGATCTTCCATTGTCTATCTAAACTGTGTTCCCTTGATTAAAAAAATTTGGTGGATCACCAGTTTATTTTGCCATCGTTGTTTTGTTTTCTATGTTGTTGAAATTTTGACTTGATGGTATGGTATTCAACTATGTATTTTAATATGAATCCAATTTTATTATTTTGTTGTGAACACCTTATCAATCTTGTTTTTAAGCATTTGTTTAGCTTTTAGTTCTTTCGTATGTTTGCGATGAATATGTACTCAATCGCTCTATTGTTTCTTTCCCATTACCCCTAATTTTGATTGGAATTTGATGTTTACTCCGATGTTTTGATAGAGATTTGATTTCAATGTCGTTTGAGTGTGTCGTCTCTCTCTGTGTGTGTCTTTCCATCTCTGCCTCATTTAGGAAACCAATGAAATTTCATTGTTCTCTTACATCATTCTTACGATTCGATCTGAGAGAAAATCTTTTGTAGTAAAAAATGAACACTTGTGAATGCCAAAAATTCTACTTTTTTGTTATATGAGGACATAAACTAAATTTTTTTTGTCCAAATAATGAATATAAAAATATCTTTTCTCTATACCCTTTTACAATGAAACTTTATATTTTGTTTTTTTGATCATAAGTATTTATTACTCTTTTTATAATATATTTTGTTGTTTCTATAAGCCTGCTTATTTACAACTCCTAAAACTAATTTTTGTTAAAGTTATTTTTTTAAAATAATTCATCACCTAATATTTTTGTAATTTTAGTTTTTTTCCTTACAAATCATCCATCCAATATTAAATCTCTTTCAAAAAATTTAATTCTTTAAAAAATCATTAAACTATTTCTATTTATAAAATCTACAATCATAATAAAATAATATCAAATAGTTATATTTACTTATTTGAAGAATATGAATTTGGTAAATTTGGCTTAAGTTCATAAAATTTTTTAGGCAATAATTAATTAAAACATTTTTCACAATTACATTTTACAAGTACCCACAATAATCATTTAAAGAGAATACAAATCAATTAAAAACCTAAAACATATCATGAAATCCAACACAACAATTCTAATATCATTGAAATCTCATCAAACATTCTTAAAAACCTAATTCTAGTAAGGATTTCCAAAGGTTCCAAGAGATGCAAGGCCAGACATGCACTTTCTAATACATATTCAAAATCAAAACAAGTATGAATATATCTTCAACAACAAGATAAAACCAACACAAATTAATGAACACATTATAACTTAACAAGTATCAACAGATAGTCCCCCAACAAGATACTTATATTATACTAACATGAAGTTTGTAACTAAGTCTTTGAATTTTATTATCTTACACATTTTCCTAAATGTTATTTAATTGATACAATCTAATGTCCTTAATAGTCAATTAGAGTCTAATTAGTCTCTTTTGGTATAGACAAATGAATTATTCAATGTTTTTGAAAAAATATTTTTATAAGTTAAGGCATGGTTATTAATGTAAATTAAATACAAATAAATATGTGCAACACACAAATGTAACCTTTTAATATTATGCGGTCCGTGTTGGTTTTTTCTTTCTGTAAAAGTGCGTTGTTATCTCACGGAGTCAAAGTGGGGGAAAAACCCTATATCTAGTCCTATAAATACATCTTGAGATAAGGCTAGAAAGGCATAGTCTCAATTTCAAGATCTCATGTGCGTCGAGTCGATGGCGGCGTTTTGATTTATTGCATTTTTTTTAAACAAGGGAATCACAGTTGAGAGAGTTGCATGGAGATCCTTGATCTTCCATTGTCTATCTAAACTGTGTTCCCTTGATTAAAGAAATTTGGTGGATCATTTTTCCATCGTTGTTTTGTTTTCTATGTTGTTGAAGTTTTGACTTGATGGTATGGTATTCAACTATGTATTTTGGTATGAATCCAATTTTATTATTTTGTTGTGAACACCTTATCATACTTGTTTTTAAGCATTTGTTTAGCTTTTAGTTCTTTCGTATGTTTGCGATGAATATGTACTCAATCGCTCTATTGTTTCTTTCCCATTACCCCTAATTTTGATTGGAATTTGATGTTTACTCCGATGTTTTGATAGAGATTTGATTTCAATGTCGTTTGAGTGTGTCGTCTCTCTCATGTGTGTCTTTTCCATCTCTGTCTCATTTAGGGAACCAATGAAACTTCATTGTTCTCTTCACATCATTCTTACGATTCGATAAAGAGAAATCTGTTTGTAAAAAAAAATGAACACTTTTGAATGCCAAAAATTCTACTTTTTTGTTATATGAGGACATAAACTAAATTTTTTTTGTGTAAATAATGAATATAAAAATATCTTTTCTCTATACCCTTTCACAATGAAACTTTATATTTTTTTTTGCTCATAAGTAAATATTACTCTTTTTATAATATATTTTGTTGATCCCATAAGCCTGCTTATTTACAACTCCTAAAACTAATTTTTGTTAAAGTTATTTTTTTAAAATAATTCATCACCTAATATTTTTGTAATTTTAGTTTTTTTCTTTACAAATCATCCATCCAAGTACAACACACAATTTTCCTTAATCCGGAAGATAATTGGAAAAAATGACGTGAAATGGAAAATCAAACATGAAATAAATAATTATTAAGATATTTTATCATAAGTATTGAATTTCAGAATTTCAAAGAATAACAAATACTAAATCTCTTTAAAAAAAATTAATGCTTTAAAAATTCATTAAACTATTTCTATTTTTAAAATCTACAGTCATAATAAAAAAATATCAAATAGTTATATTTACTTATTTGAAGAATATGAATTTGGTAAATTTGGCTTAAGTTCATAAAATTTTTTAGGTACTAATTAATTAAAACAATTTTCACAATTAAATTTTTCAAGTACCCACAATAATCATTTAAAGAGAATACAAATCAATTAAAAACCTAAAACTTATCATGAAATCCAACACAACAATTCTAATATCATTGAAATCTCATCAAACATTCTTAAAAACCTAATTCTAGTAAGGATTTCCAAAGGTTCCTAGAGATGCAAGGCCAGACATGCACTTTCTAATACATATTCAAAATCAAAACAAGTATGAATAGATCTTCAACAACAAGATAAAATCAAAACAAATTAATGAACACATTATCACTTAACAAGTATCAACAGATAGTCCCCAACAAGATACTTATATTATACTAACACGAAGTTTGTAACTAACTCTTTGAATTTTATTATCTTACACATTTTCCTAAATGTTATTTAATTGATACAATCTAATGTCCTTAATAGTCAATTAGAGTCTAATTAGTATAGACAAATGAATTATTCAATGTTTTTGAAAAAATATTTTTATAAGTAAAGGCATGGTTATTAATGTAAATTAAATACAAATAAATATGTGCAACACACAAATGTAACCTTTTAATATTATGCGGTCCGTGTTGGTTTTTTCTTTCCGTAAAAGTTCGTCGTTATCTAACGGAGTCAAAGTGGTGGAAAAACCCTATATCTAGTCCTATAAATACATCTTGAGATAAGGCTAGAAAGGCATAGTCTCAATTTCAAGATCTCAAGCGGCGAGTCGATGGCGGCGCTTTTGATTCATTGCATTTTTTTAATCAAGGGAATCACAGTTGAGAGAGTTGGATGGAGATCCTCGATCTTCCATTGTCTATCTAAACTGTGTTCCCTTGATTAAAAAAATTTGATGATCACCAGTTTATTTTGCCATCGTTGTTTTGTTTTCTATGTTGTTGAAATTTTGACTTGATGGTATGGTATTCAACTATGTATTTTAATATGAATCCAATTTTATTATTTTGTTGTGAACACCTTATCAATCTTGTTTTTAAGCATTTGTTTAGCTTTTAGTTCTTTCGTATGTTTGCGATGAATATGTACTCAATCGCTCTATTGTTTCTTTCCCATTACCCCTAATTTTGATTGGAATTTGATGTTTACTCCGATGTTTTGATAGAGATTTGATTTCAATGTCGTTTGAGTGTGTCGTCTCTCTCTGTGTGTGTCTTTCCATCTCTGCCTCATTTAGGAAACCAATGAAATTTCATTGTTCTCTTACATCATTCTTACGATTCGATACAGAGAAATCTTTTTGTAGTAAAAAATGAACACTTGTGAATGCCAAAAATTCTACTTTTTTGTTATATGAGGACATAAACTAAATTTTTTTTGTCCAAATTATGAATATAAAAATATCTTTTCTCTATACCCTTTTACAATGAAACTTTATATTTTGTTTTTTTGCTCATAAGTATTTATTACTCTTTTTATAATATATTTTGTTGTTTCTATAAGCCTGCTTATTTACAACTCCTAAAACTAATTTTTGTTAAAGTTATTTTTTTAAAATAATTCATCACCTAATATTTTTGTAATTTTAGTTTTTTTCCTTACAAATCATCCATCCAATATTAAATCTCTTTCAAAAAATTTAATTCTTTAAAAAATCATTAAACTATTTCTATTTATAAAATCTACAATCATAATAAAATAATATCAAATAGTTATATTTACTTATTTGAAGAATATGAATTTGGTAAATTTGGCTTAAGTTCATAAAATTTTTTAGGCAATAATTAATTAAAACATTTTTCACAATTACATTTTACAAGTACCTGTAACACCCTAGTATTTCTAAACAATAGAAATACCAAAACATACAAATTAGCTTACATCAGAGTATAAATTTCCTTGCTTAGATTTACAATCCTTACAAGAATAGCAGAAAACCAATAAATAACTTAAACAAATTTAAGTTATAAACTGATACAAAAATAACAAGGAAAACCTAAAGACAGAAGGAAGACTAAATCTTTAATCTTCTATTCGAGCATGCCACCTACTCGTGCCATACGACCTTCTTCTTTCCCTGTTTATCTGAAAACAACAACATATGATAGGGTGAGATAACATATCTCAGTGAGTCTTACCGCGACCCCTTACCTATCACTCGGTCCATTTATAAAAACATTTATTTACTTCGTGGTTTAACTAATAAACCACGCACATAATCAATTGCACACACAAGCTAACCATCAATCGCACACACACGTGCTAATCACCGATCGCATACACAATGCAAATCCGGTGAATTCATAGCATAACACCGACTGCATACACAATGCTAACCGGTGAACCCCTTTCCAACACATGGAAATTATTTTATGGGGCCTAGGTTGGGGGCATATGACCTCCCCGCCTAGTATGCTAATACAACAGGGTCGTCACCCCAACTCGATATAATTTTTATATCACACCCACATAGGGCCATTTACACATACACGGTATAATTCATATACCGAAACATAACTCAATCATAGCATTATTCGTTATTTCAAAACCACTTTATATTTGCATAAAACTTTCTAACGAAAATTCGGCAGAGTTTCCTCTGTAATACGGACATCCCGAAATAAAATAATCACCTGAAAAAGAACCAGTCCAAACACAGATTTTTGGTTTATAAAACAATAGTTCTCACTCGTGGTCTAAGTCCCGTTTTCAAAAATTTGTAAAGTTAACCAAACGGCTTAAAACACATCCATATATGCTACGGGTGGTCAGAAAAGGATTTAAAAGAAGTTTGAAGCCGAACGGAGCGTCGAAACGAAACATCGGGAATTGGGAACATAGGAACTTCTCAACTTAGGGCCCAATTCCGTTCCGTTTCGTTCTCCGATCGATCCCAAACTGTATTTCAATCCAATTCAACCACGCACATACGCTACACAAGACACGAATATTCCATCCGAGTGCAATACAATTCAACAATCAAAATCATATTGTTTCGTTCTATGTTTCAAATACACGTAATTTACAAAAATACCGCTTTTGACTCGAAATTTCTGAAACTCCAAATTTCAAAACCG
Organism: Oxytropis ochrocephala; assembly: GCA_020916435.1. NCBI lineage: Eukaryota > Viridiplantae > Streptophyta > Magnoliopsida > Fabales > Fabaceae > Oxytropis > Oxytropis ochrocephala. The sequence continues at coordinate 46,590,390 of CM037095.1, read as the reverse complement.
CTTAAACATAACACATAAACACATTTTAAAATTCCCTAACGTGAGTAAAACTCACCTCGTGTGATGAAAATCACACCAAACCAAGCTCTCCGAAGCTCCCAATTTCGAAACTTCACGAACGCGCTCCGGATCCGCTCCAAACCCGGAACCGAACACTCCACATCAGTTGTTGAGCTTCCAATCACCAATACCAAGCTTCAATTTTACTTAAATCTTCCTTTTTCTCCATTTGAGCTTCAAAACCCATTAATGGCGAATTGAAAACGAGTAGAAATTAGGGTGTGAAAGTGGTATCAATAGATAGAGGATGAAAAATGGAAGAGAACGGTATAAGAAGCCCCTTACCTGGTGCTAAATCGAAGGAGATCTTCTCTCCTTTTTCCTTCTCCCCTTCGCGTCTCTCTCTCTCGGTCACTCTCTGTTCCATTTTTTTTTCTTCCAATTCCTTTTCTTTCTCTCACGGTCCCTTTCTTTTTCCTTTTATTCTTTCTTTCACTTATTTCTTTCTTTCTCTCTCCTACTTTACCTTTTCTTCTTTCTTTATTTTCACACAAGTGAGAGATAAGAGTGTATTTGGATATTTTTGGTATCTTAGAGCTCATTTAACATGAGTGGTATAATTCCTAAAATACCCTTAGAGTACTAATTTCCACTCAGTTATGCATTTAAATTATTTTCTCTAGCAATTATAAATTGCTTTCGTAACGACCTCCTATCCGTGACTTGATTTATTACCTATCCGAGTAATAAATCATTCGTTAATTTCTTAATTTGAAATTAACGAAATTAGGGATGTTACAGTACCCACAATAATCATTTAAAGAGAATACAAATCAATTAAAAACCTAAAACATATCATGAAATCCAACACAACAATTCTAATATCATTGAAATCTCATCAAACATTCTTAAAAACCTAATTCTAGTAAGGATTTCCAAAGGTTCCTAGAGATGCAAGGCCAGACATGCACTTTCTAATACATATTCAAAATCAAAACAAGTATGAATATATCTTCAACAACAAGATAAAACCAACACAAATTAATGAACACATTATAACTTAACAAGTATCAACAGATAGTCCCCAACAAGATACTTATATTATACTAACATGAAGTTTGTAACTAAGTCTTTGAATTTTATTATCTTACACATTTTCCTAAATGTTATTTAATTGATACAATCTAATGTCCTTAATAGTCAATTAGAGTCTAATTAGTCTCTTTTGGTATAGACAAATGAATTATTCAATGTTTTTGAAAAAATATTTTTATAAGTTAAGGCATGGTTATTAATGTAAATTAAATACAAATAAATATGTGCAACACACAAATGTAACCTTTTAATATTATGCGGTCCGTGTTGGTTTTTTCTTTCTGTAAAAGTGCGTTGTTATCTCACGGAGTCAAAGTGGGGGAAAAACCCTATATCTAGTCCTATAAATACATCTTGAGATAAGGCTAGAAAGGCATAGTCTCAATTTCGAAGATCTCGCGGCGGCGAGTCGATGGCGGCGTTTTGATTTATTGCATTTTTTTTAAACAAGGGAATCACAGTTGAGAGAGTTGGATGGAGATCCTTGATCTTCCATTGTCTATCTAAACTGTGTTCCCTTGATTAAAGAAATTTGGTGGATCATTTTTCCATCGTTGTTTTGTTTTCTATGTTGTTGAAATTTTGACTTGATGGTATGGTATTCAACTATGTATTTTGGTATGAATCCAATTTTATTATTTTGTTGTGAACACCTTATCATACTTGTTTTTAAGCATTTGTTTAGCTTTTAGTTCTTTCGTATGTTTGCGATGAATATGTACTCAATCGCTCTATTGTTTCTTTCCCATTACCCCTAATTTTGATTGGAATTTGATGTTTACTCCGATATTTTGATAGAGATTTGATTTCAATGTCGTTTGAGTGTGTCGTCTCTCTCTGTGTGTGTCTTTCCATCTCTGTCTCATTTAGGGAACCAATGAAACTTCATTGTTCTCTTCACATCATTCTTACGATTCGATAAAGAGAAATCTGTTTGTAAAAAAAAATGAACACTTTTGAATGCCAAAAATTCTACTTTTTTGTTATATGAGGACATAAACTAAATTTTTTTTGTGTAAATAATAAATATAAAAATATCTTTTCTCTATACCCTTTCACAATGAAACTTTATATTTTTTTTTGCTCATAAGTAAATATTACTCTTTTTATAATATATTTTGTTGATCCCATAAGCCTTGCTTATTTACAACTCCTAAAACTAATTTTTGTTAAAGTTATTTTTTTAAATAATTCATCACCTAATATTTTTGTAATTTTAGTTTTTTCCTTACAAATCATCCATCCAAGTACAACACACAATTTTCCTTAATCCGAAGATAATTGGAAAAAATGACGTGAAATGGAAAATCAAACATGAAATAAATAATTATTAAGATATTTTATCATAAGTATTGAATTTCAGAATTTCAAAGAATAACAAATATTAAATCTCTTTAAAAAAATTAATGCTTTAAAAATCATTAAACTATTTCTATTTTTAAAATCTACAATCATAATAAAAAATATCAAATAGTTATATTTACTTATTTGAAGAATATGAATTTGGTAAATTTGGCTTAAGTTCATAAAATTTTTAGGCACTAATTAATTAAAACAATTTTCACAATTAAATTTTACAAGTACCCACAATAATCATTTAAAGAGAATACAAATCAATTAAAAACCTAAAACTTATCATGAAATCCAACACAACAATTCTAATATCATTGAAATCTCATCAAACATTCTTAAAAACCTAATTCTAGTAAGGATTTCCAAAGGTTCCTAGAGATGCAAGGCCAGACATGCACTTTCTAATACATATTCAAAATCAAAACAAGTATGAATAGATCTTCAACAACAAGATAAAATCAAAACAAATTAATGAACACATTATCACTTAACAAGTATCAACAGATAGTCCCCAACAAGATACTTATATTATACTAACATGAAGTTTGTAACTAAGTCTTTGAATTTTATTATCTTACACATTTTCCTAAATGTTATTTAATTGATACAATCTAATGTCCTTAATAGTCAATTAGAGTCTAATTAGTCTCTTTTGGTATAGACAAATGAATTATTCAATGTTTTTGAAAAATATTTTTATAAGTTAAGGCATGGTTATTAATGTAAATTAAATACAAATAAATATGTGCAACACACAAATGTAACCTTTTAATATTATGCGGTCCGTGTTGGTTTTTTCTTTCTGTAAAAGTGCGTTGTTATCTCACGGAGTCAAAGTGGGGTAAAAACCCTATATCTAGTCCTATAAATACATCTTGAGATAAGGCTAGAAAGGCATAGTATCAATTTCAAAGATCTCGCGGCGGCGAGTCGATGGCGGCGTTTTGATTTATTGCATTTTTTTTAAACAAGGGAATCACAGTTGAGAGAGTTGGATGGAGATCCTTGATCTTCCATTGTCTATCTAAAATGTGTTCCCTTGATTAAAGAAATTTGGTGGATCATTTTTCCATCGTTGTTTTGTTTTCTATGTTGTTGAAATTTTGACTTGATGGTATGGTATTCAACTATGTATTTTGGTATGAATCCAATTTTATTATTTTGTTGTGAACACCTTATCAATCTTGTTTTTAAGCATTTGTTTAGCTTTTAGTTCTTTCGTATGTTTGCGATGAATATGTACTCAATCGCTCTATTGTTTCTTTCCCATTACCCCTAATTTTGATTGGAATTTGATGTTTACTCCGATGTTTTGATAGAGATTTGATTTCAATGTCGTTTGAGTGTGTCGTCTCTCTCTGTGTGTGTCTTTCCATCTCTGTCTCATTTAGGGAACCAATGAAACTTCATTGTTCTCTTCACATCATTCTTACGATTCGATAAAGAGAAATCTGTTTGTAAAAAAAAATGAACACTTTTGAATGCCAAAAATTCTACTTTTTTGTTATATGAGGACATAAACTAAATTTTTTTTGTGTAAATAATGAATATAAAAATATCTTTTCTCTATACCCTTTCACAATGAAACTTTATATTTTTTTTTGCTCATAAGTAAATATTACTCTTTTTATAATATATTTTGTTGATCCCATAAGCCTGCTTATTTACAACTCCTAAAACTAATTTTTGTTAAAGTTATTTTTTTTAAATAATTCATCACCTAATATTTTTGTAATTTTAGTTTTTTTCCTTACAAATCATCCATCCAAGTACAACACACAATTTTCCTTAATCCGGAAGATAATTGGAAAAAATGACGTGAAATGGAAAATCAAACATGAAATAAATAATTATTAAGATATTTTATCATAAGTATTGAATTTCAGAATTTCAAAGAATAACAAATATTAAATCTCTTTAAAAAAAATTAATGCTTTAAAAAATCATTAAACTATTTCTATTTTTAAAATCTACAGATCATAATAAAAAATATCAAATAGTTATATTTACTTATTTGAAGAATATGAATTTGGTAAATTTGGCTTAAGTTCATAAAATTTTTTAGGCACTAATTAAATAAAACAATTTTCACAATTAAATTTTACAAGTACCCACAATAATCATTTAAAGAGAATACAAATCAATTAAAAACCTAAAACTTATCATGAAATCCAACACAACAATTCTAATATCATTGAAATCTCATCAAACATTCTTAAAAACCTAATTCTAGTAAGGATTTCCAAAGGTTCCTAGAGATGCAAGGCCGGACATGCACTTTCTAATACATATTCAAAATCAAAACAAGTATGAATAGATCTTCAACAACAAGATAAAATCAAAACAAATTAATGAACACATTATCACTTAACAAGTATCAACAGATAGTCCCCAACAAGATACTTATATTATACTAACATGAAGTTTGTAACTAAGTCTTTGAATTTTATTATCTTACACATTTTCCTAAATGTTATTTAATTGATACAATCTAATGTCCTTAATAGTCAATTAGAGTCTAATTAGTCTCTTTTGGTATAGACAAATGAATTATTCAATGTTTTTGAAAAAATATTTTTATAAGTTAAGGCATGGTTATTAATGTAAATTAAATACAAATAAATATGTGCAACACACAAATGTAACCTTTTAATATTATGCGGTCCGTGTTGGTTTTTTCTTTCTGTAAAAGTGCGTTGTTATCTCACGGAGTCAAAGTGGGGGAAAAACCCTATATCTAGTCCTATAAATACATCTTGAGATAAGGCTAGAAAGGCATAGTATCAATTTCAAAGATCTCGCGGCGGCGAGTCGATGGCGGCGTTTTGATTTATTGCATTTTTTTTAAACAAGGGAATCACAGTTGAGAGAGTTGGATGGAGATCCTTGATCTTCCATTGTCTATCTAAAATGTGTTCCCTTGATTAAAGAAATTTGGTGGATCATTTTTCCATCGTTGTTTTGTTTTCTATGTTGTTGAAATTTTGACTTGATGGTATGGTATTCAACTATGTATTTTGGTATGAATCCAATTTTATTATTTTGTTGTGAACACCTTATCAATCTTGTTTTTAAGCATTTGTTTAGCTTTTAGTTCTTTCGTATGTTTCATGCGATGAATATGTACTCAATCGCTCTATTGTTTCTTTCCCATTACCCCTAATTTTGATTGGAATTTGATGTTTACTCCGATGTTTTGATAGAGATTTGATTTCAATGTCGTTTGAGTGTGTCGTCTCTCTCTCAGGTGTGTCTTTCCATCTCTGTCTCATTTAGGGAACCAATGAAACTTCATTGTTCTCTTCACATCATTCTTACGATTCGATAAAGAGAAATCTGTTTGTAAAAAAAAATGAACACTTTTGAATGCCAAAAATTCTACTTTTTTGTTATATGAGGACATAAACTAAATTTTTTTTGTGTAAATAATGAATATAAAAATATCTTTTCTCTATACCCTTTCACAATGAAACTTTATATTTTTTTTTGCTCATAAGTAAATATTACTCTTTTATAATATATTTTGTTGATCCCATAAGCCTGCTTATTTACAACTCCTAAAACTAATTTTTGTTAAAGTTATTTTTTTTAAATAATTCATCACCTAATATTTTTGTAATTTTAGTTTTTTTCCTTACAAATCATCCATCCAAGTACAACACACAATTTTCCTTAATCCGGAAGATAATTGGAAAAAATGACGTGAAATGGAAAATCAAACATGAAATAAATAATTATTAAGATATTTTATCATAAGTATTGAATTTCAGAATTTCAAAGAATAACAAATATTAAATCTCTTTAAAAAAAATTAATGCTTTAAAAAATCATTAAACTATTTCTATTTTTAAAATCTACAGTCATAATAAAAAAATATCAAATAGATATATTTACTTATTTGAAGAATATGAATTTGGTAAATTTGGCTTAAGTTCATAAAATTTTTTAGGCACTAATTAATTAAAACAATTTTCACAATTAAATTTTACAAGTACCCACAATAATCATTTAAAGAGAATACAAATCAATTAAAAACCTAAAACTTATCATGAAATCCAACACAACAATTCTAATATCATTGAAATCTCATCAAACATTCTTAAAAACCTAATTCTAGTAAGGATTTCCAAAGGTTCCTAGAGATGCAAGGCCAGACATGCACTTTCTAATACATATTCAAAATCAAAACAAGTATGAATAGATCTTCAACAACAAGATAAAATCAAAACAAATTAATGAACACATTATCACTTAACAAGTATCAACAGATAGTCCCCAACAAGATACTTATATTATACTAACATGAAGTTTGTAACTAAGTCTTTGAATTTTATTATCTTACACATTTTCCTAAATGTTATTTAATTGTTACAATCTAATGTCCTTAATAGTCAATTAGAGTCTAATTAGTCTCTTTTGGTATAGACAAATGAATTATTCAATGTTTTTGAAAAATATTTTTTATAAGTTAAGGCATGGTTATTAATGTAAATTAAATACAAATAAATATGTGCAACACACAAATGTAACCTTTTAATATTATGCGGTCCGTGTTGGTTTTTTCTTTTCTCAAAAAGTGCGTTGTTATCTCACGGAGTCAAAGTGGGGAAAAAACCCTATATCTAGTCCTATAAATACATCTTGAGATAAGGCTAGAAAGGCATAGTATCAATTTCAAAGATCTCGCGGCGGCGAGTCGATGGCGGCGTTTTGATTTATTGCATTTTTTTTAAACAAGGGAATCACAGTTGAGAGAGTTGGATGGAGATCCTTGATCTTCCATTGTCTATCTAAAATGTGTTCCCTTGATTAAAGAAATTTGGTGGATCATTTTTCCATCGTTGTTTTGTTTTCTATGTTGTTGAAATTTTGACTTGATGGTATGGTATTCAACTATGTATTTTGGTATGAATCCAATTTTATTATTTTGTTGTGAACACCTTATCAATCTTGTTTTTGAGCATTTGTTTAGCTTTTAGTTCTTTCGTATGTTTGCGATGAATATGTACTCAATCGCTCTATTGTTTCTTTCCCATTACCCCTAATTTTGATTGGAATTTGATGTTTACTCCGATGTTTTGATAGAGATTTGATTTCAATGTCGTTTGAGTGTGTCGTCTCTCTCTGTGTGTGTCTTTCCATCTCTGTCTCATTTAGGGAACCAATGAAACTTCATTGTTCTCTTCACATCATTCTTACGATTCGATAAAGAGAAATCTGTTTGTAAAAAAAAATGAACACTTTTGAATGCCAAAAATTCTACTTTTTTGTTATATGAGGACATAAACTAAATTTTTTTTGTGTAAATAATGAATATAAAAATATCTTTTCTCTATACCCTTTCACAATGAAACTTTATATTTTTTTGCTCATAAGTAAATATTACTCTTTTTATAATATATTTTGTTGATCCCATAAGCCTGCTTATTTACAACTCCTAAAACTAATTTTTGTTAAAGTTATTTTTTTTAAATAATTCATCACCTAATATTTTTGTAATTTTAGTTTTTTTCCTTACAAATCATCCATCCAAGTACAACACACAATTTTCCTTAATCCGGAAGATAATTGGAAAAAATGACGTGAAATGGAAAATCAAACATGAAATAAATAATTATTAAGATATTTTATCATAAGTATTGAATTTCAGAATTTCAAAGAATAACAAATATTAAATTCTCTTTTAAAAAAATTAATGCTTTAAAAAATCATTAAACTATTTCTATTTTTAAAATCTACAATCATAATAAAAAATATCAAATAGTTATATTTACTTATTTGAAGAATATGAATTTGGTAAATTTGGCTTAAGTTCATAAAATTTTTTAGGCACTAATTAATTAAAACAATTTTCACAATTAAATCTTACAAGTACCCACAATAATCATTTAAAGAGAATACAAATCAATTAAAAACCTAAAACTTATCATGAAATCCAACACAACAATTCTAATATCATTGAAATCTCATCAAACATTCTTAAAAACCTAATTCTAGTAAGGATTTCCAAAGGTTCCTAGAGATGCAAGGCCAGACATGCACTTTCTAATACATATTCAAAATCAAAACAAGTATGAATAGATCTTCAACAACAAGATAAAATCAAAACAAATTAATGAACACATTATCACTTAACAAGTATCAACAGATAGTCCCCAACAAGATACTTATATTATACTAACATGAAGTTTGTAACTGTAACACCCTCATATTTCTATCTAGTAGAAATACTAAAGTGTACCTAATGGCATACATCAGAGTATAAAAAATTTTGTTTCAGATATTGATTTGACCAAAAACTCTCGAATCCAAATCAAAGAGTCGTAAACATAATATAGTCAAAAGTTCAATATCCCAAAACAAGACAACAGCGGAAACGATTACATAACTCAAATACAAATTCAAGTTATAAATCGAATACAAAGATAACAAGGGTAAACATAAGTAAAACTAGAAGAACTACATCTTCAATTTCCTTCTCGAGCACGCCATCCACTCGTGCCATAAATGATCTTTTTTCCCTGTTTCTCTGTAAAACAACATTTGTAGGGTGAGATAACAAATCTCAGTGAGTCTTACCGTGACCCCTTACCTATCACTCGGTCCATTTATAAAACCATAATTAGTAATTCAAAAAGAATTACAACATACAATCAATCATGTGTAATCCGACAACTGAATTACATAAGAGTTCATAGTCCGATTCTTGATGACTATGTACAACTTAAATTGCTTATCTATAGTTCATAGCCCAATTCTTGATGGCTATGCACTATCCTCTTTATTAATCACTTGTGACATGTCACCAACAACCTAAGGAAGCTTGAGTGACAAAATCACAATATACACATTTAAAAGTTTTATCAATTCTAGTACATCACCAACAACACAAGGAAGCATGGATGAACCCCAACATAGCCAATAAGTGTACAACTCTTAAAGGCGGATAGCTTTAATTTTTAACATGGGGGCCTAGGACCGGGCGCATGACTTCCTCTCCTAGTGTACTAACGCATGGAGGTCGTCACCTCAATTCGATATTTCTTATATATCGTGAAACGTGGGCGATTTAGATGAACATAATCATCCCGAGCCAATTATAAATTAAGAAATGGAACATTTTGTTCAATTCACTTTACATATATACAACCATAACTCATTCTATGATAGGTTATAATATCAATGAATTCATGAAATCAATCCAATCAACATTTAAGTTATAAAACATTGGGTTCCTACACGTATTTCTAGGATTTACTGAAATATTCGTAACATTAACCGCTTTAATTCAAAACCACTTTGAAGATGTATCAAAATTTCTAACGAAAATTCGCAGAGTTTCCTCTCAAATATGGACATCCCAAAAAATATTTACTGTATAACCATCCGGACAATTTACAACCACATACATAAATCCCAATCCAAAGACAAGAATTCAACACTCAAAATAATATGGTTTCTTTTAAATTTCCAACACGCGTAATGTTTTTGTAAAATACCGTTTTGACTCGAAAATTTGCGAAACTCAATTTTGAAATCATTCAAACGTAACACAAAATAATATTTAAAATTCCTAAACGTGAGTAAAACTCACCTATCGTGATGAAAATCACGAAATCACCGAGTGTTTCGAATCCAAACACCGAACTAGCTCCAAACTTCACGAACTCAAACCGAACTGCTCCAAAAGCTCCCAAACAGCTCCCAATTGAAAAAAAAGCAGCTCAACCCTCCCCTCCTTCATGCTCCCACGAACCAAACAAAGAAGGGGAAACGCTCCTAAGCTTCCAAATCAAAACCCAAGCATCTAAAACCCTAACTTGAGCTTCCCAAACCTTAAGCTAGCTTCAATATCCACATACAAGCCACCAAATACCCAAAACTCCTCTAATCTTCATCTTTGAGCTTGAATGGGTCTCCCATGGCAAAATGAGATTGAGGAGGAATCGATCAATGAAACTTGTACCAATGGAAAGAGAATTGAAAATGGAGTGGAATGGTGGAGAGATTACTTACTAGCATGGAGGATCCATGGAGATCCATTCACCTCTTCTTCTTCCTCGCTTTCTTCCTCTCTCTCTGGGTCCTCTCTTTTTCTCTCTCTGCTTCTTTCTTTTTCTCTTTTCTTGGTTCCTTCTCTCTTTCTCTCTTTATCTTTCTTACTTTCCCTTTCTTTAAGTGAGGAATAAGAGAGTGTTTGGATATTTTTGGGTCTTGGATCTCATTTAGTGTGAGTGGTATAACGACTAAAATACCCTTAGTGTTCTAATTTCCACTCAGTAATGCATTTAAATTATATACTCAAGCAATTATAATTTGCTTTCGTGACAACCTCATATCCGTGACTTGATTTACTACCTACTTGAGTAATAAATCACTCGTTAATTTCTTAATTCGAAATTAACGAAATTAGGGATGTTACAATCACCCCAACTTGAAAAATTTTGTCCTCAAAATTGAACAAACATACCTTCCAGAAACCAAATACGGATACTCCGTCCGCATATCATCATTCAATCCGCATGAAACCTTCTCGGCCGACAAACCATTCCCAGTCTACTTTAGCAATTGAAATTGTTCGCGTCCGAAGTGTCTTCTCTCTATGTTCTATTATATGACTTGAGTAAGGTTGAATTGACACATTAGTCAAAGATCAATCGTTTCAACTCAACGGTTGGCAAGGATTGGAAAGGTACTTCCTCGATTGGAATACGTGAAACATATCACGTAGATTGGTCAATACAAGAGATAAAGCTATACAGTACACAACTAGCACAATACTCTCGAGGACTGAGTTTCTTCGCCTTGATGAAACTCTTACCATATAGGATCACCAGATTCAAACTCTAGTGATCAACTCAGTTTAACAACATACCCCTTTTTGGCAACTTTGAGCTATCTTCAATTCTCACTATATACACGGAATTTGCCAATTCTTAATCATGAGTTGATAATTCTCCTCATGAGGCTTCTCTTACATGGATGCATCGGTTACCACTTGTTGATGCAACATCATAACCTATCCTAAACCTTCCCGAGGTGTCACTGTATATTTGAAATCCCAGAGACGGTTCCGGAAGAATTTGGATAAGAACAAAAGTCAATCTCTTTTACAACTCTAGAGGAAACGTTCTTCTTAATCGAAATCTCTTTCAAACGGATGACCTTTACAAGTTAGCCGAATGAGTGAAAGAACTACTGCCACTCCTGACTAGGATATCACAAGTCCCAAAAACTTCACTACAGACATCCCAAATATCACACTTCAAAGGTTTAGCATACCACTTCTTCTCTCGGAGTACATTCAGAACAATGTGGAGATGCTGACCATGATCCGCAATGGTCTTAGTGTACATCAAGAAGTTATCAGTGAAAATTTCAACAACTAATCTAAGTACGGGTGGAAAAACTCGGTTCATGTAATCCATGAATACCGCATGAGCATTAGCTAGACTGAAGAGCATCACTACTCACTCGTAATGTCCATATCTAGTATGGAAAGCTGTCTTTAGAATATCTAAAGCCCTAACCTTGAATTTAAAGGTAACCCGACCTTAGACTAATCTTTGAAAACATCACACACTCGAAGTCGATTGAGCAAATCACTTATTCTTGGCAAGGATACTTATCCCTAATAATGACTTTACTCAACTGGAGATAATTCATACACGACCTCCTGCTCCCGTCTTTCTTTTCAACAAGTAACACAAGAGCACCCCAACTTGTAGTAAACTGGGGAACATCACCTTTCGGTTTTATACAGTACTATTAGAACTTCGGGTTAAACTCACATCACTACAGTTGTTCATAATCGACTCACAAGTGGGTAAAGGTTATGTAAAAGTTTCTTGAAAAGTTTGAATATGAAATAATTTTCTTACTTACCCATAGGAGTTTATTTCTTCGCTAACCCGAAATACTAATAAGACGTATCTTCACCTCGCGACTCAGTCTTTGAATTCAATTACTAAATTCGGATGGTCTCACGCAGATGTATGGTTTTTCAGAACCTATAAGTCAACTGACTATTCTCTTGAACTGAGTCTACTATTCATTCACTTAAGTATGAGAAGATCTAAACAATAAAGATCTCCCGCTTGTTACATAACAAATTTTCCCGCTTAAGTTAGACTTACTAGAAAATTCTAAACTTTGTTCCACCATATTGTATTGTTGACTACTCTAGGCGGAACGTGCATATTTGGATTAATCACGGAGTTGAGCTAATTATTATAACATCAAAGAAATAATCAAAATAGAAGGATTCTTCCACTGAGCCAACTGAGTTGGTCCCACAACCCTCCAAACTCCACAATTCTCCAAACATAACCAAAACTCCTAGAGTTACCATTTGGTAAGGAATGTGTCTTGCCTAACAAGAAGTCAGGTGTTTAACACTTGGATGATTCGGTCTCCCTATAGGAAAACACCTCTTCCAGTACTTTAAGTAATTGGAAGTTCTACTCTTGTGGCATAATGGTGAAATGATTTATAGTTATTGGTTTTTAAAACTCTACAGACTGCTGGAAGGCTACAGTTACTAACAACCATTTCCATGAAATAGAACCTTTTAAAGGTACAATGATTATCATTATAAACCGAGTTCTAAGAATCTATTCTTAATGACTGGAAGTCCTTGTCCAACTCTCCGGACCTCTAATGGGTATATGGCCAATAAACACTTTAAGGCTTAACAACTTAAAGTAAGGCAGAAGTACATTTAAGAATACCATTGAACAATTAGTTCAAATCCTTCTCAGATGTGTAGACATTTTCGTTAGCTTTCCAACGCATCCCGGAACATAAAAATTGGAGTTCCGAATTAAAAATTATAAATAAAACAAGTCGGAAAACGCATTTAAAATTTCTCACAGACCAAGATTGGCTTGCTCATAATCCCAATGTAATAATAAGGTTATTTTGGTTACCATAACCTACTAATCTCATCTTGAATGGAACTTGGTTCAGAAACCATAATTGGGAACTGACTCCATCAACGTTTGGTTCTGTAGTCAATACTGAAATTGCTCTACAGCTTACTAGATCGGATTCATGGCATTTCGAAATGTGGCTTTGAGGAAAAGAACCTGATCAATACTTGCAGTTATCTAAAAGAATGTCTCTAACTGCAACATAAGCTGGGGTTTACTCTAACCATAAGGTAAGGTTATCGTAAAACCGTATTTCTGAATGCTCGTTAGATGACTAATCAATGGTCGATTTCGGGTTTCAATTAATCTTAACAGATCTTACGATCATCGCTTTATTATCGCCCCCAAGGCTTTGCTTAATTGTAGTTCCTCTGTAGAACCTACAATAGCTTCCATCGCGATTCTACAATTGCACCGAGTTCATTATTGACCGAACAATAGCCTTAATTTCCTCAAACCAACTTGGCTGCCCATTGCTTGCTTCGAACACCATCCGTAGCCCTCGCTTCCGCTTACGTGCTCGATAAACCGAGAAGGCCAGAATTCTTATGGTTTAGGGTTTGGACATTTTCGGGGCTGAGGCAAATAATTGTCATCATTCTCAGTAACTCATATGAAACATTGAGTGGATCCTGACTCAATACTTCACATAATATACTGAAAGGTTCTGACATTTAATTGTCTAAGTCCCTAGCTGACTCTATCTAACCTTTTGACCACAAGGTCTCTACGTCCGACGAGGCCGAACTGCTTTGATACCAATATGTAACACCCTCATATTTCTATCTAGTAGAAATACTAAAGTGTACCTAATGGCATACATCAGAGTATAAAAAATTTTGTTTCAGATATTGATTTGACCAAAAACTCTCGAATCCAAATCAAAGAGTCGTAAACATAATATAGTCAAAAGTTCAATATCCCAAAACAAGACAACAGCGGAAACGATTACATAACTCAAATACAAATTCAAGTTATAAATCGAATACAAAGATAACAAGGGTAAACATAAGTAAAACTAGAAGAACTACATCTTCAATTTCCTTCTCGAGCACGCCATCCACTCGTGCCATAAATGATCTTTTTCCTGCTTCTCTGTAGAAACAACATTTGTAGGGTGAGATAACAAATCTCGATGAGTCTTACCGTGACCCTTTACCTATCACTCGGTCCATTTATAAAACCATAATTAGTAATTCAAAAAGAATTACAACATACAATCAATCATGTGTAATCCGACAACTGAATTACATAAGAGTTCATAGTCCGATTCTTGATGACTATGTACAACTTAAATTGCTTATCTATAGTTCATAGCCCAATTCTTGATGGCTATGCACTATCCTCTTTATTAATCACTTGTGACATGTCACCAACAACCTAAGGAAGCTTGAGTGACAAAATCACAATATACACATTTAAAAGTTTTATCAATTCTAGTACATCACCAACAACACAAGGAAGCATGGGTGAACCCCAACATAGCCAATAAGTGTACAACTCTTAAAGGCGGATAGCTTTAATTTTTAACATGGGGGCCTAGGACCAGGGCGCATGACTTCCCTCTCCTAGTGTACTAACGCATGGAGGTCGTCACCTCAATTCAATATTTCTTATATATCGTGAAACGTGGGCCGGTTTAGATGAACATAATCATCCCGAGCCAATTATAAATTAAGAAATGGAACATTTTGTTCAATTCACTTTACATATATACAACCATAACTCATTCTATGATAGGTTATAATATCAATGAATTCATGAAATCAATCCAATCAACATTTAAGTTATAAAACATTGGGTTCCCACGCATTTCTCTAGGATTTACGAAATATTCGTAACATTAACCGCTTAATTCAAAACCACTTTGAAGATGTATCAAAATTTCTAACGAAAATTACAGAGTTTCCTCCGAAATATGGACATCCCAAAAAATATTTACTGTATAACCAAATCCGGACAATTTACAACCACATACATAAATCCCAATCCAAAGACAAGAATTCAACACTCAAAATAATATGGTTTCTTTTAAATTTCCAACACGCGTAATGTTTTTGTAAAATACCGCTTTTGACTCGAAAATTTATAAACTCAATTTTGAAATCATTCAAACGTAACACAAAATAATATTTAAAATTCCCTAAACGTGAGTAAAACTCACCTATCGTGATGAAAATCACGAAATACCGAGTGTGTTCCGAATCCGAACACCGAACTAGCTCAAAACTTCACGAACTCAAACCGAACTGCTCCAAAAGCTCCCAAACAGCTCCCAATTGAAAAAAAAACAGCAGCTCAACCCTCCTCCTCCTTCGCTCCACGAACCAAACAAAGAAGGGGAAACGCTCCTAAGCTTCCAAATCAAAACCCAAGCATCTAAAACCCTAACTTGAGCTTCCCAAACCTTAAGCTAGCTTCAATATCCACATACAAGCCACCAATACCCAAAACTCCTCTAATCTTCATCTTTGAGCTTGAGCGGGTCTCCCATGGCAAAATGAGATTGAGGAGGAATCGATCAATGAAACTTGTACCAATGGAAAGAGAATTGAAAATGGAGTGGAATGGTGGAGAGATTACTTACTAGCATGGAGGATCCATGGAGATCCATTCACCTCTTCTTCTTCCTCGTTTCTTCCTCTCTCTCGGGTCCTCTCTTTTTCTCTCTCTGTTTCTTTCTTTTTCTCTTTTCTTCGGTTCCTTCTCTCTTTCTCTCTTTATCTTTCTTACTTTCCCTTTCTTTAAGTGAGGAATAAGAGAGTGTTTGGATATTTTTGGGTCTTGGATCTCATTTAGTGTGAGTGGTATAACGACTAAAATACCCTTAGTGTTCTAATTTCCACTCAGTAATGCATTTAAATTATATACTCAAGCAATTATAATTTGCTTTCGTGACAACCTCATATCCGTGACTTGATTTACTACCTACTTGAGTAATAAATCACTCGTTAATTTCTTAATTCGAAATTAACGAAATTAGGGATGTTACAGTAACTAAGTCTTTGAATTTTATTATCTTACACATTTTCCTAAATGTTATTTAATTGATACAATCTAATGTCCTTAATAGTCAATTAGAGTCTAATTAGTCTCTTTTGGTATAGACTGTAACCCCCATTTCTACCCGGTAATTTAAATCAAAAATCAGAGTATACAAAAATCTTTTCTGGTCATCTTTTAGTTTAGTGTGTTATAAAATAGTGAACTGATTGACTATGGGATTACTCAGGTAACTGATACTACTTGCAATAGGTATTGACCTCCTTTGCAAGGCTCTCAATGATGCCTTGTAAATACACCAAATAAAGAAATTACGACCTTAGTGGCGAACCACAATTTAGCCATAGTCATTCAAAGACACTAATAGTATAACATAAATCATTTTTACTAATGGAGTGTTACGCTCCTCTCTCAAAAAACTCAACGATCGGTTCGAGAAACATGCATAGATACATAACACCATACAACACGTGGGGTAAAATCTCGTGTCAAGCAAATGAAACAAACTACATCTCAAAGTAATACTCAAGAATCTCAAAACAAATACATATAAGGCTCAACAAGGAGCAACACAAGCAATAATAGTCTAAACCCCAACCCCTAGGTGCTACGTATCGAGCGGACCGACTCGGGAGTAGTGAAGGTAGAAAGCCCTCACTCCCGACTACACCGTGGTAAATAACAACGAAAAGGGGTGAGTCTCGAACTATATAATAAAAGTGATAATAAGCAATATATAATCATAGTTTACAAAGATACTCAAACACACCAACCATCAATCAACAATATTCATGCACTAATGGGAATGTATGCAATGTAAGTATGCATGTGGTACCATTTGCCCTCCCAAGATTCTCATCAATAATGGAGTCCTCATGACTGCCCTCCCGGCCGCCCTCGAGCTTCACAATCTTTTATAAACTCTACGATCAGCAGACAAATGTATGCATGAGACTCCATGTACATCACAAACGCAATTTCAAATGCGACTTCAATACACCCATTAACTCTTACCTCAGTGTTAATCTCATTTTATAGCCCTCCTGGCTTGGCCCTCCGGCCCATGCCCCCATGGCATGCTCAATCACCTCATTATAAACTCTCAACACCATTAATCCATGAATACCGCATGAGCATTAGCTAGACTGAAGAGCATCACTACTCACTCGTAATGTCCATATCTAGTATGGAAAGCTGTCTTTAGAATATCTAAAGCCCTAACCTTGAATTTAAAGGTAACCCGACCTTAGACTAATCTTTGAAAACACTGTTGCACCTCGAAGCTGATTGAGCAAATCACTTATTCTTGGCAAGGATACTTATCCCTAATAATGACTTTACTCAACTGGAGATAATTCATACACGACCTCCTGCTCCCGTCTTTCTTTTCAACAAGTAACACAAGAGCACCCCAACTTGTAGTAAACTGGGGAACATCACCTTTCGGTTTTATACAGTACTATTAGAACTTCGGGTTAAACTCTGTCACTACAGTGTTCATAACTGACTCACAAGTGGGTAAAGGTTATGTAAAAGTTTCTTGAAAAGTTTGAATATGAAATAATTTTCTTACTTACCCATAGGAGTTTATTTCTTCGCTAACCCGAAATACTAAGAAGACGTATCTTCACCTCGCGACTCAGTCTTTGAATTCAATTACTAAATTCGGATGGTCTCACGCAGATGTATGGTTTTTCAGAACCTATAAGTCAACTGACTATTCTCTTGAACTGAGTCTACTATTCATTCACTTAAGTATGAGAAGATCTAAACAATAAAGATCTCCCGCTTGTTACATAACAGCTTTCCCAGTTAAGTTAGACTTACTAGAAAATTCTAAACTTTGTTCCACCATATTGTATTGTTGACTACTCTAGGCGGAACGTGCATATTTGGATTAATCACGGAGTTGAGCTAATTATTATAACATCAAAGAAATAATCAAAATAGAAGGATTCTTCCACTGAGCCAACTGAGTTGGTCCCACAACCCTCCAAACTCCACAATTCTCCAAACATAACCAAAACTCCTAGAGTTACCATTTGGTAAGGAATGTGTCTTGCCTAACAAGAAGTCAGGTGTTTAACACTTGGATGATTCGGTCTCCCTATAGGAAAACACCTCTTCCAGTACTTTAAGTAATTGGAAGTTCTACTCTTGTGGCATAATGGTGAAATGGTTTATAGTTATTGGTTTTTAAAACTCTACTGATTCTTTGGAAGGCTACAGTTACTAACAACCATTTCCATGAAATAGAACCTTTTAAAGGTACAATGATTATCATTATAAACCGAGTTCTAAGAATCTATTCTTAATGACTGGAAGTCCTTGTCCAACTCTCCGGACCTCTAATGGGTATATGGCCAATAAACACTTTAAGGCTTAACAACTTAAAGTAAGGCAGAAGTACATTTAAGAATACCATTGAACAATTAGTTCAAATCCTTCTCAGATGTGTAGACATTTTCGTTAGCTTTCCAACGCATCCCGGAACATAAAAATTGGAGTTCCGAATTAAAAATTATAAATAAAACAAGTCGGAAAACTGACGAAAATTTCTCACAGACCAAGATTGGCTTGCTCATAATCCCAATGTAATAATAAGGTTATTTTGGTTACCATAACCTACTAATCTCATCTTGAATGGAACTTGGTTCAGAAACCATAATTGGGAACTGACTCCATCAACGTTTGGTTCTGTAGTCAATACTGAAATTGCTCTACAGCTTACTAGATCGGATTCATGGCATTTCGAAATGTGGCTTTGAGGAAAAGAACCTGATCAATACTTGCAGTTATCTAAAAGAATGTCTCTAACTGCAACATAAGCTGGGGTTTACTCTAACCATAAGGTAAGGTTATCGTAAAACCGTATTTCGGTAACTGTTAGACTGACTAATCAATGGTCAGGATTTCGGGGTTTCAATTAATCTTAACAGATCTTACGATACTGGCTTTATTACTGCCCAAAGGCTTTGCTTAATTGTAGTTCCCTGTAGAACCTACAATAGCTTCCACTGCGATTCTACAATTGCACCGAGTTCATTGACTGAACAGTCGCCCTTAATTTCCTCAAACCAACTTGGCTGCCCATTGCTTGCTTCGAACACCATCTGTAGCCCTGCGCTTCGCTTACGTGCTCGATAAACCGAGAAGGCGAAATTCCTATGGTTTAGGGTTTGGACATTTTCGAGTGAGGCAAATAATTGTCATCATTCTCGATGAACTCATATGAAACATTGAGTGGATCCTGACCCAATACTTCACATAATATACTGAAAGGTTCTGACATTTAATTGTCTAAGTCCCTAGCTGACTCTATCTAACCTTTTGACCACAAGGTCTCTACGTCCGACGAGGCTGAACTGCTTTGATACCAATATGTAACACCCTCATATTTCTATCTAGTAGAAATACTAAAGTGTACCTAATGGCATACATCAGAGTATAAAAAATTTTGTTTCAGATATTGATTTGACCAAAAACTCTCGAATCCAAATCAAAGAGTCGTAAACATAATATAGTCAAAAGTTCAATATCCCAAAACAAGACAACAGCGGAAACGATTACATAACTCAAATACAAATTCAAGTTATAAATCGAATACAAAGATAACAAGGGTAAACATAAGTAAAACTAGAAGAACTACATCTTCAATTTCCTTCTCGAGCACGCCATCCACTCGTGCCATAAATGATCTTTTTTCCCTGTTTCTCTGTAAAACAACATTTGTAGGGTGAGATAACAAATCTCAGTGAGTCTTACCGTGACCCCTTACCTATCACTCGGTCCATTTATAAAACCATAATTAGTAATTCAAAAGAATTACAACATACAATCAATCATGTGTAATCCGACAAATTTGAATTACATAAGAGTTCATAGTCCGATTCTTGATGACTATGTACAACTTAAATTGCTTATCTATAGTTCATAGCCCAATTCCCGATGGCTATGCACTATCCTCTTTATTAATCACTTGTGACATGTCACCAACAACCTAAGGAAGCTTGGTGACAAAATCACAATATACACATTTAAAAGTTTTATCAATTCTAGTACATCACCAACAACACAAGGAAGCATGGGTGAACCCCAACATAGCCAATAAGTGTACAACTCTTAAAGGCGGATAGCTTTAATTTTTAACATGGGGGCCTAGGACCGGGGGCGCATGACTTCCTCTCCTAGTGTACTAACGCATGGAGGTCGTCACCTCAATTCAATATTTCTTATATATCGTGAAACGTGGGCGGTTTAGATGAACATAATCATCCCGAGCCAATTATAAATTAAGAAATGGAACATTTTGTTCAATTCACTTTACATATATACAACCATAACTCATTCTATGATAGGTTATAATATCAATGAATTCATGAAATCAATCCAATCAACATTTAAGTTATAAAACATTGGGTTCCCACACGTACTCTAGGATTTACTGAAATATTCGTAACATTAACCGCTTAATTCAAAACCACTTTGAAGATGTATCAAAATTTCTAACGAAAATTCGCGAGTTTCCTCCGAAATATGGACATCCCAAAAAAATATTTACTGTATAACCACCCGGACAATTTACAACCACATACATAAATCCCAATCCAAAGACAAGAATTCAACACTCAAAATAATATGGTTTCTTTTTAAATTTCCAACACGCGTAATGTTTTTGTAAAATACCGTTTTTGACTCGAAAATTTGCGAAACTCTGAATTTTGAAATCATTCAAACGTAACACAAAATAATATTTAAAATTCCCTAAACGTGAGTAAAACTCACCTATCGTGATGAAAATCACGAAATACCGAGTGTTTCCGAATCCGAAACACCGAACTAGCTCCGAAACTTCACGAACTCAAACCGAACCGTTCCAAAAGCTCCCAAACAGCTCCCAATTGAAAAAAAACAGCAGCTCAACCCTCCCCTCCTTCTCCTGTTCCACGAACCAAACAGCAAGGGGAAACGCTCCTAAGCTTCCAAATCCGAAACCCAAGCATCTAAAACCCTAACTTGAGCTTCCCAAACCTTAAGCTAGCTTCAATATCCACATACAAGCCACCAAATACCCAAAACTCCTCTAATCTTCATCTTTGAGCTTGAGCGGGTCTCCCATGGCAAAATGAGATTGAGGAGGAATCAGTCAATGAAACTT
This sequence comes from Oxytropis ochrocephala, assembly GCA_020916435.1. NCBI lineage: Eukaryota > Viridiplantae > Streptophyta > Magnoliopsida > Fabales > Fabaceae > Oxytropis > Oxytropis ochrocephala. The sequence continues at coordinate 46,568,850 of CM037095.1, read as the reverse complement.
GTACCAATGGAAAGAGAATTGAAAATGGAGTGGAATGGTGGAGAGATTACTTACTAGCATGGAGGATCCATGGAGATCCATTCACCTCTTCTTCTTCCTCGTTTCTTCCTCTCTCTCTCTGGTCCTCTCTTTTCTCTCTCTCTGCTTTCTTTCTTTTTCTCTTTTCTTGGTTCCTTCTCTCTTTCTCTCTTTATCTTTCTTACTTTCCCTTTCTTTAAGTGAGGAATAAGAGAGTGTTTGGATATTTTTGGGTCTTGGATCTCATTTAGTGTGAGTGGTATAACGACTAAAATACCCTTAGTGTTCTAATTTCCACTCAGTAATGCATTTAAATTATATACTCAAGCAATTATAATTTGCTTTCGTGACAACCTCATATCCGTGACTTGATTTACTACCTACTTGAGTAATAAATCACTCGTTAATTTCTTAATTCAAATTAACGAAATTAGGATGTTACAAATAACTAAGTCTTTGAATTTTATTATCTTACACATTTTCCTAAATGTTATTTAATTGATACAATCTAATGTCCTTAATAGTCAATTAGAGTCTAATTAGTCTCTTTTGGTATAGACTGTAACACCCCATTTCTACCCGGTAATTTAAATCAAAAATCGTGAGTATACAAAAATCTTTTCTCGGTCATCTTTTAGTTTAGTGTGTTATAAAATAGTGAACTGATTGACTATGGGATTACTCGGTAATCGATACTACTTGCAGCAATGTATTGACCTCCTTTGCAAGGCTCTCGATGATGCCCTTGTAAATACACCAAATGAAAGAAATTACGACCTTAGTGGCGAACCACAATTTAGCCATAGTCATTCAGCACACTAATAGTATAACATAAATCATTTTTACTAATGGAGTGTTACGCTCCTCTCTCAAAAACTCAACAGTCAGTTCAGAAACATGCATAGATACATAACACCATACAACACGTGGGGTAAAATCTCGTGTCAAGCAAATGAAACAAACTACATCTCAAAGTAATACTCAAAGAATCTCAAAACAAATACATATAAGGCTCAACAAGGAGCAACACAAGCAATAACAGTCTAAACCCCAACCCCTAGGTGCTACGTATCAGAGCAGACCGACTCGGGGAGTAGTGAAGGTAGAAAGCCCTCACTCCTGACTACCTGTGGTAAATAACAACAGAAAGGGTGAGTCTCGAACTATATAATAAAAGTGATAATAAGCAATATATAATCATAGTTTACAGCATACTCAAACACACCAACCATCAATCAACAATATTCATGCACTAATGGGAATGTATGCAATGTAAGTATGCATGTGGTACCATTTGCCCTCCCAAGATTCTCATCAATAATGGAGTCCTCATGACTCGCCCCCTCGGCCGCCTCGGAGCTTCACAATCTTTTTATAAACTCTACGATCATGACCAAATGTATGCATGAGACTCCATGTACATCACAAACGCAATTTCAAACAAATTTCAATACACCCATTAACTCTTACCTCGGTGTTAATCTCATTTTATAGCCCTCCTGGCTTGGCCTCCGCCCCCATGCCCCCATGGCATGCTCAATCACCTCATTATAAACTCTCAACACCATTAAGTCCCAAGGACTAATCTCCTCTAGAGTACCCAAACTCACTCGGGGACCTAACCACCATTTAGGACCAAAACAATCATCTAGGGACCAAACTGTCACCTAGGGACCAAAACAAAGACCCTCTTAGGCACTTGGCAAAAGCACTAGGCGCCATTTTCCCCACATTCTCGCGCCCGGTGCAACACAAAGACTAGGCACCGTAAACTCGATTTTGGCGCCCGTGGCAACCCACCCACCGGGCGCCACTTTTCTAGCAATCTGCGCCCCACAGGCAACACGCACTCCTGACACAAACTCGAACATACGCTTTGAGACACAAACTAAGACACGTGCAGCAGACTAGGCGCCTGGGCAAAGATTTAGCGCCCCCACTGACCAGCTCACCCAACACTTTCAAACCAAAAACCACCCGAGCCAAAATGTTTAAAAATGAATTTGGACAGTAAATACAAAATTTGGCACAAATGAAATATGCCTAGAAAAGTAAGTTTCACTCCCGGACCCAAAACACACCCAAAATCACCCCACCGAGACATTTTTAAAATAAGACACATGAATCGAAACCACTCGAGCCAAAACACTTAAAATTGAAAGTTGGCGGTGAACACAAAATTTGGCACGAGGAAATATGTTCGAAATACAAGTTTCACTCCCGTGGCCCCAAAACACACACAAAACAAGCCCCACCGGACATTTTCAAAATAACACCCGCAACTGAAAACCACTCCAAGCCAAAACACTTAAAATTGAAAGTTGGCGGTGAATACAAAATTTGGCACGAGAAAATGTGTTCGAAATACAAGTTTCACTCCCGGCCCCAAAATACCCACATTCTCGCGCCTGACAACAACACACTCACACCCGATCCATCAAGCTACGGTGACACAGCGCCATTCTCAGGCACCACAGGGCAAGATTTGGCGCCCATCATCGGCACACGCGCACTCCAAAGACACAAGCGGTGGCACAGGCGCCATTTTCCCAAAGAATGTGGCGCCACGGCGAACATTCCCTGCACAAACTCTCAATTCACTGTGAATGCGATACGTGGCGCCAGAATCCTAGCATCTTGGCGCCCCAAACCCCAAAATTCCAATTTTCTCAAAATCTTCCAAATCAATTCACTCAATAATTCTTCTAACACTCCTAATCTCATAATCAAACAACCAATTGCATGCTCAAATCATCAATCACATCAAAATCACAAAATCATATATTACAAAACCCTAACTCAAGCTCTAAATCGATTTCACCAAGGAATTCATCAATTTCAAGACATCAAATCATCATATAATCATCAATTAACGTAAAACAGCCCCTATGATATACATATAACCCATTATCTCCTCTATTATAGAGTGAGACTCCCCTTACCTCGAATTAACCGTAGAAAAGGATCCTTGTGAGTCACCTACGAAACCCAGCAACAATCCAAGCGTTTTCCTCCTCTTTTCACGATCAAAGTCTCCTTCTCTACTCTCCCTAAGCGCCGCGCAGCTCCTCCCTCTCTTCTCCTTTCTTTTCTTTTTCGTTTACTTCTCACAAGTGAGAATTGATACCTAATTTGGGTATATAAACATTGGGCCATGCGCTTTTGGGCCCTTTTTACACCCCTTCTCCATTTCTTCCACCATCCCCTTCAATTAAAATAAATTACTAAATTATAAACACCGTATTATAATTTAATATAATTAGAAAAATAGTGCAACACTTTAAATAATTTAATCAATTGCTTAATTAAATTATTTGGGGTGTTACATAGACAAATGAATTATTCAATGTTTTTGAAAAAATATTTTTATAAGTAAAGGCATGGTTATTAATGTAAATTAAATACAAATAAATATGTGCAACACACAAATGTAACCTTTTAATATTATGCGGTCCGTGTTGGTTTTTTCTTTCCGTAAAAGTTCGTCGTTATCTAACGGAGTCAAAGTGGTGGAAAAACCCTATATCTAGTCCTATAAATACATCTTGAGATAAGGCTAGAAAGGCATAGTCTCAATTTCGAAGACCTCGCGGCGGCGAGTCGATGGCGGCGTTTTGATTCATTGCATTTTTTTAATCAAGGGAATCACAGTTGAGAGAGTTGGATGGAGATCCTTGATCTTCCATTGTCTATCTAAACTGTGTTCCCTTGATTAAAAAAATTTGGTGGATCACCAGTTTATTTTGCCATCGTTGTTTTGTTTTCTATGTTGTTGAAATTTTGACTTGATGGTATGGTATTCAACTATGTATTTTAATATGAATCCAATTTTATTATTTTGTTGTGAACACCTTATCAATCTTGTTTTTAAGCATTTGTTTAGCTTTTAGTTCTTTCGTATGTTTCATGATGAATATGTACTCAATCGCTCTATTTTTTCTTTCCCATTACCCCTAATTTTGATTGGAATTTGATGTTTACTCCGATGTTTTGATAGAGATTTGATTTCAATGTCGTTTGAGTGTGTCGTCTCTCTCTGTGTGTGTCTTTCCATCTCTGCCTCATTTAGGGAACCAATGAAATTTCATTGTTCTCTTACATCATTCTTACGATTCGATACAGATAAATCTTTTGGTAGTAAAAAATGAACACTTGTGAATGCCAAAAATTCTACTTTTTTGTTATATGAGGACATAAACTAAATTTTTTTTGTTCAAATAATGAATATAAAAATATCTTTTCTCTATACCCTTTTACAATGAAACTTTATATTTTGTTTTTTTGCTCATAAGTATATATTACTCTTTTTATAATATATTTTGTTGTTTCTATAAGCCTGCTTATTTACAACTCCTAAAATTAATTTTTGTTAAAGTTATTTTTTTAAAATAATTCATCACCTAATATTTTTGTAATTTTAGTTTTTTTCCTTACAAATCATCCATCCAAATACAATACACAATTTTCCTTAATCCGGAAGATAATTGGAAAAAATGACGTGAAATGTAAAATCAAACATGAAATAAATAATTATTAAGATATTTTATCATAAGTATTGAATTTCAGAATTTCAAAGAATAACAAATATTAAATCTCTTTCAAAAAAAAATTAATGCTTTAAAAAATCATTAAACTATTTCTATTTATAAAATCTACAGTCATAATAAAAAAATATCAAATAGTTATATTTACTTATTTGAAGAATATGAATTTGGTTAATTTGGCTTAAATTCATAAAAAAATTTAGGCACTAATTAATTAAAACAATTTTCACAATTAAATTTTACAAGTACCCACAATAATCATTTAAAGAGAATACAAATCAATTAAAAACCTAAAACTTATCATGAAATCCAACACAACAATTCTAATATCATTGAAATCTCATCAAACAATCTTAAAAACCTAATTCTAGTAAGGATTTCCAAAGGTTCCTAGAGATGCAAGGCCAGACATGCACTTTCTAATACATATTCACAATCAAAACAAGTATGAATAGATCTTCAACAACAAGATAAAATCAAAACAAATTAATGAACACATTATCACTTAACAAGTATCAATAGATAGTCCCCAACAAGATACTTATATTATACTAACATGAAGTTTGTAACTAAGTCTTTGAATTTTATTATCTTACCCATTTTCCTAAATGTTATTTAATTGATACAATCTAATGTCCTTAATAGTCAATTAGAGTCTAATTAGTCTCTTTTGGTATAGACAAATGAATTATTCAATGTTTTTGAAAAAATATTTTTATAAGTTAAGGCATGGTTATTAATGTAAATTAAATACAAATAAATATGTGCAACACACAAATGTAACCTTTTAATATTATGCGATCCGTGTTGGTTTTTTCTTTCCGTAAAAGTGTGTCGTTATCTCACGCAGTCAAAGTTGGGGAAAAACCCTATATCTAGTCCTATAAATACATCTTGAGATAAGGCTAGAAAGGCATAGTCTCAATTTCAAGATCTCACATGTGAGTCGATGGCGGCGGCGTGGATCGTGATTTATTTTGCCATCGTTGTTTTGTTTTCTATTTTGTTGAAATTTAGACTTGATGGTATGGTATTCAACTATGTATTTTCGTATGAATCCAATTTTATTATTTTGTTGTGAACACCTTATCAATCTTGTTTTTAAGCATTTGTTTAGCTTTTAGTTCTTTCGTATGTTTTATGATGAATATGTACTCAATCGCTCTATTGTTTCTTTCCCATTACCCCTAATTTTGATTGGAATTTGATGTTTACTCCGATGTTTTGATAGAGATTTGATTTCAATGTCGCTTGAGTGTGTCGTCTCTCTCTGTGTGTATCTTTCCATCTCTGTCTCATTTAGGGAACCAATGAAACTTCATTGTTCTCTTCACATCATTCTTACGATTCGATAAAGAGAAATCGGTTTGTAAAAAAATGAACACTTATGAATGCCAAAAATTCTACTTTTTGTTATATGAGGACATAAACTAAATTTTTTTGTCTAAATAATGAATATAAAAATATCTTTTCTCTATACCCTTTCACAATGAAACTTTATATTTTTTTTTTTGCTCATAAGTAAATATTACTCTTTTTATAATATATTTTGTTGATCCCATAAGCCTTGCTTATTTACAACTCCTAAAACTAATTTTTGTTAAAGTTATTTTTTAAAATAATTCATCACCTAATATTTTTGTAATTTTAGTTTTTTCCTTACAAATCATCCATCCAAGTACAACACACAATTTTCCTTAATCCGGAAGATAATTTGAAAAAATGACGTGAAATGGAAAATCAAACATGAAATAAATAATTATTAATATATTTTATCATAAGTATTGAATTTCAGAATTTCAAAGAATAAAAATATTAAATCTCTTTAAAAAAATTAATGCTTTAAAAATCATTAAACTATTTCTATTTATAAAATCTACAAATCATAATAAAAAAATATCAAATAGTTATATTTACTTATTTGAAGAATATGAATTTGGTAAATTTGGCTTAAGTTCATAAAATTTTTAGGCACTAATTAATTAAAACAATTTTCACAATTAAATTTTACAAGTACCCACAATAATCATTTAAAGAGAATACAAATCAATTAAAAACCTAAAACTTATCATGAAATCCAACACAACAATTCTAATATCATTGAAATCTCATCAAACATTCTTAAAAACCTAATTCTAGTAAGGATTTCCAAAGGTTCCTAGAGATGCAAGGCCAGACATGCACTTTCTAATACATATTCACAATCAAAACAAGTATGAATAGATCTTCAACAACAAGATAAAATCAAAACAAATTAATGAACACATTATCACTTAACAAGTATCAATAGATAGTCCCCAACAAGATACTTATATTATACTAACACGAAGTTTGTAACTAAGTCTTTGAATTTTATTATCTTACACATTTTCCTAAATGTTATTTAATTGATACAATCTAATGTCCTTAATAGTCAATTAGAGTCTAATTAGTCTCTTTTGGTATAGACAAATGAATTTAAGCCAAATTAAGGCATGGTTATTAATGTAAATTAAATACAAATAAATATGTGCAACACACAAATGTAACCTTTTAATATTATGCGATCCGTGTTGGTTTTTTCTTTCCGTAAAAGTGTGTCGTTATCTCACGGAGTCAAAGTTGGGGAAACACCCTATATCTAGTCCTATAAATACATCTTGAGATAAGGCTAGAAAGGCATAGTCTCAATTTCGAAGATCTCGCGGCGGCGAGTCGATGGCGGCGTGTGGATCACCAGTTTATTTTGCCATCGTTGTTTTGTTTTCTATTTTGTTGAAATTTAGACTTGATGGTATGGTATTCAACTATGTATTTTCGTATGAATCCAATTTTATTATTTTGTTGTGAACATGTTACCTCAAAATTTCGACAGTACATTAAATGAAGCTTTAAATGGGGTTGACTTCACATTTAATATTGTTCTGGGGACCACAGGTCAATATTTAAGTCAATACACCATAAATTCGACAGGAAAGTTATACAAGTGCTGGCAATGCAAGTGAGCTTCGACAAGCCTAGCTCTCAAAGCTATGAAGTAAGCAAGGCAAGAAACCTTCGACAAGAGAAGGTTCAAATCTTCGACAAAGCTGGGTTCAACACTTCGTCAAACGGTTGACAATGAGTTTGTCGAAATGCAAAGAGCAACAGTTAGTGGGCGGTTACTTCTCCTTGTTTTTAGGGGGCAGTTATTCTTTCTTCCCACGATTGTTTCCAAGAGTATAAATACTCTTTTGTAATAGGAAATCAGGGTCACCACATTTCACAAGAACTCTGAGAAACTCAACTTCCAAACTAAAGCGAAATACGAGTGAAACAGATACATTGTACGTGTTGGTGAACCATCTTTTCTTTCACTTAATGCAATATTTACTTTCTCTTTACATTTGTTGCATTTACTGCTTTTACTTTGCTTTCAATTTATTTCTTTCTATCATTTACTGTTCTTACATACGTCAAAAACACAAAACTTAGAGGCAATTGTCAAAGAGATTTTCTAGTTTGATCTCACAATCTCAATATTGAAAACTAGTGATTGTTTGCTAAAAACACCAGCAAACAAATTGGCACGCCTAGTGGGACCTTTGCCATTAATTTTGTGTTTTCAGTCAGTGTATGTATTTGTATGCACTTGAGGAGTGGTAGAATGGTACGCACCAATTCTAATAACGCCTCTAGTTCTAGCCCTGTGGTGTCACAAGGGCAAGGAACAACAATAGATTCTGTAAGTGTCAGCGTTGGAAATGTTGCAGGGACAATGGCCCCAGTAACATCAATAACCGTTCCCACGATGTCGATGGCCAATGTTGGGTCGACACAATCTATGTCTTTGCCACAGAGTATAGGACTTCCTTCTAGTCCTTATATGGCAACAGAAACGCTTTAGAGACACGCTTTCGAACATGAGTCTACCACCATACCCTTTTGGGGTATATGGCATGCCTCTTTGGAATGCCACATGTTTCGACCTTTTCTCCTTCGCATGTTTCTTCTGAGGGTGCACTTGGTCGAAATCCTACTGCATTAACCAATGCGTCCTTGTTGGCATTAAGACAACAAGTAGACGAAAGTAATCATGATATGGTTAATATGTTAACCCAACAAATTGGTACTGTTTTTAATCCATTGATTCAGAACACCAATACAAGTTACCAAATGTTAGCAAACCAAATGGGTAGGATTGCAGATTTCTTTGGGGCTCCTACGGGAAATAATAGGCAAGTACCCAATTGTGGGAATAATGCGCCTAATACCCCACAGAGATCGATTCTCGTCGAAGCCCAAGCGGTTGTAGGCGAACAACAAGGGATGGGAAACCATGTCCCTGAAGTAGTTATGGTAAATCGAAACCAAAACGCTGATGAAGTTGTTCGACAAGTGCAACGAAATAACGTTTGTGCTCAAGATAACATAGCCACTTTGGTAGAAACCATAATGGCACAAAATGGCCTTAACATAGGTTTACATAGGCCTAATTTCATATCACCACTATGTGAATATGTGTTGCAAGCAGAATTGCCAAGAGGTTGGAAAATTCCCAAGTTTACTAAGTTTTGGGGTGATACCAATGAGTCTACTGTCGAACACATTGCCCGTTACATGACTGAGGCAGGGGATATAGCCCAAAATGAGAATTTGAAAATGAAATATTTTCCAAATTCTCTAACTAAAAATGCCTTTACATGGTTCACCACTTTACCCCCTGGTTCTACATGGGCCAGTCGAAGATTAGTCTTAAAGAATTGGCCAGCGTTCGACGTAAAGTGCCTGAAGCTATTGATGATTATTTAAATAGATTCAGGCTACTAAAGGCTAGGTGTTTTACACAAGTGCCTGAGCATGAGCTTGTCGAAATGGCTGCAGGTGGCCTTGATTATTCAATTCGAAAGAAATTGGATACTTCTCATTTGAGAGATATGACCCAATTAGCCGATAGAGTTCGACAAGTTGAAAGGCTTAAAGAGGAAAAGGCTAGAGTGAATAAATACAATAAGAAAGAAAACTCAGTTGGGTTTCATAAAAAAGAGAAAATAGCCTATGTCGATGAGGAATTCGACTTCGCATTTGGTGATGTTGAATCGAGGAAATAGATGTGGCGAACTTAAGCCCGGTCCTCCTTATTCCTCAGAAACTATTAAGGCCTGCAAATGGGAATAACCCAAGAGAGCCTAAAAATGATAGATTTGTGCCTAAAACATACACTTTTGATGTTACTAAATGTGATGAAATCTTTGATTTGTTAGTAACTGATGGCCAAATAATAGTGCCAAATGGCCTGAAAGTACCTCCTCTCGAACAGAGGAAGAAAAAGGGTTACTGTAAGTTTCATAATTTTTTGGGACATACAACTAACCGTTGTGTACTTTTCAGGGACATAGTTCAAAAAGCGATCGAAGAAGGAAGACTCAAATTTGGTGATAAAAAGAACAAAGCTCCAATGCAGATTGACGCTGATCCACTCCATCAGGCAGAAGCCCTGTATGCAGAGCCAATTGAAATGAATATAAGCATGGTTGATGCAAAGATAGTGGGTTCTCCTAAACCTGTCAAACCTTCTCTGAGACAAAGCTCAAGAGTGTGGTACAAATGGGTGATACTGTGCAAAAGATTACTCGGAGGAGTATGACGAAAAATGCAGGTTTGTGTACCCCCAAAGTGAAGAGGAATTGATAGACTTCCTCAATAGGTGCAAGTCGAAAAACTCGAGGTAATGCTATGCCCCGGATGTAGTGTTTGTCTTCGACAAGGAAGCAAACAAGAGTGTTGAAGGCAACGGGTTCGACAACCTCTGAAAAGAAAATGGCTAGACAAAAGGCCAAATTTTAGTTTCAAGAGAGGAGACCTTCCTTATAAAGTTAAGGGTTCGAACAGACCTTCGACAAGCAAGCCACAATCTGCTGGTAAGAATACAACCAAGAAAGAATTTGTGTTGTCAGCTTCTGCCAAATCGTTTGTTCCAAGGGCAAGCCTTCCAAACGAAAAGTGGATACATGCTGGTTGTAAACACTACAGGGATGATGTGCCACAGGCTGAAGTTGTAAAGCCAAATGCAGGTGAGGCTGCAAAATATAATTACAGAAATAATTATAAAGGAAAGAATCCTATGACCAAGACCCAATGGCGTCGGTTTCAACGCTCGAAGAAGAAAGCAACACTTGTTGCCAATGAGCAAACGCCAGGAAGTTCGAAAACGGCTAAGAATATGACTTCCAAAGCTGTGGGGACTACAAAAGTGAACATAGGTGCTGCCAACCAAGTGAAGGTTGGAAATAAGGCCAAGGGTAAATCTATTGTAATAGAAAAACCAAGGAGGCCTGCAATGGAGAGAATTTTTCCTCCACTGTCATCTTTGAAGAAGAAAAGTGCTGAATTCGACATGGATGAGGACATAACTTCAGATTTTGAAGATTCTGAAGCTAGTTTTGATGTCATTTGTAACGTGGTATCTATTCTACCAAGTGAATATGATGTCCTCACAGTCCCAAATGATGTTGAAGAGAACTTCACTGAAGATATGGCTAACCATAAGCCAGTTTGTTACTATGTGATGAACAACGGCTGTGTCGAAGAAGAAATGGCCACTTTCGAGAGGCCAGACGAAGGCATGCAACACCACTTGAAGCCTCTATATGTGCAAGCCAAAGTCAATGGCGTGGGTATCAACAAAATACTGGTGGATGGAGGTCTTGCGATGAAACCCGATGCCTCAAGCATTCTTTGAAAAAACCATAGGGATGTTCGACACAGACCTTAAGCCTCATAACATTGTGTTAACTAATTATGAGGGCAAATCTGGCCGGTCTTTGGGGGCCGTCGAAGTGGAGATAGTGGTAGGAACTGTCAAAAGAACCATTATGTTTTTTGTCATAGCTTCTAAGGCAAGCTATAATCTGCTCCTTGGTAGAGAGTGGATACATGGAGTAGGTGTTGTGCCTTCAAGCCTACACCAGAAATTGGTGATGTGGAAGGATGATGGTCTCGTGGAATATGTTGAAGCAGACCAAAGCTACTTCCTTGCTGATGTGAACAATGTCACCAAGGAGAATTTTGAAAAACAAATGGCGAATATTGCGCCATGCACATCTTCCAGTCAGGCATACATCTCATCTGACAATGTGCTTTCCTCTGTTCGTTTGTACCCAATACATGGTTTTGTTTGGGAAAGGGAAGTGATGGAAGATGCAAGTGTCTATCCTGAGGGTGTTCTACCTCCAACAGGATGGGATACTTCGACTCTTAGAAGGTTCTAGATGTCGGTTACCCAACGCATGGGATAGAATTACGGCTTATATGGCCGAGAATAAAGTAAAAGCGGCTTTGGAAGCGAAATAATTCAACCAACAATGGTACGCCGAAGCCATAGCTTCATCTGAAGAAAATGGTGAAGTCATAGATGACAAACTTGATCGCATTTATGATGATGAACCATTGGGTTTTGAAAACGACCACAGAGATTCGACAAAGCGCATGCAAGCTCAAGACCCAGTGGAAGAGGTGGACTTGGGAGATGGCTTAGTCAAAAGGTCAACATATATTAGTGCACACCTTGATGTCGCCTTCAAAACCCAAGTTATTTCAACACATTGCGAGTTCAAAGATTGCTTTGCTTGGGAATACAACGAAATGCAGGTTGAGTCGAAGTAGTAGAACTACAAATACCTATTCGACCGGGAAGAAACCAGTAAAGCAAACACCAAGAAGATTTGCTCCTCAGATATTGGCTAAAATCAAAGAAGAAATCGAAAGGTTGTTCAAGAGCAAATTCATCAGAATCGCGGTATGTCGATTGGTTAGCTAATATTGTTCGATAGAATGAAGAAAAATGGAAAACTTAGAGTTTGCGTAGACTTTAGGGATCTAAATAATGCAACACCTAAAGATGAATATGCTATGCCCAGAAGCGTAAATGCTAATAGATTCAAAGAAGAGGATTTGATTATCTCGAGATGCTAGATGGCTATTCAGGGTATAATCAAATCTTTATTCTTTGAAGAGGGCGTGTCAAAACAAATTTTTCGATGTCCAGGGGCATTAGGTGTTTATGAATGGGTAGTAATGCCCTTTGGTTTAAAAAATGCTGGTGCCACCTATCAAAGAGCAATGAATTCCATGTTTCATGATTTCATTGATGATTTTATGCAAATATACATAGATGATGTGGTGGTTAAGTCATCCTCAGAAATTGGTCATTTAGACCATCTTCGACGTTCTTTTGAACGAATGAGGAAATATGGATTGAAAATGAATCTAACCAAATGTGCTTTCGTATATGCGTGCGGTGAATTCTTGGGTTTTGTAGTACACAAGAAAGGCATAGAGATCAACCAAAATAAGACTAAAGCAATTATGGAAACGAAGGCTCCTTCGACCAAGAAAGAACTTCAGTCATTGCTAGGAAAAATCAATTTCCTTAGAAGATTCATCTCAAATCTAAAAGGCAAAACACAAGCTTTTTCGCCATTGTTGAGGCGAAGAAAGAAGATGAATTCAAGTGGGAGCAAGTTCATCAAGAAGCTTTTGATGCAATTAAGTCTTATTTAATGAAACCACCAATTTTATTGCCTGTTATTAGAAACAAGATGCTAAAATTGTATATAGCTGCTTCTGATAACACAATAGGTAGCATGTTAGCACAAGAGGATGATAATGGTTTCGAAAGAGCCATTTATTACCTTAGTAGGGTTTTGATTGATCTTTGAAACAAGGTATAGTCCAATAGAAAAATTATGCCTTTGCTTGTATTTCTCTTGTACGAAATTAAAGCAATATATAAAGTCAGCAGATGTTTATGTTTATTCCCATTTTGATGTTATTAAACATATGTTATCAAAACCAATGTTGCATAGTAGAATTGGTAAATGGGTTTTAGCGTTGTTAGAATATAACTTAACTTATCAGCCCCTTAAATCAATCAAAGGACAAGTGGTTGCTGATTTCATAGTAGACCATTCTGTTGTCGAATATGAGATACATTCGTTAAACATACGTCCTTGGAAACTATACTTCGACGGCTCAAGCCATAAAAATGGAGTGGGTATTGGGATCTTAATTATTTCTCCAGAAAATATTCCAACGAAGTATAAGTTTAAAATTCGAGACTCTTGCTCCAATAATGAAGCTGAGTATGAGGCTCTAATAGTAGGCCTTAAAATTCTACTTGAATTGGGGCGAGTCATGTCAAGTAAAAGGTGATTCTCAACTAGTTGTCAAACAATTGACAAAAGAATATAAATGCATCAGTGAACACCTTATCAAGTATTTCGTTGTTGCCAACACTTTGTTAAAAAGGTTTACATGTGTACACCTAGAACATTTACCACGAATTGAAAATCACGTGGCAAATGAGTTGGCACAAATTGCCTCAGGCTACAAAGTATCAAAGCAAAGCTTAGAAGAGTTAATTGAGATAAAAGATAAATTAATCTCGGAAGATTTTCTTTACAATGATGCTTCTTCAACGTTATTGTCAACACCAAAAATTGGGGGGGCAATAAATACAAATGAAGTACGCGTCGAAAAACGCCACATTTTTATGATATTGATTTAGCGTAAATTTTTGCTATTGACAATATGGTTGATGATGATTGGCGTAAGCCTATTGTAGAAGAGTATTTGCAAAACCCTACAGAAACACTAATAAAAGGTGAAGTCTGAGCTCTGAGCTATGTGTTAATTGGAAACGAATTGTTCCAAAGAAACTCCTGAAGGGGTACTATTAAAATGTCTTAGTGAAAATGAGGCATACTTAGCAGTTTCTAATACGCATAGTGGAGCATGTGGTTCACATCAGGTAGGCCATAAAATGAAATGGTTGTTATTTCGACAAGGAATGTACTGGCCAACCATTTTGAAAGATTGTATAGAGTTTGCTAAAGGTTGCCAAGAATGCCAAAAGCATGCTGAAATACAACATGTGCCTGCAAATGAATTACATTCTATAGTGAAACCTTGGCCATTTAGAGGTTGGGCTTTGGATGTGATTGGAGAAATAAAACCAACTTCGTCAAAAGGTCATAGATACATTCTGGTAGGAATTGATTACTTTACTAAATGGGTAGAGGCAATACCTTTAGCCAATGTTGATCAAGAAGCAGTAATAAGGTTCATTCAAAATCATATCATTTACAGATATGGAATTCCAGAAACCATTACTACAGACCAAGGCACTGTTTTTACTGGTCGAAAAATGGTAGACTTTGCTGCTAAAATTGGTTTCAAGTTATTGACTTCGACACCATACTATGTAACACCCTAGTATTTCTAATTAAAAGAAATACCAAAACATACAAATTAGCTTACATCAGAGTATAAATTTCCTTGCTTAGATTTACAATCCTTACAAGAATAACAGAAAACCAATAAATAACTTAAACAAATTTAAGTTATAAACGATACAAAAATAACAAGGAAAACCTAAAGACGTAAGGAAGACTAAATCTTTAATCTTCTATTCTAGCACGCCATCTACTCGTGCCATACGACCTTCTTCTTTCCCCTGTTTATCCGAAAACAACAACATATGATAGGGTGAGATAACATATCTCAGTGAGTCTTACCGCGACCCTTTACCTATCACTCGGTCCATTTATAAAAACATTTATTTACTTCGTGGTTTAACTAATAAACCACGCACATAATCAATTGCACACACAATTGCTAACCATCAATCGCACACACACAGTGCTAATCACCGATCGCATACACAATGCAAATCCTTGAATTCATAGCATAACACCGACTGCTGCATACACAATGCTAACCCTGGTGAACCCCATTTCCAACACATGGAAATTATTTTATGGGGCCTAGGTTAGGGGCATATGACCTCCCGCCTAGTATGCTAATACAACAGTGTCGTCACCCGACTCGATATAATTTTTATATCACACCCACATAGGGCCATTTACACATACACGATATAACTCATATACCAACATAACTCAATACATAATATGTTGCAATAACATATTATTACACATACACGCTCCCTAAAAGCCGTCCAGCTTAACATTCAAGTTAGAAAACATTTGGTTCCCACACGTATTTACATTTTCCTGTTTTTCAAATAATCATAATATTAATCGTTATTTCAAAACCATTCTAGATTTGTATCGTAATTTCTAACGAAAATTCGTGAGTTTCCTCTGTAATACTGGACATTCCAAATAATATAATTTACTGTAAAAACCAGTCCGGACATATATTCTAGTTCAACATATATTCCAGTCAATTCACCACATATCAACATATGTAATGACAATTTAACCAAAAAACGTAACCTTTCCGAAAAACGATTTTTTTGACTCAAAAATTAACGAAACCCGACTTTTTCAAAAACTCTTGAACCGAACCTTCAAAATCATATGGTTTCTTTTTCAATTTCCACTACGTGTAATTTTAAGTAAAATACCGTTTTGACTCGAAAATTTACTGAGACTCGAATTTCAAATTATTCAAACATAACACGAAAACAATATTTGAAATTCCCTAACGTGAGTAAAACTCACCTCGAGTGATGAAAATCATACAATACCGAAGCTTGGCGAAATCCCACCGCTCGAACACCACGAACACACTTCGGATCCGTTCCAAAAACTCTCGGACAGCCCCCATCAACCGAAGCTCCCAAAATCACCCCAAACCGAAACCCAACCTTCCAACTCGTGGCTTGAGCTTCCTTCCTCAAAACCGAGCTTCCATTTCGCTCAAATCTCCATTTTTCTCCATTTGAGCTTCAAAAACCCATTAATGGTGAAATGAAAAATATCAAGAATCAGATGATGATTTTAGTATCAATAGATAGATCTCGAAAAATGGAAAAGAATGGTACGAGAATCACTTACAACCGCTGAGTATTCGCGGAGAGTTCCCCTTTCTTCCTCTTCTCTCCCTCTCGCGGCTTCCCTTTCTTTTCTCTCTCTCTCACACATCTGTTTCTCTTCTTTTTTTTTTCTTTCTATTCTTTACTCCTTTCTATCTTTTAAACCGTGGCCCCCCTCTCTCACTTTTTATTCTTTCTTTACTTTTTATTTCACATAAAAAGAGAAAAGAGAGTATTCGGATATTTTTGATATCCTAGAGCTCATTTAACGTGAGTGGTATAAATACTAAAATACCCTTAGAATACTAATTTCCACTCAGTTATGCATTTAAATTATTTCTCTAGCAATTATAAATTGCTTTCGTAACAACATCTGATCCGTGACTTGATTTATTACCTATTCGAGTAATAAATCACTCCTTAATTTCTTAATTTGAAATTAACGAAATTAGGGATGTTACAATCACCCCAACTTGAAAAATTTTGTCCTCAAAATTTGACAAACATACTTCAAGAGAACATATACGAATATCTAATCCGCATATCGTTCTTCAATTCCCACATAACATCATCGGTCGAAAAACGATTACAAACAACTTAAATAATCGTAATTGTTCTCGTCCGAAGTGTCTACTCTCCATGATCTAAGATATTACTTGGATATGGCTTAAATGACGAATTAATCAAAGATCCATCCATTCTAACTCAACGGTTGACGAAATTCTTACAATACAGGATCATCAGATTCAACACTACTGGTTTATTCCTTTTTGCCGACTCAGAGCTATTTCCAATTCTCAAGGCATACACAATAGATCCCTATTTAAAATCATGAGTCGGAGAATCCTTCTCATGAGGCTTCTCTTACGTGAAAGCATAAGCTATCTCTTGTTGATTCAAAGATCAAAACACCGCCTAAACTCTTTCCCAAGCGCCACTGTGCATTTAGAAACCCAGGGACGGATTCAGAAGAATTAGGATTGAAGCGTAAGTCAATCCTCTTACTATTCTAGAAATATTCCTCACAATCGAAATCCCATTCAACCGCCGACCTTTACAAGTTAACCGAATGAGTGGAATAACTCTCGTGAGAATCTTCCGATACCCTACTATACAAACCAATTAGTTTCCCATCCTCTTGTACCCAACCAACACTTTAACCACTGCACCACTTACTTCTGTTACTGACGACGGTTGCTCCAAATCCAATACAACTTTTTCTTTTACAAGGCTCTACTGCTACACCTGATTGGGATACCACATGTTCCCAAAATTTCACTACCGACACTCATAATTCATACTTCTAGGGTTTAGCCTATCACTTCTCCTCTGAGAGTATATTCAGAACAACGCGGAGATGTAAATCATATTCTATAGTAGTCTTAATGTATACTAAGATGTTATCAATGAAAATTCAACAACTAGTCTAAGTACGGTGTAAAACCTCGGCTCATGCAATCCATGAATACCGTAGGAGAATTAGTTAGGCCGAGAGGGCATCACTACTCCTCTTGTAATGTCCATATCTAGTATGGAAAGTCATCTTCTAATAACTAAAGCTCTAACATTTAATTAAAAGTAACCCGACCTTAGACTAATCTTTGAAGACATCTGCTTTGCACCTCAAGTGATTACTCAAATCATCTATACTTGGCAAAGATACTTATTCCTAATAGTAACTTAGTCCATCTGAAGTAAGCCATACCCGATCTCCTGCTCCCATCTTTCCTTTCAACAAGTCACCCTAACACCCCAACTTGTATTAAACTAGAGGCATCACGTTCCGATTTTATGGGATCTTGTACTATTAGAACTTGGGTTAAACTCATCACTTCTTGAGTTCATGACTATCTCACAAATGGGTAAAGGTTTTGTAAAAGTTTTCTTGAAAACGGTTGAATATAAAATAATTTTCTCACTTACCCATAGGTGTTGGTTTCTTCGCTAACCCGAACTACTAATAAGACATATTCACCCTCGTGACTCATTCTTGAAACTCAATTCCAAAATCCGGATAATCTTTCTAAACCCATAAGTCGATGACTACTCTAGAACCAACCATTCCCTTTGATGAATCTATTATTCATTCACTTAGATTCCAACAATAATAGTGATACAAGGATGTACCTATCACAAATATCAAAATATTCTTTAGATTAGGGATCATAATAATATTATACAAATGTTACTAACTCAAGAATTATTAATGGTAGTAACTAATAACGATAAGAGTTGATAATGTAGCTTATGAACCGAAAATCTCGGCATTGAAGATGGATTACGATCAAAGCCTTTTGACTTTGTTTCATTGAATAAAGACGAATGAGAGTTGAACCCGCTACCTTCCATGCAAAGCAACATTTCTTGACTGATTTCTTTTGAATTGAACCTATAATTCGATTACTTAAGCACAAGAGAACCTAACAACATAGATCTCTCGTTTGATACATAACGACTTTCCTAGCTAAGCGTAACTTACTAGAAAATTTTGAACTTTGTTCTATACTACGATCTGATTGACTACTCTAGGTGGAAGGTTCATACTTGGATTAATCACAGAGTTGAGCTAGTTGTAGCATCAGAGAAATGAACAAAATAAAAGTATTCTTTCACGGAATCAAACGGGCACAAGATAATGCATCCGGCGTTGATTACGAGAACAATTCTCACTATTTTACGCATTCCTTTGATCCTACCCCTCTCCGAACTTCACAACATCCAAACATAACCATAACTCCTAGAGTATCCATTAGATAAGGAATGTGTTTTGCCTAACAAGGAATCAGATATTTAACACTTAGTTGATTCGATCTTCCGATAGGACTTCCAATACTTTAAGTAATTGAAAGTTCTACCCATGTAGTACACTAGTGAAATGCCTCATTGTCATTAGCTTTTGAAAACTTTCTGATTGTTGAAAGGCTATGACTACTATTAACCATTTCCATGAAATAGATCCTTTTGAAAAGTTCAATGATCATCATTATAAACCGGTGTTTAGGTATCTAATCTTACTTGTCTTGAAGTCCTCTTTCAACTTCCCAAGCCTCTAATGGGTTTATGTTCTACAACCGCTTCAAGATTTAACAACTTAGGTAAGGCAGAAGTACTTTTCAGAATACCACTGAACAATTGATTCACAACCTACTCCGATGTGTAGACATTTTCGTTAGCTTTCCAACGCATCACGGAACATAAAAATCTGAGTTCCGTATTAGAAGTTATGAGTAAAACAAGTCGGAGAACTGACGAAAATTTCTCACATACCGAGACTGGCTTGCTCATACTATATCCCAATCAGCTTGAATATATTTTCCCTCACATGTGACATCTCATTTTCCTTACTGCATTCATTTCTTAGAATCAATTAACGGTCCATTGCATAACTTAATTGAAAGCGAGTTTTCAGGAATAGATTGAAAAGATGTTCCTCAAGTTCCTCATCTAAAAGTTTAACAATATAATCCAATATAGGTGCGAGTCTTTCAATAAATAATCACTCTTTCCAAAATATTGCCATAGCGGAAAATGTTTGAATCCCAAGACATGTCACCATCAAAGTCACCTCATTGATCTCCTCTTGATGGAGACTTGGTTCTGAAACCGTGATCAGAACTAATTCTATCAGCATTGGGTTCTGTAGCCAATACTGAGATTGCACTACAGCTTAATATATCGTCTTCATAGCATTTCATAAGGCGGCTTTGAGGAAAAGAACATGGTCAAGACTCGCAGACTATCCTGGACAATGTCTCTAATCGCGATCTAAGTTGGGGTTTATTCTAACCATAAGGTAATGTTAACTATGAAATAATGTTTCCATAATCGCTAGGCCGACTAATCAACGGTCGATCTCGGGTGCCGCTTAACCTTAATCGGTATTACAATACGGTCATTATTATCGCCTAAAGGCTTCTCTTAATTGTAGTTCCTGTAGGACCTACAATAACTTCCACCGCAATTCTACAATTGCACTTAGTTCATCGACCAACATTCGCCCATGGTTTTCTCGAACCAATTTGGCTGCCCATCGCTTACTTCGAACACCAATCGTAGCCCTTTGCTTCCGCCGCGTGCTCGATAAACCGAGAAGGCGAAATTTCTATGGTGTAGGGTTTGGACATTTTCGGGCCGAGGCAAATAATCGTCATTGTTCTCGTGAACTCATATGAAACATTGAGTGGATCCCGACTCAATACTTCACATAATATACCGAAAGGTTCGACATTTAACCGCCTAAAGTCCTAGTGACTCAATATAACCTCTTGACCATAAAGTCTCTACGTCCGACTAGGTCGAACCGCTCACGATACCAAAATGTAACACCTAGTATTTCTAATTAATAGAAATACCAAAACATACAAATTAGCTTACATCGTAGTATAAATTTCCTTGCTTAGATTTACAATCCTTACAAGAATAACAGAAAACCAATAAATAACTTAAACAAATTTAAGTTATAAATCGATACAAAAATAACAAGGAAAACCTAAAGACAGAAGGAAGACTAAATCTTTAATCTTCTATTCTAGCACGCCATCTACTCGTGCCATACGACCTTCTTCTTTCCCTGTTTATCTGAAAACAACAACATATGATAGGGTGAGATAACATATCTCAGTGAGTCTTACCGCGACCCCTTACCTATCACTCGGTCCATTTATAAAAACATTTATTTACTTCGTGGTTTAACTAATAAACCACGCACATAATCAATTGCACACACAAGTGCTAACCATCAATCGCACACACACAGTGCTAATCACCGATCGCATACACAATGCAAATCCTGAATTCATAGCATAACACCGACCTGCATACACAATGCTAACCCCGGTGAACCCCATTTCCAACACATGGAAATTATTTTATGGGGCCTAGGTTAGGGGCATATGACCTCCCCACCTAGTATGCTAATACAACAGGGTCGTCACCCCGACTCGATATAATTTTTATATCACACCCACATAGGGCCATTTACACATACACGATATAACTCATATACCAACATAACTCAATACATAATATGTTGCAATAACATATTATTACACATACACGCTCCCAAAAGCCGTCCAGCTTAACATTCAAGTTAGAAAACATTTGGTTCCCACACGTATTTCTACATTTTCCTGGTTTTTCAAATAATCATAATATTAATCGTTATTTCAAAACCATTCTAGATTTGTATCGTAATTTCTAA
Organism: Oxytropis ochrocephala; assembly: GCA_020916435.1. Taxonomy (NCBI): domain Eukaryota; kingdom Viridiplantae; phylum Streptophyta; class Magnoliopsida; order Fabales; family Fabaceae; genus Oxytropis; species Oxytropis ochrocephala. The sequence goes on along the minus strand of CM037095.1, from coordinate 46,547,288 downwards.
CGAAAATTCGGCGAGTTTCCTCTGTAATATGGACATTCCGAATAATATAATTTACTCAGAAAACCACCGGACATATATTCCAGATTCAACATATATTCCAATCAATTCAGTCCACATATCAACATATGTAATGACAATTTAACCGAAAACGTAACCTTTCCGAAAAACGATTTTTTGACTCAAAAATTAACGAAACCCGACTTTTTCAAAACTCTTCGAACCGAACCTTCAAAATCATATGGTTTTTTTTTCAATTTCCACTACGTGTAATTTTCAGAAAATACCGTTTTGACTCGAAAATTTACTGAGACTCGAATTTCAAATTATTCAAACATAACACGAAAAACAATATTTGAAATTCCCTAACGTGAGTAAAACTCACCTCGAGTGATGAAAATCATACAATACCGAAGCTTGGCGAAATCCCACCGCTCGAACACCACGAACACACTTCGATCCGTTCCAAAACTCTCGGACAGCCCCCATCAACCGAAGCTCCCAAAATCACTCCCAAACCGAAACCCAACCTTCCAACTCGTGCTTGAGCTTCCTTCCTCAAAACCGAGCTTCCATTTCGCTCAAATCTCCATTTTTCTCCATTTGAGCTTCAAAAACCCATTAATGGTGAAATGAAAAATATCAAGAATCAGATGATGATTTTAGTATCAATAGATAGATCTCGAAAAATGGAAAAGAATGGTACGAGAATCACTTACAACCACGAGTATTCGCGGAGAGTTCCCCTTTCTTCCTCTTCTCTCCCTCTCGCGGCTTCCCTTTCTTTTCTCTCTCTCTCACACATCTGTTTCTCTTCTTTTTTTTTTTCTTTCTATTCTTTACTCCTTTCTATCTTTTAAACCGTGGCCCCCCTCTCTCACTTTTTATTCTTTCTTTACTTTTTATTTCACATAAAAAGAGAAAAGAGAGTATTCGGATATTTTTGATATCCTAGAGCTCATTTAACGTGAGTGGTATAAATACTAAAATACCCTTAGAATACTAATTTCCACTCAGTTATGCATTTAAATTATTTCTCTAGCAATTATAAATTGCTTTCGTAACAACATCTGATCCGTGACTTGATTTATTACCTATTCGAGTAATAAATCACTCCTTAATTTCTTAATTTGAAATTAACGAAATTAGGGATGTTACATACTACGCACAAGCCAATGGTCAAGTAGAGGCTGCCAGTAAAATCATTATTAACTTGATTAAAAAGCACGTTGGACGTAAGCCCAAAAGTTGACATAGTTCTCTTGACCAAGTGTTATGGGCTTGTCGAACTTCACCTAAAGAGTCTATAAACACTACTCCTTACAGGTTAACATTTGGACATGATGCAGTGTTACCTGTTGAAATTTGTTTACAATCAACAAGGATTCGAAACAATGGGAAATCCCTTCGGTCATTATTGGAATATGATGATTGATGAACTAGTTGATTTAGACGAAGAGAGGTCGTTAAGCTTTAGAAATGCTTATTCGACGAAAAGAAAGAGTAGCTAAAGCTTACAACAAAAAGGTTAAGTTAAAAACCTTTGAAGAAGGAGAGTTAGTGTGGAAAGTCCTATTGCCTATGGATAAAAAGATAGAGTTTTAGGCAAGTGGTCACCAGGTGGGAAGGCCCATTTCGCGTATTGCAATGCTTTTCGAATGGCGCTTATGAAGTCGAAGAGCTAGGTGACGAAAAAGAATCTTTAGAATAAATGGCAAGTATTTAAAACAATACAAGCCAAAGATTGATGAGATAAGAATTGAACAAGCATAAATAAATGAGAATTGTTCACAAATGGCAATGTATAATGAAATGTTAAAATTACATAGCCATTTTTAAAATTCTAAGCTATTACAAGATCTCGAAAATTCGCCAAAGATGCCTTGTGCCTCTCAAGAATCTTGGCACTCAAAGAGATAGAAGTATCAAGAAGGTGCAAATCTTTGTCAAGTTCAAAGAAGAATGGCTTGATGCTTGGTCACTTTCACGGATGCTCTATAGCCGTCAACACCTTGGTTGTTTTGACGAAGAAGCGGCGTTCATTCTTTCGACAACCAAGCCCTTTTGATACTTAGCGTTTGACAACTTAGTTTGGAGTGTTTTTATCTCTTCGTCATAACGCGTGATCTGTGCATCCCATTGAGCAATTGCCTTTTCGCCATTGGTGCTTGGGCTTCGAGAGCTTCTATATCATCTTGATCGACTTTGAGAGAGGCAAGGTCCACTTCGCAGAGTTGATTCTCTTGAGCCTTGTGTTTAAGGATATTCGATCGCTGGGTGATTAGGAGAGAGAGTTGCTCGAAAAGGGGACCAAATTCCATGAAAAAGGTAAGGAGATCTTGAGGAGGATCCAACTTAGTGATTTTGTGAATGAGGGATTTTGCCTCAAGGTACACAGATGGATCACTCTCAATATTCGCCACGAGATCCCCCTCTAGAACTTTAGTCTTCAGTTGGCGAAGTAGGCTTTCGATGATTCCTGATTGATGGAACTGAGAGAGGTGTTCGAAGAACTGCAAATCAGACGACTCGACGAGCTTTTAAGACTCAGCATGATCTTCAAACCTGCCAAAGGGTCTTTCTTCTTCAATTCAGCTAATTCTTGATCACTAACAGCACTCTTAGATGACTCTTTGGCAGAAACATCTTGATTTGCAGGTTCCTCCCTTCTAAGTTCCTCTCGTCCTTGATCGATCATAGTTTCATCAGGATCTCCAGCAGGAGCAACTACTACCTCCGGTCTTTCAATTTCTGGAACGTTGGCTTTCAATTTTCCTTAATCCGGAAGATAATTGGAAAAAATAACGTGAAATTGAAAATCAAACATGAAATAAATAATTATTAAGTTATTTTATCATAAGTATTGAATTTCAAAATTTCAAAGAATAACAAATATTAAATCTCTTTCAAAAAAAATTAATGCTTTAAAAAATCATTAAACTATTTCTATTTATAAAATCTACAGTCATAATAAAAAAATTATAAAATAGTTATATTTACTTATTTGAAGAATATGAATTTGGTAAATTTGGCTTAAGTTCATAAAAATTTTTAGGCACTAATTAATTAACACATTTTTCACAATTAAATTTTACAAGTACCCACAATAATCATTTAAAGAGAATACAAATCAATTAAAAACCTAAAACATATCATGAAATCCAACACAACAATTCTAATATCATGAAATCTCATCAAACATTCTTAAAAACCTAATTCTAGTAAGGATTTCCAAAGGTTCATAGAGATGCATATTCACAATCAAAACAAGTATGAATTGATCTTCAACAACAAGATAAAATCAAAACAAATTAATGAACACATTATCACTTAAGAAGTATCAATAGATAGTCCCCAACAAGATACTTATATTATACTAACATGAATCGAATGTCCTTAATAGTCAATTAGAGTCTAATTAGTCTCTTTTGGTATAGACAAATGAATTATTCAATGTTTTTGAAAAAATATTTTTATAAGTTAAGGCATGGTTATTAATGTAAATTAAATACAAATAAATATGTGCAACACAAAAATGTAACCTTTTAATACTATGCGATCCGTGTTGGTTTTTTCTTTCCGTCAAAGTGTGTTGTTATCTCACGGAGTCAAAGTGGGGGAAAAACCCTAAATCTAGTCCTATAAATACATCTTGAGATAAGGCTAGAAAGGTATAGTCTCAATTTCGAAGATCTCGCGGCGTTTTGCAACGTTTTGATTCACTGCATTTTTTTAATCAAAGGAATCACAGTTGAGAGAGTTTCATTGTAACACCCTCATATCTCTATCTAGTAGAAATACTAAAGTGTACCTTTTTAGCATACATCAGAGATACATTTGCTGCTTAGATTTACATCTTTACAAGAATAGCGGAAACGATACATAACTTAGAACAAATTCAAGTTATAAATCGAATACAAAGATACAAGGGAAAACCATAAATAACAATAGAAGAACTACATCTTCAATTTCCTTCTCGTGCACGCCATCTACTCGTGCCATAAAGGAACTTCTTTCCTTGTTTCTCTGTAAAATAACAACATATGATAGAGTGAGATAACATATCTCAGTGAGACTTACCGTGACCCCTTACCGATCACTCGATCCAATTATAAAATCTTGTTAACTTCGTGATTTATTAAATAAAACATGCACGTTACTAATTGCACAATACCGACTGTAAACCTGCTAATCCCGGCAAAATGTGCATTCATAACGTCAAAACAATTGTACAATACCGACTGCAAACCTACTATTCTTGGCACGGTACAATAATACTTTTAGCATAACACCGACTGCAAACCTGCTAATCCCGGTGAACCCTATCATCGAGAGCCTAGGTTTAGGGGCTCATGACTTCCCCCTCCTAGTATGCTAACCGGTGGGTCGTCACCCTGACTAGACATAATATATATATATATATATATATATATATATATATATATATATCAGTTCAAACACAATTTTGTTCTTAGACATTGATTCCCACACGTGATCTAAGTTTTCGGTTTTTCTAGAGTTTTATAGATTCAAGCAAGTCAAACCAAACCACATTCAAAACATAGCAATATCATCCATATATAATATAAGTAGTTAGGAAAAGGATTTGAAAGAAGTTTGAAGTCGAACGGAGCGTCGAAACGAAACATCGGATATTGGGGACATAAGGACTACACAACTTTGCCCATTTTCATTCCGTTTCGTTCTCCGATCAATCCCAAACTATGTTTCGATCCAAATTCAACCACAACAGCTACAACATACACATATTCCAGTACAAAAACATCAATCGCAAGCAATTACATCAAGGAGTTCACTTCGAGATTTGTAATGACACAAACCGACATTTTTGCACACAACATAAATGCAGAATTTTCCTACAGCAGTGCACCTGTTTCGACCAATGATTTAAAATAGCAAACGACATCGGATTTCAACAAACGAACACTCTTTAGAAAGCTCTCTGAGTGTAGTTTCTGCCTATGATTTTCATTTTTCAAAATAAGCATCTAGTTGGTACAGTTTTTCAAAATACTTCACAGAGGTACCAACATTGCACAGTACTATTTTCCCCACTTGCAACCCAATTTTCTTTCTCATTTCTTAATGAAATTTGATGAAACCAGTTCCTACTTCGTAGGCAATTCAGTCTACTTTCAAACAAAACAATAATCATTCAAAACGGAGTTCAATTGAGAACTCAAGACCTGAAAAACTGAACCTATACACAGTTTAATTTCAGAAGTTTGACCTAACTTGAGACACTCATAACTTGAGCTACACAACTCCAAATTTAACGAAACCAGTGCCAAAACGACCGGCGTTAAGTCTATTTTCAAAAACAATCAGAAACATAATTTTTGGACTAACCGAGAAGTCCCAGTTCTAATAAAACCGAACCTGTGTCCAGAATTTCATAATCAGTGAGTTCGTGACCAATTTGCGGTTTTCACGACTCAAAATTTACGAAACGCAAGCAATATCAACGATAACAGAAATCAACCAGTCAACACAACATAAAACAAAAACCCTAAGCGAGTAAAACTCACCTAACGTGATGAAAAACACGCAATACCGAGTGTTTCCGAATCTGAAACACCGAACTAGCTCCGAAACTTCACGAACTCAAACCGAACCGTTCCAAAAGCTCCCCAACCGAAACCAAGCACTCCAATACTCTTTCCCACTGACCCAAATCGAACCAACAACAACGTGGGTTGATTTTCGTGCTTCTACTTCCATTTCTCTCCACTTGAACTTTGGAGCTTCAATAATGGTGAAACGGAATAGAGGGAGGGATAGTTAACGAAACTAATATCAATAGGTAGATCGTGAAAAATGGAAAAGAATGGTACAAGAATTACTTACAACCGTTGAGAATCCATGGAGAACTTCCCCTCTTCTCCTTCTTCTCTTCTCTTCGTTTCTCTCCTCTCTTCCTCTCGGTTCTCTCTTTCTCTCTCTACTTTTTTTTCCTTCTTTTCTTCTTTTTCTTTTCTTCTTTCTTTCTGCCGTTTTCTTCTTTTCTTTCTCACGGTTCCATCACTCTCTCTCTCTCTCTCTAACTTTACATTTTCTTTATTCACACAAGTGTGGAATGAGAGAGTATTTGGATATTTTTGGGTCTTGTAACTTGTTATACCCCAATTTTGTCCGAGTTTTTATATCATTGTAATATATATATATATATTTTATTATTAAGAAGTGTATGTGCAACAAACGTTTCTATGTACTCAAGTAAAAGATAAGTAGCTTGTGCATATCAACCACAATTAATATAAAGATGCATGATTTGATTCTTGGTCAATCATCCCACATGTTATTTTCTTTTGACCCTCTTTGAGTAATTGAAAAAACAAGTGAAGCAAAGCATAAGAGCTTACAAAATAAGAACAAAAAGATGAAATACCCAAATCTGCAGCTCTATTGCGAAGGAAATTTCTCTCTCCTCGGACCTCTTTTCGACGATCCGAATGGTGAAAGTGGAGATATATGTCTCACGAACCTACTGTCAAAAAATGAAGACGATCCGACGGTTAACGAATCCGGAATCACACTTTTACGATGAGAGGTTTGAGAAAACGGACCAAAAACTGCAGCTATTGCGAAGGCAATTTCTCTCTCATAAGACCTCGTTTCAACGATCCGAACAGTGAAAGCGTAGATATATGTCTCACGAAGCTACTGTCAAAAAAGAAAGACGATCCAACGGTTAACGAATCCGAATCGCAATTTTACGGTGATGAGTTTGAGAAAAACGGAATTGTGTTTTAAAGGAGAATTGTTTTCTCTACCTTGTTTTAGTCCCACATTGCTCACAAGAAACAAGAGCTCCCTAGCAATTGGATATAAAAGGGGTTGAGAGGTGAAGATTAGAGGAAGAGATCATTGGCGGGTTAAGTGATCTTTTGGGTCAAAGCGATAGCGGCCCATTTCACTAAAAGTCTGTCTTTGATCATTTGGACGTTTTGAGTCGGCTTTCCGATTCTCAAAGCGGTTCTTGCGGTCTTGGAGTCAAAATGGACCAGATAGGAGTCCGGTTTGCTTAGTCCGGTTCGGCACTCGTCGAGTCCAGGTTAGTTTTGTATTTATTTTGTTTATTTTTATGTACATATTTATTTATCATTTATTTATAATATAATCTATTTATTTATTTGTTTATGTAAATATCTATTCATATTTATTTATGTATATAGTTATTTATTTGTTTATTTATTACATTTTTTTAGCCCAGTCTTTATTAATTATCAGTTTTTGTCTTTTTTATGCACAAATTAGTTTATTTCTTTAAAAATCAAATAAAAGACTAAGTCGGTTGTACAACCGGTTTAGTCATCATCCTAGGACCAATGAGCTGTACAGTTCAATAATCCTAAAAATTTATAAAAATATAAATAAATCATTTCTCCCAAAAATAAAAGACTAAGTCGGTTGTACAACCGGGTTAGTCATCATCTTAGGACCAATGAGCTGTACAATTCAGTAATCCTAAAAACTTATAAAAATTGTAAATAAATCATTTTTCCTAAAAAATAGGGGCTAAGTCAGTTGTACAACTGGGTTAGTCAGCGTTCTAGAACTAATGAGCTGTACAGTTCAGGAGTTCTAGAATACCTATTCTAAAACCAACTCACCTCACATCAAACAAATGTCTTTCAAAAAAAAAATACTTTCAAAAGTAGGGGACTAAGTCGGTTGTACAATCGGGTTAGTCAGCGTCCTAGGAATCGATGAGTATGCATGCAGTCAAAAGAATCCTAGGACCCCTACACTAAAAAATACCAACCAACAAACATTTTTCAGGAAGAACTACGTAGCTTTGATTCCTCCATTGCATCCGGAGGTACGTAGGAGCAAGAGTCAACTCTTGTCAAGCACTAAAATTAAAAATTTAATTAAGTCTTTTTCACTATAAATAAAAAGGGTAAATATTAATAAAACCGTAATTAATTAGACCAAGGATTTCGTGGGGTGCTAATACCTTCCCCACGCATAACGACTCCCGAACCCTAAACTTGCCTTGTCCTAAAACTAAAGGGATTTTCCGAATTTGCCCTTAAACTAAAATTTGGTGGCGGCTTCCTTTCGAACTTCGAAGAATCCTTTCCCAGATTTTTCCGTCGCTACAGCTGGCGACTTCACTGGGGACTTAACGTTTTAGAGAGTCAAAACCTAGTCTAATTAGTTGTAGGATTTAATTTTTACCCTTCCCTTATTTATTTATTTATTTATTTATTTATTTATTTATTTTTGCATGTTTTATTTTTATGTGATATATAAACCATAGGATAGAAGACAATATTTGTATGAATGTTTGTTTTGTTTGCAGCTTTGGGTTATTTTTAAACTGCTCCTACACACACTGCACCTCTACACATCACACACCTGTGAGAAAAGGTCCTCTACCCGGACTTGAGTGCAAACCTAAGTTAAAACGAGATTGTGTAGTGATGGCTGCATGGACGTCGTCTCGTTGGGTGGTCACGAAAATCTCACCTAGAGTTTGATTCCTTTTGAGGATGCTATCCCTCTAATAGCTTGCCTATTGTTGGGGTCGATATTCTTGACTCGGGTCCTTGGCTCTAGGAACCTTGTGTAGGATTCTTTAGAACTACCCTTGTGAGGCACTATAAAAGAAACCTTAGACCCACTCCGTAAGATACCTTTTTAGGGTCACAAAGGAGCTTCATACTCTTGCATTCAAACAAATATTTATGCATACCGTCTTTTATCAAAAAAAATCAAAAAACCAAAAACCATTATTTACTACATTTTTAGAAAATATACCACATGCATTTTTCTTTTCTTTGCACTACAAAAAATAAATAAAATAAACATCTTATGTTGCATGCATTTATGACCGCTGTCGGGGAGTTAAAAACTTTATTTTGGAGAGAAGCCATGCATGCTAAAGTCAAAATCAAACTTTGTACTTTACTCTCCAAATAAAAGCTTATAATTCCCTGACGCGATAGATAAACCACACTTTCATATTCATTCACTCTCATTCTCATATCATGTGCATTTCATTCATTCACATTCTCATTTCATGTACATTCATTCATTCACATACTTACATCATGCATCAAAAAGTGAGCAAAATTCTTATTCAAAAAAAAAACTTTGATGAGGGATGAGACGTTTGTGAGAAATAAATCATTCTTCTTTGGGAAATTTAGCCATACTTAGTTGTGAGCTTAAGGTGTTTCAAGGCACTCAATTTTTTTTCAAATTAACAGCTTGTTCACACATTTTTTTCAACAAAGCGTTGCATTTCATCCACCCCATGATGAATGAACGAAATGGTCCACCAAAAATTTCTTTCATGTTAAAACTGATGTTAACTCTCTATGAAGCATTCGTGTAGTGATTTGTGTGTCTCATGTGTCTTCATTCTTGTTTGAGTCAGTTAATGTCCCTACATTGTCATCATCCCCCGTCCAAGTCTTATCCCACCACGACCACCATAAAGTACATACTCCCCTAACTAGTCGACTTTTTGGTTTGTTCTCACTATTGAAATAACACTTGAGACCCTCACACTGGGGCAAATTCGTGATCTCCAAAATACCTTGTCAACATTGTATTCCCTTGGTGCAAGTCCTTTACAAAAAAATCAAAAATGCTCGTTAGGTTGAAAACTCGTAAGAGCGGCCTAAGCAAAAATTAGGGCACACAAAAAAGGAGAAATAAAGAAAAAAGAGCAAGTATATAAAATAAGTAAGTTATTGTCTTTAAATTATTTTTTGAGAAAACAAGCAATCATGATTTGAAATGAAATTGAACCATCTTTCCATATCCTCAAAAATCCCTTACCACCCACCTTAAGCCAAAAATCCTAAAAATCTCTCAATCACCCTAGACAAGGATCGATTCCGCATCAAAAAATGGTGCATCACTTTTATCAGCTCACTCAGCCAAAAAGAAACAAAAAGCACAAAAGAGTGAAGTCAAAAAAGTGGATTAAAAAATCCCAAAAAAAAACAAATTAGAAAAAACAAAGACAAAAGTAGTACAAGTCGTGAGCTGTTGCTTCACACTATTAAAACATAAAGAGATCCTTGTCTAAAATAAACCTCAAACACTTCTTTTGGCCTCAATATCCTACCCTCCATAAACCCTTAGCCACATTACAATCCTAAACAAGTCCATCCTACCATGAGACACATCAATTACTGTCTCAATAAAACCTCAAACACTCCTTTGAGCCTAACAACCATTTCCTTCATAAATCATCACCCGTTAGCCAAGTTATGTAACACCCCAAATAATTTAATTAAGAAATTAATTAAATTGTTTAAGTGTTGCAATAATTTTAATTATATTAAATTATAATATGGTGTTTATAATTTAGTATTTCATTTTAATTGAAGGGAGTGGTGGAAGAAATGGGCCAGGGGTGTAAAAAGGGCCCAAGGTGCGCTTGGCCCAATATACATATACCCAAAAGTGGAATTTTATTTCATTTGTGAAAGAAAGAAAGAAAGTTTCGAAGGAGAGGAGAGAAAAGAGAGAACCCACGGCGCAAAACCCTAGGAGAAGAGGAGGAGAAGAGCAATTTCGTGGCTTGGAGCTTGGATTGTTGCGGTGGTTTTGTTCGTGACTCCGTTCCGGTTCTTCTCTACGGTTATTTTGAGGTAAGGGGAGTCTCACTCTATAATAGAGGAGATAATGGGTATTATATGTGTCATAGGGGCTGTTTTGATGTTATTTGATGTTTGCATGTTGATTGATTCTTGAATTTGATGAAATTGTTGGTGAAAATTGATTTAAATGTGAGTTAGGGTTTTGTAATGTATGAATTGGTGATTTTGATGTTAATTGATGATTTGGATATGCAATTGGTTGTTTGATTATGCAATTAGGAGTGTTAGAAGGATCATTGGGTGAATTGGTTTGGAAGATTTTGGAAAAATTGGGGTTTTTGGTGTTTGGGCGCCAAGATGCTAGGATTCAGCGCCACAATGTCTGTTCACGGGTGAAATTTGGAGTTTGTGCAGAATGCTCTCGCCGTGGCGCCACATTCTTTGGGAAAATGGCGCCACATGCCTTTGCTCATGTGCGTGGAAGGTGTTCTGTGCGTGTGTGTTCGCCAGGCGCCAAGTTCTTTGGGAAAATGGCGCCACAATGCCTTCGCTTTGTGTCTTTGGGTGTGGGTGTGCCCGATGTGGGCGCCAAATGCTGCCCTGTGGTGCCCGAATGGCGCTGTGTCACCATGCGATGTCCGGGTGAGTGAGTTCTTTGCTGGGCGCGAGAATGTGGGTATTTTGGAGCCCGGGAGTGAAACTTGCATTTCTAAACATATTTCCTCGTGCAACTTTTGTATTCACCGCCAACTTTCAATTTTAAACCTTTTGGCTCGAGTGGTTTTCGATTGCAAGTGTATTTTTGAAAATGTTCCTAGGGCTCGTTTTGGGTGTGTTTTGGAGCCCTGAGTGCAACTTGTATTTCTAAACATATTTTCTCGTGCCAACTTTTGCATTCACCGCCAATTTTCAATTTTAAGTGTTTTGGCTCGAGTGGTTTTCTCGAGTTCAAGTGTATTTTTGAAAATGTCCCTGAGGGCTCGTTTTTGGTGTGTTTTGGAGCCCTGGGAGTGAAACTTACTTTTCTAGGCATATTTCACTGTGCCAAATTTTGTGTTTACTCGCCCAAATTCATTTTTAAACATTTTGGCTCGGGTGGTTTTTGTTTGGAAGTGTTGGGTGAGCTGGGTCAACAGGGGCGCCAACCAGGCTTTGCTGTGTCCGGAAATGGTGTCTTTGCGCGCCATCTTGCGCGTCTTGGCGCGCAAAACTTACGCGCAAGAAAGCCAAGGCTTGATCAAGATCTGCGCGCCATCTTGCTGCGCTGGCGTCCTCACAGCGTAACCTCGTGTGGCGCACACCTCTCACAGGAGGACGACGAAACTTTTGAGAGTTAGAAGCGACTACCCGCGCGCTTCTTGCTTGCGCCTTCTCTCTTGCAGCGCCAGGTGTATGCGCCTCGGTGAGGATTTTCCAAAACCTTGTCTTTGTTGAATTCCTAAGTTCTTAAAGGTCTTTGCCAAGTGCCTAAGAGGGTCTTTATTTGGTCCCTAGGTGACAGCTTTGGTCCACTAGATGATTGTTTTGGTCCTAAATGGTGGTTTAGGTCTCTCGAGTAAGGTTGAGTACCCTAGAGGAGGACAACCGGTGGGACATAATGGTGTTGAGGGGTTATAATGAGGTGATTGAGCATGCCATGGGGGCATGGGCGGTGGGCCAAGCCGGAGGGCTATAAAATGAGATTGATCTGAGGTAAGAGTAATCGGGTGTATTGAATTGTTTGAAATGATGTTGTGATGTACATGGAGTCTCATGCATACATTGGCTGCGGTCGTAGTGTTTATAATATGATTTGTGAAGCCTGAGGGCGGCGGGGGGCCTTATAAAGTGATTATGAAGCCTGCGGGCGGCCGGGGGGCCTTATAAAGTGATTATGAAGCCTGCGGGCGGCCGGGGGGCCTTGTATGATGATTGTGAAGCTCGAGGCGCGCGGCGGGGCCAATGGTACCACATGCATGATGACATTGCATACATTCTCATTAGTGCATGAATATTATTGGTTAATGATTGGTGTGTTGAGTCTTCAGACTCTATGCTTATATATTGCTTATTATCACCCTTATTATATAGTTCGAGACTCACCCTTTCTGTTGTTATTTACCACAGGTAGTCAGGAGTGAGGGCTTTCTACCTTCACTACTCTCCCTCGATCCTGCTGCTCGATCGTAGCACCTGGGGGGCTGGGGTTTAGACGATTGTTGCTGTTTGCTCCTTGTTGAGCCTTTATGTATTGTTTTGTATTCTTGGATTATGCCGTTGAGATAATGATTTGTTTTCATTGCAGTATGTGAAACTATATTTCTATGAGTTATCTGCTTTGTGTTACGTATTTGGTTTTGGTTTATGATAAAGAGTCGTGACGCCCATTTCATTGATTATTAAATTTTGTTATACTATTAGTGTCTTTGAATGACTATGGCTAAACCGTGGTTCGCCACTAAGGCTAGATTTTCTTTCATTGTGTATTTACAAGGGCATCATCGAGAGCCTTGCAAAGGTGGCCAATGCTGTGCAAGTAGTATCGATTACAGTAATCCCATAGTCACCCACCCACTATTTTATAACACACTAAACTAGAAAATGATCGAAAAAGATTTTTGTACACTCGATTTTTGATTTAAATTACCGGTAGAAATGGGGTGTTACATTAGTGGTATCGAGCAAAAGTTCGGTCTGTCCGGCCAAGTGTGTCGATCATTCATAGTGTGTATGACAACTAGGTGTCTTCTGATGATTCAAATCGGTTGTTTAATTTGAGTGTTAGGTTGATATGGCGGAAAGGATCGATCTTTGCTTTTCTTGAGGCCTTGCAAGCCATAGCGCAGATGTGGGTACCAGCAGAATCGCGGAGGCCCGCAGATTTGGCTACCTTTTCAGAGAGAGAACCCTCCCACCTTCAAGGGAGGTACAATCCGATGGTGCATCGCTTGGTTGAAGGAGATCGAGAGGATCTTCCGGGTAATTGGCTGTAATGATGAACAAAAAGTAAGGTATGGAACTCATACCCTATCTGAAGAGGCTGATGACTGGTGGTTGGAGACCAGTGAGAGACTAGGGGCTGCCCATGAGGAGGTCACCTGGGCTGTATTCGGGAGGAGTTCCTAAGAAAGTATTTTCCAGAGGGCGTCGGAGGGGCGAGAAGAAATAGAGTTCTTGGAGGTGAGGCGGGGTAGTATGTCAGTCACAGAGTATGCTGCTAGATTTGCTGACCTTGCTAAGTTCTATCCACATTACTCAGAGGCTGGGGCTGAATTCTCAAAGTGCATCAAATTTGAGAATGGTTTGAGAGCTGATATCAAGCAGGCTGTAGGGTATCAGAAGATCAGAGTGTTCGCTGATCTGGTTGACTGTTGTAGGATCTATGAGGCTGATAGCAATGCCCGCTCTAGGGTCATGAGAGACCAGAGGGGAAATTTCATCACGGAGGTAAGCCTTATGAGAAGTCTCACGATGAGAGGAAGCAAAGGTATTCGGGTGGTAACAGGTACAATGGTGGGTAGCAGGTCTGCTGAGGGTAGGAGACACCATGAGGGCAAGAAGCCAAGTGGGAGAGCCGCCCATCCGATATTGTGTGTTTCAAATGTGACAAGCCAGTCACAAGAGTTTTGACTGTAAGGTGGAAGTGCGAGAGATGTTTTAGGTGTGGAAAGAGTGGTCACATGGCATCCAGGTGTGATCGCAAGGAACTGTATGTTTCAAGCGTGGTGAAGCGGGTCACATTAGCTTCCAAAGGTCCCAAGCCTAAGAAGGAAAGATCTCTTTGGGAGGTGTTTGCATTGGCGAGTTCGGAGGGACCTAATGATATCCGAGGTACATGTTTCATCTCTCGGTACTCCTTTAGTTGCTATTGTTGACACGGGGTGCTACGCACTCTTTTATTGCATCTGTTTGTCTTTGAAAAGTTAAATTTAGTAATGTCTACTATGGAGAGGGATGGTTATCGACACTCCACGGCTAAGGGTCCTGTAACTACTTCTACGATGTGTGCTAGGTGTCCTCTGTCGGTCTTGGCGCAGAGATTTTCTGTTGATCCGATTTGTTTGCCTTTGGGTGGGTTAGATGTGATTACGGGCATGGATTGGTTAGTAGATAACCACGTGCACATCAACCGCTTACGATAAGTCTATTAGTTTTCTCCTTCCTCAAGAGGAAGAGTGCGCTTTCTTGTCTGTGAGCAATTGCGCAGGTAATGAAAGAGGGTGGTCGGTTGTTTGCTTTGATGGCGTCTATGTCTGCGAGAACAGAGCCGTGGTTGATGGGTTACAGTGGTGTGTGAGTTCCCGAAGTGTTTCCGGATGAGATTCCTAGTGTGCCCCAGAGAGGAAGTTGAGTTCGGGATTGAGCTCGTGCACAGTACTAGGCACGTGTGTCTATGGCACCGTCACCGATGTCGGCTTCGAGTTGGCTTTGAATTGAAGAAGCGAGTTAGAGGAGCTTCTTGAGAAGAAGTTTGTGAGGCCTAGTGTATCACCATGGGAGCTCGAGCTTTGTTGGTAAAGAAGAAGGATGGGAGTATGCGTGCGTGCGTGGACTACGCACAATTGAATAAAGTGACTATCAAGAATAAGTATCCTCTCCCGAGGATAGATGATCTAATGGATCACCGGTGGGTGCTAAAGTGTTTAGCAAGATTGACTTGAGGTCCGGTATCACCGTTTAAGGTGAAGGATGAGGATATCCGTAAGACGACATTCGTGGACAAGGTATGGGCATTATGAGTACTGCGTGATGCCGTTTGGTGTCACAAATGCACCGTGGGTATTTATGGAGTACATGAACCGAATTTTCCATAGCTATCTGGATCGGTTTGTGGTAGTCTTCATTGATGATATTTTGGTGTACTCCAAATCGGAGGAAGAGCATGCACGAGCACACGAGGTTGGTGCTAGAAGTCTTGAAAGAGAGAAAGTTGTATGCCAAGTTGTCGGTGTGAGTTACGGTTGCACGAGGTGAGCTTCTTGGGTCATATTATTTCGTGATGGTATTGCGGTGGATCCAAACCAAGGTTGATGCGATGTTACAGCCGGGAGAGCCCAAAGTCCGAGATCGGGAGTTTCTTGGGGTTGGGTTGGTCGGTTATTACAGGAGGTTCATTGAAGGGTTCTCTAAGCTAGCCCTTCCATTGACCCGATTGACCTGTAAGGGGAAGGCATTTGTGTGGGATGCAAAGTGTGAAGAGAGCTTCCAAGAGCTAAAGAGGAGGTTGACCACGTCTCCAGTGTTAGTGTTGCCTGTGCCAGAGCAACCATTTGTTGTGTACTGTGATGCTTCCAAGATGGGTTTGGGAGGTGTTTTGATGCGAGGATGGGAAGGTGGTGGCTTATGCGTCCCGACAGTTGAGGACCCATGAGAAGAACTATCCTACTCATGACTTAGAGCTGGCTGCGATTGTGTTTGTGTTGAAAATCTGGAGGCACTATCTCTATGGTACTAGATTCGAAGTGTTCAAAGATCACAAGAGTCCAAGTACTTGTTTGACCGTAAGGAGTGAATATGAGAGGCAGAGGCGTTGGTTAGAGCCATTGAAGGACTATGATTTCGGCTTGAACTATCACCCCTGCAGCTAAGGTCGTGGTCGATGCTTTGAGCCTAAGACTTTGCATATGTCGGCTATGATGGTGAGAGAGTTGGAATTGATTGAGCAATTCCGTGACTTGAGTTTGGTTTGTGAGGTGACACCTCGTGTCGATTGGGGGATCTTGAGAATTGGGAGCGACTTCTTGGCTAGTATCGAGACGCCGAAGTTAGATGTGAAGTTGGTAGATTTGGTGGTTCTTTGGTGAGCAAACCTGGCGATGGGGATTACAGAGTTGGATTCCTGGGGTGTGTTGAGGTTCGGGGACGTAATGTGTTTCCGGATGATCTTGAGTTGAAGAAGATGATACTTGAGGAGAGTCATAGGAGTAAGTTGAGCATTCATCCAGTGCCACTAAGATGTACCATGATCTCAAGAAACTATTTTGGTGGCTCAGTATGAAGAGAGATGTTGCGCGCGCTTTGTATATGCATGTTTGACTTGCCGAAGTCAAAGATTGAGCACCGAAGCTCTGCGGGGTTGATGCAACCTTTGGAGATTCCGGAATGGAAGTGGGACAAAGATTTCCATGGACTTTGTGGATCCAGGTTGCCAAATCTTCGTGAGAGAGGTCGACACTATTTGGGTGATTGTGGATAGGTTGACCAAGTCTCGCCCATTTCATTCCTATCAACATCACCTTTCTGTGCCAAAGTTGGCTAGAATCTACATTCGGTAATTGTGAAGCTTCATGGGGTTCCAAGAGTATTGTGTCGGATAGAGACCCACGGTTTACATCGAGTTTTGGGGAGCTTGCAGGAGGCTTTGGGGTCCAAGTCGAGGTTGAGTTCGACTTATCACCCTCGGTCGATGGTCGGATGCAGAGAAGAACCATCCAGCCTTTGGAGGATCTTTTGAGAGCTTGTGTGTTAGAAGCGCAGGAGGTGCGTGGGATACGCATCTTCCACCGATTGAGTTCACGTATAATAACAGGCTACCATTCGAGCATTGGGATGGCTCCTTTTGAGGCAATCGTATGGGCGGAGGTGCGTAACTCCTTTGTGTTGGCATGAGTCCGGGAGAGTGTTGTCCTTGGACCAGAGTTGGTTAGGAGACTCTGCGAGAAGGTGAAAATGATCGGAGAGAAGATGAAAGAGTCTCGAGTCGGCGCAGAAAAGTTATCATGATAAGAGGAGGAAGGACTTGGAGTTTCAGGTGGGTGAGCATGTGTTCTTGAGGTCACGCCTATGACCGTGTTGGGGCGTGCTCAAGGCAAAGAAGTTAACTCCAAGGTTTATTGGACCGTACCAAATCACTGAGAGGGTTGGAAAGGTTGCTTATAGGGTGGCCTTGCCACCCAATCTTTCGAACTTGCACGATGTCTTCCACGTGTCACAGCTTCGGAAGTATATTCCAGACCCGTCTCATGTGATTCACATGGATGATGTAAGAGCGTGAGAACCTCACTGTGGAGACTATGCCAGTGAGGATTGAGGATAGAGAAGTGAAGGTGTTGAGAGGGAAAGACATTGCCTTGGTCAAGGTAGTGTGGTTGGGAGCTGCTGGTGAGAGTATGACTTGGGAGCTGGAAAGCAAGATGCGGGAGTCCTATCCAGAGTTATTTGACTCAGGTATGAATTTCGAGGACGAAATCTCCTAAGTGGGGAGAGTTGTAACACCCCCAAATAATTTAATTAAGAAATTAATTAAATTGTTTAAGTGTTGCAATAATTTTAATTATATTAAATTATAATATGGTGTTTATAATTTAGTATTTCATTTTAATTGAAGGGAGTGGTGGAAGAAATGGGCCAGGGGTGTAAAAAGGGCCCAAGGTGCGCTTGGCCCAATATACATATACCCAAAAGTGGAATTTTATTTCATTTGTGAAAGAAAGAAAGAAAGTTTCGAAGGAGAGGAGAGAAAGAGAGAGAACCACTACAAAAAACCCTAGGAGAAGAGGAGGAGAAGAGCAATTTCGTGGCTTGGAGCTTGGATTGTTGCGGTGGTTTTGTTCGTGACTCCGTTCCGGTTCTTCTCTACGGTTATTTTGAGGTAAGGGGAGTCTCACTCTATAATAGAGGAGATAATGGGTATTATATGTGTCATAGGGGCTGTTTTGATGTTATTTGATGTTTGCATGTTGATTGATTCTTGAATTTGATGAAATTGTTGGTGAAAATTGATTTAAATGTGAGTTAGGGTTTTGTAATGTATGAATTGGTGATTTTGATGTTAATTGATGATTTGGATATGCAATTGGTTGTTTGATTATGCAATTAGGAGTGTTAGAAGGATCGTTGGGTGAATTGGTTTGGAAGATTTTGGAAAAATTGGGGTTTTGGTGTTTGGGGCGCCAAGATGCTAGGATTCTCGCGCACATAATCGCTTCACGGGTGAAATTTGGAGTTTGTGCAGAATGCTCTTGCCGTGGCGCCACATTGCTTTGGAAAATGGCGCCACAGTGCCTTCGCTCATGTGCGTGAAGGTGTTCTGCGTGCGGTGTGTTCGCCAGGCGCCAAGTTCTTTGGGAAAATGGCGCCACAATGCCTTTGTTTGTGTCTTTGGGTGTGGGTGTGCCGATGGCAGGCGCCAAATGCGCCCAGTGGTGCCCGAATGGCGCTGTGTCACCATGCTTGATGTCCGGGTGAGTGAGTTGCCGCTTTGCTGGCGCGAGAATGTGGGTATTTTGGAGCCCGGGAGTGAAACTTGCATTTCTAAACATATTTCCTCGTGCCAACTTTTGTATTCACCGCCAACTTTCAATTTTAAACCTTTTTAGCTCGAGTGGTTTTCTCGATTGCAAGTGTATTTTTGAAAATGTTCCTAGGTAGGGCTCGTTTTGGGTGTGTTTTGGAGCCGGTGAGTGCAACTTGTATTTCTAAACATATTTTCTCGTGCCAACTTTTGCATTCACCGCCAATTTTCAATTTTAAGTGTTTTGGCTCGAGTGGTTTTCTCGAGTTCAAGTGTATTTTTGAAAATGTCCCTGTAGGCCTCGTTTTAGGGTGTGTTTTGGAGCCCTGGGAGTGAAACTTACTTTTCTAGGCATATTTCATCATGCCAAATTTTGTGTTTACTCCCAAATTCATTTTTAAACATTTTGGCTCGTGGTTTTTGGTTTGGAAGTGTTGGGTGAGCTGGTCAATGCGGGGCGCCAACCGTGGCGCTGTGCGTGTCTCGAAATGGTGTCTTTGCGCGCCATCTTGCGCGCGGCGCGCAAACTTACGCAAGCAAGAAAGCCAAGGCTTGATCAAGATCGCGCCATCTTGCTTGCAGCGTCCTGCGCACAGAACCTCGTGCGCACACCTCTCACAGGAGGACGAGAAACTTTTGAGAGTTAGAAGCGACTACCCGCGCGCTTCTTCTTGCGCGCTCTCTTCTCTCGCGCCGCGCCGGTGTGCTCGCCTCAGGTGAGGATTTTCCAAAACCTTGTCTTTGTTGAATTCCTAAGTTCTTAAAGGTCTTTGCCAAGTGCCTAAGAGGGTGTCTTTGTTTGGTCCCTAGGTGACAGCTTGGTCCCTAGATGATTGTTTTGGTCCTAAATGGTGGTTTAGGTCTCTCGAGTAAGGTTGAGTACCCTAGAGGAGGACAAGGTGGGACATAATGGTGTTGAGGGTTATAATGAGGTGATTGAGCATGCCATGGGGGCATGGGCGGTGGGCCAAGCCGGGAGGGCTATAAAATGAGATTGATCTGAGGTAAAGAGTAATTGGGTGTATTGAATTGTTTGAAATGATGTTGTGATGTACATGGAGTCTCATGCATACATTGGCTGCGGTCGTAGTGTTTATAATATGATTTGTGAAGCCTGAGGGCGGCCGGGGGGCCTTATAAAGTGATTATGAAGCCTGCGGGCGGCCGGGGGGCCTTATAAAGTGATTATGAAGCCTGCGCGGCGTAGGGGCCTTGTATGATGATTGTGAAGCCTGAGGGCGGCCGGTGGGCCAATGGTACCACATGCATGATGACATTGCATACATTCTCATTAGTGCATGAATATTATTGGTTAATGATTGGTGTGTTGAGTGTTGTACTCTATGCTTATATATTGCTTATTATCACCCTTATTATATAGTTCGAGACTCACCCTTTCTGTTGTTATTTACCACAGGTAGTCAGGAGTGAGGGCTTTCTACCTTCACTACTCCCCGAGTCGGTCTGCTCTGATACGTAGCACCTAGGGGTCGGGGTTTAGACGATTGTTGCCTGTTTTGCTCCTTGTTGAGCCTTTATGTATTGTTTTGGTATTACTGGATTATGCCGTTGAGATAATGATTTGTTTTCCGCTGCAGTATGTGAAACTATATTTCTATGAGTTATCTGCTGGTGTTACGTATTTGGTTTTTGGTTTATGATAAAGAGTCGTGACGCTCCATTTCATTGATTATTAAATTTTGTTATACTATTAGTGTGCTGAATGACTATGGCTAAACTGTGGTTCGCCACTAAGGCTAGATTTTCTTTCGCTGGTGTATTTACAAGGGCATCACTGAGAGCCTTGCAAAGGTGGCCAATGCCTGTTGCAAGTAGTATCGATTACAGAGTAATCCCATAGTCACCACCCACTATTTTATAACACACTAAACTAGAAAATGATCAGAAAAGATTTTTGTACACTCTGATTTTTGATTTAAATTACCGGGTAGAAATGGGGTGTTACAAGTTACATCACCAAATCATTTGTCCCATCAATCATCAAACACTTCATTGAGCCTAATAACCCCTTCTTTCACAAACCATCAACCATTAGCCAAATCATACTGCTCAATAAAAATCATCTGTCCCATCAATCCCCAAACACTTTGAGCCCAATTATCATTTCCTCATAAATCACTAAACCATCGGCCACGTTACAACCCTCTAGAGTTCATTCCGATCAATGACCGATTGCTTTTGTTTTCTCAAAGTTTTAATCTTAGGATAAATAAGTTTATTTATTTACAATATGTTTGCTCAAAAAAAATGTATCTCAAAAAAAAAAAAAAAAAAACTCAAAATAAAGAAATCAAAAGGGCTTGCACTCCAAAGGTTCATTCATGTTCCATTGATATAAAGGCAAGAGTTAGCGATCACCAAGTGCGCTTTTCATCATAGCAAACTCAAGACTATCATAGTCCGAGTCATTCTAAAGATAACCAAAAGGTTTATGCTAGGATCGTCACCTAGATCCCAAAGTGGGGAAATCCTTTCACCATTTGTTCCACTTAAGCTTGGGGAAATGTGTCCAACGTCCATCCCACACCACGCCCAATCTAAACATACATACCAGGACCAACATAAAAACCCATAGCCCTAACTCACACCTTTCACAACCTCACTAAAACAACCATTTGAAATCCCATTACCAAGTGGGGCAATCCATTCACTCTTTACTTGGAGAAATCCGCCTACACACTCACCTCTTCATCCCTTGTCATATTCATATCCACAAAACAATACCGGGGAAATTTCTCAACTCATTACCCTAAAACGCTGCTACTCTAGCCGGGGCAATCTTGTCCTTACCATAAATGGGGCAACGCCAAACTCTATGGGTTGAGACAAAGTCTCTTGCTTTCCGCCTTTAATTCCAAAGCCAATGCATTCCCAGTTCATCATCTTCTACACCCCTAGCTTGTCACCACTAGACAGGGTCAAGTTATTCACTCACCGTCATCAAATCTAAATTGGGGCAGTCCTGCATTTCTTGGCTTGGGAAAACCTACCTTTGATGACCTTGACAAAGACCAGTCAGTCATTCACCCCTTCATGTGCCACAAATATCCTCACCCTAGGCCTTTAGAACCCCAAGTTAACTGACTCATTCATACTTGCACTAACATGTGTCTTTACTAAACAAAAGCTTCAGAGAGAGAGGACACAAGTTGATCATGTGATGCTAAAAATTCACTTAGGTAACTTTGTGGACATATATTCAATCATCAAGGGGCATCATAATGGAAGGAAAAATAAGCGAGCTTGCAAATACGGTCAAGTACTTTTGCATATCAGTGTATGTAGATAATGACCTTGAAAATGCCGAAGTTTGAATCAAAACTAATTTTCCCAAAGAATGATCAATATTCACCCATGCTTCTCGCATCCAAAGTCTCGCATCTTA
Organism: Oxytropis ochrocephala; assembly: GCA_020916435.1. Classification (NCBI taxonomy): domain Eukaryota; kingdom Viridiplantae; phylum Streptophyta; class Magnoliopsida; order Fabales; family Fabaceae; genus Oxytropis; species Oxytropis ochrocephala. Next base: position 46,525,087 of record CM037095.1, on the reverse strand, counting down.
TCATTACAAAAAAAAATGTTTTGCACCCAATCACTCATATCATATCATATCATCGCATCATGCATGCACCATGGCATTAGCATTCAATCATTTCATTTGCATCATATTCACATTTGCATTTCATGCATTTATTACGTAACAAGCAAAAAGCAAAAAAAAAAAAAAAACAAAAAGAGAAAAAATCATTCCACCGTGATACTAATCATTGCACGCACGCACACCATTAATTGCTTTGCCAAAGGAAGAAAGCTTTTCCTCCTCGGGAAGATGCATTTGTTAGGTGTGCCCGATATACACGATAAGTGTCGTTCCTATGTTTTGTTCCTCTAATATCAGTAGCTTTAAGCGTTAATCTCATATCATATCACGGATCACCAAGTTGATCCTCGGACCCGAGTGGTCCTTCAGAGCACTACGCTCCTTCGATGCCCTAAGTGGCCCAAGTCGCAACGTCGAGTCGAGCCCGCGGACCTTCGCACTCGCGCGTGGTCGCGGACTAGTTGTGTCGGCCTAAGACACGATGGGCGTCCTTCATGGTCAACATATCGATTCTAGACCGATCTTGACCCATCATGGCCGCCGAATATAAAGGCCCCCTCGCATCGCTTTAACTAGTACCGTAGCTAGTTGCGCTCCTTCGCACCACGATGGTCCTTCAAATAAGGCCTAGGCGGCCTTCGGACCAGTGGTCCTTCAGAGCCTTAGTGCTCCTTCGGACCCTTAGTGGTCCTTGAGCCTTAGTGCTCCTTCGGACCAGAGTGGGCTTTGAGCCTTAGTGCTCTTTCGGATCCCGAGTGATCCTTCATTTTGTTTGCAGTTAATACGCTAAGTGTTAACCGCTCCTGCTTATTCTCAAACCTCTATTTCCCCTCTAAGCGGACAAAATTGACGTCTATTCTATCTTTATTTCTATTTCTACTAAAAAAAATTTGTAAAATATAAATAAAGAGGGGCAGCTGTTATACCCCAATTTTGTCCGAGTTTTTATATCATTGTAATATATATATATATATATTTTATTATTAAGAAGTGTATGTGCAACAAACGTTTCTATGTACTCAAGTAAAAGATAAGTAGCTTGTGCATGATTTGATTCTTGGTCAATCATCCCACATGTTATTTTCTTTTGACCCTCTTTGAGTAATTGAAAAAACAAGTGAAGCAAAGCATAAGAGCTTACAAAATAAGAACAAAAAGATGAAATACCCAAATCTGCAGCTCTATTGCGAAGGAAATTTCTCTCTCCTCGGACCTATTTTCGACGATCCGAACGGTGAAAGTGGAGATATATGTCTCACGAACCTCATGTCAAAAAATGAAGACGATCCGACGGTTAACGAATCCGGAATCGCACTTTTACGATGAGAGGTTTGAGAAAACGGACCAAAAACTGCAGCTATTGCGAAGGCAATTTCTCTCTCATAAGACCTCGTTTCAACGATCCGAACGGTGAAAGCGTAGATATATGTCTCACGGCTACTATCAAAAAGAAAGACGATCCAACGGTTAACGAATCCGGAATCGCAATTTTACGGTGATGAGTTTGAGAAAAAGCGGAATTGTGTTTTAAAGGAGAATTGTTTTCTCTACCTTGTTTTAGTCCCACATTGCTCACAAGAAACAAGAGCTCCCTAGCAATTGGATATAAAAGGGGTTGAGAGGTGAAGATTAGAGGAAGAGATCATTGGCGGGTTAAGTGATCTTTTGGGTCAAAGCGATAGCGGCCCATTTCACTAAAAGTCTGTCTTTGATCATTTGGACGTTTTGAGTCGGCTTTCCGATTCTCAAAGCGGTTCTTGCGGTCTTGAGTCAAAATGGACCAGATAGGAGTCCGGTTTGCTTAGTCCTGGTTCGGCACTCGTCGAGTCCAGGTTAGTTTTGTATTTATTTTGTTTATTTTTATGTACATATTTATTTATCATTTATTTATAATATAATCTATTTATTTATTTGTTTATGTATATATCTATTCATATTTATTTATGTATATAGTTATTTATTTGTTTATTTATTATATTTTTTTAGCCTAGTCTTTATTAATTATCAGTTTTTGTCTTTTTTATGCACAAATTAGTTTATTTCTTTAAAAATCAAATAAAAGACTAAGTCGGTTGTACAACCGGGTTAGTCATCATCCTAGGACCAATGAGCTGTACAGTTCAGTAATCCTAAAAATTTATAAAAATATAAATAAATCATTTCTCCCAAAAATAAAAGACTAAGTCGGTTGTACAACCGGGTTAGTCATCATCCTAGGACCAATGAGCTGTACAGTTCAGTAATCCTAAAAACTTATAAAAATTGTAAATAAATCATTTTTCCTAAAAATAGGGGACTAAGTCGGTTGTACAACCAAGGTTAGTCAATGTTCTAGAACTAATGAGTCATGCAGATTCAGAGAGTTCTAGAATACCTATTCTAAAACCAACTCACCTCACATCAAACAAATGTCTTTCAAAAAAAAATACTTTCAAAAGTAGGGGACTAAGTCGGTTGTACAATCGGGTTAGTCGTCCTAGAATCGATGAGTATGCATACCAAAGAATCCTAGGACCCTACACTAAAAAATACCAACCAACAAACATTTTTCAGGAAGAACTACGTAGCTTTGATTCCTCCATTGCATCCGGAGGTACGTAGGAGCAAGAGTCAACTCTTGTCAAGCACTAAAATTAAAAATTTAATTAAGTCTTTTTCACTATAAATAAAAAGGGTAAATATTAATAAAACCGTAATTAATTAGACCAAGGATTTCGTGGGGTGCTAATACCTTCCCCACACATAACGACTCCCGAACCCTAAACTTGCCTTGTCCTAAAACTAAAGGGATTTTCCGAATTTGCCCTTAAACTAAAATTTGGTGGCGGCTTCCTTTCGAACTTCGAAGAATCCTTTCCCGGATTTTTCCGTCGCTACATAACTCATTTAGTGTGAGTGGTATAAAGACTAAAATACCCTTAGTGTTCTAATTTCCACTCGATAATGCATTTAAATTATCTACTCTAGCAATTATAAATTGCTTTCGTGACAACGTAATATCTGTGACTTGATTTATTACCTACTCGAGTAATAAATCTGTAACATCCCTAATTTCGTTAATTTCGAATTAAGAAATTAACGAGTGATTTATTACTCAAGTAGGTAGTAAATCAAGTCATGTATATGAGGTTGTCACGAAAGCAATTTATAATTGCTTGAGTATATAATTTAAATTCATTACTGAGTGGAAATTAGAACACTAAGGGTATTTTAGTCTTTATACCACTCACACTAAATGAGCTACAAGACCCAAAATTATCCAAGTACTCTCTCATTCCACACTTGTGTGAATAAAGAAAGGGAAAGTAAGAGAGAGAAAAGAAAGGAAATAAAAGGAGAAAGAAAGAAAGAGAAAAGAAAGAAATAGAAACAGAGAGAGAAGAGAGTAAACCGAGAGAAGAGGAAGAAAGGAGGTGAAGGGGAAGAAGAAGAAGAGGAGAATATCTCTCCATGGATTCTCCATAAAGGTAAGATGTTTTGCTTCCATACTTCTCCATTTCTCAAGCTCTACCTATTGATACTAATTTTATACCCTATTGCTTCATCTTTCTCAATCCACCATTGTTGACCATTGGATCTCAAAATGGAGAAGATGAAGTTTTTGTTGGGGATTTGATAATTCAAGATGAACAAAATAACAATACTTGGATAAATCTGAAGTCGTGTAAAACACTTTCAGATTGAATCAAATTTCGGGGTTCAACCAAAATTGTTCAATCGGATAAAATCAGAAGATTAATTCTAAGAGTTTTGTTGTTGTGTATGTTCTTGTTTTATGACTTTCAGAACCAGAGAGAATGATCTTGAGAAGGAAAAACTGTCTATGTTCCTTAAAAAACCAGCAGTTTATAACAGTTTTTCGCATAAAAACTGTTTTCAACGTCTTGCGCCTCACTGGCGCCTCGTTCTCGCTCCATGCGCGCTTAAGCTAACACAGGCGTGAAATCGCCGCTGAGTGGCGCGCTGCGTTCGCGCTTAACACGCAAGCTTGCGCTTAAGTGGCGCCTAAGTCACGCTCCATGCGCGAATGGACAAAAACTTCTGCCAATCTTGCAAAACTCGCGCTTAATCAAGCCGCCTGCGATGGCGGCGAGGAGCAACCAAAGATAAATCGCATACATCTCATTTTATTACATTAAAACAAGCGTGCACTCTTATTTTAACATAATCATGAGATCAATTACACTAAAATATCCAACAATCCTCCCCTATTTTAGTGTAATTACCGATCAAATTACCAAAGTCATAGCATACTACAAACTATTGCATAAATGAAATATTGTGACGATTGAATTTCATCTTAGCTTATTACACATTTCAAATATTCGAATATCAGGGTGTCACTAAGGATTGAACCCTTTCTATTCATCTTGAATACATGAAGGTAATCCGCACAATAGTTTAAAACATTACTCTTACTTGACACTAGTTTACTAGCCTGTGTCCCTATCCTTCATAAGCATATCAAAGCCAAGTCCCAGCTTCTTGAAGCGGCTAAACTTCATGCTTATATAGGTAGTTCTTTTCTTTCTTGCACCTGCAAATGCAATTTTTCAAAAGAACCATTAAAAAGTTATACTTCAACCTCCTTAACTTACAGAACCGAACACATACCTTTTGGGATTCTTTCGATGATGTGTTCCAATCTCCACATGTTAAGCTTTCCACATTGAATTCAGCACCTAATGTCATATTAGATGGGAATTGGGTATCTTAACATAAGAAATTTCAGATGGACTTTAATCCTAATCCCACAGCCGACCTTTTCACGAGATCTCTACTTAACCCTTTGGTTAAATGATCGGCCAAATTATGCTGAGTTCTTACAAACTCCACTGATATCACACTGATCGTACCTTGACCAATGAAGAGTTGAAGTGGTTGTTGCTTTGTCGAATGGGCCGGTCGTTGAATGAGTGAAAGGACCGGTCCTGGCTTCACGCGTTGAGCACCTCGGGTGGTACCTGCAAAGACACTCCGACGATCTAGTGAGAGGTCGCTCGGGTAGATAGCACAAGGTTAGAGAACGTACCTGACACCATATGCGAATGGCGTATATATACTGCGAGGGCCGACCGTTAGCGAGATTTTTGGCCGGCGAGAATTGCGCTCCAAGCAGCGTGTTTGGGCCGATCGAGTTGGGCTGGGCCGCAGCCCAGCTTTCTTTGCTGGCGCTCGTGATTTGCTTTGATACACCCGAGAACAGCTTGCCCCCAAGCCTAGGTCGCTTAAGAGCGGGCTGAGGCTTGAATCGATGCCCCCAGGAGTGAGGTTACTTTGATGAAACGGACGCGGCCGTTTGCTTTTCTGATAGGACGGTGTCGACCGCCCTCCAACCATCGGCCGTGCTGACGCGACGGTTGGTCTTCACTGACATTCCAGACATGACGTTTGGTGTTTCCGAGGTTGTCTGGAGGCAACCATTGGTGAGAAGACGAAACGTTATGACGCTTCGTATCCCTGGTCCCTTCGCTACGTGAGTCCGCACTATAAATAGCCCTTCTGCTGAGTTCATTTCTTACACTTCCAAGAATTGCTCTGCCAGCGACCGATTCGTCTGCCGCCGACTCGCATTCATAGCTGCTTCTGTCTACTCGCGACTGATCCACAACATCTACTCAAGGTATGGATCGATCTTTACTTCTATTTTCTGAACTTGAGTTTTTTCTTTGAAAGTGTTTCGTACTTTCCCACGCCTCGTGATAGGGGGTGTCAGGTCGAGGGATGGCCACATCGCCCCCTCTCATGAGTGTTCTGCTCGATCGACCTGACTCGTTCCCTCTATCACAGGTGTTTTTGCATGCCCCGGACGAAACTGACCGCCCGTATTCCCGGAAAACCACCGCAATCCTTTGCTACATATATGTCGAGGCGGGCGAGCCCAATCCTCACGGCGGAGCCTAAGTCGTCTTCGAGCGACAAAGGTTCTAGCTCTTCAGCGATTCTTGGCGAGCAAGACGAGCTCGAGTTCTCGTTCTTCCGGCCGAGGATCGCCACTCAAAGAGCCCCTCGGATCCGTGTCCGTCCATTACGAGGAGCGGCCGTGCAACTCTCCACCGCCAGAGGACATTGTTTCTCGAGCGGAGGAGGAGAAGAAGATGTCGATGTGATTATCATTGACGATGATGAAGCGCAGAGTGCCGCCCCGATCGTGGACGAGGAGATGGTGGAGGCCGGCGCGCCGAGCCGAAGAAGTCCACGGGGAAGAGGTGGTTCGACTGAAGCCGTGAGCTCGGTCTTGAGGTAAACATCGGAGGTCGAACGAAGGGTCGGCCGAGGTTCAAGCGGATATAGCCCGAGATGTGTCCGACATGTCTTGGGTATCGGAAACTCTTCGCTCTAATAGGAGCATTATTACCGCCGCCACGATGCTTTGCCCGACTGCGGTCGTCTCGATGACTCACCGCCGCAGGTGAGAGGTATGAAGAAGGCGGTGAAGATATTGCAACCTATTCTCCCAACTTCAAGTTCACGATGTATCGGCTCGTGTTCGAGAGGATGAAGATTACCCTCCTTTTTATCGAATTTCAACGTGGCGTCTGCGCCACATCGGTCGCCCCTTCACAACTCCACCCTAACGCATGGGCGTTTCAAAGACCTTTGAAGTTCTTTTGACTAAGCTTGGGTGTGGCGGTGTCGATGATGTTTGTTTTTACCCTCTTCGAGTGGTGGCTCGGGAGAAGGCCAACAAGGAGAAGAGGGAGCGTGTCTCCTTCAAGATGCGAAGACTCATCACCGGTTCTTCAAAGCGTACCAAGAATCCTTGGGAGCGGCCCGAGAAGCTTTGTACTTTTGGATCGTTCCCACCAAGAGGCCGTAAGGCCGTGACGGAGGTTCAACCGGACGGAATGCTCGGTCCCCTTACTTCCCCATCATGTGGAACGAGGCTCACTTCTCCAGGCGGCCTGGGGATTACATTTATACTTGTGAAAGACTTGGGGAGGCCGACTGCGGTCTCTGGATATGATCAAGGCGGCGGGCATGATGCGTCGGATCCTAAGGCGGCGACATACCTTCTTCGACCCTTTGTCTTGCTTTCGAGGCCGAGGCGGAGGCCAAATCGGGTTTGCTTTTGAACTTTGTCTTTACATATTTGCTGTCAATCTTTTCTTCTAACTCCTAACTTATTATTTTGCAGAAAGAATGGCCGGTAAAAATTGGGCCGTGATCGAGTCAGTTCTGAACCCTGCTGCGATTCCAGGAGCTAGGAGGTACGACGGATCTCGGCCGGGGGATGTTCCTGAGTCGTCCTCTAAGGTGCCCCCCACTCCCAAGGGCCAAAAGAAGAAGCCGGCGCAGATCGGCCAAGCTGTTCGGTCGCCTGCTCGTAATGACGATCGCTCCGCCAAGCGGATAAGGCTCGACGACCGAACATGGATTCGCCAAGGCCGACCTTCCTATTCTCTCTCTGAGAAGCTAGGGCAGTCGAGCTCGAGTGGTTCGGGGAAGAGGCCGATGGAGGTCCGCCTCTCTGCCGCTTGGGGATAGACAAAATCATGGCCGAGTCGGGGCCGGCCGGCTGAAGGTACTTGTTTTTTCACTCCGTTATTTCTTTCGCTTTTAGGTCGACCGACTAACGGCGGACGACGATCTCTGTTTCATAGGCTCATGCACGCCAAGGAGTCTTTGGCGAGCTGCGGTGAAGTACGACAAGCTCTCCAAGGCCAAATGAAAGCTCTTGGCGGGGCGAGGAGGACCGCCAAACTTGCCAAGAGGAATAAGGAGCTAGGCGCCAGTGAACGGTCTAAAAGCTGACCTTGAATCCGCAGAGAAGGATAAGGCCAGGCTGGAGGCCGAGAATACCGAGCTGCAGGCGAAGATCCAAATGGTGGCCCAGGCCGGTCGGGAGGCAGCAATCGAGCAATTCTATAACGCCTGCTTGCTCGGTAGCGCGCCTTGAATGCAGATCTAAAGATCAACTTCGATGAGAAGATGATAAATCCCGCCCATTACGTGGTGGATAACAAGATCATGCTGCCCGAGCAGGTTGACGAACAGGGAAATGTCGTTCGACCGGCCACCGTTCTTTTCTGAAGCCTCTGAAGCCCGCCTGCGAGCGGAGTAATTTCTGTAATAGTTTAACTCGCCTTCGGGCACAACAATTTTCCTGCCTTCGTGCAGTTTTTCAATTCGTGGGCGCTCGGCTTCGACCAGGCGTCCCGTGTTTGTAATGACAATTTTTACTTGCCTTTAATTACGCCTGTTCAAATTTACATTGCTATGTCTGTGTACTTCTTGCATTTATTCGCCTTAGTCATTTATAATTTGTAGGCCGCTCGGCGGCCGTTTCGTGCTATTTCGATAGCGCTCGTTTATGGTTGGGCCATTTCGATGGCACTCGGTCGGGCCAGTTCGATGGCACCCGTTGGGATCATTTCGATGATCTCTCGAGGTAGAAATCGTTTCGACGGCTGCTCGATGGGTTATCACTTAACCTCGGGCCATTTTCGATGGCGCTGCGTCGAAGTCAACTTCGGTGATCGTTGCTCGTGCCGCCTCTCGGCACACGCTATAGATCGCTTCGACGACACGAAGTTCGCGGGTTATCTAACCCTTGGGCCATTTCGATGGCTCTCGAGGTAGATCGTTTCGACGATCTGATCAAGTTGATAATCTTCGATCGCTCCTTTGCCACGGGCAATCTTGAGCGGCCGGTCATACATTCTTGCGGGAAAGTAAAGAACACATCATATTTCTAAAGGTCGCCTCGTAAAAAACCAGCTGGGAAAAGAGCGCTCACGCTTTTCATTTCTAGATCGGTCGTCATTACATTCACATCGTTCATTACATTCAAACGTAATACTTTCTAAGTTTCTCCGCATTCCATGTTCGGGGATAGTCGCCCATCCATGGTTTCCACTCGTAAGCCCCCTTTCCGGTCTTGTTGATGACCTGTATGGACCTTCCCAATTTGGTGCGAGCTTCCTCGGCGTGCATTCTTGTTTCCCACGTCGGCCCGTCTTAGAACGAAATGACCGACCGTGAAGTCTCTCTCTTCGCACGCGAGTATTGTATCCGGGTCGCGACCTTCGCTTGGTCAATTTCTCTTTAGTGATGCTTGGGTGCGCAGCTCTTCAATTAGGTCCAACTCTTCTCGAATAGCCCTGGCCAAGTTATCAACCACCGTAGGGGATTCGAAGTTCTCAATTCAGCTCGCCCATCTCTATGGGTATCACAAAGATCGATCCCATATACCATGCAAATGGGGACTCCCGATCGTTGAGTGAGGGTCGCCCCGTAAGCCCATAGAACGGATCGCAGCTCTTCGACCAGCCCTTTCGCTTCATCGAGTCTTCGCTTAACCCACGCAAAATTACCCCCGCTGCCGCCTCGGCTTGGCGTTTGTGCGAGGGTGCTCGACCGAGGTGAAACGCTGCTTTTACCCTAAGTCGGCCAACATTTCTCTGAATCTCTTGTCTGTGAACCGGGTACCGTTGTGCGTTATTAGTTCTTTGAGGATCCCAAAACGGGCCAACACACACACCGCCAAGAATTTGCTTACTTTCGCGAGGTGATGGTTGCAAGAGGCTCGGCCTCGACCCACTTTGTGAAATAGTCTACCGCCACGATCGGAATTTGAACCGGCCCGAGCGGTGGAAATGGGCCTAGCAAATCCATGCCCCACCAAGCAAACGGCCAAGGTGAGACAAGACTTTGCAATTCTGTGGAAGGTGCAATGTGGACATCAGCATGTATTTGGCATTTCTTGCACTTCCGAACGAGCTTCTTGGCATCTTCGCCCATGGTCGGCCAATAATAGCCGCCCCGAGCCTTCTTAGCTATGGAACGAGCGCCCGGTGACTCCCACAAATACCTTCATGAATGTCCCTCAGCACATGGTCGGATTCGACCGACGTAAGACATCTTAACAATGGAGAGGAGAATCCTCTTCTGTACAACTTTCCTTCTATAACCGAGTACTTGGTCGCTCTGAGCCTGATCAACTTAGCTTGCTTCGGATCGCTCGGTTCTTCCCCTTCAACAATGTATCTCGGGATAGGGCGATCCAATCAACGAATCCGTCTTGACACACGTAACGCCAACGATCGACTTGGCTTGGTCGATACGCTCGGCCGATTAAGAGTCTCCTGAATCAAACTTCTGTGATTTCCCGGAGTCTTGGTACTTGCAAGCTTTGATAGTATATCTGCTCGAACATTTTCGGTCCGAGGCACGTGAGTCACTTCCGCCCGGTCGAACTGCTTGAGAAGCTCACTTACTCTGGCTAGGTAATTCTTCAAAGACGTCGCCCTTAGCATCATATAATTCTTTGATCTGCGAGGCGACAAGCAAGCGAGTCCGATCGAAGTTCAACCCGACCGACAGTCCTCCTCGGCGGTGCGGGCCCGCCTATGCACGCCTCGTATTCGGCCTGATTGTTCGACGTATGGAAAGCGAATGTCAGAGACACCTCCACGGCCAGGCCTTCAGAATTTTCTAGTATTAGGCCGGCTCCACTTCCTTTACTATTAGACGACCCATCTACGCAAGATCCGTGTCGTTCCAAACTTGATCTTCGGGGTAGAAGTCATTTCACTATAAAGTCGGCCAACACCGCGCTTTGCGCGGCGATCCGATTCAAATTTTATGCCAAACTCACCGAGCTCCACCGCCCACTTTATCATTCGTCCCCGCCAGTGTCCGGCGATGAAGGACTTGCTCGATTGGTGGTCGGTCCTTACCACGACACGGTGGGCCACAAAGTAGGTCTCAACCTTCGAGCGGAATCGAGTGCAAGAGCAAACTTCTCTATCTTCTGGTACCTCATTTCGGGCCTCAGAGCACTTTACTAATGAAGTAGACCGGATTCGCTTCGGATCGTTCTCTCGACTAGCACGGCAGCTCTCGTAACTTCTTCGTTATAGCCAAGTACGAGATATAGTGTCTCGCCTCAAGAACGGCTTGGTCATGATCGGCGGGCTAACCAAAGCTTGCTTCAATTCATCCAATGCACGCCGCATTGGTCGGTCCACTCAAAGTCTACATCTTTCTTGAGGAGTTTAAACGATGGCGACTTGCGCAGCCGCTTTGGGAATGAACTCGAGAAAGAGCGGCCACCATGCCATTCACCGTTGTATTTCTTTTTTTAGTCGTAGGCGGCCTCATATCGGCGATCCGCTCTGCACTTTTCGGGGTTTGCTTCATCCTCTTTCAATCAGTGGAAGCCCAAAATCTGTTACCCCTCCCCCAAAGGTACATTTCTCGAGATTCATCTAAGTGAGTTCTTCCTAGCTTCTTCAAATATTTCCCCGAGGTCGCTCCCATGATCCGGGTCGGTTACACTTTTGATGATCATGTCGTCCCAAATACACCTCTGCGAGATTCGACCGATCCGCCTCTTGAAAATTTTGTTCATCATTCGCAGTAGGTCGCTCCAAAGGTTCTTGAGGCCGTAAAGGCATCACCTTGTATCTTGAAAATTTCCCGATCGGTCATGAAGGCCGTCTTGTGCCGATCGGGCGGATACATCGTGATCTGATTGTATCCAGAGTAAGCGTCCAGAAAAGACAGTAATTTGTAGCCCGAGGCCCCATCGACCAGCTTATCGATGTTGGGTACGGGGAAGGCATCCTTCGGGCATGCCCTATTCAAGTCGATGTAGTCTACACACATTCTCCATTTGCCGTTCTTCTTTTTGACCAACACGACATTGGATAGCCAGGTCGTGTACTTGATCTCTTCTATGAAATTGGCCTTTATGAGGTCCTCAACGGCGCTTTGCGCGGCTTGAGATTTTTCCTCGCTACGAGTCGTCTTCTTTGAGCGACCGCTTAACCCCTTTCATCGATCGAAAGTTGATGGCGAGCTACCGATAGGAATGCCGGCATGTCTGATGCCTGCCATGCGAACAGGTCAGCATAGTCTCTCAAACATTGCACAAGGTCTTGCTTCACTTGCTCTGGTAGGTCGCTACCGAGCTTGACTATCTTTGTTGGGTCGTCTCCCAACTGCACATCTATTAGCTCTCCCTGAGGTTCTGGCCTTTTCAACCTGTTTTTTAGCTCTCGGGCTAAGTCATCATCGTTCTCCTCCGGGTCATTTTATGCGGATCATACCGAGCATCTAGATCGCGACATTGACTTGATGGCCTTCACCGCTTTCTTGAACATTTGGGCCAAGGTCTACCTCATCGCAAATTTGTTGATACAGATCGTGGCACCGTCTTGCTACCTCTAGGTCGGCCGCTAGTGTAACTACCTGGTCGTCTTTGCTGTAGAATTTCATCTTCAGATGTACTGTTGATGCCACAGCCTCTAGCTTGCCCAGGGTCGGCCTACCAATGATACACAATCGATAGCATGATTTGAGGGGAGTACGAGGAACGCCGCGTGCGGGCCCCTGCATACAAAGTGCTATCTCGATTATCGCCACCAAATGTGACCATGAGTTCTATTGTTCCTAACCCGGGTAGGTGATCGCTCCATTGAAGCCCGTTAGGGAGTAGGCTCGGCCTGGGGAATTATCTCGCTCCGATCAACCTTGATCCTGTCAATCAAACCTTCAAACATGATGTCGGCCGAGCTACCCCAGTCGACTAGGATTCTTTGAACTTCGATGATTGGCCATAATCGCCTCGATTACCAGCGGAACATAAGCTGTTCGGCCTACCGTCGTGTAGGTCGCTATCTCCAAACGAGATGGGGGTCTATTCGAGACCGGTGGATCTGCGATGTTGAACCGACCATCGAGCTCGTCCCACTTCCTCTTCGTGGCTTTGTTTGATTCTCTACGATCCAACGGGTTGCCACCATGAATGACCATGGCCACGCTAAGACCTGCGGATCGTGGGGCTTCTCGATCTTCCGACCGGTCTTTTCTTGGGGACGCTTGAAACAACTACGCCGCCACTTTCCTCCGTCGGGATCGGTTTCTTTACTGCTTCTCTTGAGGTCGGCCGCCTTCCTCCGACCTCACATACTTTCCCAACTTTCCTTTCGAATGAGCTCTTCAATATCATCTTTGAGGCCATACATGCGTTAGTATCATGACCCTTGCTCTTGTGGTAACGGCAGTATCTTTTAGTCGGTCGTGCCCCCTTCTTGAGCACGAGTGGATCGGGCCGCTTTACTCCCACAAATTCATTATTCTGGCACTCGCTATAGATCTGTGCAATAGAGGTGTTTAGCCGAGTGCGATGATCGAACTTCTTATCTCGAAAGTCAGACCGATTGTCGCGGCGACCTTCATGCCCTTTGGCCGGCTTCTTATCGCTTTCTTTAGGTAGGTCGTGCGCGGACGGCCTTTCTCACTGCCAAGGTTTCTTCATACGCCATGTGGACGTTAGCCCTCGCTAAGAAGTAGCTGAGATCTTGGTAATGGTTAAGAGTGAATTCTTCTACGAACCGGTGGTCCGGTCGAATACCACGCTTCAAATACTTTAACTTGTCCTTGTCTGACAAGTCACGAACGGGACTCGGCCTCGGTGTTAAACCGGTCGATATCTTTGCTCGGCGTCTCATTATCTCCTTGAACAACGAGTCCAAGTATTCCTCATACCGATATTGGCGCGGTTTGCGGTGTAGTGGGACAGAATATTCTCGATCGTGTCGTCCCCACGAGGAGATGGAATTGGGTCGCAGAGACTCCCACCATTCCAATGCTTGGTCGTCCAATGACTGGGGAAAAAGCCTGCATTTCATGGTCGGTCCCAATTCCTCCATGTAGCAGTGAATTATTAAAGTAGCGGAGATGTTTGTGCGGATCCCTCGGCCACAAACTTGTTGAGATTAGGCGGCTTGCGGAGATCTCTCGGAATCTTGTAACGCCCGATCTCCCGGAGAATGGGCCGTGCTCGCTCGATGCCGCTCGACCCAAAGGGTTGCATTGCGAGGCACGCCTCGTTGCGGCATTCCATAAAATCCTCGGGCCGGGCGGTTGGTGGAAGTGGAGGAGGCCTTACGGGTCGCCGCTTTGGCTCTCCTTGGCGATCTGCGAAACGCCCTAATTCTTCCATCTCTGTAATCTTCCAGCTTCTTCTCGAGAATCCCAAGATCTCGCTTCTCGATCGACGTGACCGGACGACTCATTGGAGGAGTACACGGTGGGTGAGCGACGCCGTCGGGGGCGATAGCTAGAATCTTCGTAATCATAGGACATCGAACGGCGTCTCACGCTCGTTCTCGCCAGAAGCGATCTGCGTGCCCCGCTTCTTCTTCTTTGGAGAGCGATGAGTAGTGCTTTCTCGGCGAAATGCTCCTTCGAGGAGGAGCGGTGTCTTGCGCCCGGCCGGCGACGCAGCGTATGTTCTCCGTCTTCGCCCGGGGCGCCCGACCGACCTCTTTCGTCTTGAGAGATGGCGCGTCTCTGTCTGCGATCACACTGTTTTTTGTTTTGCAAGATCTGCAAAACGGCTTGAGTGACATGGTGCGGTAGAGGTTCTGAATGCCCGCTTCAACCACTTTCGGGCGGTAAGTCTCGAGAACGGGCGGCAACTCGTTGGAGGATAGGTCCGCGACCGCTTGTGCACCGGCTCTTGTCGTGGAAGTCCTTGAGACTCGTGGACCGTGGCGCCACGCCCGGTCCGCTGCTGCTGATCTGCCGGAGGATTGAGTCGAAAGTGGCCCGCGTGCGGGCGCGCCGCGTGGAGCCATGAAGGAGGTAGGATAGCGCATGGGCCTCCCACTGTGGTCGCCAATTGATCGTACCTTTACCAATGAAGAGTTGAAGTGGTTGTTGCTTTGTCGAATGGGCCGGCCGTTGAATGAGTGAAAGGACCGGCCCGTCCTGGCTTCACGCGTTGAGCACCTCGGGTGGTACTGCAAAGACACTCCGACGATCTAGTGAGAGGTCGCTCGGGCGGATAGCACAAGGTTAGAGAACGTGCACGACACCATATGCGAATGGCGTATATATCGCTGCGGGGCCGACCGTTAGCGAGATTTTCGTGGCGAGAATGCGCTCCAAGCGGCGTGTTTGGGCCGATCGAGTTGGTGGGCCGCGAGCCCGATTCTTGATGGCGATTCGTATTTGCTTGATACACCCAGAACACACACCATGCATGATTAACTCCCGAACCATGCTCAGTGTCTTACTCCCAAGTGTCTAGACTTCCCATTATACACTTGACTATATGCCTTAGCCAAAGTAGCTTTGACTATCACACCCGATAGACATGGGAGGTAGAGGTTTGGGCCACAATGGAATCTCATATATCGATTTCTTAGCCATTCACTTTCTTTTTACCACTCTTTGCTAAAGCTATAAATTCGATTCCATTGTTGAATTTGTAATGCAAGTCTGTTTTTGGATGCCCAAGATATAGCACCTCCTCCAAGGAGGAATACCCAACCACTTGTGGAAGAATGATCTTCCATATTGGTTATCCAACTTGCATCGAGTAACCTTCAATGACCAAGGAAACCCAAAGATATGTCAAACCATAACCAATGGTTCCTTTAAGTACTTGAATACTCTATTCATGGCTTGCCAATGATGAGAACTAGGATTACTTGTAAACCTACTAAGTTTACCAACAAAGATAAGCTATATCGGGCCTAGTACTTATCATTGCATACATAAGTGATCCTATCGCCCTTGAGTATTCAAGTTGAGACACCGCTACACCTTTATTAGGTAATAACTTGAGTTAGGATCAATGGGAGTACTTACCGAGAACAATCTTTAAAATTAAATTTCTCCAATATCTTCTCAATATAATGTGATTGAGAGATGGAGATACCATTGTTTCCACGTTTGATCTTTATTCCTAAGATCACATCCGCCTCCCCCATGTCTTTCATATCAAACTTAGAAGACAAAAATGCCTTAGTTTCATCAACTTGACCTTGGTGCTGTACTAAAGATCAACATGTCGTCTACATACAAACAAATGATAACTCATTTGCCATGAGTATCAAACTTCTTTGTATAGACATTTATCCGCTTGGTTTAGAACAAAACCACTAGATAGCACAACCTCATCAAATTTTTGATGCCATTGTTTAGGTGCTTGTTTCAAGCCATAAAGAGATTTCATCGGTTGCACACCTTATTTTCATTTCTGGCATAACAAACCCTTTAGGTTGCTTCATGTATATCTCTTCATCCAATTCACCATTTAAGAATGCGCTTTTCACATCCATTTGGTGAATCACCAGATTGTGGATAGCGTAAGTGCTAACAACACCTAATGGTGGATATCCTAGCAACAGAGAGCATATGTATCGAAAAAATCAATACCCTCCTTTTGCCTAAAGCCTTGGATCACCAATCTGGCTTTGTACTTGTCTACAGTACCATCCACTTTCATCTTTCTCCTAAAGATCATCTTACATCCTAATGGTTTACATCCGGAGGTAAGTCAACCAATTTCAGTATTACTTTGCAAGATGGAGTCCATCTCACTTTGGATTGCTTCTTTCCGAGAATGCAACATCCTCGAAGCCATTGCTTCACTAAAAGTCCTTGGATCTTCCTCAACATTGAGGCAATATTGATATTGAAATTCAACATCATTTCTTGACCCTTCAACCAAATAAAGTTGAAAGTCATCACCAAATGACTTAGCCTTTACGTACTCTCGTACTCTTTCTCATTTCGATTGCTAGTTGAAGGTATATCCTCATTATTAATCGAGACTTTCGACATGAAATTCATGTCCATTGGCCTAGGTATAGATGTAAACCTTTGTTCATCAAAGATTGCATCCCGTGACTCTATGACCGAGTTCACAAAGAATGTAATCATTAGATTCTAGCACATAGAATCTATATGCTTTAGAATGCTCAAAGATATCCAATAAATATGCACGATCTATACCTCTTTCACCTAAGGTTTTCCTTTTAGGTTCTGTAAGTCCGACCACGACCCTACATCCCCAAACTTTGAGATAACTCAAATTTGGTGTCTTTTAATGCCAAAGTTCATATGGGGTAACCTTATTCCTTTTGTTAGGAATTCTGCTCAACAAGTAACAGTGTCACAACATAGCCTCTCCCAAAATCCTTCACTAAGACCCGAATAGGATAACATAGAATTCACCATTTCTTTCAAGGTTCTATTTTTCCTTTCATTACACCATTCTGTTGTGGTGTATATGGGTCATGACTTGATGTATTATTCCAAAGAGATTGAAAATATACCGGATCATAATACTCACCTCCCTATCCGTCTGAAGAGTTTTGATCAACCCATTTTGATGAAGTTCTACCTCATTCTTATAGATTTTGAATTTCTCAAGAGCTTCATCTTTTGTAGTTAATAAATATACATAACAATACCTAGATGCATCATCAATGAACGTAACAATATATTTTTTATGACCTAATGATGGGGTAGCATGCAAATCGCACAAGTCACTATGAATAAGGTCTAAAACTTTAGTTTCACTCTTAGCATCCTTAAAAGGTTTCCTAGTGATCTTAGTCAACATGCAAGTTTTGCATTTTTCAATGTTCATATCAAAAGGAGGAATCATACTTGTTTTTGACATATCTTTTAATCTTTTGTAGTGAACATGTCCTAATCTAGCATGCCAAATTTCTGATTTTGTCACATTAGTTATAGAACTACTCGAGGCCATACAAACAGATTCATGAGCAAAAGGAACATCGATGTTTAATTTAAACATTCCATTACAACGATAACCAAATCCAACAAAAGAACCATGTCTTGACAAGATGTACTTGTCACTTTCAAGTACTTGCTTGAAACCACAATTATTTAAAACCATACCGACATAATAAGTTCTTACGGATACGGTGTACAAATAAGACATTATCCAAATACAAACTTTTTTCGGAAGTAAAAACTAGAGTTACACAACCTATTCCTAGGATTGGTTCAGTCGCAACATTGCCCATCTTCACAATAGAGCCATCATCAATTGGTCTAAATTTCTTGAACCAACGACGATCTTTGCACACATGGCTTGTTGCTCCCGAATCAAACCACCAAGCAACGTCATCATCCTGCACATAGAATGCCTCAGATATTAGTGATACATAATTTGAATTCGTATTCGAATTAAAATTATTCACAACAATCTGACCTTGTTGCTTTTCGAGATCATTCGATCCACTTGGACCACCTTTTTGTTCTTTTCTTTGAACACCCTGATCCTCTTTAGATGACCAGTTTCCCACACTTCCAACATGACAATTTTGTCTGTTTGTTTGGACCTTTGTTCTTATTTCCTTGAAACTTTCGTTTCTTACCTTTACCATTGTAATTTTGCTTACCTGTTCCACTTTCCTCTACCATATTAACGGAAGAGGAACTCGCTACACTTTTATCATTGGGCTTGTCATTTTCCGAGCCCTCGGTGACTCTTCAATCATGAAATGACTACCGAGTTGAACCAGTCAACTCTTCCTTCTTATGCTTCAAGGTGTGCTTGAAGTCTTTCCAAGAAGAAGGCAGTTTAAATATTGATGAAACCGCAATGGATTCATCCATTTTCAAATCATGTTGAGTAAACTGACCCAAAATTCGCAGCAGTTCATTATATTGTTCCATAACAGGCCTTGAATCAACCATTTTGTAATTAAAGAAATTACTAACCAGGAATTTTTTACTTGAAGCATCTTCTGCCATATATTTGGTCTCAAGAGAGTCCCATAGTTCTTTAGCAGATTCAACATTTTGATAAATATCAAAGAGAGAGTCAGACATACCATTCAGAATGTGTCCACGACAAATGTAATCATCGTTTTCCCATTTCAGACGCTTCCTTGTTTGATCCAGAGTTTCGGTTTCCAGATACACCGGCATCGGAGTACTCAGCACATACACCACCTTCAATGTTGTCAAGAGAAAGTGCATCTTTTACGCCATCTTCCAATTCCTCGCCTTCAAACTTGTCCAATTTCATAAACTTGCTTGTCATCTTCGAATTATCGTTCGTCATTTCGAAAAATTTGATTCAATCTTTTGTTGGGGATTTGATAATTCAAGATGAACAAAATAACAATACTTGGATAAATCTGAAGTCGTGTAAAACACTTTCAGATTGAATCAAATTTCGGGGTTCAACCAAAATTGTTCAATCGGATAAAATCAGAAGATTAATTCTAAGAGTTTTGTTGTTGTGTATGTTCTTGTTTTATGACTTTCAGAACCAGAGAGAATGATCTTGAGAAGGAAAAACTGTCTATGTTCCTTAAAAAACCAGCAGTTTATAACAGTTTTTCGCATAAAAACTGTTTTCAACGTCTTGCGCCTCACTGGCGCCTCGTTCTCGCTCCATGCGCAGCTTCGCTAACACAGGGCGCCTCGTTCGCGCTTCACACGCAAGCTTGCGCTTAAGTGGTGCCTAAGTCACGCTCCATGCGCGAATGGACAGAAACTTCTGCCAATCTTGCAAAACTCGCGCTTAACTGTCGCTTCAAGCGACAGTGAGGCGCAACCAGCATAAACTGCATACATCTCATTTTATTACATTAAAACAAGCGTGCACTCTTATTTTAACATAATCATGAGATTAATTACACTAAAATATCCAACAGTTTTGCTCATAGTGGAAGCTAGCTTAAGGTTTGGGAAGCTCAAAGTTGAAGCATTGGGGTTCCAAGTTGGGGTGATTGTAACATCCCTAATTTCGTTAATTTCGAATTAAGAAATTAACGAGTGATTTATTACTCAAGTAGGTAGTAAATCAAGTCACGGACATGAGGTTGTCACGAAAGCAATTTATAATTGCTTGAGTATATAATTTAAATGCATTACTGAGTGGAAATTAGAACACTAAGGGTATTTTAGTCTTTATACCACTCACACTAAATGAGCTACAAGACCCAAAATTATCCAAGTACTCTCTCATTCCATACTTGTGTGAATAAAGAAAGGGAAAGTAAGAGAGAGAAAAGAAAGGAAATAAAAAGAGAAAGAAAGAAAGAGAAAAGAAAGAAAAACAAAGAAATAAAAGCAGAGAAGAGAGAAAACCGAGAGAAGAGGAAGAAAGGAGGTGAAGGGAAGAAGAAGAGGAGGAGAAGATCTCTCCATGGATTCTCCATAAAGGTAAGATGTTTTGCTTCCATTCTTCTCCATTTCTCAAGCTCTACCTATTGATACTAATTTTATACCCTATTGCTTCATCTTTCTCAATCCACCATTGTTGACCATTGGAGCTCAAAATGGAGAAGATGAAGTTTTGCTCATAGTGGAAGCTAGCTTAAGGTTTGGGAAGCTCAAAGTTGAAGCATTGGGGTTCAAATTCGTGGGTCTTGAAGGGTTGGAGTGTTTCAGCCTTTGTGTTCACAATTTGAGGGTCGGGAATTCGGTTTTGGAGCTTTTGGAACGGTTCGGTTTGAGTTCGTGAAGTTTCGGAGCTAGTTCGGTGTTTCGGATTCGGAAACACTCGGTATTGCGTGATTTTCATCACGTTAGGTGAGTTTTACTCGCTTAGGGTTTTGTTTTATGTTGTATGGACTGATTTATTTTTGTTGTGGTCGAAATTGCTCGCGTTTCGTAAATTTTGAGTCGCGAAAAACGCAAATTGGTCACGAAACCACTGATTATGAAATTCTGGACACAGGTTCGGTTTTATTAGAACTGGAACTTCTCGGTTAGTCCAAAAATTATGTTTATGATTGTTTTTGAAAATAGACTTAACGCCGGTCGTTTTAGCACTGGTTTCGTTAAATTTGGAGTTGTGTAGCTCAAGTTATGAGTGTCTCAAGTTAGGTCAAATTTCTGAAATTAAACTGTGTATAGGTTCAGTTTTTCAGGTCTTGAGATCTCAATTGAACTCCGTTTTAAATGATTCTTGTTTCGTTGAAAAGTAGACTGAATTCCCTACAAAGTAGGCACTGGTTTCATCAAATTTCAATAAGAAATGAGAAAGTAAATAGTTCTGTCCAATGTTGGTACCTCTGTGAAGTATTTTGAAAAACTGTACCAACTAGATGCTTATTTTGAAAAATGAAAATCATAGGCAGATACTACACTAAGAGAGCTTTCTAAAGAGTGTTCGTTTGTTGAAATCCGATGTTGTTGTACTGGAATATGTGTATGTTGTAGCTGTTGTGGTTGAATTTGGATCGAAACATAGTTTGGGATCGATCGGAGAACGAAACGGAATGAAAATGGGCAAAGTTGTGTAGTCCTTATGTCCCCAATATCCGATGTTTTGTTTCGACACTCCGTTTGACTTCAAACTTCTTTCAAATCCTTTTCCTAACCACTTATATTATATATGTATGATATTGCTATGTTTTGAATGTGGTTTGGTTTGACTTGGTTGAATCTATAAAACTCTAGAAAAACCGAAAACTTAGATCACGTGTGGGAATCAATGTCTAAGAACAAAATTGTGTTTGAATCGATATATATATATATATATATATATATATATATATATATATATATATATATATATATATATATATATACTATGTCTAGTCTGGTGACGACCCACCTAGGTTAGCATACTAGGAGGGGGAAGTCATGAGCCCCTAATCCTGAGGCTCTCGATGATAGGGTTCACCGGGATTAGCGGTGTTTGCACGATCGGTGTTATGCTAAAAGTATTATTGTACCGTGTCGGGATTAGCGGAGTTTTGCGATCGGTATTGTACAATTGTGTTGACGTTATGAATGCACACGATTTTGCGGATTAGCGAGTTTGCGATCGGTATTGTGCAATTAGTAACGTGCATGGTTTATTTAATAAATCACGAAGTTAACAAGATTTTCTAATTGGACCGAGTGATAGGTAAGGGGTCACGGTAAGACTCACTGAGATTTGTTATCTCACCCTACAAATGTTGTTGTTTTACAGAGAAACATGGAAAGAAGATCCTTTATGGCACGAGTGGATAGCGTGCTCGAGAAGGAAATGGAAGACGTAGTTCTTCTATTATTAGTTATGGTTTTCCCTTGTATCTTTGTATTCGATTTATAACTTTAATTTGTATTTGAGTTATGTAATCGTTTACGCTGTTGTCTTGTTTTGGGATATTGAACTTTGGACTATATTATGTTTACGACTCTTTGATTTGGATTCGAGAGTTTTTGGTCAAATCAATATCTGAAACAGGAATTTTCATACTCTGATGTATGCCATTAGGTACGCTTTAGTATTTCTACTTGTTAGAGATATGAGGGTGTTACATTTTGGTATCAGAGCAGTTCGACCTCGTCGGACGTAGAGGCCTTATGGTCAAGAGGTTAGATCGAGGCAGTTAGGGACTTGGACAATTAAATGTCGAAACTTTCAAATATATTGTGAAGTATTGAGTCGATCCACTCAATGTTTCATATGAGTTACCGAGAATGATGACAATTATTTGCCTCACCGAAAAATGTCCAAACCCTAAACCATAGGAATTCGCCTTCTTAGTTTATCGAGCACGTAGCGAGCGAAGGGCCCGCGATGGTGTTCTCAAGCAAGCAATGGGCAGCCAAGTTGGTTCGAGAAATTAAGGCGATCGTTCACCAATGAACTCGGTGCAATTGTAGATTTGCGATGGAAGCTATTGTAGGTTCTACAGAGGAACTACAATTAAGCAAAGCCTTTGGGCGATAATAAAAAGCGAGTATCGTAAGATCTCATTAAGATTAATTGAAACCCCAAAATCCCGACCATTGATTAGTTAGTCTATCGATTCTGAAATACGGTTTCACGATAACCTTATTCTATGGTTAGAGTAAACCGCAGCTTATGTCGCAGTTAGAGACATTCTTTCAGATAACTGCAAGTATTGATCAGGTTCTTTTCCTCAAAGCCACATTTCGAAATGCCATGAATCCGATCTAGTAAGCTGTAGTGCAATTTCGTGATGGCTCTGAGAACCAAATTTTGATGGAGTCGGTTCCGATTACGGTTTCAACCAAGTTCCATTCAAGATGAGATTAGTAGGTTATGGTAACCGAAATAACCTTATTATTACCTTTGGGATTATGAGCAAGCCAGTCTCGATCTGTGAGAAATTTTTGTCAGTTCTCCGACTTGTTTTATTTATAACTTTTAATTCGGAACTCCGATTTTTATGTTCCGATATGTGTTGGAAAGCTACCAGAAATGTCTACACGTCTGAGTAGGCTGAGAATCCCGTTTCCAGTTGTATTCTAAAATTTACTTCTACCATACCTAAGTGGTTGTAGAACATACCTTCATTAGAGGTTTGGGAAGTTGAAAGAGGACTTCTAGTCATTAAGATTAGATACCTAAACACCAGTTTAGAATGATAATCATTGTAGTTTCCAAGAGATTTATCTCTCAGAAATGGTCATTAATATCAATAACCTTCAGCAGTCAGTGGAGCTTTCAAAAGCCAACAACAATGAGGCATTTTACTAGTATACTACAAGGGTAGAACTTTCAATTACTTAAAGTAGTGAAAGTGTCGTTGTCTATAGGAAGACCGAATCAAGTAAGTGTTAAACACCGACTTCTTGTTAGGCAAGACACGTTCGCACTACAAATGGTTACTCTAGGAGTTATGGTTATGTTTGGAGAGTTGTGGAGTTTGGAGGGTTGTTGGGACCAAAGGAATGAGTAGAATAGTGAGAATTGTTCTCGGCATCAACGTTGGAAGCATTTTCTTGTGCCTGTTTGATTCCGTGGAAGAATCCTTCTATTTTGATTATTTCTTTGAGGTTATAACTAGCTCAACTCCGCGATTAATTCAAAATATGAACGTTCCGCCTAGAGTAGTCAACAATACGACATGATAGAACAAACTTCAAAGTTTCTAGTAAGTCCTACTTAGCTAGAAAAGCTGTTATGTATCAAGCGAGAGATCTTTATTGTTTAGATCTTCTCATGCTCAAGTAAATGAATATTAGACTCAGTTCAAGAGAATGGTTGGTTTTAGAATAGTTGTCTGACTTATAGAATCTGGAAAAAAAATCGTACATGTGTGTGAAACTATCCGGATTTAGGAATTGAGTTTCAAAGACTGAGTCACGATGTGAAGATACGTCTTATTAGTATTTCGGGTTAGCGAAGAAACAAACTCCTATGGGTAAGTGAGAAAATTATTTTATACTCAAACGTTTTTAAGCAACTTTTACATAACATTTACCCATTTGTGAGTCAGTTATGAACACTGTAGTGACAGAGTTTAACCCGAAGTTCTAATAGTACTGTATCCAATAAAACTGAAAGGTGATGTTCCCCAGTTTACTACAAGTTGGGGTGCTCCTTTGTTACTTGTTAAAAGAAAGTCGAGAACAGAGGTCGTGTATCGATTATCTCCGCTTGAACAAAGTTATTATTAGGAATCGATCTCAGTATGCCAAGAATCTATGATTTGGTTGATCGATTCAGAGGTTCAACAAAGTTTTCAAGATCGGTCTAAGGGTGGGTTATTGTCGATTAAGGTTAGGGCTTTAGATATTCTAAAGACAGCTTTCCATACTAGATATGGACATTACGAGTGAGTAGTGGTGCTCTTGGTCTAGCTAATGCTCATGCGGTATTCATGGATTACATGAACCGAGTTTTTCCACCCGTACTTAGATTAGTTGTTGAAATTTTCACTGATAACATCTTGGTGTACACTAAGACCATTGTGGATCATGATCAGCATCTCCGCATTGTTCCGAATGTACTCCGAGAGAATAAGTGGTATGCTAAACCTTTGAAGAGAGATTTTTTTTGGATGTTTGTAGTGAAGTATCTGTGACTTGTGATATTCTAGTCAGGAGTGGCAGTATTTCTTTCACTCATTCGGTTAATTTGTAAAGGTCAGCCGTTTGAAAGAGATGGACTTCTGTTCTCATCCAAATTCTTCCGGAACCTTCTCTGGGATTTCAAATATACAGTGACACCTCGGAAAGGTTAGGATGTATTATGATGTTGCATCAACAAGTGGTAGCTTATGCATCCATGCAAGAGAAGCCTCATGAGGAGAATTATCAACTCATGAGTAGGAATTGGCAAATTCCGTGTATATAGTGAGAATTGAAGAATAACTCAGAGTCGCAAAAAGGGTTACGTTGTTAAAAGGAGTAGACCACTAGAGTTTGAATCTAGTGATCTTGTATTGTAAGAGTTTCATCAACCATTAATACCGGTAGAGCATTGCCGGCGAAGAAACTCAGTCCTCGAGTGTATTGTGCTAGCGGTGTGCTGTATAGCTTTACCTTTTGTATTGTCCAATTTACATGAAGTGTTTATTGTATCCTAATTGAGGAAGTACCTTTTCAATCCAAGTCAACCGTTGAGTTTCGAATGATTGATCTTCGATCAGATTTGTCCTTTCAGTCTCATCCAAGTCATATCTTAGAACATAGAAAGAAGATGCCTCGGACGAGAACGATTCCAATTGTTAAAGTGGTTGGGATGGTTTTTCGGTCGAGAAAGCTATGTGGTAATGGGAGGACGATATGCGGACTAGATATCCGTATTTGTTCTCTTGAAGTATGTTTGTTCAATTTTGAGGACAAAATTCCCAAGTTGGGGTGATTGTAACATCCCTAATTTCGTTAATTTCGAATTAAGAAATTAACGAGTGATTTATTACTCAAGTAGGTAGTAAATCAAGTCACGGACATGAGGTTGTCACGAAAGCAATTTATAATTGCTTGAGTATATAATTTAAATGCATTACTGAGTGGAAATTAGAACACTAAGGGTATTTTAGTCTTTATACCACTCACACTAAATGAGCTACAAGACCCAAAATTATCCAAGTACTCTCTCATTCCATACTTGTGTGAATAAAGAAAGGGAAAGTAAGAGAGAGAAAAGAAAGGAAATAAAAAGAGAAAGAAAGAAAGAGAAAAGAAAGAAAAACAAAGAAATAGAAAGCAGAGAGAAGAGAGAAAACCTAGAGAAGAGGAAAGAAAGGAGGTGAAGGGGAAGAAGAAGAGGAGGAGAAGATCTCTCCATGGATTCTCCATAAAGGTAAGATGTTTTGCTTCCATTCTTCTCCATTTCTCAAGCTCTACCTATTGATACTAATTTTATACCCTATTGCTTCATCTTTCTCAATCCACCATTGTTGACCATTGGAGCTCAAAATGGAGAAGATGAAGTTTTGCTCATAGTGGAAGCTAGCTTAAGGTTTGGGAAGCTCAAAGTTGAAGCATTGGGGTTCAAATTCGTGGGTCTTGAAGGGTTGGAGTGTTTCAGCTGCTGTGTTCACAATTTGAGGGCTGGGGAATTCGGTTTTGGAGCTTTTGGAACGGTTCGGTTTGAGTTCGTGAAGTTTCGGAGCTAGTTCGGTGTTTCGGATTCGAAACACTTTCGGTATTGCGTGATTTTCATCACGTTAGGTGAGTTTTACTCGCTTAGGGTTTTGTTTTATGTTGTGTTGATCGATTGATTTACTTGTGGTCGAAATTGCTCGCGTTTAGTAAATTTTGAGTCGCGAAAAACGCAAATTGGTCACGAAACCACTGATTATGAAATTCTGGACACAGGTTCGGTTTTTTTAGAACTGGGACTTCTCGGTTAATCCAAAAATTATGTTTCTGATTGTTTTTGAAAATAGACTTAACGCCGGTCGTTTTGGCACTGGTTTCGTTAAATTTGGAGTTGTGTAGCTCAAGTTATGAGTGTCTCAAGTTAGGTCAAATTTCTGAAATTAAACTGTGTATAGGTTCAGTTTTTCAGGTCTTGAGTTCTCAATTTAACTCCGTTTTAAATGATTCTTGTTTCGTTGGAAAGCAGACTGAATTCCCTACAAAGTAGGCACTGGTTTCATCAAATTTCATTAAGAAATGAGAAAGAAAATTGGGTTGCAAGTGGGGAAAATTGTTCTGTCCAATGTTGGTACCTCTGTGAAGTATTTTGAAAAACTTTACCAACTAGATGCTTATTTTGAAAAATGAAAACATAGGCAGAAACTACACTCAGAGAGCTTTCTAAAGAGTGTTCGTTTGTTGAAATCCGATGTCGTTTGCTATTTTAAATCATTGGTCGAAACAGGTGCACTGCTGTAGGAAAATTCTGCATTTATGTTGTGTGCAAAAATGTCGGTTTGTGTCATTACAAATGTCGAAGTGAACTCCTTGATGTAATTCCTTGCGATTGATGTTGTTGTACTGGAATATGTGTATGTTGTAGCTGTTGTGGTTGAATTTGGATCGAACTATAGTTTGGGATCGATCGGAGAACGAAACGGAATGAAAATGGGCAAAGTTGTGTAGTCCTTATGTCCCCAATATCCGATGTTTCATATCGACGCTCCGTTCGACTTCAAACTTCTTTCAAATCCTTTTCCTAACTACTTATATTATATATGGATGATATTGCTATGTTTTGAATGTGGTTTGGTTTGACTTGGTTGAATCTATAAAACTCTAGAAAAACCGAAAACTTAGATCACGTGTGGAAATCAATGTCTAAGAACAAAATTGTGTTTGAACTGATATATATATATATATATATATATATATATATATATATATATATTATGTCTAGTCTGGGTGACGACCCACCGGTTAGCATACTAGGAGAGGGAAGTCATGAGCCCCTAAACCTAGGCTCTCGATGATAGGGTTCATCAGGATTAGCAGGTTTGCAGTCGGTGTTATGCTAAAAGTATTATTGTACCGCGTCTTCGGGATTAGCGAGTTTGCGATCGGTATTGTACAATTGTTTTGACGCTATGAATGCACAGCTTGTTGGGATTAGCGAGTTTTGCGATCGGTATTGTGCAATTAGTAACGTGCATGGTTTATTTTATAAATCACGAAGTTAACAAGATTTTCTAATTGGACCGAGTGATAGGTAAGGGGTCACGGTAAGACTCACTGAGATTTGTTATCTCACCCTACAAATGTTGTTGTTTTACAGAGAAACAGGGAAAAAAGATCCTTTATGGCACGAGTGGATGGCGTGCTCGAGAAGGAAATGGAAGACGTAGTTCTTCTATTATTAGTTATGGTTTTCCCTTGTATCTTTGTATTCGATTTATAACTTGAATTTGTATTTGAGTTATGTAATCGTTTCCGCTGTTGTCTTGTTTTGGGATATTGAACTTTGGACTATATTATGTTTACGACTCTTTGATTTGGATTCGAGAGTTTTTGTATCTGAAACAGGAATTTTTATACTCTGATGTATGCCATTAGGTACGCTTTAGTATTTCTACTAGTTAGAGATGTTACATCCATGGAGATCCTTGATCTTCCATTGTCTCTCTAAACTGTGTTCCCTTGCTAATAAAAATTTGGTGGATCACCAGTTTATTTTACCATCGTTGTTTTGTTTTCTATGTTGTTGAAATTTTGACTTGATGGTATGGTATTCAACTATGTATTTTGGTATGAATCCAATTTTATTATTTTGTTGTGAACACCTTATCAATCTTGTTTTTAAGCATTTGTTTAGCTTTTAGTTCTTTCGTATGTTTGCGATGAATATGTACTCAATCGCTCTATTGTTTCTTTCCCATTACCCCTAATTTTGATTGGAATTTGATGTTTACTCCGATGTTTTGATAGAGATTTGATTTCAATGTCGTTTGAGTGTGTCGTCTCTCTCTGTGTGTGTCTTTCCATCTCTGTCTCATTTTGGGAACCAATGAAACTTCATTGTTCTCTTCACATCATTCTTACGATTCGATAAAGAGAAATCTTTTTGTAATAAAAAATGAACACTTATGAATGCCAAAAATTCTACTTTTTGGTTATATGAGCATAAACTAATTTTTATTTGTCTATATAATGAATATAAAAATATCTTTTCTCTATACCCTTTCACAATGAAACTTTATATTTTGTTTTTTTGCTCATAAGTAAATATTACTCTCTTTATAATATATTTCTTTGTCCCCATAAGCCTGCTTATTTACAACTCCTAAAACCAATTTTTTTTAAAGTTATTTTTTTTAAAATAATTCATCACCTAATATTTTTGTAATTTTAGTTTTTTTCCTTACAAATCATCCATCCAAGTACAACACACAATTTTACTTAATCCGGAAGATAATTGGAAAAAATGATGCGAAATTGAAAATCAAACATGAAATAAATAATTATTAAGATATTTTATCATAAGTATTGAATTTCAGAATTTCAAAGAATAACAAATATTAAATCTCTTTCAAAAAAATTAATGCTTTAAAAATCATTAAACTATTTCTATTTATAAAATCTACAAATCATAATAAAAAATATCAAATAGTTATATTTACTTATTTGAAGAATATGAATTTGGTAAATTTGGCTTAAGTTCATAAAACAATTTAGGCACTAATTATTAACACATTTTTCACAATTAAATTTTACAAGTACCCACAATAATCATTTAAAGAGAATACAAATCAATTAAAACCTAAAACATATCATGAAATCCAACACAACAATTCTAATATCATTGAAATCTCATCAAACATGCTTAAAAACCTAATTCTAGTAAGGATTTCCAAAGGTTCCTAGAGATGCAAGGCCGGACATGCACTTTCTAATACATATTCACAATCAACACAAGTATGAATAGATCTTCAATAACAAGATAAAATCAAAACAAATTAATGAATACATTATCACTTAACAAGTTTCAATAGATAGTCCCCAACAAGATAATTATATTATACTAACATGAAGTTTGTAACTAAGTCTTTGAATTTTATTATCTTACACATTTTCCTAAATGTTATTTAAATGATACAATCTAATGTCCTTAATAGTCAATTAGAGTCTAATTAGTCTCTTTTGGTATAGAAAAATGAATTATTCAATGTTTTTGAAAAAATATTTTTATAAGTTAAGGCATGGTTATTAATGTATATTAAATACAAATAAATATGTGCAACACACAAATGTAACCTTTTAATATTATGCGATCCGTGTTGGTTTTTTCTTTTCGTAAAAGTGCGTCGTTATCTCACGGAGTCAAAGTGGGGGAAAAACCCTAAATCTAGTCCTATAAATACATCTTGAGATAAGGCTAGAAAGGTATAGTCTCAATTTTGAAGATCTCGCGGCGGCAAGTCGATGGCAACGTTTTGATTCATTGCATTTTTTTAATCAAGGGAATCACAGTTGAGAGAGTTTCATGGAGATCTTTGATCTTCCATTGTCTATCTAAACTGTGTTCCCTTGATTATAGAAATTTGGTGGATCACCAGTTTATTTTGCCATCGTTGTTTTGTTTTCTATGTTGTTGAAATTTTGACTTGATGGTATGGTATTCAACTATGTATTTTTGTATGAATCCAATTTTATTATTTTGTTGTGAACACCTTATCAATCTTGTTTTTAAGCATTTGTTTAGCTTTTAGTTCTTTCAGTATATTTGCGATGAATATGTTCTCAATCGCTCTATTGTTTCTTTCCCATTACCCCTAATTTTGATTGGAATTTGATGTTTACTCTAATGTTTTGATAGAGATTTGATTTCAATGTCGTTTGAGTGTGTCGCCTCTGTGTGTGTGTGTGTCTTTCCATCTCTGTCTCATTTAGGGAACCAATGAAACTTCATTGTTCTCTTCACATCATTCTTACGATTCGATAAAGAGAAATCTTTTGTAATAAAAATGAACACTTATGAATGCCAAGAATTCTACTTTTTGTTATATGAGCATAAACTAATTTTTTTTGTCTAAATAATGAATATAAAAATATCTTTTCTCTATACCCTTTCACAATGAAACTTTATATTTTGTTTTTTGCTCATAAGTAAATATTACTCTATTTATAATATATTTTGTTGTTCCCAAAAGCCTGCTTATTTACAACTCATAAAACTAATTTTTGTTAAAGTTATTTTTTTAAAAAATAATTCATCACCTAATATTTTTGTAATTTTTGTTTTTTTCCTTACAAATCATCCATCCAAGTACAACACACAATTTTACTTAATCCGGAAGATATGGATAAAATGACGTGAAATTGAAAATCAAACATGAAATAAATAATTATTAAGATATTTTATCATAAGTATTGAATTTCAGAATTTCAAAGAATAACAAATATTAAATCTCTTTCAAAAAAAATTAATTCTTTAAAAAATCATTAAACTATTTCTATTTATAAAATCTACAGTCATAATAAAAAAATATCAAATAGTTATATTTACTTATTTGAAGAATATGAATTTGGTAAATTTGGCTTAAGTTCATAAAAAAGTTTAGGCACTAATTAATTAACACATTTTTCACAATTAAATTTTACAAGTACCCACAATAATCATTTAAAGAGAATACAAATCAATTAAAAACCTAAAACATATCATGAAATCCAACACAACAATTCTAATATCATTGAAATCTCATCAAACATGCTTAAAAACCTAATTCTAGTAAGGATTTCCAAAGGTTCCTAGAGATGCAAGGCCGACATGCACTTTCTAATACATATTCACAATCAACACAAGTATGAATAGATCTTCAACAACAAGATAAAATCAAAACAAATTAATGAATACATTATCACTTAACAAGTTTCAATAGATAGTCCCCAACAATATACTTATATTATACTAACATGAAGTTTGTAACTAAGTCTTTGAATTTTAGTATCTTACACATTTTCCTAAATGTTATTTAATTGATACAATCGAATGTCCTTAATAGTCAATTAGAGTCTAATTAGTCTCTTTTGGTATAGAAAAATGAATTATTCAATGTTTTTGAAAAATATTTTTATAAGTTAAGGCATGGTTATTAATGTATATTAAATACAAATAAATATGTGCAACACACAAATGTAACCTTTTAATATTATGCGATCCGTGTTGGTTTTTTCTTTTCGTAAAAGTGCGTCGTTATCTCACGGAGTCAAAGTGGGGGAAAAACCCTAAATCTAGTCCTATAAATACATCTTGAGATAAGGCTAGAAAGGTATAGTCTCAATTTTGAAGATCTCACGGCAAGTCGATGGCAACGTTTTGATTCATTGCATTTTTTTAATCAAGGGAATCACGGTTGAGAGAGTTTCATGGAGATCTTTGATCTTCCATTGTCTATCTAAACCGTGTTCCCTTGATTATAGAAATTTGGTGGATCACCAGTTTATTTTGCCATCGTTGTTTTGTTTTCTATGTTGTTGAAATTTTGACTTGATGGTATGGTATTCAACTATGTATTTTTGTATGAATCCAATTTTATTATTTTGTTGTGAACACCTTATCAATCTTGTTTTTAAGCATTTGTTTAGCTTTTAGTTCTTTCGTATGTTTGCGATGAATATGTTCTCAATCGCTCTATTGTTTCTTTCCCATTACCCCTAATTTTGATTGGAATTTGATGTTTACTCTAATGTTTTGATAGAGATTTGATTTCAATGTCGTTTGAGTGTGTCGCCTCTGTGTGTGTGTGTGTCTTTCCATCTCTGTCTCATTTAGGGAACCAATGAAACTTCATTGTTCTCTTCACATCATTCTTACGATTCGATAAAGAGAAATCTTTTGTAATAAAAATGAACACTTATGAATGCCAAGAATTCTACTTTTTGTTATATGAGCATAAACTAATTTTTTTTGTCTAAATAATGAATATAAAAATATCTTTTCTCTATACCCTTTCCCAATGAAACTTTATATTTTGTTTTTTGCTCATAAGTAAATATTACTCTATTTATAATATATTTTGTTGTTCCCAAAAGCCTGCTTATTTACAACTCATAAAACTAATTTTTGTTAAAGTTATTTTTTTAAAAAATAATTCATCACCTAATATTTTTGTAATTTTTGTTTTTTTCCTTACAAATCATCCATCCAAGTACAACACACAATTTTACTTAATCCGGAAGATATGGATAAAATGACGTGAAATTGAAAATCAAACATGAAATAAATAATTATTAAGATATTTTATCATAAGTATTGAATTTCAGAATTTCAAAGAATAACAAATATTAAATCTCTTTCAAAAAAATTAATTCTTTAAAAATCATTAAACTATTTCTATTTATAAAATCTACAATCATAATAAAAAATATCAAATAGTTATATTTACTTATTTGAAGAATATGAATTTGGTAAATTTGGCTTAAGTTCATAAAAAGTTTAGGCACTAATTAATTAACACATTTTTCACAATTAAATTTTACAAGTACCCACAATAATCATTTAAAGAGAATACAAATCAATTAAAAACCTAAAACATATCATGAAATCCAACACAACAATTCTAATATCATTGAAATCTCATCAAACATGCTTAAAAACCTAATTCTAGTAAGGATTTCCAAAGGTTCCTAGAGATGCAAGGCCAGACATGCACTTTCTAATACATATTCACAATAAACACAAGTATGAATAGATCTTCAACAACAAGATAAAATCAAAACAAATTAATGAATACATTATCACTTAACAAGTTTCAATAGATAGTCCCCAACAATATACTTATATTATACTAACATGAAGTTTGTAACTAAGTCTTTGAATTTTAGTATCTTACACATTTTCCTAAATGTTATTTAATTGATACAATCGAATGTCCTTAATAGTCAATTAGAGTCTAATTAGTCTCTTTTGGTATAGAAAAATGAATTATTCAATGTTTTTGAAAAATATTTTTATAAGTTAAGGCATGGTTATTAATGTATATTAAATACAAATAAATATGTGCAACACACAAATGTAACCTTTTAATATTATGCGATCCGTGTTGGTTTTTTCTTTTCGTAAAAGTGCGTCGTTATCTCACGGAGTCAAAGTGGGGGAAAAACCCTAAATCTAGTCCTATAAATACATCTTGAGATAAGGCTAGAAAGGTAAAGTCTCAATTTTGAAGATCTCGCGGCGGCGAGTCGATGGCAACGTTTTGATTCATTGCATTTTTTTAATCAAGGGAATCACAGTTGAGAGAGTTTCATGGAGATCTTTGATCTTCCATTGTCTATCTAAACTGTGTTCCCTTGATTATAGAAATTTGGTGGATCACCAGTTTATTTTGCAATCGTTGTTTTGTTTTCTATGTTGTTGAAATTTTGACTTGATGGTATAGTATTCAACTATGTATTTTGGTATGAATCCAATTTTATTATTTTGTTGTGAACACCTTATCAATCCATTTTTTAAGCATTTGTTTAGCTTTTAGTTCTTTCGTATGTTTGCAATGAATATGTACTCAAACGCTCTATTGTTTCTTTCCCATTACCCCTAATTTTGATTGGAATTTGATGTTTACTCTGATGTTTTGATAGAGATTTGATTTCAATGTCGTTTGAGTGTGTCGCCTCTCTGTGTGTGTGTCATTCCATCTCTGTCTCATTTAGGGAACCAATGAAACTTCATTGTTCTCTTCACATCATTCTTACGATTCGATAAAGAGAAATCTTTTTGTAATAAAAAATGAACACTTATGAATGCAATAAATTCTACATTTTTGTTATATGAGCATAAACTAATTTTTTTTGTCTAAATAATGAATATAAAAATATCTTTTCTCTATACCCTTTCACAATGAAACTTTATATTTTGTTTTTTTGCTCATAAGTAAATATTACTCTATTTATAATATATTTTGTTGTTCCCAAAAGCCTGCTTATTTACAACTCATAAAACTAATTTTTGTTAAAGTTATTTTTTTAAAAATAATTCATCACCTAATATTTTTGTAATTTTTGTTTTTTTCCTTACAAATCATCCATCCAAGTACAACACACAATTTTACTTAATCCGGAAGATAATTGGATAAAATGACGTGAAATTGAAAATCAAACATGAAATAAATAATTATTAAGATATTTTATCATAAGTATTGAATTTCAGAATTTCAAAGAATAACAAATATTAAATCTCTTTCAAAAAAAATTAATTCTTTAAAAAATCATTAAACTATTTCTATTTATAAAATCTACAGTCATAATAAAAAAATATCAAATAGTTATATTTACTTATTTGAAGAATATGAATTTGGTAAATTTGGCTTAAGTTCATAAAACAATTTAGGCACTAATTAATTAACACATTTTTCACAATTAAATTTTACAAGTACCCACAATAATCATTTAAAGAGAATACAAATCAATTAAAAACCTAAAACATATCATGAAATCCAACACAACAATTCTAATATCATTGAAATCTCATCAAACATGCTTAAAAACCTAATTCTAGTAAGGATTTCCAAAGGTTCCTAGAGATGCAAGGCCAGACATGCACTTTCTAATACATATTCACAATCAACACAAGTATGAATAGATCTTCAACGACAAGATAAAATCAAAACAAATTAATGAATACATTATCACTTAACAAGTTTCAATAGATAGTCCCCAACAAGATACTTATATTATACTAACATGAAGTTTGTAACTAAGTCTTTGAATTTTATTATCTTACACATTTTCCTAAATGTTATTTAAATGATACAATCTAGTGTCCTTAATAGTCAATTAGAGTCTAATTAGTCTCTTTTGGTATAGAAAAATGAATTATTCAATGTTTTTGAAAAAAAAAATTATAAGTTAAGGCATGGTTATTAATGTATATTTAATACAAATAAATATGTGTAACACACAAATGTAACCTTTTAATATTATGCGATCCGTGTTGGTTTTTTCTTTTCATAAAAGTGCGTCGTTATCTCACGGAGTCAAAGTGGGGGAAAAACCCTAAATCTAGTCCTATAAATACATCTTGAGATAAGGCTAGAAAGGTAAAGTCTCAATTTTGAAGATCTCACAAGCAAGTAGTCGATGGCAACGTTTTGATTCATTGCATTTTTTTAATCAAGGGAATCACAGTTGAGAGAGTTTCATGGAGATCTTTGATCTTCCATTGTCTATCTAAACTGTGTTCCCTTGATTATAGAAATTTGGTGGATCACCAGTTTATTTTGCAATCGTTGTTTTGTTTTCTATGTTGTTGAAATTTTGACTTGATGGTATAGTATTCAACTATGTATTTTGGTATGAATCCAATTTTATTATTTTGTTGTGAACACCTTATCAATCCATTTTTTAAGCATTTGTTTAGCTTTTAGTTCTTTCGTATGTTTGCGATGAATATGTACTCAAACGCTCTATTGTTTCTTTCCCATTACCCCTAATTTTGATTGGAATTTGATGTTTACTCTGATGTTTTGATAGAGATTTGATTTCAATGTCGTTTGAGTGTGTCGCCTCTCTGTGTGTGTGTCATTCCATCTCTGTCTCATTTAGGAACCAATGAAACTTCATTGTTCTCTTCACATCATTCTTACGATTCGATAAAGAGAAATCTTTTTGTAATAAAAAATGAACACTTATGAATGCAATAAATTCTACATTTTTGTTATATGAGCATAAACTAATTTTTTTTGTCTAAATAATGAATATAAAAATATCTTTTCTCTATACCCTTTCACAATGAAACTTTATATTTTGTTTTTTTGCTCATAAGTAAATATTACTCTATTTATAATATATTTTGTTGTTCCCAAAAGCCTGCTTATTTACAACTCATAAAACTAATTTTTGTTAAAGTTATTTTTTTAAAAAATAATTCATCACCTAATATTTTTGTAATTTTTGTTTTTTTCCTTACAAATCATCCATCCAAGTACAACACACAATTTTACTTAATCCGGAAGATAATTGGAAAAAATGACGTGAAATTGAAAATCAAACATGAAATAAATAATTATTAAGATATTTTATCATAAGTATTGAATTTCAGAATTTCAAAGAATAACAAATATTAAATCTCTTTGAAAAAAAATTAATTCTTTAAAAAATCATTAAACTATTTCTATTTATAAAATCTACAGTCATAATAAAAAAATATCAAATAGTTATATTTACTTATTTGAAGAATATGAATTTGGTAAATTTGGCTTAAGTTCATAAAACAATTTAGGCACTAATTATTAACACATTTTTCACAATTAAATTTTACAAGTACCCACAATAATCATTTAAAGAGAATACAAATCAATTAAAAACCTAAAACATATCATGAAATCCAACACAACAATTCTAATATCATTGAAATCTCATCAAACATGCTTAAAAACCTAATTCTAGTAAGGATTTCCAAAGGTTCCTAGAGATGCAAGGCCAGACATGCACTTTCTAATACATATTCACAATCAACACAAGTATGAATAGATCTTCAATAACAAGATAAAATCAAAACAAATTAATGAATACATTATCACTTAACAAGTTTCAATAGATAGTCCCCAACAAGATAATTATATTATACTAACATGAAGTTTGTAACTAAGTCTTTGAATTTTATTATCTTACACATTTTCCTAAATGTTATTTAAATGATACAATCTAATGTCCTTAATAGTCAATTAGAGTCTAATTAGTCTCTTTTGGTATAGAAAAATGAATTATTCAATGTTTTTGAAAAAATATTTTTATAAGTTAAGGCATGGTTATTAATGTATATTAAATACAAATAAATATGTGCAACACACAAATGTAACCTTTTAATATTATGCGATCCGTGTTGGTTTTTTCTTTTAAGTAAAAGTGCGTCGTTATCTCACGGAGTCAAAGTGGGGAAAAACCTAAATCTAGTCCTATAAATACATCTTGAGATAAGGCTAGAAAGGTATAGTCTCAATTTTGAAGATCTCGCATGGCAAGTCGATGGCAACGTTTTGATTCATTGCATTTTTTTAATCAAGGGAATCACAGTTGAGAGAGTTTCATGGAGATCTTTGATCTTCCATTGTCTATCTAAACTGTGTTCCCTTGATTATAGAAATTTGGTGGATCACCAGTTTATTTTGCCATCGTTGTTTTGTTTTCTATGTTGTTGAAATTTTGACTTGATGGTATGGTATTCAACTATGTATTTTTGTATGAATCCAATTTTATTATTTTGTTGTGAACACCTTATCAATCTTGTTTTTAAGCATTTGTTTAGCTTTTAGTTCTTTCGTATATTTATGATGAATATGTTCTCAATCGCTCTATTGTTTCTTTCCCATTACCCCTAATTTTGATTGGAATTTGATGTTTACTCTAATGTTTTGATAGAGATTTGATTTCAATGTCGTTTGAGTGTGTCGCCTCTGTGTGTGTGTGTGTCTTTCCATCTCTGTCTCATTTAGGGAACCAATGAAACTTCATTGTTCTCTTCACATCATTCTTACGATTCGATAAAGAGAAATCTTTTGTAATAAAAATGAACACTTATGAATGCCAAGAATTCTACTTTTTGTTATATGAGCATAAACTAATTTTTTTGTCTAAATAATGAATATAAAAATATCTTTTCTCTATACCCTTTCACAATGAAACTTTATATTTTGTTTTTGCTCATAAGTAAATATTACTCTATTTATAATATATTTTGTTGTTCCCAAAAGCCTGCTTATTTACAACTCATAAAACTAATTTTTGTTAAAGTTATTTTTTAAAAATAATTCATCACCTAATATTTTTGTAATTTTTGTTTTTTCCTTACAAATCATCCATCCAAGTACAACACACAATTTTACTTAATCCGAAGATATGGATAAAATGACGTGAAATTGAAAATCAAACATGAAATAAATAATTATTAAGATATTTTATCATAAGTATTGAATTTCAGAATTTCAAAGAATAACAAATATTAAATCTCTTTCAAAAAAATTAATTCTTTAAAAATCATTAAACTATTTCTATTTATAAAATCTACAATCATAATAAAAAATATCAAATAGTTATATTTACTTATTTGAAGAATATGAATTTGGTAAATTTGGCTTAAGTTCATAAAAAGTTTAGGCACTAATTAATTAACACATTTTTCACAATTAAATTTTACAAGTACCCACAATAATCATTTAAAGAGAATACAAATCAATTAAAAACCTAAAACATATCATGAAATCCAACACAACAATTCTAATATCATTGAAATCTCATCAAACATGCTTAAAAACCTAATTCTAGTAAGGATTTCCAAAGGTTCCTAGAGATGCAAGGCCAGACATGCACTTTCTAATACATATTCACAATCAACACAAGTATGAATAGATCTTCAACAACAAGATAAAATCAAAACAAATTAATGAATACATTATCACTTAACAAGTTTCAATAGATAGTCCCCAACAATATACTTATATTATACTAACATGAAGTTTGTAACTAAGTCTTTGAATTTTAGTATCTTACACATTTTCCTAAATGTTATTTAATTGATACAATCGAATGTCCTTAATAGTCAATTAGAGTCTAATTAGTCTCTTTTGGTATAGAAAAATGAATTATTCAATGTTTTTGAAAAATATTTTTATAAGTTAAGGCATGGTTATTAATGTATATTAAATACAAATAAATATGTGCAACACACAAATGTAACCTTTTAATATTATGCGATCCGTGTTGGTTTTTTCTTTTCGTAAAAGTGCGTCGTTATCTCACGGAGTCAAAGTGGGGGAAAAACCCTAAATCTAGTCCTATAAATACATCTTGAGATAAGGCTAGAAAGGTATAGTCTCAATTTTGAAGATCTCGCGGCGGCAAGTCGATGGCAACGTTTTGATTCATTGCATTTTTTTAATCAAGGGAATCACAGTTGAGAGAGTTTCATGGAGATCTTTGATCTTCCATTGTCTATCTAAACTGTGTTCCCTTGATTATAGAAATTTGGTGGATCACCAGTTTATTTTGCCATCGTTGTTTTGTTTTCTATGTTGTTGAAATTTTGACTTGATGGTATGGTATTCAACTATGTATTTTTGTATGAATCCAATTTTATTATTTTGTTGTGAACACCTTATCAATCTTGTTTTTAAGCATTTGTTTAGCTTTTAGTTCTTTCGTATGTTTGCGATGAATATGTTCTCAATCGCTCTATTGTTTCTTTCCCATTACCCCTAATTTTGATTGGAATTTGATGTTTACTCTAATGTTTTGATAGAGATTTGATTTCAATGTCGTTTGAGTGTGTCGCCTCTGTGTGTGTGTGTGTCTTTCCATCTCTGTCTCATTTAGGGAACCAATGAAACTTCATTGTTCTCTTCACATCATTCTTACGATTCGATAAAGAGAAATCTTTTGTAATAAAAAATGAACACTTATGAATGCCAAGAATTCTACTTTTTGTTATATGAGCATAAACTAATTTTTTTTGTCTAAATAATGAATATAAAAATATCTTTTCTCTATACCCTTTCACAATGAAACTTTATATTTTGTTTTTTGCTCATAAGTAAATATTACTCTATTTATAATATATTTTGTTGTTCCCAAAAGCCTGCTTATTTACAACTCATAAAACTAATTTTTGTTAAAGTTATTTTTTTAAAAAATAATTCATCACCTAATATTTTTGTTATTTTTGTTTTTTTCCTTACAAATCATCCATCCAAGTACAACACACAATTTTACTTAATCCGGAAGATATGGATAAAATGACGTGAAATTGAAAATCAAACATGAAATAAATAATTATTAAGATATTTTATCATAAGTATTGAATTTCAGAATTTCAAAGAATAACAAATATTAAATCTCTTTCAAAAAAAATTAATTCTTTAAAAAATCATTAAACTATTTCTATTTATAAAATCTACAGTCATAATAAAAAAATATCAAATAGTTATATTTACTTATTTGAAGAATATGAATTTGGTAAATTTGGCTTAAGTTCATAAAAAAGTTTAGGCACTAATTAATTAACACATTTTTCACAATTAAATTTTACAAGTACCCACAATAATCATTTAAAGAGAATACAAATCAATTAAAAACCTAAAACATATCATGAAATCCAACACAACAATTCTAATATCATTGAAATCTCATCAAACATGCTTAAAAACCTAATTCTAGTAAGGATTTCCAAAGGTTCCTAGAGATGCAAGGCCAGACATGCACTTTCTAATACATATTCACAATAAACACAAGTATGAATAGATCTTCAACAACAAGATAAAATCAAAACAAATTAATGAATACATTATCACTTAACAAGTTTCAATAGATAGTCCCCAACAATATACTTATATTATACTAACATGAAGTTTGTAACTAAGTCTTTGAATTTTAGTATCTTACACATTTTCCTAAATGTTATTTAATTGATACAATCGAATGTCCTTAATAGTCAATTAGAGTCTAATTAGTCTCTTTTGGTATAGAAAAATGAATTATTCAATGTTTTTGAAAAATATTTTTATAAGTTAAGGCATGGTTATTAATGTATATTAAATACAAATAAATATGTGCAACACACAAATGTAACCTTTTAATATTATGCGATCCGTGTTGGTTTTTTCTTTTAAGTAAAAGTGCGTCGTTATCTCACGGAGTCAAAGTGGGGAAAAACCTAAAATCTAGTCCTATAAATACATCTTGAGATAAGGCTAGAAAGGTATAGTCTCAATTTTGAAGATCTCACGGCAAAGTCGATGGCAACGTTTTGATTCATTGCATTTTTTTAATCAAGGGAATCACAGTTGAGAGAGTTTCATGGAGATCTTTGATCTTCCATTGTCTATCTAAACTGTGTTCCCTTGATTATAGAAATTTGGTGGATCACCGCTTTTTTTTGCCATCGTTGTTTTGTTTTCTATGTTGTTGAAATTTTGACTTGATGGTATGGTATTCAACTATGTATTTTTGTATGAATCCAATTTTATTATTTTGTTGTGAACACCTTATCAATCTTGTTTTTAAGCATTTGTTTAGCTTTTAGTTCTTTCGTATGTTTGCGATGAATATGTTCTCAATCGCTCTATTGTTTCTTTCCCATTACCCCTAATTTTGATTGGAATTTGATGTTTACTCTAATGTTTTGATAGAGATTTGATTTCAATGTCGTTTGAGTGTGTCGCCTCTGTGTGTGTGTGTGTCTTTCCATCTCTGTCTCATTTAGGGAACCAATGAAACTTCATTGTTCTCTTCACATCATTCTTACGATTCGATAAAGAGAAATCTTTTTGTAATAAAAAATGAACACTTATGAATGCCAAGAATTCTACTTTTTGTTATATGAGCATAAACTAATTTTTTTTGTCTAAATAATGAATATAAAAATATCTTTTCTCTATACCCTTTCACAATGAAACTTTATATTTTGTTTTTTGCTCATAAGTAAATATTACTCTATTTATAATATATTTTGTTGTTCCCAAAAGCCTGCTTATTTACAACTCATAAAACTAATTTTTGTTAAAGTTATTTTTTTAAAAAATAATTCATCACCTAATATTTTTGTAATTTTTGTTTTTTTCCTTACAAATCATCCATCCAAGTACAACACACAATTTTACTTAATCCGGAAGATATGGATAAAATGACGTGAAATTGAAAATCAAACATGAAATAAATAATTATTAAGATATTTTATCATAAGTATTGAATTTCAGAATTTCAAAGAATAACAAATATTAAATCTCTTTCAAAAAAAATTAATTCTTTAAAAAATCATTAAACTATTTCTATTTATAAAATCTACAGTCATAATAAAAAATATCAAATAGTTATATTTACTTATTTGAAGAATATGAATTTGGTAAATTTGGCTTAAGTTCATAAAAAGTTTAGGCACTAATTAATTAACACATTTTTCACAATTAAATTTTACAAGTACCCACAATAATCATTTAAAGAGAATACAAATCAATTAAAAACCTAAAACATATCATGAAATCCAACACAACAATTCTAATATCATTGAAATCTCATCAAACATGCTTAAAAACCTAATTCTAGTAAGGATTTCCAAAGGTTCCTAGAGATGCAAGGCCAGACATGCACTTTCTAATACATATTCACAATAAACACAAGTATGAATAGATCTTCAACAACAAGATAAAATCAAAACAAATTAATGAATACATTATCACTTAACAAGTTTCAATAGATAGTCCCCAACAATATACTTATATTATACTAACATGAAGTTTGTAACTAAGTCTTTGAATTTTAGTATCTTACACATTTTCCTAAATGTTATTTAATTGATACAATCGAATGTCCTTAATAGTCAATTAGAGTCTAATTAGTCTCTTTTGGTATAGAAAAATGAATTATTCAATGTTTTTGAAAAATATTTTTATAAGTTAAGGCATGGTTATTAATGTATATTAAATACAAATAAATATGTGCAACACACAAATGTAACCTTTTAATATTATGCGATCCGTGTTGGTTTTTTTCTTTTCGTAAAAGTGCGCCGTTATCTCACGGAGTCAAAGTGGGGAAAAACCTAAATCTAGTCCTATAAATACATCTTGAGATAAGGCTAGAAAGGTATAGTCTCAATTTTGAAGATCTCGCGGCAAGTCGATGGCAACGCGTTTTGATTCATTGCATTTTTTTAATCAAGGGAATCACGGTTGAGAGAGTTTCATGGAGATCTTTGATCTTCCATTGTCTATCTAAACTGTGTTCCCTTGATTATAGAAATTTGGTGGATCACCGCTTTATTTTGCCATCGTTGTTTTGTTTTCTATGTTGTTGAAATTTTGACTTGATGGTATGGTATTCAACTATGTATTTTTGTATGAATCCAATTTTATTATTTTGTTGTGAACACCTTATCAATCTTGTTTTTAAGCATTTGTTTAGCTTTTAGTTCTTTCGTATGTTTGCGATGAATATGTTCTCAATCGCTCTATTGTTTCTTTCCCATTACCCCTAATTTTGATTAGAATTTGATGTTTACTCTAATGTTTTGATAGAGATTTGATTTCAATGTCGTTTGAGTGTGTCGCCTCTGTGTGTGTGTGTGTCTTTCCATCTCTGTCTCATTTAGGGAACCAATGAAACTTCATTGTTCTCTTCACATCATTCTTACGATTCGATAAAGAGAAATCTTTTTGTAATAAAAAATGAACACTTATGAATGCCAAGAATTCTACTTTTTGTTATATGAGCATAAACTAATTTTTTTTGTCTAAATAATGAATATAAAAATATCTTTTCTCTATACCCTTTCACAATGAAACTTTATATTTTGTTTTTTTGCTCATAAGTAAATATTACTCTATTTATAATATATTTTGTTGTTCCCAAAAGCCTGCTTATTTACAACTCATAAAACTAATTTTTGTTAAAGTTATTTTTTTAAAAAATAATTCATCACCTAATATTTTTGTAATTTTTGTTTTTTTCCTTACAAATCATCCATCCAAGTACAACACAATTTTACTTAATCCGGAAGATATGGATAAAATGACGTGAAATTGAAAATCAAACATGAAATAAATAATTATTAAGATATTTTATCATAAGTATTGAATTTCAGAATTTCAAAGAATAACAAATATTAAATCTCTTTCAAAAAAAATTAATTCTTTAAAAAATTATTAAACTATTTCTATTTATAAAATCTACAGTCATAATAAAAAAATATCAAATAGTTATATTTACTTATTTGAAGAATATGAATTTGGTAAATTTGGCTTAAGTTCATAAAAAAGTTTAGGCACTAATTAATTAACACATTTTTCACAATTAAATTTTACAAGTACCCACAATAATCATTTAAAGAGAATACAAATCAATTAAAAACCTAAAACATATCATGAAATCCAACACAACAATTCTAATATCATTAAATCTCATCAAACATGCTTATAAACCTAATTCTAGTAAGGATTTCCAAAGGTTCCTAGAGATGCAAGGCCAGACATGCACTTCCTAATACATATTCACAATCAAAACAAGTATCAATAGATCTTCAACAACAAGATAAAATCAAAACAAATTAATGAACACATTGTCACTTAACAAGTATGAATAGATCGTCCCCAACAAGATACTTATATTATACTAACATGAAGTTTGTAACTGTAACATCCCTAATTTCGTTAATTTCGAATTAAGAAATTAC
Organism: Oxytropis ochrocephala; assembly: GCA_020916435.1. Lineage (NCBI taxonomy): Eukaryota > Viridiplantae > Streptophyta > Magnoliopsida > Fabales > Fabaceae > Oxytropis > Oxytropis ochrocephala. The sequence continues at coordinate 46,480,482 of CM037095.1, read as the reverse complement.
TGAGTGATTTTTTACTCGAGTATGTAATAAATCAAGACACGGATATGAGGTTGTCACTAAAGCATCTTATAATTGCTAGAGTATGTAAGTTAAATACATAATTGAAGGGAAATTAGAACACTAAGGGTATTTTAGTCTTTATACCACTCATATTAAATGAGCTCCAAGACACAAAAATATCCAAATGCTCTCTCATTCCTCACTTGTGTGAAATAAAAAGAAAGGGAAAGTAAGAGAGAGAAAGAAAGAAAGAAAGAAAGAAAAGAAAGAAATAAAGGGAAAGTAGAAAGAGAAAGAAGAAAGAAAAGAAATAGAGAGAGAGAGAGAGAGAAAGAAAGAAAAAGAGAAAAACAGAGAAAGGGAGAAGAGAGGAGGCGAAGGGGAGAAGAAGAAGAAGGGGGAGATCTCCTCCAATCCAACACAAGGTAAGGGGCTTTTTGTCTCATTTCCTCTCATTTTACTTCCTCTTTCAATGATGTAAATTTCATTACCTAATTCCTACCCATTCTTGATTCACCATTTTTGAAGCTTTGGAACTCAAAGTGGAAGGTTGATGGAGTTTGGGTTTGTGGTGGCTAGCATGGGGGATTGGAAGCTAGCTTAAGACCTTAGGAAGTTCAAAGTTGATTGAGAAGCCTTGATTCAACCCACATGGTTCGATTGGGGGGGGGGGGGGGGGGTTTAGTGGTTGAGGTGCTGTTTGTGAGAATGGAGTTCGTGAAATTGGGGTTTGGAAGTGTTTGGACGCGTTTGGTACCCGTTCGGGAAGTTTCGGAATCGTGAGCACTTCAAAGTTTCGGTGTTTCGTGATTTTCATCACGATTGGTGAGTTTTACTTGCTTAGGGTTTTATTTTATGTTTGTTGACTGTATGATTTCTGTTATCGTTGAAATTGCATTCGTTTCGAAAAATTTGAGTCACAAAAACCGCGAATTGGTCACGAACTCACAAATTTAGCAATTCTGGACACAGGTTCGGTTCTTTTAAAACTGGGACTGTTCGATTAGTCCAAAAATTATGTGACTTATTTTGTTTGAAAGTAGACTTAACGCCGGTCGTTTTGGCACTGGTTTGGTTCAATTTGGAGTTGTGTAGCTCGAGTTATGAGTCTCCAAAGTTAGGTCAAATTTCTGGAATTAAATTGGGTATAGGTTCAGTGTGTCAGGTCGTGTGTTCTCAATCGAACTCCGTTTTTAATGATTCTTGTTTCATTGGAAAGTAGACTTAATTACCTACGGAATCACCAAAATTTATTAAGAAATGAGAAAGAAAATTGAGTTGCAAGTTGGGCAAAAAGTTCAATCTGATTTTTGTACATCAGTGTAGTATTTTTAAAAACTGTATCAACTGGAGTATTGTTTTGAAAAATGGATATTAAATGTAGAAACTACACTCAGAGAGCTTTTTAATGAGTGGTCGTTTGTGGAAATCCGATGTCGTTTGCTATTTTAAATAATTCTCCGATGTAAGTGCACTGCTGTAGGAAATTTTGCACTCATGTGTGTTAAAATGTCGGTTTGTGTCATTACAAATCTCGAAAATGAATTACATGATGAAATTGCTTGTGATTCATGTTGTTTGGACTGGAATATGATTGATATGATTGTTGATTTGTTATGACTGGACTGGAATATGTGTATATTTGTCTGTTATGGTTGAAATTGGATTTGAAAACAGTTTGGGATCGATCGGAGAACGAAACGGTACGAAAAGGGACATAATGTCCCCAATTTCCGATGTATCGTTTCGATGCTCCGTTCGACTTCAAACTCCTTCAAATCCTTTTCCTAACCATTTATGATTACATAAGGATGATATTGTTATGATTGGAATGTGGTTTTAAGTTGTTTGTTGAATTTACAATAAAACTCTTGAAAAACCGTAAACTTAGATCACGTGTGGGAACCATTGTTTTATGAACAAAAATTGTGTTTGAACCTGGTTATGCGAGTTCATAGGGGTAACCACATGATATAAATAAATATCATGGAGTAGATTATGTTTCGGTATGTGAATTGTGTCGAGTATGGGTGACGACCCAAAGAGTCTAGCATACTAGGCGGGGAAGTCATGAGACCTAAACCTAGGCACTATAAAATTTTACCACTAGGCAAAGTCCTATTGGGAAGGGGGTTCACCGGGATTTAGTCGGAGGGCGCTCGGTGTTATGCTAAGAAGTTATGATTTCCACGCTTTATCGGGATTTAGTCGGAGGCGATCGGTATTGTGCAATTGATTATGTGTGTGGTTTATTTATTAAATCATGAAGTTAATGAGTTTTTAAAATTGGACCGAGCGATATGTAAGGGGTCACGGTAAGACTCACTGAGATATGTTATCTCACCCTATGATATGTTGTTGTTTCTGAGAGAAAAGCAGGGGAAAGAAGATCCTTCATGGCACGAGTAGATGGCGTGCACAAGAAGGAAATAGAAGATTTAGTTCTTCTCTTGTTATTTATGTTTTTCCCTTGTTATCTTTGTATCCGATTATGACTTGAATTTGTTTTAAGTTATGTAATCGTTTCCGCTATTCTTGTAAAGCTGTATATCTCTGATCTATACTAAATGGTGCACTTTAGTATTTCTACTAGATAGAAATATGAGGGTGTTACATTTTGGTATCAGAGCAGTTCGGCCTAGTCGGACTTAGAGACCTTATGGTTAAGAGGTTAGATTGAGTCAGCTAGGGACTTAGACAAGTAAATGTCAGAACCTTTCAGTATATTATGTGAAGTATTGAGTCAGGATCCACTCAATGTTTCATGTGAATTACTGAGAATGATTACAGTTAGTTGCCTCAGCCCCGAAAATGTCCAAACCCTGAACCATAGGAATTCTAGCCTTCTCGGTTTATCGTGAGCACGTAAGCGAGGCGAGAGGGGGCTACAGATGGTGTACTTAAGCAAACAATGGGCAGCCAGATTGGTTCGAGGAAACTATGGGCGACTGTTCAGTCAATGAACTCGGTGCAATTGTAGAATTGCAGTGGATGCTATTGTAGGTTCTCTGAGGAACTACAATTAAGCAAAGCCTTTGGCGATAATAATGCCGATGATCGTAAGATCTGTTAAGATTAATCAAAACCCCAAATCGACCGCTGATTAGTCACTATCGATTCATCGAAATACGGTTTTACAATAACCTTACCTTATGGTTAGAGTAAACCCCAACTTATGTCGCAGTTAGAGACATTTTTTTTAGATAACTGCAAGTATTGATCAGGTTCCTTTTTCCTCAAAGCCATATTTCAGAATGCTATTAAGTCGACTTAGAAAACTGTAGTGCAATCTCAGTATTGGCTACAGAACCAAATGTTGATAGAGTCAATTCCCGATCATGGTTTCTGAACCAATTCCCATTCAAGATGATATCAGTAGGTGATTTTAACAGAAATAACCTTATTATTACTCTCGAGATTATGAGCAAGCCAGTCTCGGTTTGTGAGGAATTTTCGCTAGTTCTCCGACTTGTTTTATTCATAATTTCTAATCCAGAACTCCGATTTTTATGTTCCGAGATGCGTTGGAAAGCTAACAAAAATGTTTACATATCTGAGTAGGTTGTGAACCCTATTTCCAGTTGCATTCTGAAATGTATTTCTACCTTACCCTACGCGATTGTAGAACATAACTTCGTTTGAGGTTTGGGAAGTTGAAAGAGGACTTCCAGTTAGTAAGATTAGATACCTAAACACCGGTTTAAAATTATAATCATTGTAGTTTCCAAGAGATTTATTTCTCAGAAATGGTCATTAATATCTATAACCCTCAGCAGTCAGTGGAGTTTTCAAAAGCCAACGACAATGAAGTATTTCACGAGTATACTACAAGGGTAGAACTTCCAATTACGTATAGTATTAGAAATGGCGTGTCATATAAGAAGATTGAAACAACGGAGTGTTAAACGCCTTACTTCTAGTTAGGCAAGACACATTATCTACTGAATGGATACGCTAGGGGTTATGGTTATGTTTGGAGATTTGTGGAGTTCGAAGGGATGTGGGACCAAAGGAATGAGTAAAATAGTGAGAATTGTTCTCGGAATCAACGCTGGAAGCATTATCTTGTGCCCGTTTGATTCCGTGGAAGAATCCTTCTATTTTGATTATTTATTTGATGTTATAACTAACTCAACTCGTGATTAATCCAAACATAAACGTTCCGCTTAGAGATCGGCAGATGCGGTATGATAGAACGAACTTCCAAATTTTCTAGTAAGTCCTACTTAGCTAGGAAAGCTGTCATGAATCAAGCGAGAGATCCTTACCGTTTAGATGTTCTCATGCTTGAGGATTGAGTAATAGACTCAGTTCAAGAGAAAGGTTGGTTTTAGAAGAGTCGTTTGACTTATAGGTTCTGAAAAGTCGTACCCTTGTGTGAGACCATAAGGATTTATGGATTGACTTATAAAGACTGATTCATGAGGTTTAAGATACACCTTGTTAGAATTTCGGGTTAGCGAAGAAACCAACTCCGATGGGTAAGTAAGAAAGTTATTTTATATTCAAACTTTTTCAAGAAAATTTTACATAATCTTTACCCATTTGTGAGTCAATCATGAACACAGTAGTGATAGAGTTTAACCCAAAGTGCTAATAGTGTATCTAATAAAACTAAAAGGTAATGTTCCCTAGTTTACTACAAGTTGGGGTGCTTCTGTGTTACTTGTTGAAAAGAAAAACGGGAACAGGAGGTCGTGTATGGATTACCGCCAGTTGAACAAAGTTACTGTTAGGAATAAGTACCCTTTGCCAAGAATCTAAGATTTAGTTGGTCAGGTTCGAGGTGCAACATTGTTTTCAAAATTGGTCTAAGGACGAATTATTGTCAGATTAAGGTTAGGGCTTTAGACATTCCGAAGATAGATTTCCATACTAGATATGGACATTACGAGTCTGTAGTGATGCTCTTCGGTCTATCTAATGCTCATGCGGTATTCATGGATTACATGAGTTGAGGTTTCTACCTGTACTTAGACTAGTTGTTGAAATTTTCACTAATAACATCTTGGTGTACACTAAGACCATTGTGGATCATGATCAGCATCTCCACATTGTTCTGAATGTACTCTAAGAGAATAAGTGGTATGCTAAACCCTTGAAGTGTGATTTTTGGATGTTTGTAGTGAAGTATCTGGGACATGTGATATCCCAGTCCGGAGTGGCAGTAGTTTTTCCACTCACTTGGTTAACTTGTAAAGGTTAGCCGTTTGAATGGGATTCTAATTGTGAAGAATGTTTCCTCTAGAGTTGTAAAAGAGATTGACTTCTGCTCTTATCCAAATTCTTCTGGAACCGTCCTTGGAATTTCAAATGTACAGTGACGCCTCGGAAAGGTTTAGGATGTGTTATGATGTTGCATCAAAAAGTGGTAGTTGATGCATCCATGTAAGAGACGCCTCATGAGGAGAATTATCTGACTCATGATTATGAATTGGAAAATTCCGTGTATATACTGAGAATTGAAGATAGCTCAGAGTCGCCAAAAATGGGTTATTTTGTCAAAATGAGTAGACCACTAGAGTTTGAATCGTGATCCTCAGTATTGTAAGAGTTTCATCAACCATTGTTACCGGTAAAGCATTGCGCATTTAAGAAAACTCGCCTCTCGGTATGTGGGATCTTTCCAAAGTATCGAGCGTGTTGGGTAATGGCTTACCATATAGCTTTACCTTCTGTATTGTCCAATCTACATGATGTGTTTCATGTATCCCAACTAAGAAAGTGCATTTCCCGATCCGATCGACCGTTGAGTTTTGAAGCGATTGATATTCGACCGGATTTGTCGTTTCAACCATTTCCAAGTCATATCATAGAACATAGAGAGAAAAGGTTTCGGCAAGAACGGTTCCAAGTGTCAAAGTGGTGTGTGGGAATGGGAGGACGATATGCGGACTAGATATCCGTATTTGTTCTCTTGAGTTTGTTCAATTTTGAGGACAAAATTCCCAAGTTGGGGTGATTGTAACATCCCTAATTTCGTTAATTTCAAATTAAGAAATTAACGAGTGATTTATTACTCGAGTATGTAATAAATCAAGACACGGATATGAGGTTGTCACGAAAGCAATTTATAATTGCTAGAGTATGTAAGTTAAATACATAATTGAAGGGAAATTAGAACACTAAGGGTATTTTAGTCTTTATACCACTCATATTAAATGAGCTCCAAGACACAAAAATATCTAAATGCTCTCTCATTCCTCACTTGTGTTAAATAAAAAGAAAGGGAAAGTAAGAGAGAGAAAGAAAGAAAGAAAGAAGGAAAAGAAAGAAATAAAGGGAAAGTAGAAAGAGAAAGAAGAAAGAAGAAAGAAAAGAAATAGAGAGAGAGAGAGAGAGAGAAAGGAACCGAGAGAGAAAGAAAGAAAAAGAGAAAAACAGAGAAAGGGAGAAGAGAGGAGGCGAAGGGGAGAAGAAGAAGGGGGGAGATCTCCTCCAATCCAACACAAGGTAAGGGGCTTTTTGTCTCATTTCCTCTCATTTTCCTTCCTCTTTCAATGATGTAAATTTCATTAACTAATTCCTACCCATTCTTGATTCACCAATTTTGAAGCTTTGGAACTCAAAGTGGAAGGTTGATGGAGTTTGGGTTTGTGGTGGCTAGCATGGGGGATTGGAAGCTAGCTTAAGACCTTAGGAAGTTCAAAGTTGATTGGGAAGCCTTGATTCAACCCACATTGTTCGATTGGGGGAGGTTTAGTGGTTGAGCTTCTGTTTGTGAGAATGGAGTGTGAAATTGCGGTTTGGAAGTGTTTGGACGCGTTTGGTACCCGTTCGGGAAGTTTCGGAATCGTGAGCACTTCAAAGTTTCGGTGTTTCGTGGACACAGGTTCGGTTTTTTTAAAACTGGGACTGTTAGGTTAGTCCAAAAATTATGAGACAGATGTTTTTTGAAAGTATACTTAACGCCGGTCGTTTTGGCACTGGTTTGGTTCAATTTGGAGTTGTGTAGCTCGAGTTATGAGTCTCCAAAGTTAGGTCAAATTTCTGGAATTAAGTTAAGTATAGGTTCAGTGTTTCAGGTCGTGTGTTCTCAATCAAACTCCGTTTTGAATGATTATTGTTTCATTGGAAAGTAGACTTAATTACCTACGGAATAGGCACTGGTTTCACCAAATTTCATTAAGAAATGAGAAAGAAAATTGAGTTGCAAATTGGGCAAAAAGTTCTGTTTGATTTTTGTATATCAGTGTAGTATTTTTAAAAACTGTATCAACTGGAGTCTTTTTTTGAAAATGGATATTAAATGTAGAAACTACACTCAGAGAGCTTTTCAATGAGTGGTCGTTTGTGGAAATCCGATGTCGTTTGCTATTTTAAATAATTCGCCGAAGTAAGTGCACTGTTGTAGGAAATTCTGCACTCATGTTGTGTGTTAAAATGTCGGTTTGTGTCATTACAAATCTCGAAAATGAATTACTTGATGCAATTGCTTGTGATTCATGTTGTTTGGACTGGAATATGATTGATATGATTGTTGATTTGTTATGACTGGACTGGAATATGTGTATATTTGTCTGTTATGGTTGAAATTGGATTTGAAAACAGTTTGGGATCGATCGGAGAACGAAACGGTACGAAAAGGGACATAATGTCCCCAATTTCCGATGTATCGTTTTGATGCTCCGTTCGACTTCAAACTCCTTCAAATCCTTTTCCTAACCATTTATGATTACATAAGGATGATATTGTTATGATTGGAATGTGGTTTTAAGTTGTTTGTTGAATTTACAATAAAACTCTTGAAAAACCGTAAACTTAGATCACGTGTGGGAACCATTGTTTTATGAACAAAAATTGTGTTTGAACTGGTTATGCAGGTTCATAGGGGTAACCACATGATATAAATAAATATCATGGAGTAGATTATGTTTCGGTATGTGAATTGTGTCGAGTATGGGTGACGACCCAAAGAGTCTAGCATACTAGGCGGGGAAGTCATGAGACCTAAACCTAGGCACTATAAAATTTTACCATTAGGCAAAGTCCTATTGGGAAGGGCGTTCACCGGGATTTAGTCGGATGGCAGTCGGTGTTATGCTAAGAAGTTATGATTTCACAGTTTATCGGGATTTAGTCGGAGGGCAGTCGGTATTGTGCAATTGATTGTGTGCGTGGTTTATTTATTAAATCATGAAGTTAATGAGTTTTTAAAATTGGACCGAGCGATATGTAAGGGGTCACGGTAAGACTCACTGAGATATGTTATCTCACCCTATGATATGTTGTTGTTTTACAGAGAAACAGGGAAATAAGATCCTTCATGGCACGAGTAGATGGCGTGCACAAGAAGGAAATAGAAGATTTAGTTATTCTCTTGTTATTTATGTTTTTCCCTTGTTATCTTTGTATCCGATTATGACTTGAATTTGTTTTAAGTTATGTAATCGTTTCCGCTATTCTTGTAAAGCTGTATATCTAAGCAGAAATTTATCTCTGATGTATGCTAAATGGTGCACTTTAGTATTTCTACTAGATAGAAATATGAGGGTGTTATAGTAACTAAGTCTTTGAATTTTATTATCTTACACATTTTCCTAAATGTTATTTAATTGATACAATATAATGTCCTTAATAGTCAATTAGAGTCTAATTAGTCTCTTTTGGTATTGACAAATGAATTATTCAACATTTTTGAAAAAATATTTTTATAAGTTAAGGCATGGTTATTTTTATAAGTGTGTCGTTATCTCACGGAGTCAAAGTGGGGTAAAAACCCTAAATCTTGTCCTATAAATACATCTCACGATAAGGCTAGAAAGGCATTCTCTCAATTTCGAAGAACTAGCGGCGGCGAGTCGATGGCGGTGTTTTGATTCATTGCATTTTTTTAATCAAGGGAATCACAGTTGAGAGAGTTGGATGGAGATCATTGATCTTCCAATGTCTATCTAAACTGTGTTCCCTTGAATAAAGAAATTTGGTAGATCACCAGTTTATTTTGCCATCGTTGTTTTGCCAATTTTATTATTTTGTTGTGAACACCTTATCAATCTTGTTTTTAAGCATTTGTTTAGTTTTTAGTTCTTTCGTATGTTTGTGATGAATATGTACTCAATCGCTCTATTGTTTCTTTCCCATTACCCTAATTTTGATTGGAATTTGATGTTTACTCCGATGTTTTGATAGAGATTTGATTTCAATGTCGTTTGAGTGTGTCGTCTCTCTCTATGTGTGTCTCATTTAGGGATCCAATGAAACATCATTGTTCTCTTCACATCATTCTTACGATTCGATAAAGAGAAATCTTTTTGTAACAAAAAATGAACACTTATGAATGCCAAAATTTCTACTTTTTTGTTATATGAGGACACAAACTAAATTTTTTTGTCTAAATAATGAATATAAAAATATCTTTTCTCTATGCCCTTTCACAATGAAACTTTATATTTTGTTTTTTTGCTCATAAGTAAATGTTACTCTGTTTAATATATTTTGTTGTTTCCATAAACCTGCATATTTACAACTTGTAAAACTAATTTTTGTTAAAGTTATATTTTTTGAAAATAATTCATCACCTAATATTTTTGTAATTTTAGTTTTTTTCCTTACAAATCATCCATCCAAGTACAACATGTAACACCCCCTTATCTAATCAATTCGATCTACTAAATTAAAATCAGAGTTTCAAAATTCCACTCAAAGGAGGGCTACATTTGATGATTTAAAAAGGAAAACAGAAATTCAATTAAGTTCAAACAATGCACAAAGATTATACTAAACATGTAATCATGCGCATCACATCGGCAAAAAGGGTCTAAGCCCATAACATAAGGCACCTCGGCGAAGAAGACATCAAGTCATAATACATAGTAAAAGTTACAACAAAATGTGATAGTTTTAGTTCAAAAGACTATCTAGCAGAAAGTACACAAGATCGGCATAAAAAGCACTAAAATCTACTCGGCCCCAACCCAGTGTTACACGACCAGAGCAGACACAACCGACTTGAGCTAGGCACAACTATCACTCATGTGTACCTGCAAGTTGCCGACATGAGAAGCAACATAAAAGCAGCTAGGGTGAGTCTCTTAACACAAGTAATATAATGTGAAGAAGCTTAAGGTTAGAGATAGCACTAAAGCACCTCGGTTCAGCTAATACAGCCACTCACCGATAGTTCAAATAACCACAACAATTATCAATCAGCTCAAAACACATTAAATTATGAAATGTATGCATGTATGCAACCCAACCACAGGGCATTATGCAATGAGGTACCTCCACCGTCGTTATTTAGCCTATCGGCTCTCAAAGTGTCGTTATTTGATATGGAGACCAGAAGTCCTACCACATCGAGGCCGAAACCTCCTCCGTCGTAATATGCACATGAACATGTGACTTCATGACAAATGCAATCACACACCGATCAAACATAACGCATGTGAATGCTTACACAGACGTTCACCGTCGTTACTCCGTCGCTCACACTGACGTCCACACCATCTAGACATCATCACAGTGCTAAGGTCGACCCTACTACACCGGTAGAATCACCCTAGGACCTACAACCGACCTCTCAATCACCTCGGCACTCCATGGTGGACTAATTGTCACACCGAGGACCGCAACGACACTTAGGGACCAAAATGTCACCTAAGGACCAAAATGGACTCTATCGCTCCCTTACTTATGCACATTTGGTGCTAAAATAGCACTCACAGTGGCGTCCCACAATGTGCTAGGCAACATTGGCGCCTAACATCACTTCGGCACACTATGTGTGTACCTCGGCTAACTACTCCAACTCGGTATTCTACATCACCTCGGCACCTAGCTCAGCTTTGGCACCTCGGCATCTACACGCAAACCCTCACCTCGGTGACATACTCACAATTACGCTCCCCACACACTAAAATCGTCTAACTCATGGGGATTCACTTCTCGGCATTCCCCGGTTCGGTTCACCTACACTTAGGCATTTGGGCGTTTCACCTCGGTGACGCTACCTCGGCTTTGAGGACTTGATTCCTCCTCCTCTACACCTCGGTAACCTTAAGGCGAAACACCTACACTTCGGTTTATGCGTCCCTACCCCTCGCTAATGGTGTTTAGACACATACTCTCCTCAAACTCACCAACAGACTCTCAACACTAAGACACTCTAGGCGTTGACTTCCCTCAACTTCGGTTTCTCTCACTCTAAGTGAAGGTACTTGATTTCTGTTTACGCAAATAAAGGCGCTTAACTCCCATTTTACTTCTTTTACTCTGTTTCTTTACTTAAACCCAACATGCAACCCATTTCCAAAGATCACCACACTCATGCACACTCGGATACTCACTCCATTGGCTCCGATCCTCTCCCTAACTCTACATGCAAACTCATTTTCTTCACACTACACCGATTCACACTCGATGCCTCACCATGCAATGCTCCCTTCAGACCACACGAGCAGAGAGAGTGTTACACTCCTCTCTCTTTCCCAACCGATCCACCATCGTACTTCACCACAAATCACAAAGAGAGCAAAAACACAAAGAAACATGTTATGAACAACACATAAAACACACATGCAAGGTGATCGGAACCACTCACACCAAAATACTACCAAACACAAAACATTACAAGGATTAAAAGAGCCCCTAACTTTGATCACAACCAGTAGACACACCCTCTTCACTAGCACTTCTAGGAATCCTTCAAGATTCACTCACTCTTCCCTTTTTCTCTTGGTTCTCCTTCTGGTTCTCTTCCTTCTCTCTAAGTCTCACTTCTCTCTACTTTCTTAATTTGGTACTTTGACTATTTTTGGAACAATGTTAAATGGTCTCCTACGAAGGCACCATTTAACATGTCCTAAGGGACTTAAATGAGGCCTTGGCCTTATTAGGCCGTGGGCTTCTTCTACCCACACCCTCTCCTAACTTAGACATTTTCCTAAAGAGTAACACATGCTTAACATTCACTTAATGAATTACTTGACTTAAAAGTAAAATGTTGCAAACCCTTAATAACTCAACTAAGTTAATTAATTGAATTATTTTGGGGTGTTACACAACACACAATTTTACTTAATCCAGAAGATAATTGGAAAAAATGACGTGAAATTGAAAATCAAACATGAAATAAATAATTATTAAGATATTTTATCATAAGTATTGAATTTCAAAGAGTAACAAATATTAAATCTCTTTCAAAAAAAATTAATGCTTTAAAAATCATTAAACTATTTCTATTTATAAAATCTATAGTCATAATAAAAAAATATCAAATAGTTATATTTACTTATTTGAAGAATATGAATTTGGTAAATTTGGCTTAAGTTCATAAAAAATTTTATGCACTAATTAATTAATACATTTTTCACAATTAAATTTTACAAGTACCCACAATAATTATTTAAAACAAACTCCTTGAGAAGGGTCAATCACTTGACTTCTCAATTTTCATAAACCAACTCTCTCCGAGAGTATTACTGCTTTCAAAGTGTTAAAACAAATAATCAAAGTTGTAAATAACACAATGATGTATAGTGGTTCACCCAAACCCGGGGCTACATCCACTCCTCGCTCCCTGTAAGATTTTTCATTATTTTCCAAATAGTTACAACTTTACAACCAAACATTGACTTAAAGTTCTTGTGGTAGTTTTCTTCAAACAGCTCTACCTATTGTTTTCACACCTAATACAATCCTTGTGATCTATTAGGAAGCTTCTCTAACAGTATAAACTCACTTCTCAAGTCCTACAACAACACATGCTACTTGAGAAGGTTCTTACAGTGTCTTGTTTAGTGTGTGGGTTTTTGGGATTTCTATGGCTTGATTGATACACGTTGTATTACTTTACAAAACAATACAAGCAAAATGACATACTCAGAGATTGAATGAATCCATTCAGTTGTAGCTCAGCTGAGTATGGATGAGAGAAAACTGACACTTGAGAAGGTTGGAAGATGTTCCGACCTGAGTTGCAAACCCCATCGAGCATTTGGCCCTGGCCCATTATCCAACAGGAGACTCGACCCAATAAGCGAGACCAACAGCAAGGCGCCTAAGCCACGCATCACAGAGTACCGACGGCCTAGATTCCACGGAAGATCCGGCGGCTCGCGCCAACGCCTCGCCTATAAATAGAGCACCCGCCTCCATTTCCAAATGCGCTCTCATTCTTGCACATTCTGCCTATTCTCTCACTGACTTAGGCATCAAAGTGTCTGCAGGTACACCCCCACCCGATGTGGGACGAAGATCAACTCGGACATCCGAAGACATCTCCATCGTTCCGAAGTCAACCAACGAGTTCCGAAGCGGAACCCAACTAGCTCCTCGGACGAGGTAACTCCAAAGTTCGGGGCCGAACATTGGCGACCACGGTGGGAGTACTTCAACATATTCTCACTCGGTTCCGCCTTGTCTCACGACTCCACCCCTGTTAGCGACTTCAACACGAAGGATGCCGCCCCGTGGGCGTCCCCCCACTCGGGCCCAATCTCGAGCCCAAAATGCAACCGCCTCAACACCGGTTCAGCCCGGCCAAACCCCTGAAGGGCACGTTCAAACTCTGCCCCTTGAAGAAGTTTCTGCTGCACCGACCGCTCCTAGACAACCTCTTCCACTGTCGGTCCAACAACTTGATCCAGCCCCGGCACTCCAAGCAGTTAGCCAATCTCGGCATCTCGAAAGAAGAAGTCGAGACCTCATTCAACAGGAGCAATCTCGGCATCTCGGCAACAACGATAAATCCCGCGGTGTCCCGCCTATGATTTGCCCATTCGAAGGGAAAAGCGACGGGGAATACCTCTGACCCCTCCATCTCCATCAGATTCCGACTCAGAGTCCGACAGCGGTAATTCCTCTTCGGATTCTTCCTCTTCTTGGAGCCCTTCCCCAAAGAAGAAAACTCACATATCCAAGCGCACGTCAAAAGGGAAAAAGACAGGGGGAAGCGTGTTTGTATCCAAAATTCAAGATTACAAAATCCTGAAGTCCTGGGAGAAACCACCCCCTCTGAGCTCCTACGACGGGAAATCTGACCCCGATGACCATGTAGAACACTTCAATAGGATCCTCGACTACCGGGGTGCTCCCGAGGAAGTCCGCTGCAAACATTTTCCCCTCACTTTGAAAAAGAGTGCGTCAAAATGGTTCAGGGATCTGCTGACGGCATCTATATCATCTTGGAAGCAACTCGCCAAGTTGTTCACCGCTCGTTTCACAGCTTCCAGGATAAAACCCAAGACGGTAGACATCCTTCGTACTATCTGCCAGGGAGAGTCCGAGTCCTTAAGAGCCTACATCGAAAGATATAACAAAGAAGCCGATGAGGTTCACAATGTCTCAGATGAGGTCAGAATGATGTTCCTAAGGCACGGCCTCCGAAAGGGTACACTCTTCCACGTCAATGTCGGCCTCCGCCCACCGACTACCTTGGACGATTTCTTAATACGGGCGCAGCGCCACATAGACTATGAAGAGTCCAACGAAGCTATTGAAGGAGCCGCTACCTCGGCATCAGGAAAGGGCAAAGAGCCGAAGGACAAATCAAAGAAGGAACGGGGAGGGAACGCCAAAGAATGGCGTTCCCGGTTCACCGACTATTTGCCACTCAATACCTCGAAGTCAAAGATTCTTCAGGAATGTGCTAATGTCGAGTTTAACGAGGTTAAGTGGCCAGCACCAATTACTTAGAGGCACACAACCAACAAGAAAACCTATTGCCGCTATCATCGGAGCCACGGGCATGATACCGAGGACTCCCGGGTACTCAAGGATGGCATTGAATACTTGATCCAAAGAGGAAAGCTGAGACAGTACTTCAAGACCGAAGAGAAAAATAGGGAATGGTCGCCCCGAAAATCCAAACCAGCGGTAAATGAGGTTGCGAAACCTTCTTCCGATGACAGTGATTCCGAAGAGGATGCCCCGAAGACACAGTGCCAGAGGCCAGTCGCCATAGTGGTCATGGGCGGCTATTCTCTGAAGGTGGGAGAAACACGCCGCTCGATGAAAAGGAGATGGAGTGATATCTTGGACATCGGGAATAACCCAAACCCGATCATGGTAAAGTCAAGCCGACCACCACTGACCTTTGATGACACCGAGTTGCTGGGCAGGAAAGCAAACAAATAGCTACCATTAATCGTCTCGGCTGAAATTTCAGGGGCTGACGTCAAGAGAATCTTGATTGATCAAGGGAGTTCTTCGGACCTGATGTTCAGAGAGCTATTACCCAAACTCCACATTTTTGAGTCTGACCTCCAAGCCTATGACGGAGGGGGCCTGACAGGTTTCAACGGGTCAAGAACCACCCCACACGGATATGTTGAGCTGAAGGTCACATACGGTGAGGGTAAGCTTTCACGAACAGTCAAAACTTGTTTCTTGGTACTCCCCTGTGTAACACCCCAATTCTACCCGTTCGTTTTATTTTACATCAGAGTGTGAAATTCAAAATTAAACAAGCATTGGAGCGCCACACACGACATTTCAAAATCCAACATTCAAAAGTCAACAACATAGTCATCATTAATTAAGAAGGGTAATACGTAGCACATTATAAAAGTTCTATCGTCATGCATCATCGTAATAACAACCTCTCAGAATATCATCTCAACGTCGCCGGTAATAACAATTTAGAAAAATCATCACATAGCAAAAACAACAGTCATCACTAAAATAACTAAAGACTAGTGTTCATTTTCCCCCGGGTGCTACGTATCAGAGCAACGACACAGACTGGATAGGTGAGGGAAGAAAGCCTTCACACGCGTCTACCTGCAGTTACCCACGTAGGGGTAACATTCAACAGAAAAGGGTGAGTCTTCTAACAGCATAAAGGCAAATATGATAGCTACCATAGCATATCAACACCAATGAGCAACGAACGCAAACAAGCATCAAGAAACAACGTAAGCAAGCGTCGAGCAACAACCTCATGAATATGTAGATGTATGAAATGCAACCCACGTCGCCGAGCATAATGCATGAGGTATCATCGTCGCAAAATAGCCTCTCGGGCACAAACGTCGCTTTGAGCATTGCTCCAAGGCCGAAGCCTACATCGTCGCAAAAATGTATATGGCATGCATGAGACACCATGTACATCACATCAGAGAACAATCAACAGCATCAACAAGTCATACATCATGACACTACTTCATCAACGTCGCTTTTTGGCCATATCCGACCCAACAACATCATCATCCCATTTATTAGTCTTACTCGACCCACAACAACAATATCACACTTATTTAGTCATTATTGATGCACATACATCACCATCGTTAGTCTCTATATTTATTAATTATTCGCATTTGACACTACAAGACATCACAACACCGGCACTGGGGCAGCACAGGGCGGCGCCAAACTTAGCACAACGTGGTACTAAAACATCGAAGAAACACAAAGACACAAAAGCAAAGAAGAACATGCGCTAAAAACAGCAGCAATTATGCGCTAAAAACAGCAGCAAAAACAACACAAAAACGGCAGCAATATGTGCTAAAAACAGCAGCGAAAACAACATAAAAACAACAACATTATGTGCTAAAAACAACAACACAAAAACAACATAAAGACAACAACATTATGTGCTAAAAACAGCAGCACAAAAACAACATAAAAACAGCAACATTATGTGGCTAAAAACAGCAGCAAGAATACCACCTCGGTTACACTAACCCACCTCGGTTACACTAACCCACCTCGGTTACACTAACCCAACTCGGTTACACTAACCCACGTCGGTTACACTAACCCACTTCACCCACTCACCTCGGTTACACTACCTCACTTCACCTCACTCACCTCGGTTACACTACCTCATTTCACCTCGGTTACACTACCTCACTTCACCTCACTCACCTCGGCTATACTACCTCACTTCACCTCGGTTACACTACCTCACTTCACCTCGGTTACACTACCTCGGTTACACTACCTCACTTCACCTCACTCACCTCGGTTACACTAACCCACTTCACCTCACTCACCTCGGTTACACTACCTCACTTCACCTCACTCACCTCGGTTACACTACCTCACTTCACCTCACTCACCTCGGTTACACTACCTCACTTCACCTCACTCACCTCGGTTACACTACCTCACTTCACCTGTGCACTTATACAAGCACACATGCATTTCATCAAACATGTGACAAGCATCCTAGGCATCATTCACACCTTTCATCAAACACATAGAGTGCACTATTTTGACATCAATTCATTCTTAGTTCATTATCATCAAAACACAAACGTCAACACATATAATCTCACAATTCATTCAAGCACATTAACAAACCTCTCCTAGGTGTAACAGCCTGGGTCCACCACCCCAGCGCTATTACTCAAAGAACTCCTCTACCCCATGTAGAGTTTTTGCCTTCCGTGGGAATCGAACCTCGTACCTCATGTACATTTCCAACGCATTCCCACTACCAATTGAGCTACTAGCTCATTGGTGAGTGAAATGCGTTGAAATGTATGATGAGGTCTGGTTCGATTCACACTAAGGCAAAACTTACATGGGTGAGAGTTCTGAGAGGCAGTAACTCTTGAGACCCAGTCACACAATAAAAAGGCGCTTTTTATTGTAACACCGGGTCCACCACCCAAGCTATTACTCAAAGAACTTCTCTACCCCCGTAGAATTTTTGCCTTCCGTGGGAATCGAACCTCGCACTTCTTGTACATTTCCTCGCATTCCCACTACCAATTGAGCTAACGACTGGGTCCACCACCCCAGTAGCTATTACTCAAAGAACTCCTCTACCCCATGTAGAGTTTTTGCCTTCAGTGGGAATCGAACCTCGTACCTCTTGTACATTTCCCTCGCATTCCCACTCACCAATTGAGCTACTAGCTCAATTGGTAGTGGGAATGCGAGGGAAATGTACAAGAGGTACGCAGGTTCGATTCCCACTAAGGCAAAAACTCTACATGGGAAGAGAGTTCTTTGAGTAATAAATACTGGGTGGTGGACCCAGTCGTTACAATAAAAGCGCGCTTTTATTGTAACGACTGGTTCCACCACCCCAGCGCTTTACTCAAAGAACTCCTCTACCCATGTAGAGTTTTTGCCTTCAGGTGGGAATCGAACCTCGTGCCTCATGTACATTTCCAACGCATTCCACTACCAATTGAGCTAGTAGCTCAATTGGTAGTGAAATGCGTTGAAATGTGCACATGAGGTACGAGGTTCGATTCCCACTAAGGCAAAAACTCTACATGGGGTAAGGAGTTCTTTGAGTAATAATACTGGGTGGTGGACCCAGCTGCTTACACTAGGCATCATAGATACTACCCTCCTACATACTACCCATCATATAATCCCTTATACCACGAGACTCTCCTTACCTTAGTAATTTGATGGAGATGAACAATCCTTCCACGAAGCACCAAAACGCAAAAACAACGGTTTCTCTCTCTCTCGATTCGCGATCCCTTCTTCTCTTCTCCTCTTCTCACGGCGCGCTTCTTCTTCTCTCTCTTCTCCTCCTCGCTGCTACCACACTCCTCTCTCTCTCTCTCTATTATTCTCTTCTTTCTTTCTTTCTAAATGAGTGAGACACTAACCTAGACCTTATATAATGTTGAGCTCATGCGCTATGGGCCCTATTTACCACCCAATTAATTTCTCATCCCACTCCCTACTTAATTAAAATACCACCCATTCATTTACTACACACCACTCCTTATTTAAATTAAAACGTCGTTTTATTTCTTTTATTATAACCAACCGACATAACACTTAGATAAATTAATTAAATAAATACTTGATTATTTTTGGGGCGTTACACCCTGCACATATCCCTACAATTGTAGAGTGGGGCG
The DNA here is from genome assembly GCA_020916435.1 of Oxytropis ochrocephala. NCBI lineage: Eukaryota > Viridiplantae > Streptophyta > Magnoliopsida > Fabales > Fabaceae > Oxytropis > Oxytropis ochrocephala. The sequence goes on along the minus strand of CM037095.1, from coordinate 46,461,697 downwards.
ACCGACCTTAGGGAGACTCAGAGCTGTGACCTCGACGGTTCACCTGAAAATGAAGTTCTTTTCCGAAGAGGGCGAGGTAGTAACCGTTCAGGCCGACCAAGACGCCATCAAACGCCGTCATTACCTCTGTATGAAGGAGGAGAGAAGGGCTGAAAAGGAAGAAGCCCGACGCACTGAAATAGCGGCCGGGAAGAAAGTCATTTGAAAAATAAACGATGGAAAAAGATGTAATAATATTTTCGATCTCTGAATGGAAAGAAAAGATTGCTGAATGCTCCTGTCATAGATATATTTTACATATATTATTTCTTATTTTGCTCGTTTGCACGACTAACACGCAGGCCACGTCGGCGAACCATCATATCAAACTGACTCAACACCCCTCTCCCCTGATTCAGACTCCGGGCTGGCCACCAGGCGGATGATGGGATGAGGCGAGGACGTCAAAAGAAAGTCCTCCACGATCCCGAGCTCTTACGCTCCGTCGTGGGGTGCTGGCGAGGCCCATAGAGGCTCAGGTACTCGCGACCCTATCTTTCGCCTCGAGCGATTGTGCCTTCCACTCTGGTGTCTGAGGTACTCATCTCCACCAGACGGTGAAGGAAGAAGTCTCGCGGCCGACCCTCTTTAAGCCCCTGCGATTGTGCCTTCTCTTTCTGGTGTCCGAGGTACTCATCTCCACCAGGAAGAGGAGGACCTTCCCTTGAGGTCCGAGGGTTCATCCCACACCGAAGGGTGAAGGAAAGGAGTCCTTGCGGCTTCCGTCAAAGTGAAGACCCGGATCCACAGCGATCCCGGTAAGAAGACCTCTCTGATGTCAGAACTGTGTTCCATCAGAGTCTGGCGGCACACGACCTCGCACAAGGTACACAACTATCTATTTGCGCATTTTGATTACACTTCGCGATGGCTATCTACCTAACTCTCTCGACAAGTCTCACCGCGAGGTCGGTCCACGGACCCGGCTTTGCAACGACTATCAGAGACTCGGCGGAAAAGTCATAAGTAATCAAAAAACACCATTTCATATATGATAATGATATTACAAACCTGGTATATATCTTGCAAAAGAAAGCAAAAGAGAAATTATGCGCTATTCGCTACTATCCGAAGAGCATTTGTCCGACGAATCCTCCTCAGATTGTGAGCTTGCACTTGCATCTTCTTAATCTGACCCATGTAGGGGAGAGAAAATCATCTCGGCCTCGTCTAGGGAGGCTTCGCCAGAAGGCTTCACAATCTTGCCGTCAAAGACCACATGACCTAAGTCCACTTTAAAGTCGGCAACTCGGGATGAAGGACTTCGAACTGAGATCGGCAGCGCTTAAAACCTAGTTGAATGAAGTTTTCTGATCGGCGTCTCAGTGCAACCTCCTCTCTGATGTCCAACTTGTCCGTCGGCAACTCAGGATGAAGGACTTCGACCTGAGCTCGGCAGCGCTCAAAACCTAGTTGAATGAAGTTTTCTGATCGGCGTCCACAGCGATCCCGGTAAGAAGGCCCGGATCCACAGTGATCCCGGTAGAAGACCTCTCTGATGTCAGAACCGTGTTCCATCAGAGTCTGGCGGCATACGACCTCGCACAAGGTACACAACTATCTATTTGCACATTTTGATTACACTTCGCGATGGCTATCTACCTAACTCTCTCGACAAGTCTCACCGCGAGGTTGGTCCACGGACCCGGCTTTGCAACGACTATCAGAGACCCGGCGAAAAAGTCATAAGTAATCAAAAAAACACCATTACATATATGATAGTGATATTACAAACCGGTATATATGCCAGCAAAAGAAAGCAAAAGAGAAATTATGCGCTATTCACTACTATCCGAAGAGCATTTGTCCGACGAATCCTCCTCGGATTGTGAGCTTGCACTTGCATCTTCTTCATCTGACCCATGCAGGGGAGAGAAAATCATCTCGGCCTAGTCTAGGGAGGCTTCTCCAGAAGGCTTCACAATCTTGCCGTCAAAGACCACATGACCTAAGTCCAGCTTGTCCGTCGGCAACTCAGGATGAAGGACTTCGACCTGAGCTCGGCAGCGCTCTAAACCTAGTTGAATGAAGTTTTCTGATCGGCGTCTCAGTGCAACCTTCTCGGCCTCTTTCTTTCACTGTAGCCTCGGTGGTACGAACTCTCTGCCTGAACTGTTCGGCCTCGGCTTTGATTCTTCTAACTCAGCCACTAAAGTGTCATGCTCTTCGGCCTCCCCCTTGTAGCCGATGACTTGGCCCTCAAGCTTGGCCAGGTCCTCACCAGCCGACTGGATGTAGTCCAGTGTGTCCAGAAGCACTTGGTTGTACTCCGATGTCTCTGGAAGAAGGACATCTCAGAGGCAGAGCAGCTTGTCTTCCTGGTCCAAAAGGTCGCCCTCGTCCCAGAGACTCCGTTCGTCTAGCTTCCTGAGCTTGGCCTTGTACCATCCAATTTGTGCATTTAGGGCCTGTTTCTTGATATAACTCCAAAGAGATTCCCCGGCCTCGGCTACCCCACTACAAGCCTCCAGCTCGGCCTCCGAGGGCAATTCGATGTCGTCCGCCAAGATGAAATTGTGCCTTTTCCGAACAGGTTCTTTGGAGCTCGAAGCTCCTTCCCCTCGGCCTTTCTTCTTACCCTTCTTGACTTTTGTACCACAAGGACGTATGACGAAGGCCTGGGGAAGCCGGCTTAACTCAACCCCTCGGGACAAATCATCATGCAAGCAAGAAACGAATCTATGAGCCGACTATATATATACACAAGCAAAATACCATCACTCAAAACAAACCTACCAAGGGTGTTTTTCAGCTTTTCCTCGGACTCTGAGCCGCATCAATAATGTCTTTGCATGGGAACTTCCTTCCCATGCCTTTCAAGCTCTCCGCCCAGCGATTGAGGAGGTTGTACGAAATGGCGTCCTCTCCAACCAGCGAAGTGGACTTAACGGCGTACGACCCCACCTTGGGACCAAAATGGGTGGCGGTCCGGTTGAAAGGGAAATTAGGGACATACTGTGACACCCCATTTCTACCCGGTACTTTATAGTAAAAATCAGAGTATAAAAATCATTTTTCGTTTGAAAGTCATCCAATGGAATGTTACACAGCTACTCCATCAAACTCAACAACATACAACTTAAACGTCTCTTTACTCAAAAATACGTAACACCATCTCAAAGATAGAACTCACAAACTTTAGCAAATAAAACCACGCACTATAAAAATAAGTGCCACGCAGCGGAATAAAACACTATCTCAGCAGAATAAATCAGTAGTCGCAAAACAATACATATGAGGCTCAACAAGGAGCAAAACAGAACAAACTACAATTCATAACCCATCCCCTAGGTGCTACGTATCAGAGCAGACCGACTCAGGGAATAGTGAAGGTAGTAAGCCCTCACTAATGACTACATGTGGTAAACAACGACAGAAAGGGTGAGTCTCGAACTATATAATAAAAGTGATAATAGGCAGTATATACAATCACAGTTCACAGCACAATCAATCATACCAATCATCACTCAATAATGTTCATGTATTCATGTGAATGTATGCAATGTAGTCATGCATGTGGTACCATTTGCCCTCCGGCAGTCTCATCATTTGCCCTCCGGCAGTCTCATTATCAAATGGAGTCCTCATGACTCTGGCCCTCCGGCCGGCCCTCAGGCTTCACAATCAGTTTATAAACTCTACGACCGCAGCCGAATGTATGCATGAGACTCCATGAATACAACCCATACACATTTATAATAGCTCAATTCACGCACTAACTCTTACCTCATTACTAATCTCATTTATAGCCCCCATGGCACGCCCCTCCTACTCATGCCCCATGGCATCCTCGGTCATCTCAATATACAAGCTCAACATAATTAAGTCCCAAGGACTAATCTCATCTAGAGGACTCAACCTCACTCAAGGACCCAAACCACCATTTAGGACCAAAACAATCATCTAGGGACCAAACTGTCACTTAGGGACCAAAACAGCACACGCTTAGGCACTTGGCAGCACTAGGCGCCATTTTCCCCACATTCGCGCCCTGGTGCAACACGGACTAGGCGCGAAACTCGGCACTTTGGCGCCCGTGGCAACACGACCCACCGGGCGCCACGTTTCTAGCAATCTGGCGCCCTGCAGGCAGCAGGTCCTAGACATAAACCTGCACACCAACTCGAGACCACGGCGCCGCCTAGCGCCTGGGCAAAGACAATTTAGCGCCCACACTGACCCAAAGACACACAACACTTGCAAACAGAAAACCACTCGAGCCAAAATGTTTAAAAATGTTTTTGGGCAGTAAAATACAAAATATGGCACGGTAAAATATGCCTGTAAATGTAAGTTTCACTCAACCCACCCCATTTACACACACAAAACCACCCCCACCGGACATTTGTAAAATAACACTGTAACTGAAAAACCATTCGAGCCAAAACACTTAAAAGTGGATTTGGGCATGTAAATACAAAATATGGCACGATAGAAATATGCCCGTAATGTAAGTTTCACTCAACCCACCCCATTTACACACACAAAACCACTCCCACCGGACATTTGTAAAATAACACTGTAAACTGAAAACCATTCGAGCCAAAACACTTAAAATTGGATTTGGGCAGGTGAATGCAAAAGATGGCACGGTGAATTATACCTAGAACTCTAAGTTTCACTCCCGTGCACCAAAACACCCACATTCAGGCGCCATCATCACACACACTGCTCTCGGACACAATTCCAAAGACGTGAACAGAACCCGTGCGCCAATTCCTCAAAGAAAGTGGCGCCCGGAGCAGCAACACAACTCTTGGCCTCTCTTTATAAAGACACGGGCGCGAGAATCCTAGCCTTTTGGCGCCCCAAACACCAACACTCCAAATTCTCAAATTCTTTCAATTCAAATCATCTTATATCACTCAAATACCAATTATAACCATGTCAACACACTCAATTGCATACCATAACACTCAATCATGCGTAAAAACCAATCAAGAACACAAAACCCCCAATTTAAAGCCCTAAATCGATTTCTAACATGTAATTTCTCAAATTCACCCAACAACCACTCAATTGACAATCAAATAACATCAAATCAAACTCTATGACTACTATACAACCTATTATATCCTCTATTATAGAGTGAGACTCCCCTTACCTTATTTTAACCGTGGAAATCCCTTCTCCTTGAGTCACGTACAAAACCACCGCAACAAAAGCTCTTTTCTTTCCTCCTTGAGTGGTGCGATCTACTCTTCTCCTTTCTCCTCTAGGGTTTGCGCCGTTTCCTCATCCTTCCTCTCTTCTCTCTTCGCAAGTTCTTTCTTTCTTCTCACAAATGAGAGCAAATTCCAAATTTGGGTATATGTACATTGGGCCAAGCGCACCTTGGGCCCTTTTTACACCCCCTCTCCATTCCTTCCACCATCCCCTTTAATTAAAATAAATTACTAAATTATAAAACACTATATTATATTCTAATACAATTTAAACAGTGTAACACTTTAAATAATTTAATCAATTGCTTAATTAAATCATTTAGGGTGTTACAACTCTCCCCCACTTAGGAAATTTCGTCCTCGAAATTCGTACCTGAGTCAAATAACTCTGGATAAGACTCCCGCATCTTGCTCTCCAGCTCCCAAGTCATACTCTCACCAGCAGCTCCCAACCACACTACCTTGACTAAGGCAATGTCTTTTCCTCTCAACACCTTCACTTCTCTATCATCAATCCTCACTGGCATAGTCTCCACAGTGAGGTTCTCACGTACCTACACATCATCCATGTGGATCACATGAGACAGTCCGGAATATACTTAGAAGCCGTGACACGTGGAAGACATCATGCAAGTTCGAAAGATTAGGCGGCAAAGCCACCCTATAAGCAACCTTTCCAACCTCTCGGTGATCCGTGCGGCCCAATAAACCTTGGAGTTAACTTCTTTGCCTTCAGAGCACGCCCAACACCAGTCATAGGCGTGACCCTCAAGAACACATGCTCACCAGCCTGAAACTCCAAGTCATGTCTCCTCCTATCATGGTAACTTTTCTCGACTACTGAGACTCTTTCATTTTCTCCCCGATCATTTTCACTTTCTCCGTAGTCTCCTAACCAACTCTGGTCCAAGAACAACACTCTCCCGGACTCATGCCAACACAAAGGAGTCCTACACCTCCGCCCATCTGATTGCCTCAAAAGGAGCCATCCCTATGCTCGAGTGATAGTCATTATTATAAGTGAACTCAATCGATTGGGAGATGTGTATCCCACGCACCTCCTTGCTCTAGCACACAATGTAACACCCCAAATAATTTAATTAAGAAATTGATTAAATTGTTTAAGTGTTGCACTATTTTTAATTATATTAAATTATAATATGGTGTTTATAATTTAGTATTTTATTTTAATAGAAGGGAGTGGTATCGTAAATACTGAGTCTGCTGTTTTGGGCCCAGGAGCCCAAGCCCAATGACTTAGGCTCCTAGGGCTAGTGCATTCGCACCAAAGAGGAAAAGAAAGAAAAAAACGAAAGAGAAGAGAAAGGAGAAGAGAGAAAACGGCGCAAGAGAGAGGGAAAAGAGAGAGAGAGAGCTTCGCACCAAGGAGAAAGGAAGGAGAAGGAGATTTGTTGCTGAGGTTTTGTAGGTGACTACGTGAAAGAGCTTCTCTACGGTGTAAAATAAGGTAAGGGGAGTCTCACTCTATAATAGAGGATATAATAGGTTGTATAGGAGTCATAGAGTCTTGATTTGATGTCAATTGATTGTTAATTGAGTTGTTGTTGGGTGAATTTGAGAAATTGCATGATAAAAATCGATTTAGGGCTTTGATTTGGGGGTTTTATGTTCTTGATTGGTTTTTACGCATGATTGAATGTTATGGTATGCAATTGAGTGTGTTGACATGATTATAATTGGTATTTGAGTGATATAAGATGATTTGAATTGAAAGAATTTGAGAATTTGGAGTTGTTGGTGTTTAGGCGCCAAAGGGCTAGGATTCTCGCGCCTCGTAATCTGTAGCTTGATAGGCTATAGGTTGTGTTGCTTTGATTCGCGCGCCACTTTGTTGAGAATTGGCGCTGGGTTCTGCTCACGTCTTTGGAATTGTGTCCGAGTGCGGTGTGTGTCGATGTCTGAAGCGCGCCAATGTGGGTGTTTTGGGGCCCGGGGAGTGAAACTTGTATTTCGGGCACATTTTCTCGTGCAAATTTTGTATTCACTGCCCAAATTCAATTTTAAGTGTTTTGGCTCGAATGGTTTTCTCGTGGCGGTGCTATTTTACAAATGTCCCGGGGTGGCTTTGTGTGTGTAAACGGGGTGGGTTGAGTAAAACTTGTATGTCTGGGTATATTTTCTCGTGCCAAATTTTGTATTCACCTGCCCAAATCCAATTTTAAGTGTTTTGGCTCGAGTGGTTTTCTCAGTTGCGGTGTTATTTTACAAATGTCCCGGTGGGGTGGTTTTGTGTGTGTAAATGGGGTGGGTTGAGTGAAACTCACGATTACGAACATATTTTATCATGGCCAACTTTTGCATTCACCGCCCCCAAATCCAATTTTAAGTGTTTTGGCTCGAGTGGTTTTCTCAGTTGCGGTGTTATTTTACAAATGTCCTGGTGGGGGTGGTTTTGTGTGTGTAAATGGGGTGGGTTGAGTGAAACTCACATTTACAACATATTTTACCGTGCCATATTTTGTGTTTACTCGCCCAAAAACATTTTTAAACATTTTGGCTCGAGTGGTTTTTGGGTTTGCAAGTGGTGTGGGTCTTTGGGTCGGTTGGGGCGCCAAATCAGGCGCCAGGCGCCTAGGCTGGTGCTCGTGTTCGAGGCGGTGTATGCAATCGTGTCTTAGTTTGTGTCTAGGGTTTGTGTTGCCCGTAGGCGCCAGATTGCTAGAAAAGTGGCGCCAGTGCCACGTGTTGCCACGGGCGCCAAAGTCTTTGAGTCTCGGCGCTAGTCTTTGTGTTTGCACCGGGGCGCGAGAATGTGGGAAAAATGGCGCTGGTGCTTTGCCAAGTGCCTAGGCGTGTGTTGTTTTGGTTCCTAGGTGACAGTTTGGTCCCTAGATGATTGTTTTGGTCCTAAATGGTGGTTTAGGTCCTTGAGTGAGGTTGAGTCCTCTAGATGAGATTAGTCCTTGGGACTTAATTGTGTTGAGAGTCTATCTTGAGATGACTGAGGATGCCATGGGGGCATGAGCCGGAGGGCCAAGCCATGAGGGCTATAAAATGAGATTAATAATGAGGTAAGAGTTAGTGCGTGGATTGAGATGTTTGAGAATGTGTTGTGTTGTTACATGGAGTCTCATGCATACATTCGGTTCATGATCGTAGAGCTTATAAACTGATTGTGAAGCTCCGAGGGCGTGGGGGCCGAGTCATGAGGACTCCATTGATGATGAGAGCTAGCCGGAGGCAAATATTGAGAATGCCGGAGGGCAAATGGTACCACATGCATAACTACATTGCATACATTCTCATGAGTGCATGAATATTATTGAGTGATGATTGGTATGTTTGATTGTGCTGTGAACTGTGATTGTATATATTGCCTATTATCACTTTTATTATATAGTTCGAGACTCACCCTTTCTGTTGTTGTTTACCACGGGTAGTCATGAGTGAGGGCTTTCTACCTTCACTATTCCCTGAGTCGGTCTTCTCTGATACGTAGCACCTAGGGGATGGGTTATGAACTAGAGTTGTTCTGTTTTGCTCCTTGTTGAGCCTTACATGTATTGTTTTGAGACTGCTGATTATTCTGTTGAGATTATGATTATTTTCCGCTGCGTTATGTGAAATTATATTCCCACGGGTTTATTCTATGGTGTTACGTATTTGGACTGCTATTGTGAGCTGAGATGATTGTTGAATGATTTTAAAGAGATAAGTGTAGCATCCCATTGGATGATTTTAATTGAGAAATGAATTTTTATACTCACGATTTTCTTCGTAAATTACCGGTAGAAATGGGGTGTTACATTAGTGGTATCGAGCAAAAGTTCGGTCTGTCCGACTAAGTGTGTCTGCTGTCATAGTGTTTATGACAATTAGGTGTTGCTAGACTAGTTCTAAATTGTTGTTCATGCTGCCGATAGAGGCGAGTTCCAGAACCAGAGTAAGCCATATGAGGTGTCTGGCGATAGAGGAAATCGAGGTATCTTTGGTGGTAGTAGGTCCGCTTTGAGGTAAGAGTGTCCGCTGAGGGCAAAAAGCCAAGTGGGGGAGATGCTCCCGCTGATATGGTGTGTTTCAAGTGTGGCAAGCCGGGTCGCAAGAGCTTCGGTTGCAAGTCTGCTAGTTTTCTTCTTCCCAAGAGGAAGAGTCTGCATTTCTTTGTCTGTCACGAGCAATTGCGCGGGGTGATGAAAGAGGTGGTCACCGTTTGCTTTGATGGCGTCTATGTCTGCTGAGAACCAAGTTGTAGTTGATGGGTTGCAGGTGGTGTGTGAGTTTCCTGAAGTGTTCCCTGATGAGATTCCTAGTGTGCCACCAGAGAGGGAAGTTGAGTTCGGGATTGAGCTTGTGCCTGGTACTAGGCCTGTGTCTATGGCACCGTACCGGATGTCGGCTTCTGAGTTGTCTGAATTGAAGAAGCAGTTAGAGGAGCTTCTTGAGAAGAAATTTGTGAGGCCTAGTGTGTCACCATGGGGGGCTCCAGTTTTGTTAGTAAGGAAGAAGGATGGGAGTATGCGTCTGTGCGTGGACTACAGACAATTGAACAAAGTAACTATCAAGAATAGGTATCCTCTTTCGAGGATAGATGATCTGATGGATCAGCTGGTGGGCGCTAAAGTGTTTAGCAAGATTGACTTGAGGTCAGGGTATCACCAGATTAAGGTGAAGGATGAAGACATCCGTAAATCGCTCGTTGAGCGAGGTATGGGCATTATGAGTACTCTGTAATGCCGTTTGGTGTCACAAATGCACCAGGGGTGTTTATGGAGTACATGAACCGAATCTTCCATAGCTATCTGGATCGGTTTGTGGTTGTTTTTATTGATGATATTCTGGTGTACTCAAAATCTGAGGAAGAGCATGCAGAGCACTTGAGGTTGGTGCTAGAGGTTTTGAAAGAGATGAAGTTGTATGCCAAGTTGTCAAAGTGTGAGTTCTGGTTGCGTGAGGTGAGCTTCTTGGGTCACATTATTTCTGGTGATGGTATAGCTGTGGATCCAAACAAGGTTGATGCAAAGGTTGCGGTGGGAGAGCCCAAAGTCCGTGGATCGAGATCAGGAGTTTCTTGGGGTTGGCTGGTTACTACTGGAGGTTTATTGAAGGGTTCTCTAAGCTAGCCCTTCCATTGACTCAATTGACCTGTAAGGGAAGAGCCTTTGTGTGGGATGTAAAATGTGAAGAGAGCTTCCAAGAGTTGAAGAGGAGGTTGACTACGTCTCCAGTGTTAGTGTTGCTGTCTTGGAGCGACCTTTTGTTTGTGTCTTGTGACGCCTCCAAGATGGGTTTGGGAGGTGTGTTGATGCAGAATGGGAAGGTGGTCCCTTACGCGTCTCGGCAGTTGAGGATGCATGAGAAGAACTATCCTACTCATGATTTAGAGTTGGCTGCTATTGTGTTTGTACTGAAAATTTGGAGACACTATCTCTATGGTACTAGATTCGAAGTGTTCAGTGATCACAAGAGTCTGAAGTACTTGTTCGACCAGAAGGAGATGAATATGAGACAGAGGCGTTGGTTAGAGCTGCTAAAGGACTATGATTTCGGCTTGAACTATCACCCCGGCAAAGCTAATGTCGTGGCCGATGCTTTAAGTCGGAAAACTTTGCATATGTCAGCTATGATGGTGAGGGAATTGGAGTTGATTGAGCAATTCCGTGACTTGAGTATGGTTTGTGAGGTGACACCCCAGAGTGTCAGATTGGGTATTCTGAGGATTGGGAATGACTTCTTGGTTAGTATCAGAGACGCCCAGAAGTTAGATGTGAAGTCGTAGACTTCTTTGGTTCTTTGGTGAGCAAGTGTAGATGGGGATTACAGTTGGATTTCGGGTGTGTTTGAGATTCGGGGACGGAATTTGTGTTCGGATGATCTTGAGAGTTGAAGAAGATGATACTTGAGGAGAGCCATAGGAGTAGGTTGAGCATTCATCCAGTGCTACTAAGATGTATCATGATCCAAGAAACTGCTTTTTGGTGGCACAGTATGAAGAGATGTGGCACAATTTGTTTATGCATGTTTGACTTGCCGTAGTCAAAGATTGAGCATCGAAGCTGCGGGGGCTGATGCAACCTTTAGAGATTCCGGAATGGAAGTGGGGCGAAGATTTCCATGGACTTTGTGGATCAGTTGCCAAATCTGCGAGAGGTCCCGACACTATTTGGGTGATTGTGGATAGGTTGACCAAGTCCGCCCATTTCATTCCTATCAACATCACCTATCCCGTGCCAAAGTTGGCTAGAATATACATTCGGTGTGATTGTGAAGCTTCATGGGGTTCCAAGAGTATTGTGTCGGACGAGAGACCCAAGGTTTACATCGGAGTTTTGGGGGAGCTTGCAGGAGGCTTTGGGGTCCAAGCCGAGGTTGAGTTCGACTTTTCATCCTCGGTCGATGGTCGGACGAGAGAGAACCATCCGATCTTTGGAGGATCTTCTCGAGAGCTTGTGTGCTAGAGCGGGAGGTGCGTGGGATACACATCTCCCAGCGATTGAGTTCACTTATAATAACAAACTATCATTCGAGCATGGGGATGGCTCCTTTTGAGGCAATTTGTATGGCGGAGGTGCGGGACTCTCTGTGTGTTGGCATGAGTCCGGGGAGAGTGTTGTTCTTGGACCAGAGTTGGTTAGGGAGACTACGGAGAAGGTGAAAATGATCAGAGAGAAAATGAAAGAGTCCCAGAGCCGTCAGAAAAGTTATCATGATAAGAGGAGGAAGGACTTGGAGTTTCAGGCTGGTGAGCATGTGTTCTTGAGGGTCACGCCTATGACTGGTGTTGGGCGTGCTCTGAAGGCAAAGAAGTTAACTCCAAGGTTTATTGGACCGTACCAAATCACTGAGAGGGTTGGAAAGGTTGCTTATAGGGTGGCTTTACCGCCTAATCTTTCGAACTTGCACGATGTCTTCCACGTGTCACAGCTTCGGAAGTATATTCCAGACCCGTCTCATGTGATCCACATGGATGATGTGGAGGTACGTGAGAACCTCACTGTGGAGACTATGCCAGTGAGGATTGATGATAGAGAAGTGAAGGTGTTGAGAGGGAAAGACATTGCCTTAGTCAAGGTAGTGTGGTTGGGAGCTGCTGGTGAGAGTATGACTTGGGAGCTGGAGAGCAAGATGCGGGAGTCTTATCCAGAGTTATTTGACTCAGGTACGAATTTCCAGGACGAAATCTCCTAAGTGGGGGAGAGTTGTAACACCCCAAATAATTTAATTAAGAAATTGATTAAATTGTTTAAGTGTTGCACTATTTTTAATTATATTAAATTATAATATGGTGTTTATAATTTAGTATTTTATTTTAATAGAAGGGAGTGGTATCAGAAATACCGGAGCTGCCATTTTGGGCCCAGGAGCCCAAGCCCAATGACTTAGGCTCCTAGGGCTAGTGCATTCGCACCAAAGAGGAAAAGAAAGAAAAAAAACGAAAGAGAAGAGAAAGGAGAAGAGAGAAAACGGCGCAAGAGAGAGGGAAAAGAGAGAGAGCTTCGCACTGAAGGAGAAAGGAAGGAGAAGGAGATTTGTTCTTTGAGGTTTTGTAGGTGACTACGTGAAAGAGCTTCTCTACGGTGTAAAATAAGGTAAGGGGAGTCTCACTCTATAATAGAGGATATAATAGGTTGTATAGGAGTCATAGAGTCTTGATTTGATGTCAATTGATTGTTAATTGAGTTGTCGTTGGGTGAATTTGAGAAATTGCATGATAAAAATCGATTTAGGGCTTTGATTTGGGGTTTTATGTTCTTGATTGGTTTTTACGCATGATTGAATGTTATGGTATGCAATTGAGTGTGTTGACATGATTATAATTGGTATTTGAGTGATATAAGATGATTTGAATTGAAAGAATTTGAGAATTTGGAGTTGTTGGTGTTTGGGGCGCCAGCGGCTAGGATTCTCGCGCGCCACGTAATCGTTATGCTGATAGGCTATAGGTTGTGTTCTTTGTTCGGCGCCACTTTGCTTTGAGGAATTGGCGCTGGGGTTCTTGTTCACGTCTTTGGAATTGTGTCTCGAGTGCGGGTGTGTCGGTGTCCGGGCGCGAGAATGTGGGTGTTTTGGGGCCGGGAGTGAAACTTGTATTTCTCAGGCACATTTTCTCGTACAAAATTTTGTATTCACCGCCCAAATTCAATTTTAAGTGTTTTGCTCGAATGGTTTTCTCGTGGCAGTGCTATTTTACAAATGTCCTGGTGGGGTGGCTTTGTGTGTGTAAACGGGGTGGGTTGAGTAAAACTTGTATGTCCGGGGCATATTTTCTCGTGCCAAATTTTGTATTCACCGCCCAAATCCAATTTTAAGTGTTTTGGCTCGAGTGGTTTTCTGTTGCAGGTGTTATTTTACAAATGTCCCGCTGGGGGTGGTTTTGTGTGTGTAAATGGGGTGGGTTGAGTGAAACTCACGATTCAACATATTTTCTTGTGCCAACTTTTGCATTCACCGCCCAAATCCATTTTAAGTGTTTTGGCTCGAGTGGTTTTCTGTTTGCGTGTGTTATTTTACAAATGTCCGGTGGGGTGGTTTTGTGTGTGTAAATGGGGTGGGTTGAGTGAAACTCACATTTCTCGAACATATTTTACCGTGCCATATTTTGTGTTTACCTGCCCAAAACATTTTTAAACATTTTGGCTCGAGTGGTTTTTGGGTTTGCAAGTGTTGTGGAGTCTTTGGGTCGGTTGGGGCGCCAAATCAGTACGCCCAGGCGCCTAAGTGTGCTCGTGTCGAGGCGTATGCGGAACTATGTCTTAGTTTGTGTCTAGGGCTCGTGTTGCCCGAGGGGCCCCATTGATAGAAAAGTGGCGCCAGTATTTGTGTTGCCACGGGGCGCCAAAGTCTTGAGTCTCTGGCGCTAGTCTTTGTGTTGCCAGCGGGCGCCAGAATGTGGGGAAAATGGTGCCTGGTGCTGCCAAGTGCCTAGGCGTGTGTTGTTTTGGTTCCTAGGTGACAGTTTGGTCCCTAGATGATTGTTTTGGTCCTAAATGGTGGTTTAGGTCCTTGAGTGAGGTTGAGTCCTCTAGATGAGATTAGTCCTTGGGACTTAATTGTGTTGAGAGTCTATCTTGAGATGACTGAGGATGCCATGGGGGCATGAGCCGGAGGGCCAAGCCATGAGGGCTATAAAATGAGATTAATAATGAGGTAAGAGTTAGTGCGTGGATTGAGATGTTTGAGAATGTGTTGTGTTGTTACATGAGTCTCATGCATACATTCTACCGCTGGATCGTAGAGCTTATAAAGCCCGATTGTGGCTTGAGGGCGGCGGAGGGCCGCAGTCATGAGGACTCCATTGATGATGAGACTGCCGGAGGGCAAATATAGAGAATGCCGGAGGGCAAATGGTACCACATGCATAACTACATTGCATACATTCTCATGAGTGCATGAATATTATTGAGTGATGATTGGTATGTTTGATTGTCTTTGTGAATCGTGATTGTATATATTGCCTATTATCACTTTTATTATATAGTTCGAGACTCACCCTTTCTGTTGTTGTTTACCACGGGTAGTCATGAGTGAGGGCTTTCTACCTTCACTATTCCCTGAGTCGGTCTGCTCTGATACGTAGCACCTAGGGGATGGGTTATGAACTAGAGTTGTTCTGTTTTGCTCCTTGTTGAGCCTTACATGTATTGTTTTGAGACTGCTGGTTATTCTGTTGAGATTATGATTATTTTCCGCTGCGTTATGTGAAATTATATTCCCACGGGTTTATTCTATGGTGTTACGTATTTGGACTGCTATTGTGAGCTGAGATGATTGTTGAATGATTTTAAAGAGATAGGTGTAGCATCCCATTGGATGATTTTAATTGAGAAATGAATTTTTATACTCTGATTTTTACTGTAAATTACCGGGTAGAAATGGGGTGTTACACACAAGCTCTCAGAAGATCCTCCAAAGACTGGATGGTTCTCTCTGTCTGACCATCAGTCTGAGGATGATAAGCTGAACTCAACCTCAGCTTGGACCCCAAAGCCTCCTGCAAGCCTCCCCAAAACTCCGATGTAAACCTCGGGTCCCTGTCCGACACAATACTCTTGGAACCCCATGAAGCTTCACAATCACACGAATGTATATTCTAGCCAACTTTGTACGGGATGGTGATGTTGATAGGAATAAAATGGGCGGACTTGGTCAACCTATCCACAATCACCCAAATAGTGTCAAATCCTCTCACAAAGATTTGCAACCCTACCACAAAGTCCATGGAAATGTCAGTCCCACTTCCATTCCGGAATCTCTAAAGGTTGCATCAACCCCGCAGGCTCCTGATGCTCAATCTTTGACTTCTGGCAAGTCAAACATGCATATACAAACTGTGCAACATCTCTCTTCATACTAGGCCACCAAAACAGTTTCTTCAGATCATGATACATCTTAGTAGCACTGGATGAATGCTCAACCTACTCCTATGGCTCTCCTCAAGTATCATCTTCTTCAACTCAAAGATCATCCGGAACACAAATTGCGTCACGAATCTCAACACACCACAGGAATCCAACTTGTAATCCCCATCTACAGCTTGCTCACCAAAGAACGGCAAGTCTACCCGTCATATCTAACTTTCTGGGCGTCTCTGATACTAACCAAGAAGTCATTCCCAATCCTCAGCATACCCAACCTGACACTCTGGGGCGTCACCTCACAACCCAGACTCAAGTCACGGAATTGCTCAATCAACTCCAATTCCCTCACCATCATAGCTGACATATGCAAAGTTTTCCGACTTAACGCATCAGCCACGACATTAGCTTTGCGAGGGTGATAGTTCAAGCCGAAATCATAATCCTTCAAAGAATCTAACCAACGCCTCGCCTCATATTCAGCTCCTTCGGTCAAACAAGTACTTGGACTCTTGTGATCACTGAACACTTCGAATCTGGTACCATAGAGATAGTGTCTCCAAATCTTCAGCACAAACACAATAGCAGCCAACTCTAAATCATGAGTAGGATAGTTCTTCTCATGTGTCCTCAACTGCCGAGACGCATAAGAAACTACCTTCCCATCCTGCATCAACACACTTCCCAAACCCATCTTGGAAACATCACAGTACACAACAAAAGGTTGCTCCGGCACAGGCAACACTAACACTGGAGACGTAGTCAACCTCCTCTTCAACTCTTGGAAGCTCTCTTCACATTTTACATCCCACACAAAGGCTTTCCTTACAGGTCAATTGAGTCAATGGAAGGGCTAGCTTAGAGAACCCTTCAATAAACCTCCTGTAGTAACCAGCCAACCCCAAGAAACTCCTGATCTCAGTCACGGACTTTGGGCTCTCCCACTGCAATACTGCATCAACCTTGGTGGCTCTACGGCTATACCATCACCGAGAAATAATGTGACCCAAAAGCTCACCTCACGCAACTGAACTCACACTTTGACAACTTGGCATACAACTTCCTCTCTTTCAAGACCTCTAGCACCAACCTCAAGTGCTCGCATGCTCTTCCTCGATTTTGAGTACACCGAATATCATCAATAAAAGCGACCACAAACCGATCCGGATAGCTATGGAAGATTCGGTTCATGTACTCCATAAACACCCCTGGTGCATTTGTGACACCAAATGGCATTACAGAGTACTCATAATGCCCATACCTCGTTCTGAATGCTGTTTTCTGGATGTCTTCATCCTTCACCTTAATCTGGTGATACCCTGACCTCAAGTCAATCTTGCTAAACACTTTAGCACCCACCAGCTGATCCATCAGATCATCTATCCTCGGAAGAGGATACTTATTCTTGATAGTTACTTTGTTCAGTTGTCTGTAATCCACGCACAGACGCATACTCCCATCCTTCTTCTTAACCAACAAAACCGGAGCTCCCCATGGTGACACACTAGGCCTCACAAATTTCTTCTCAAGAAGCTCCTCTAACTGCTTCTTCAATTCGCACAACTCGAGGCCGACATCCCAGACGGTGCCATGAACACGTGCCTAGTACTGTGCACAAGCTCAATCCCGAACTCAACTTCCCTCTCTGGGGGCACACTAGGAATCTCATCTGGGAACACTTCAGGGAACTCCCACACCACCTGCAACCCATCAACTACAGCTTGGTTCTCAGCAGACATGGACGCCATCAAAGCAAACAAATGACCACCCTCTTTCATTACCCCGCGCAATTGCTCGTGAGACGACAAAGAAATGACTCTTCCTCTTCCGGAGGAAGGAAACTTCTTGACTTTCAATCGAAGCTCTTGTGACCCGGCTTGCCACACTTGAAACACACCATATCACGGGAGCATCTCCCCACTTGCTTCTTGCCTCGGCAGACTTCTTACCCTCAGCAGACCTACTACCACCAAAGATACTGCTTTTCTCCTATCGCAGACACACTCATATGGCTTACTCCTGGTTCGAACTCACCTCTATCAAAGAAAGATGAACAACAATTTAGAACTAGTCTAGCAACACCTAATTGTCATAAACACTATGATGACCGACTTAATGGACAGACCGAACTTTTGCTCGATACCACTAATGTGACACCCCATTTCTACCCTACTTTATAGTAAAAATCGAGTATAAAAATCATTTTTCGTTTGAAAGTCATCCAATGGAATGTTACACACTACTCCATCAAACTCAACAACATACAACTTAAACGTCTCTTTACTCAAAAATACGTAACACCATCTCAAAGATAGAACTCACAAACTTTAGCAAATAAAACCACGCACTATAAAAATAAGTGCCACGCAAATGAATAAAACACTATCTCAAAGAGAATAAATCAAGTAGTCGCAAAACAATACATATGAGGCTCAACAAGAAGCAAAACAGAACAAACTACAGTTCATAACCCATCCCCTAGGTGCTACGTATCAGAACAGACCGACTCAGGGAATAGTGAAGGTAGTAAGCCCTCACTCATGACTACCTGTGGTAAACAACGACAGAAAGGGTGAGTCTCGAACTATATAATAAAAGTGATAATAGGCAGTATATACAATCACAGTTCACAGCACAATCAATCATACCAATCATCACTCAATAATGTTCATGTATTCATGTGAATGTATGCAATGTAGTCATGCATGTGGTACCATTTGCCCTCCGGCAGTCTCATTATCAAATGGAGTCCTCATGACTCTGGCCCTCCGGCCGGCCCTCAGGCTTCACAATCAGTTTATAAACTCTACGACCGCAGCCGAATGTATGCATGAGACTCCATGAATACAACACATACACATTTATAATAGCTCAATTCACGCACTAACTCTTACCTCATTACTAATCTCATTTATAGCCCCCATGGCACTGCCCTCCTAGCTCATGCCCCCATGGCATCCTCAGTCATCTCAAGATACAAGCTCAACATAATTAAGTCCCAAGGACTAATCTCATCTAGAGGACTCAACCTCACTCAAGGACCCAAACCACCATTTAGGACCAAAACAATCATCTAGGGACCAAACTGTCACCTAGGGACCAAAATGACCTGCACGCTTAGGCACTTGGCGGCACTAGACTAGGCGCCATTTTCCCCACGATTCGGCGCCCCACGGTGCAACACGGCAAGACTAGGCGCGAAACTCAAGACTTTGGCGCCCGTGGCAACACGACCCTTTGGGCGCCACGTTTCTAGCAATCTGGCGCCTGCCGGGCAAGCACAAATCCTAGACATAAACCTGACACCAACTCGAGACACAAACTCGGACCACGGCGCTGCTGGCGCTTAGGCGCCTGGCAAAGACAATTTAGCGCCCCACACCGACCCAAAGACACACAACACTTGCAAGCAGAAAACCACTCGAGCGAAAATGTTTAAAAATGTTTTTGGGCGTGTAAATACAAAATATGGCACGGTAAAATATGCCCGAAAAATGTAAGTTTCACTCAACCCACCCCATTTACACACACAAAACCACCCCCACCGGGACATTTGTAAAATAACACCTGTAACCAGAAAACCATTCGAGCCAAAACACTTAAAAGTGGATTTGGGCATGTAAATACAAAATATGGCACAGTAAAATATGCCCAGAAATGTAAGTTTCACTCAACCCACCCCATTTACACACACAAAACCACTCCCACCGGGACATTTGTAAAATAACACCTGTAACCAGAAAACCATTCGAGCCAAAACACTTAAAATTGGATTTGGGCAGGTAAATGCAAAAGATGGCACGGTGAATTATACCTAGAACTCTAAGTTTCACTCCCCAGGCACCAAAACACCCACATTCTGGCGCCCAGTCACTGACACACCTGCACTCAGACACAATTCCAGCATGTGAACAGTAACCCAGGCGCCAATTCCTCAAAGAAAGTGGCGCCTGAGCAAAGAACACAACTCTTGCCTCTCTCACGATGCACTGGCGCGCTGAATCCTAGCCATTTGGCGCCCCAAACACCAACAACTCCAAATTCTCAAATTCTTTCAATTCAAATCATCTTATATCACTCAAATACCAATTATAACCATGTCAACACACTCAATTGCATACCATAACACTCAATCATGCGTAAAAACCAATCAAGAACACAAAACCCTCCAATTTAAAGCCCTAAATCGATTTCTAACATGTAATTTCTCAAATTCACCCAACAACCACTCAATTGACAATCAAATAACATCAAATCAAACTCTATGACTACTATACAACCTATTATATCCTCTATTATAGAGTGAGACTCCCCTTACCTTATTTTAACCGTGGAAATCCCTTCTCCTTGAGTCACGTACAAAACCACCGCAACAAAAGCTCTTTTCTTTCCTCCTTGAGTGGTGCGATCTACTCTTCTCCTTTCTCCTCTAGGGTTTGCGCCGTTTCCTCTTCCTTCATCTCTTCTCTCTTCGCAAGTTCTTTCTTTCTTCTCACAAATGAGAGCAAATTCCAAATTTGGGTATATGTACATTGGGCCAAGCGCACCTTGGGCCCTTTTTACACCCCCTCTCCATTCCTTCCACCATCCCCTTTAATTAAAATAAATTACTAAATTATAAAACACTATATTATATTCTAATACAATTAAAACAGTGTAACACTTTAAATAATTTAATCAATTGCTTAATTAAATCATTTAGGGTGTTACACATACTCCTCCCAACTGACGTGGGAACTAGTGATAGCCTCCTTTGCAGCTCGGTTGGCGGCCAACACATAGAAGTACTGGCGTTTGTACCCTTTGTTGGAGTCCGTCACCAGCTCGAAGATGGCCTCACCAGTAACCCCTCGGAACCCAACGTGAGCGTGAAAGCCTTTCTCTTCCTTCTCGAGCAATCTGGTAATCCGAGTGAAGGCAAAGAAGACTCAAACAGATGGCTCTTGTTGCAAGTACTTCATCAGAATCTCGAAAGTGCGGATAAAGCCCCAGCCATTCGGCACCAGTTGACTCGGCGCCAGTGCAAGTAGTTCATCCCGGCTTGCTGGAAGTCGGACAATGGGATCCGTATCACCATCAAATCCAAAGTCTTCCCATGAAAAAAGAACCCGAGTGTGTCCTTCTTATAGGTAGTACAAATTGGAAGATCCTCCGCATCCCACAACTTCCAAACTTGGCCCTCGGGGGCGGCAATAAACTCGGAATAGTGAGTTAGTGATTTGTCTTTCACCAACCGAGCAGTGATCGCATGGACGGTTGGGGAAACCAATGATACTCGCCTGCATCCACCTATTGGGCAGGGGATTGTTCTCGGTTGCCCCCTACGACGGCTTCGCAAGGCGAGGAAGACATTTTCTGAAGAAATCTGGGAAAATGATGAACTCGGAAGGCTAGGACGGGAAAAAACCACCGTACGTAGGAGACGGAGTTGATCTCGGACGACGGCCAGAGTTCGAGTACGCAAACGGGAAGTGTTTTCAAACTTTACTCTCGTTTCACAATTGACAATCAGAAGGGAAATGACAAGCCCACGAAAGTATATATATTGGCTAGGCCTCGGGAACCGAAACGACACATTAAAGCGACCCATCCAATCAGCGTCGCCTTTGAAAAATGTGCCTCAATAATTACATGTCGCTTCGCTTCCCTAGAAGTGACCGTTGACAAGATAAGCATAAGTGGTTTCTGCTGACTAACAAGCCGAGTCCGAGCTCACCGCTAGCTCGTCCCCGACTTGGGGGGCCACTGTTCCGACTTGGGTTGAAAACCCATCGAGCATTTGGGCCAGGCCCTTTATCCAGCAGGAGACTCAGCCCAATAAGCGATCCAGCGAAGAAGCGCCTAAGCCACGCATAACAGAGGACCGACGACCCATTCGTTGGGCGATCGGACGGCGCGCGCGAACTCCTCGTCTATAAATAGAGCACCCGGCTTCCATTTTCAGGTATGCTCTCATTCTTTCACATTCTGCCTATTCTCTCACTGACTTAGGCATCGGAGTGTCTGCAGGTACAACCCCACCCGATGTGGGACGGAGATTAACTCGGACATCCGAAGACATCTCCATCGTTCCGAAGTCAACCAACGAGTCCCGAGAAGCGGAACCCAACTAGCTCCTCGAACGAGGTAACTCCAAAGTTCAGGACCGAACAGAAAATAAGAACTCAATATACTCTCACACCGATCAGCAGTGCCCCAATGCGTTTATTTATAGTTGATTTTGTGTGTATTATCCTCTGGTTAAAAGAAAAGAGTCGTTGTTGGAGTAATATAGTCGTTGTATAACCATTGGAGCGTTTTTGTCTTTGTTCAGACTGTGTTTCTACTTTTCTGCAGAAGACAGCAAGACACATCTGGCAATGCCTCTTCTCAACTGTGACTCTACTCAACTGTTCACGGTTTTGGAGATGATGCTTCTCAAGATGATACTTCTCAAGTTGATGCTTCTCAAGATGATGTTATGTTGTATGAATATGAATTGACTCTTCTAATCTTGACTCTTCTCATCATGACCCTTCTGATCTTGACACTTCTCATGTCATGATGCTTCTTATCTCTTACCTTCTGAGGATACCTCTCATAATGTATTTTATCTTGATACTTCTGAGGTTGGTTCTTCTTATCACCTTTCTCATGTTGGCACAGAAACTTGATAAGCTTTCTAGTGTGGTGAAATATATGCAAGTATACATAGTCACACAAGTAATAAAGTGATAAGAAAGGTCGAACCCACAGGGATTATGTATTGTAAAGCTTTGTATATTCAGAGTGTACACTTAGTGTGTCTACACTATGCACTATTTTTTGGTTTGGAGTTTTCAAAGTAAGTAAAAACAATATAAACAGTAAAAAGTGTAAGCAATCAGTTGGATAAAGTAGTTGAGATGTTTTCACCAAGTAATTTACTTCTAAGTGTTGTAGTGGAGTATGTAGTGTTTCCACACTGGATGCAGCTGCATGAGTGTGTGCCTGTCAGCACTTTCTTCAAAGTTTCATTACAAGCTTCATATGTCTAGGCATGCTAAATAGGTTCACTCTTGTCTTTTTAACCTCCCACTGTATCACCCTAGGAATTATGTTATCCTATGTCTAGGACTTAACTTGGTTTTAACAATCAAATCTTTATTAAAACTAGTTCAACAAAGAAGTTGTTATAAACTCTCATTCCTATTAATTCTTGAGTTCATAAATGTGACCCATGTCTGCTGCCAAAATTTTACCTATTCTAAAGTGATCAATTCCAGAATAAGCTTTGAAAGAAGTATTACACAAGAATTAAAATGCATACACTACACAAACTATAATAACATACTTAGAAGTTCATTACAAGGTTATAACATCTCAACTTAAGGGAATTTAGCTCATGATACTCATAATATAATAGAGAAAATCTGTAAAGAGCATAATCAAATGAGTAATATAGCAAAAGAACTTAAAAGGAGAGAGATTACTCGAATAGAAGATCTATTGCATGAGTTTCCCAAGTTGAAGCACAATATGAGTTCCTTACACAAGTTTCCTTCAAGTAGAAGTGAAGGGAGTGGTTGTCAAGCACCTCCTTACCTTCCTTCTCTTCAGAAACGTAAAGAAAAACTAAAACTAAACTAAACTAAACTAAAACTAAGTGATCCTTTCAGAAACAAATGAAGAAATACAAATGAAGGATGAAAGATTGTTTGTAGGTGAAGATATGGCCTCTATTTATAGGCTTGGAAGCTTTCCTCCCTTGAGGGGTTTCTTTAGGCGCGTAAGATCAACTGAGGGGACCAACCTTGGATAAAATCAGACAACCAATGAAGCAAATAGCTCAGTTGTGGTCGCTTGCATGCATAACAAAAGGTGAGGTCCATTGGAAAAGTGTCACATGTCTTTTAGATAAGTGAGCCTTGCAACTTGATTTTTATGTTTATCGTCGACTTCTACAAGTGGCTCTGCTCCAGGTGACTAGGCATGACGTCACAATTCAAGTGTGGAAGCATTAAAATGGTCCTTGGATGTTTTGGTGCAAACTGCTGGATTTTGCATATGTAGGCAGTGTTTCCACTCCTAGTGTTGGCAGTGTTTCCACTCCTGGTGTTGGCAGTGTTTCCACTCCTGCAGTTGCTGCACTGAACAAAAACATCAAACCTAACAAGATATGTGTATTTATGCCTAGTTAATTGTCCTAATCATTTGGATCTCTAAAATGTTGTTTTTTAATAAATAAGCTATATTTATATATTAATGTACTTGAAAATAAACAATAACCTAAGTAAAAATAGATGAATAACTCTATATAAAATAGAGTTATCACTTTCTCAAGATGATCTTTCTCAAGTTTACCACTTTGGTCTTGATCTTTTGATTTGTTTCATGAGAACCCTTTCTTGATTAATTGTGTGCAACATTGTTTTTTAGTCTTCTCTACATGATGCTTCTTTTAAGCATATACCTTCTTGAGATTTGAATTGATTTTAATACATGTTCTTATCTTTCACTCAAGAAGAAACATTAGTAGCTCTTAAATCAGTTAACTTAAGCTTTCTCATTTGAGATTTGTTAATCATCAAAACTTAACATGGGATTTTGCCTCAACAAGGTAACCAAGTAACAAAAATATTGAAGTGAGGTTTGTATAACAACATGTAAATAAAGTATTAAGCAAGTAGTGATGCAATGGAGAGATGATAGTTGGAATGTCTTTACCAAATAAAATCACTTTCAAATGTTCAGTGAAATATGTGATGCAGGTGCACTGAATGCTGTTGCATTAGCAATCAGCCTTTCAGTCACTGTCTTCAGAGTTTCATTACAAGCTCTTATGTCTAAGATGCTAAATAAGTTCACTCTTGTATTTTAAGTACCCATAGTGTCACCCTATGGACTATACTATCCTATGTCTAGGACTTGACATGGTTTTAACAAAGTTTCCTTTATTTAAAACACTCACCCATATTAGTTCTTGAGTTCTAGTTATAAACCATTTCTGCTTTTATAACTCTACTTATTCTAAGTGATCAATCTCAAAATAAGTGTTGAAAGAATTATCAAGCAAGAACTAAAGTGCACACATCACATACATACACAAAACTTGCTTACAAGATCATTATAAGGTTAGAACATTCCAACTAAATAAGTTTAGCTCATGTGAAACATTGCAAGGCATATATAAACTGAATAGATCATATTTATATAAATGAAATCGCAAAGAGAAACAACAAGATAGAAGTTACACAAGTTGAAGCTCTATGCATGAAATCTCCTAGCAATGCAGTGCATCACCTACTGCGCACTTAGTAAATACTACAAGTTGAAGTAAAGGAAGATGTGTCAATTCCTTCCTTGCCTTCTTACAAAATAGAAACTATCTATATCTATTGAAATTTGAATCTAACATATGGATTGAAATATATTTCCAAGTGAAGAATGGAGGTCCTTATATAACCTTCAAAAGGTGAATCCTTCCTTGGAGATGAAGTTAACTTGAGTTTTAACCATGGTCAAGATCAGAACTTGTCATATGGCAAGTTTAAGCCCATGCTCAAAGCTATGCATCTATGGTAGGCGCCGAAATATGCAAGTTGCATATGCCTTTATGACGACTACGCATGATGTCATCAATCAAGTGGTGGTGCAATTTGATGGTCTATGAAACCTTCATGCATTGTGAAGTTCTAGTGCAGGTGCATTACTTCATGTCCGTGCGGGTGCACTGTGTTAATCCAATGCAGGAGCATCCTATAAAGCTGCAC
Organism: Oxytropis ochrocephala; assembly: GCA_020916435.1. Lineage (NCBI taxonomy): Eukaryota > Viridiplantae > Streptophyta > Magnoliopsida > Fabales > Fabaceae > Oxytropis > Oxytropis ochrocephala. The sequence continues at coordinate 46,436,449 of CM037095.1, read as the reverse complement.
TAACAAACACATCAAAATAACACAATATATCCAAAATGGCCTAATCATAAGCTTAACCATATTAAACACTCAAGTATTGCTATATCACTTCTAATACTACATTTATTCCTTATCTTTACTTGAAAGAGAGCAATTTCTTATGTTTAGATGCATGAATAACTCTATATAAAATAGAGTTATCAATGAACGCCCAAGCATTGGGATGTAGTTGAGAAGGGGCGACCCCTAGATATCGAAGGACCTATTGTTAGAAATTCGTGAAGGGCGGTTGTCATACCCCAATTTTGTCCGGCTTAGGTCAAAACCCTAATTTTCCCCAAAAATAATTAAATTAAAAAAGTAAAAAAAGCATCATGCATTGCATTTAGGTTTCTAAAGTCATTTCAAAGCTTCTAAAATCATTTTTGGAGTTAGAATGCATTTTTTAGACAAATTAGAGTTTTTCAGTGCAAAAGGGTATTTTGGTCATTTTGCAAATAAGGGACAATTTCTCAAAACAAATCATCCAACATGCATTTCAAGGTATTAGAGGTCATTCCTGGGGTGAAGAATCATTTTTGAAGTGAAAAGGTGTTCCAGGCAAAAAAATAGGGTTTTTAGAATGAAAGGGTATTTTGGTCATTTCACAATAAAAACGGTTTTTTGTCCCAAATCCTTGAATAATCATCAATGATTTATTTAAGGGATATTTGTGCTCCATTGTGTTTATTTTTGTGCATAAATATTAAACCTTTTGCCTAAAAACCTAGTTTTTGGATGGAGGGGTAAAATGGTCTTTTCCTTTGAGATGGGGTAAATAAATCAATTTTGGGATTGGTGAGATCATAAAATTCAGAGCCCAATCATTGAATCATAGGATATGGCCCAAAATGGCATGAACTAGGAAGAATGATCTAGAAGGGAATATTCTATACTCTTTTGAATTAAGGATAAGAATAATAGTACAATTTGCAATTCCACTCACTCTCTCATCATCCCTTAGCTGCGCATAAACAGCCATATTACACCCCATTTCCATTTATTTTTATTGTTTGCAAATTGTATTAAATCATGGCCATTCATTCAAGTGTGAAAATCAATCCTTACCTTTCATTTGAATCAAAATGGCACTTGTGTAATAAGCTTTGTAGAAAAATACATTTTTGTAAATGAGCTTATCCTTCACCACTCTCCTTATGCTGCACACCCAGCCCTCTCTCTCCTCATTTTATTGCCCTTAATCCATGTGATAATGCATCTTGACCATTGATTCAATTTCTTTCTCAAATCCTATTGATTTACAAGAGGTACATTGTCATAAATACCCTTAAGTTTTCACCCCATATAAAAACCCAAAAATAAGACCAAAGGCACACACACACTCTCATTTTACCCTAGCACATTCTTCTCCTCTCCTTCTCCTCTCTCAAGGCCGAACCCTCTCACTCTCCTCCTCCATCTTCTTTCTCAAGTTTCATCCACCAAATCACCTTAAATTCACTCCATATTCATACACCTTCCTCTTTCCACCTTTGATTCCATTTCTATACCACAAAGGAGCTTACTTTCTTCAAACTTGTGTGGCATTGTTGGTGTTCTTGGTCTTGATCTTCATTTTTCTACTCTTTTCTAGTTGATCTTGAGGTAAACATCACATCTCTTGCATTTTTAACTATTAGCATGTGAATCTTTCTTCTACTCCTCTTTCCTCTCTAAGAGGCTTAGAGGGTTCATTTCAAACACTATGTCAAGGACATTGGGAGCCTTGGGTGTTTGAAGTGAGCCCTTGGCCTTGAGGAGAGGGTTCTTGTGTTTTCAACCATGTTCTTTTGCATTTTTGTCATCTTTTCATGCATAAAGAATTTTCATGCGATATATGCATCTTATTGTTCATGTCATAACTTGCAAGTTTGAATTTTGTTTTGATCTAGAGGGGTGTAATAGGTTCGGTTTTAGGCCTTAAGAATTAGGGTTTTTGTTTGCCTTCCTTTTACTCTTTGATCTTTGTGTAAATAAATGCTTGATTTGCATAATGTGTTCCATGTGTTGATTATGAGTTTTGGCATGAAAAACTTGTTGTTTATGTTCATATAGGGTTCGGCCTTAGAGGCCCTTTTGGTGCTCATTTTTGTGCTAAAAATTGTATTGCTTGATCTTGTGTAGATGAATATAAATGTGTTAGGGTGTTTTTAACCTTTTCAACCATTCATTTATTTTTTACCTTACCACTCATTAATCTTTTACCAAAAGTAAAAAAACATGTTAACTTTTTACTTTACTATCTCATTAAATAATTACCATTCACCTCATGCATTTTTACTTTACCATCTCATTAAGTAATTACCATTCACCTCATGCATTTTTATTTTACCATTCACTAACTTTTTACTAAAAGTTTTACCACTTACCAATTTGCAAAAATACCCAAAACATTTTCTCACTTGCATTTCCCACTTTTTATCTTCATAAAATAAACCCCAAAACATTTTTACCACTTTCAAAACAAACATTTCATCTCATTTCCTAAACACTAAAAACCCAAAAAACATTTTACCACTTTCTTACTTAAACCTTTTATCATTCCTTACCAAATTACTTTCACATTCATGCATCCTCATTCACACTTAGTCTATGTGACGCTCTCATGCATCCTCATATGTTCATGTCCCTTGCTTCCTTTTATGTGCTAGTCATTCATTCACTTGTATGCTTTGCATCCATTCTTAAATGCTCATGCATCCCTTAATACCATGTCTTGCATTCAAACATGCATATTCATTCCTTGTATATCCATGCATCCCTCAATATTATGTCTTGTATCCATTGTTGTATAATCATGCATTCATTAATATTGTATCTTGCATCATTCTTCACATGTTCATACACCCACATGTTAGCTCAATCATGTATTCATTTGCTCATGGCAACTTGTAAATATTCTTCATGTTTGCTTTGCCTATGCTTTCATTGTTGTCTCGGTTTTGAATAAAAAAAGATTTGTAATGTTCTACTTTCTTTTCAAGTCCAAAATCAAATGTTTTCTAATAAAAACCCTAAGGCATTTTTCATAAACAAATCATTAACCATCACTCGAAGCCTTTGCTTGTTTGACTATCATGAAAGCTCCCACACATTAATTAAACAACAAAAACCCAATTCAAATTTCCTAAAAAAAAACAATATGAGCCATTAGTGATAATTATCACTAATACTCATCATTTTCCAAAACAATTTCAAAAAAGATAATAAAACGTTGCAACTAGTAATCACTTGAGTAATTGCTCGACTGATTATCGGCTCCAACACTTTTCTTTCAAGTTAGTAATGAACGCCACTCGAAGCCATTGCTTGTTTGGTATTCATGAACGCTTGAGTCATATTTCCAAAACCCAAAAGATAAGATAAAGACAAAACACAGATTTTCTCAAAATCAAGAACCAAGAACTACGTAGCTTTGATCCCTCATCTCATTGAGGGTACGTAGGAGCGGGTCACATCCCGTCAAGCACACTTTCAAAAAATCACAAAGCCGTCTTCGGACGCAAAGAACCAAGAACTACGTAGCTTTGATCCCTCATCTCATTGAGGGTACGTAGGAGCGGGTCACATCCCGTCAAACACTCTTTTAAAAAATCTAAGTTTAGTTTCACTTTTCAAAGATCCCAAAAAGATTTCTTTCTCTCTTGTTTTCTAAAAAACTCTTTCAAATAAAAAGGAAAAGAAAAGAAGTAGAACGATTCATTTCAAATCAAACATTTCAAAACCACACATCGAATTAATGGTTCCCTTTCGGTAGAAAGGAGGTGTGGGAGTGCTAATACCTTCCCACACCTAACCGAATTTCCCAACCTACATCTCGAGTTTTCGAAAGACCACTTGCTTTCCAAAAGGTTTTCCTAATATTTTCCTTAATAAATGTTAGTGGCGGCTTCATTGAAAGATTTCTTTTTTAGAAAAGTTGTAAACGAGGAAGGTTCTCCCTCGGGGACTTTTTCGGGCGCAACAGCGGTCTTATCCTCATGCGTAGGAAAACCAACGAATACATGGTAAACTTTAGATCGTTTGAGGGGGTAGCTATATTTTCCCCCTGGACCCTATAGCTCGGTCGTTTGAATCACTTGGTAAGATCTTCCTCCTGAAACGACCATATGGGGATTGTGCCCCGAATTCACCTAAGAGATTCAGAAACCCAAAACATGTGAAGCACCGACCAATTCAGGGGGACCGACCATTGATTCTCTTGCCTTTACTGGTCCTCTAGACCCTGTTTATTCTCTTGAACTCCCTGGTCGATTTGACCTCCTTGGTCCTCTCGACTGTCTTCCACTTCTACAAGAACTCCTTCTGAAAAGTCCTTGATGTCTACTTCTTGAGAAGGACCTGCCTCTTGCGCGCGCTCGGGTTGCGAAGGAGGTGGTGTGGGATTCGAGTAAGCGAAACTCACTGTGTCGGAAGAAGAATCTCAAGAAGAGGTAGATGAAGACGATTTGCTCGATGACGACGACGACCTAGAACTGTTGTTCGACATGGCAACAGGTTTACTGGGGGCAGCAAAGTACCGGGCAATTGATATGGGAGGACCCCCTGTTACACGGGTGGTCTGCATGGTTCGCGCCAAAATAAACCTGTGAAGAGGGAGTGATATGTCAGGACCAATCGATGTGAATCTTAAGAAGGGGGCGACAAGGTCGACCCCAGGCCTGAGACCCCCCTTCACAGGATGAGGGGGATGAGCTAAAAGAAAAATAAAGTAGTAAGAAGCTACGCTGCGAGGGTGGGCTAAGAATAGCTGGAGAAACTTGGTGATGAACGGGATCAAAGGGGAAGCACCTCGCCAGCACATAATAAGAATCAAGGGCCGTCTTCGGAAGAACTCAAGTCGTCTTCAGAGGACTTTAGATCGCTCTCAGAGTAGTTTCAGGCCGCTCTCAAACACAAAAATGTAAGGAAAATGTCAAATGAAAGAAGTGTGGTCAGCTTATATAGTGGGCCTGACCAATGAAATTGGGTCGAATACCAAACGACACGACCCCTCGCGCTTCGCATTAACTCTGTACCTCGAGAGAATAAATAGTCGCGTCTCGATTCCCAAACGTCACCTCGAGAAGCACAAAAGTCAAATGAATCAATAGTCACCTCCATTAATGTCAGAAACAGCTAGCAATAAATTCCACGATTATGAGAATGGCACAATCACAATAATGGTCAGGAAAGACCAGTCCTGCACAACCGGGCAGGGGGCAACATTTTCAAGCTTTGATCCGCCCCAAGCGAGTCGAGTCCAGGGGGCAATTGTTCCGGACTAGGCTAGAGGCCCACTTGGCGAAATGGGCTAAGATTGGCCCAACCAATGCCTTGCTGTGCAAGAAGCGCTTGCGCCAACATCAGACGTCTTAGATCAGCTCTTGGGATCCAATGGCCAGCACGTCCTGGTCAAGCTCCCATAAATAAGGTCCAACTCCCGAAAAAATGTACACTATTCATACCCATTTTGTGCTCCTGCTAGATCGGACCTACTCTGACTTGAGCGTCAGAGTGTCTTTGCAGGTACCACCCGTGCGCGTTCAAGAACCTGGTCCATTTAACCCAGCTCACCGACCGGGCCAACTTCACATTGATCAAGTACGATCACCAGGTACCCCCCCGACAGGAGCACTACAACTACAGTCATAATTCCACCCGAATGACAGCATGGCACAAAACTGTTAGTAGTTGTGGTTCCTCCAAATATTTTAACCAAGCCTCACCACCCGTGTCTAATACATTTATGGACTAAGATGACTATTAGCGTGAAAAAAGTTATTATAAAAAAGAAAGGGTAAATAGTTCTTTTGGTCTCTGAATGTGTTAGTCGCTGTCATTATAAACCCTAATTGTATGGAAATTACAAACACATTCCTACGTGTGTCTTTTATTAATAATTTTGACGAAATTGGCCAATAAAAGACACATTTGGGGACAAAATGACTAAAAATGACACATTCAAGGACCAAAATTACATACCAAAGAGGCATCAAAGGATATGTTTGAAATTTTGGTATATTTAAGAACTATGATAACAACGCCTCCCATATTCAAGGACAAACATTACTGCTTTTTTTGTTTAAAAAAAGGGTGATTCTAGGGTGACGAAGCAAATCAAATCCCTTACCGGTGAATCACTAGAATTGACTGTAGGATATTGTGTAAAATGCTATGAGTTCTTAAGATTGAAAGAACTAATATTAAATCTTAATTGTTGATAAATATTTATACTACATCCTACGATCATATTTAATGGTTCACCGGTAAGGAATTTGACTTGGTCCCTCACCCTAAAAACACCCTTAATTAAAAAAAAAAAGCTTAATTACTGTTTTGGTCCCCCTATTTTTATCAACTCACGATTTTAGTCCCCAACGTTTTTTACTCACGAATTTAGTACCCCTATTTTCCAAATTTGTAAAATCAAAGTCCCCCACTAATTTGGTCAAAATTGGCGCTGAGTTGTCAGTCACTTATCCTACGTGGCAGACACGCTGGCTTGCTTTGTCAGTCAATTATCCTTCGACAAGATGCAGATTCGTGGGGGGTAGCGACTAATTAGGTGTTATTGAGTGTGGCGTTGTGACTGGCTATCTTGGCGTCGTGAGTGGCTATCTTGGTGGCTTGCATCTGCTGAGTGTTTTTTACTTTTGCATGCTAAAAAGTTGGGTATTGAAGTGTTGCAACCATCAGTAAGCCTGACAAACTTGAAAATTGTCCTCTATGGTGGGACACGCTTTCCGAGTTGGTTGGGAGATTCTTCATTTTCTAACATGGTGTATCGTAGCTTAAGTTATTGTGAGTATTGTGTAACACTTCCACCTCTAGGGAAGCTACCTTCTCTGAAAGACCTACAAATAAATGGCATTGAGTAATTAGAAACTATTGGCCAAGAGTTCTATGGCATGGTAGGAGGAGGTTCTAATTTTCCATTCCAACCATTTCCATGCCTTGAGTATCTAAAGTTTTCCTACATGTCTAATTGGAAGGAATGGCTTCCCTATGGTGGTGGAAATTCTCCTTTTCCCCGTCTTAAAACTTTGAAGTTAGATCAATGTCCGGAATTGAGGGGACATTACTGTGGGAATTTAACATTCTTACCTCCTGAAACATGGAGTAATTACACATCACTTGTGACTTTGGAGTTAGATAATTGTTGTGATGCACTTACGTCATTTCCACTGGATGCCTTCCCTGTGCTGGAAAGGCTTTCCATTCATGCACTTACATCATTTTATTTCAGAAAGTGCTTCCCTTGGCCCCTCAACTCTCCAATCACTCGAGGTCTCTCACTGTGATGCACTTAAATCACTGCCTCAACGGATGGACACCCTCAATGCTCTTGAAAGCTTGAGGCTCACTGTGATGCACTTAAATCACTGCCTCAACGGATGGACACCCTCAATACTTTTCAGAGTACTTGTGGGACAATTCCAGAGAGAGAGGCACAAACAAAAAGATAATGTTATTTATTGTATTTATTATTATATTTTATGTGTTACTCTCTGCGAAATTATCTCACAAGTATTTGTGAGGATCCAAACGAGGATCCAAACTCACTTTTCACATATGGTAAAGCAGTCTATTTTATGGGAATGCAATGTGAAAGTAATTTAAACAAAAATTTGTTTATGATGTTAATATTGTATTGCTTATGGAAATCGTGTATATTATTTTTTATTTTTTTGGAGTACTAACTTGTCTTGACATTTTTCAACTTTTTTTAGTTTTCCTACCCTCTCGTTTTATAGTTTTAGTATTTTTTAGGTATAAAAGTAAGTACTCTCGAGAGAAAGGTGAAAAAAAAACAATTCATGCTTATTTCCGTGTTCCCTTTGCAATTACAATATTACATGCCAACATCAATAATATATTCTTCTTGTCACCCCATTATTTATATCATTTTGTTAGTATAATGATTTTATATCAATTAAATTAGGTAATATGTGGAAACTTTAAGAATTCTAATTTTTTGATTTAGAGTCTTGTTTTTTTTTGACAGGAGAATTAGAGTCTTGTTATGAGTTCCTTATTCAAAGAAATATCTTCCAAGAATGGTATTTCCTTTTTTCAAATAATTTGATTGATATTTGAAATCATACTATGAGAGTTTTCAAATTATCCACTTAAAGTGTAAACAAATTTTACACAAACATTCAATAACATTTCACCATTTTCTACGTCAAAAACTTATTTTCTTAAAATATTTTACATTCCCCGTACTCATAAATAGTAAAAAATATTTGGACTCTAGTGTGAAAATTAAATCTCATTTTTGAAATATTTTGAAAAATAAGTTTGAAAATATTCATATAAGAATAATAAACTAACGACAAAATTGTGAAAATTAAATCTCATCTTTGAATCATTTTGAAAAGTATGTTTGAAAATATTTACATAAGAATAATACACTAACAACAAAATTGTGAAAATTAAATCTCATCTTTGAATCATTCTGAAAAAATAAGTTTGAAAAGATTCACATAAGAATAATACACTAACGACAAAATTGTGAAAATTAAATCTCATTTGAATCATTTTGAAAAATAAGTTAGAAAATATTCACATAAGGACAATACACTAACGACAAAAATGTGAAAATTAAATCTCATCTTTGAATCATTTTGAAAAATAAGTTTGAAAAGATTCACATAAGAATAATACACTAACGACAAAATTTAGATATTTTAATCGTAAATTGTCTTTAGAATTTGAAGAAACTTAAATTGTTTTTTTTTTTTTATGAAAATTGCTCATTCGTTTCAGAGCTATTCCATTTATAAACTTTACATGTTCCTAAAAGTGTATTTGTATTCCAAATAAGAAAGAGTTAAAATTGATGCACGTGTTATATAAAGTATAAACACAAGACTAGAAGTATCGAACCATCCAAATGAGTGGAAGTTATTACAGGTCATTCTACCATTACTATCGTCCAAGCATCCAGATGATTGTCAGGAAAAGAAAATAGTTAATCGTTGAATGTTCACAAAAAAAGCACATCATGTGAGAAACAACTTTAATTTGGGCGAACTTGATAGGTCTCTGTTCAACTTTCACTAATGTACGTGCGTTGAGAAGATTTCAAGAAAACATTAGATTTCGGTCAATGAATGTTTATAAAAAAATGGCATCTGAAAGCAACTCCCGACAAACTTCATAGATATCTTTATAAGGAAGAAACCAAGTCCATGAAATTTTTACCTATCTAGCAAATAAATATGAGAATGCACATGTAGTGGTTTAAAGTTTTACGATTTTTTAGAATATTAGTGATCATCAAAATGAGGAGAAAAAAGAGGTCCATACGTATCACATGGTTAACGACACATTTCGATAACATGAGTACACGCGTGAACAACACGTGTGTGACGTGAATAGAACATGATCAGTTGATTCGTCAAAAGTTGTTGATAAAAAGTATTTGAGAATTGGGAAACTTATGAGCGTGTTAAATTACAAATGACCACAAGGTTTCCTTAAGAGTGCGTTTGGATGCCGCATTTGAAAAATTCTAAGGAATTTCAAATTCTAGACAATTCAAATGTATCAATTGAAATACTTTCATTTTTAAAATTATTTGTTTGGATGGGATAGTTAAAATTCTTTGTTTGTATAGAGTAATTAAAATTCTTCATTTTTTTTATATTTTTAAAATTTCTTCACTTTACCCAAGAGTCGAATGACATGCGAATTTAACGACCGATGGGATCGACCCACCGGATGTTGGCCTGACCCACTGGAATGGATTGGTCCTGGCCTACGGAGTTAGAGTTGGCAAAACATGCTACCCAACCTGCATCAAGCAGACCCGTGTTCGGCTTGGGCCTTTTCGTTATGGGCTAATAAGTCCAATTTGAAATTTGAGCTGAAACTTTATAGCTCAAACCCGAAATCCATTCATTTTAACAATTCTCGAAATGTATTATCCAAACAAGTTAATTTGGTTTGAATCAATTGAATTACCCTCTTAAGTTACATTACCCTAAAGAATTGCCTCATCCAAACACACTCTAAAGGAAAATCTATTAAGGGAAAGTTATATACCAGTGATTTGAATCATTATATCAACAATTTTTCCACCCAAAAAAAAAAATTATATGAACAATTTGCATCCAAAACCTTTGCTTATATTGTCAACTATTTCCCACTGCACTCTTCCAAAACCAACACGACTCTTTCAAATTGAACTACAAATGAATGAATAGAATGAAAGTAACACTCATAAACCCTCAGACCCTGAAAGCGCCAACCTCAATGATTCAAACTTGACTGAAATCTTCCTTGTTGACAAAAACCCAACAATCTGAGTCTGAATCTGAATCTGACTCTTGCTCCCAAGACTTCGTTGAATCTTCAGACTTCTCATCTTCGTTTTCTGCATCCGCATTCCCTTCAACTTGCGAATTCTCTAGGAGACCAGCAGCAACATCTGCATTCTCTTTAACTTGCAAATTCTCTGCTAGACCAGCAGCGGCATCTGCATTCCCTTCAACTTGCAAACTCTCTGCGAGACCAGCAGCTGCATTCTCTTCAACTTGCAAATTCTCTACTAGAGCAGCAGTGGCATATCCATCTGCATTCTCTTCAACTTGCAAATTCTCTAGGAGACCAGCAGCAGCATCTGCATTATGGTTATCCACGTTGTTCTGGGATTCAGCAATTTCATGGAATGTTTCCATGAACAATCTGCAATCTAACAGAAATAAAAGGCAACAGTTAATATATGCCATAAATTCATAATCCAAAACTGGCAAGCAAAGCAACAGTGTATTTTATTTTTGTCCAGTGCATAGGTAAACACAGCAACTCAAAGTGATTAACTTTACATAAACATGACTTCTGGTTTGACATCAATTTCAGGTCTTAACTTTTAATCATGTAACTAACTATCACCCTATGCCAGAATGTTTGCAAATTAACAGAATGACTGCAGCAGTAAATTAAATTAATTAAATTTATGCACTAAAATCATGCTCTAGAATAAAGTTAACTATTCGTGACCCTAGCCCACAATAGGCCGGGAAAAGCAGGGTAAAAAAAGTTTGCACATCATTCTTCCAAGGAAAAATATATAACGTAGGGTATATTTTTTTGTTAGGATCATTAGCCATCATTCCCCTGCACCAGTGGCATCAAGCTGAATCAGCATCTGAGATGCCTTGGGTCATAGCACACCCTCATAGCAAACAAGTTCAGCTCGCTCAGATATCCAAATTAGGAAATCTAAACAATTTTAAACTTGTACATGAACATATGAAATAAGTAACCAACATGTATTATAAGATAGTGAATTATATACCATAATCTCAATAAAAAGACAACTGATAAGCACCTAAATAAATTCTTTCAGCATAGTTCGTTTAACAGAAATTATTCTACAATCAAACTCAGGAACCTAACAAAAAACAGAAACCCCACTAAAGACAAATCGTTTTTGTCAAAAGAGGACTTAAAATAGTGATGCCTGTTGCATGTATCTTGGGTTGACCCAAACATTGTCTAAAACACAACACAACTGACAACTACTGTGGGAGATGGAAAATATCCAATGAATTAGTGATTCAGTGAAACAGATTAATAGACAAACGATACATACAAAAGCTACTCCAATAACCCTTCTTAGGATTTCATCTAAGTCTATGATCCCAATAAGACTGCCATGAAATGAAATAGCACAAAACCACAACTTCATCTCATAATTGGGTTCACAAAGGGGAAAGCTCTGAACGTTTCCAAAATCATGGTTCATCTCAAAAATGCCTAAAATAAAATGAAATATTACAATCAAGTAATCCACTTGGGAAGTAACAAGCTAGTGGATGCAGAACAACACTTTCCTTAATTGAGTAATTGTAAAGGTGTTAACTGCTAAAAAAACTTAACAACAATAATTTATTTAACTAGAATAATCGGTACCACACCAAGGATTATCAAATTAAAAGTAGTTAAAAAGCAAATTAGGTCTAAAAATAGCATACTTACCTTCAATTGAAGTAAATCGAATGCAGAAAAGTTCTTCCAATTCACCATCAAGACAGTAGTTCAATGCATGCCAAACACAAGATTTTTCATTCACAGCATGCTCTTGCACACTCATATTAGCCGAAACTAACCAAAACAACAAATCAAACACACACAAAAAAATCATCAAATCAAACATGAAAAAGAGAAAAAATACAAAAATCAAAAATAAATAAAAAAATCAAAAAAGGAAAGCAATAAAATACTCACTGAGATGATTAGCACATATCTTGAGAGTCTTCGATTGCCTCATAAGAAGCCTAACCATTCCAGTAAATTTATGCCTCAAGAACTTCACGGTACCCTCTCCTCGTTCCTTCCACTGATGTCCGTTCTTATCAAAACGGTACAGTTTCCCTTTTCTACAAACGAAATAACCGAAACAAAAACTTCAAAGTTTCAGCAAACAAAATCACCAAAAATAAAATTTGAATAAAATTTTGAGAGTGAAAAAATGCATACAAGTCGAGAATAGTTTCTTCGTGTTCTTCGCCGTTGGGGACGGCGACTTCTTTAAGTCTGACGATCGGAGCGACAAGAGCTCCGGTGTCTTCGTCGTCGCCGGCGGGAAAATCGTCCTCTTTGCGGTGGTGGGCGTAGTTGCTCGTAGATATTTTGGAGAGAAAGAGAGAGCGCGGGAAGAGAGAGAGAGGGCGAGAGCGAGAGAGCGAGAAGGCGAGAGAGATTGGTGAGTCTGGTGACTCGTCCATTGCTGACTCGTCCATTGTTGAGTTGTTTGTTGCGCCTGTGACTGTGAGAGAGCGAGAGTGTATGATAGTTTATAAGGGTTCTAGGTTTTTTTATATATAAAAAGTGCTGTGATATTACGCAGTTTTTTGGGCTTTAAACTTTAAGGGTGGATCCCGATTAAAAAATAAGTGATTTTGTTATTAAATAATTTAGAAATTATTTTCAAGAGATTTTTAAGAACATGAGAAATTATTTTGTGTTTGTATAATATACTGATTTTAAAATATTTATTCTTAAAAAATTGATTTTTATGAGAAGCTACTCAAAACAACTTCTCATATAAAACAATTTTTAGATTATTTTTCAGTTTTTCATTTTTTTAAGAATCTGTAACAAACAGATAACATATCGTTATAAGTGATTATTTTTTTTTAAAAACATTATAAAATAAGTTGTAACAAACCGTCTCTAAGTCCCTTTCAATCTCAAAAAAATCTCAAAAAAAAAGTGTTGAGATATGTTGCGTCCGAAAAAGTCCCTGAGGGGATCTTTCTTCGTTTACAACTTTTTAAAACAATGAAGTCGCCACCAATATTTTTTATAAGGAAAATATTGAAGAAAAACCTTTTTTGAAAGCGAATGGCCTTTTGGAAACCGAAAAATTTGGGTTCGGGGGTCGGTTAGGCATGGGGAAGGTATTAAGACTTCACATCTCCTTTCTATCGAAAGGGAACCTTTAATTAAACGTGTGGTTTTAAATGTTGATTTGGAAAATACTTAAATTTGCCTCTTTATTGAAAAAGGAATGAAAAGACTTAATGAAAATTTTTATTTTTGGCGCTTGACGAAAGTTAGCCTTTCGCTCCTACGTATCTCCCAAAGCACGATGGAGAATTCAAAGCTACGTAGTTCTTGTTTGTCCCGAAAAAAGTTTTGTTTTTTTAATCTTTTTAGAGTTTTTCGCAAAGGGGTTGGCGTTCATGGTGACCAAACAACAACGGTTTAGAGTGGCCGCACTACTAACTCTTTTCGAAAATGAGATCATCACTAACAATCAAACGGCAACGGCGCGAGTGACTATTGATGACAATCGGTTTTTATTTGATTATTGAAAAGGTTTTCGCAGTTGAAGGGGAGTGTTTGTGAAGACCAAACAACAACGGTTTAGAGAGGCCACACTACTAGCTCCCACGGGAATGAAATTATCACCCACAATCAAACGGCAACGGCGCGAGTGATCGTCAGTGACAATTAGTTTTGATTTTGATGTTTGAAAAGATTTGTTTTTTAAAAGTATTTTTGTTGGTTTGAATTGGAGAGAACGTCGTGATAACTTTGAAAAGGAATTCGCAATTAGATTGAGCGTTCGTGATGACCAAACAACAACGGTTTAGAGTGGTCATACTACTAACTCTTTCAAAAATGAAATTATCATTAACAACCAAACGGCAACGGCGCGAGTGATCATTAATGATAATTGGTTTTGTTTTAGATTCAAGTGTTCGAATGAGGTAATTTGGAATGACTATTTTGAAAATGAATATTGAACACGATATGAGCGAAAGTGGATTTAGGTAACCATATTTATACCTTAAGTGTTTATTCCTAGTTTAAAAATTACACAAACCATCATAATAGTGATAACAAATAATAAGCAAAAAGAGATGCTATTAAATGACAACATGAGGTAAATAGTAACGATGATAATAGTAATAACAATAAGTAATAATAAAACTAAAAAGAAATAAACAAATAAAAGCAAGAAGGATGGGTGCTAAACAGAGATAAAGGGAGTGTGACTAACATTTTTTAGAAAAAAAAACGTGGGGGGCTCTGGGTTAGTAATACTGGGGGTGTTATTAGTAATCAGATTTTTTAAACTTAAAAAAAAGGAAGAGAAGGCCCATAAACAAGCCTTAACCACAATGCTGAAAGAAGAAAACCTAAAACTATCCCCCCCCTTTATTCAGCGCCGTTCCATTTTAAGAAAAGGGAGAGAGAGAGCGTGTTAGAGAGAGAGAGAAAGAGAGAGGGAGCGAACCAGCGAACGGAGAGAGAAGATCGATGGCGAGGGTACCGCGAGGGAGGGAGGTGCGGAGCGTTCGGGCGAGCGGCGACGGTGGAGGCGCAGTGGTGGTTTCGGCTGGAAGTGGTGGTGGTTGCGGCGGCGCGCGACGGAGAGAGAGAGAGAGGCGGTGGTTTTTGGTTCTGTGGGTAGTGGTTCTGTGAGTGTTAGGTTCTGTGAGTGTTTGGTGGTGATGTGGTGGTTTGGTTCTGTGGGTTGGTGTTTGGTGGTGGTTCACGGTGGTGGCGGAGGCGCGGCGGAGACAACCGTACAGTACAAGTGGTAAGTTTCTACTTTTTCTCACTTCTTCTCCTTTTCTTTGCTTTGTGCGTGGTGTTGTGTGGAGTGAAGATAATTGTTTTTGCTCTCTCTGTTTGTGTTTTCTTCCCAGTGTGTGTATACTGTGAGTTTTTGGTTGCTGTTTTTCCTCTGTGCTTCAGTGCGTGAAGTATTTTTTCTGTGTGTTTGCTGTTTTGTGATTGGTTCTTATTCTCCTCCCTTTGATATGTGCTTGAAGCTTAATATATAGGCAGATTGTATAGATTAATGTACTGTGCAGTCAATTTTGCCTCTGCATCTGAGCTTGTATTTTTTCAACATGTTTCATGTTTTGGTGTTTAAAGCATTTCTTCAGAAAACTCTCTCTCCCCAAGCTCTGTTGCATCACAAAAATAGACTTGTTTGACTCTATTCAGCTGCTTAATTTCTTCCCTATTTGTGTATGTGTGCAAGAAAAAATTACAAAGGAAGAAAAGTCTCCCATTTGAAGCTTTGGAGCTGCCACCATTTGACTTCTTCTCCTTGTCTTTAACGTTATGCTTGCTGGTTTTTTACATTTCAGATGTAACCTTTCTGCACTAAAATGCCTTAGGCTTTTGGTCTAATATTTACTCTTGGTATATTGTAAAGGACTTGGGCCACACATAGCTCCTATTATGTATATTATGTATAATTAATGACATTATAAAAACTGTATTCAAGCCATCAGCTTTCGTACCCTACCCTTTGATACCTATCTTGTGACCTTTTTTAAAAAAAAACTTGTATAAACAACAACAGCAACATGTCCTTCATTCACACTTCCCTTTATTTATTTATTTTAGTTTAATATAATGGTAACATCAATAATAATAATTAAAAAAAGGATGGCTAACGACTATCAAATGACACGAGTACATGATTAGAAGTTTAATACACACGAAAATAAACACGTGTACCCAATTAGAAAAAATGCACACGCAATTAATAATAATGCGTGTACCCGATTAAAATAACACGCGCTCACAACAAGAATAAAAATAGTGCAAGATCATTAAAAACTAACACGTACGCGATTAGAAATAATGTACGAGCAAAATGAAACATATTTTTGAGCTTTTTTATTGAAAACGAGAAAAATACCCATTAACATTGGGTGTTTACACAAAATATATTTTTTTGTGTTTTTTATAAACTAGTCGGACAAAATTGGGGTATTACAAGATATTACACAGTTTTTTGTGTTTATGAGTGCCACTTGTATCATCTTGATTCTTTGTACGAATGGATGGTTGAGATTTGAATGGTTTCTTGACAAACAAGAAAGTTAATCTGAATTATGAATATATAATCCAATATCAATTTTTAAAATATTTTATGATTTCCACTTAAAATTATTATATATATATATATATATATATATATATATATGATTGTAATTATATATTTTTGATACAAGAATTATATATTTTATTCATCAAAAATCAAAAAAATATATTTTATTATTATGAAGTAAAATTTCTATGTTAAAATTTATGTCACACTTTATCATTGTAATAATTAGAATTTTTATTTTAATATACATTTTATCAAAAAGAAATTAAAAAGAATCAGAAAATATATATTTTCTGAATATGAAGTATACAATTTTTATCTTAAATTTCATACCACGTTTTCTTATTTAATTATTGGAGTTTTTATTTTAATATATATTTCATCAAAAAGAAATCAGAAAAAATCCTAACTATCTTGTCATCCTTTATCAGTGTAATTATTAGAGTTTTAATTTAATATTTTTTTAAAATAGTTTTTAATTTAATATATTTAAAAATAGTATTTTAATTTAATATGTTACTAAGACATTGTTTGTCAAGTCCCATCAGCTAGTCAATAGTGGATTTAACTAGCGAATGACAAATATATGTATTGACTAAGTAGTAGCGTTTAGCATTTTTTAGTTAGTTTGGTAAAAAAAAGTGTTCTATGGGTAGAATTTAGCGCATTTTCAAACACTACTTCAAGTAGTGTTTTTCAAACTGTTTCGACCTGGGCCAAAAGTCTCTTAAGAAGTTGGGTCTGGCCCAATCCAGCCTCAGAGAACAACCCAATGCGCACTCCGCAACGGACTCCCGCCTCCAACAGTCAGGATCTTTCCCCCGTATCCGACGCTCCTGGTACGCTCCTTTCCTCCATAAGTAGAGATACAACCCCTCTACCACGGTATGTTCAACACTCTCTATATTCTGAACTTCTCATCCTATACCTGACATTTCCTCTCCTTATTCTCTCTCTTTTCCTTAACTCGGTCTCACACTGACTTGAGCACCGGAGTGTCTTGCAGGTACCCCCCACCTGACGTGGATCTTCAAGCTACCTCAGACCGTCTGAGCTCCATCTTCAACCGCCAAGGTTTGACTCTTCTCTTCAAGGACCTCTATGTCTCCTTTCTGGAGCTCTTTAACCAAGTACCCCAGATCCGGACCGAGACATAGATCCAGGTACCGAACAATGGCGACCACAGTGGGAGTTAGATCACTAGCTCTCAGGATTCATCGAAATTATCCATCTTTGGCCTGCCCCGGTGTTCCTGAGACTCCGCGTCCCCAAAGGCCTCTCCATCAGCAACGATCTCAGACTTTTATTCATTTGCGTCGGAAATGCCAAGGTACGTTCCACTCACCACCATATCCTCGTTCTTATTTTTTGGTAATTCGAAGGGCCGTCGCAATAGGCGAATCATTCGAGGGAATCTCCTCAAGTAGCATTACCATCTCGGGATATTCTTTCATCTCCACGTACGAGCTCAATGCTGAATAGCCTAATCTGGCTCCAATAGCTCGTCTCTCCGAGCTCGTTGCTGAATAGCCTAATCTAGCTCCAATGTACCGCCTCTCCGAGCTCATTGCTTAATAGCCTAATCGCTCTAATCTCGCCTCTCTCGAGCTCGTTCTTTGAATAGCCTAATCTATCTCCAATAGCTCGCCTCTTCGAGCTCGTCCGAATAGCCTAATCGCTCTAATAGCTTGTCTCTCCGAGCTCGATTCTTTGAATAGCCTAATTTGGCTCTAATAGCTCGCCTCTCGAGCTCATTGCCGAATAGCCTAATCTGCTCTAATAGCTCGCCTCTCGAGCCCCATTCTTTGAAAAGTCTAATCGCCTCCAATAGCTCGCCTCTCCGAGCTCGTTGCTAAATAGCCTAATCTGATTCCAATAGCTCGTCTCTCCGAGCTTGATTGTTGAATAGCCTAATCTGGCTCAAATAGCTCGTCTTTTCGAGCTCGCTCCTTATTAGCCTATTTTGGCTTCAACAGCTCCTCTTTCCGAGCTCTTGTAGAATGGCCCACAGCGACCTCAACGACTCTCTGACCGCCGAGTCCAACACTCCATTAGAGAGTCCCAGGAAATGAGTCCGCAATGGCTTCACCTCGCTTCTTGCGAGCCTGCCCTTCCCTCTGATGCTTGAGTTGACGAGCTCCATTAGAGGTTGGAGGTTTCCCAATTTCGCTTTATGCGAGCCCAACCTTCCCTCTGATGCCTGAACTAACGAGTTCCATCAGAGGCCGAAGGAAGGAGACCCAATGTGCAGTCTCCGCCCCCGAAGGCCGGACGTTCCCAGCGACTCCGATAAGAAGGCCAAACGTCCCCAGCGACTCCGGTAAGAAGGTCGATGTTCCCACAGCGGCCTCGGTAGGATCCTGTGAAGGCCGAGCACCCGCAACAACTCCGATAAGAAGGTTGATCTCCCACAACGGCATTGGTAAGATGATTGGAGGAGAAGGGGCCCCACAGTGGGCTTCCTATCTAAAATGAGACAGGGGGCGCACAACGGCTTTCTCATCATTGAATTCAGCTCAAGGAATCTGTCATCTCGACACTCATCTACTTGCCACCTCGGCTCTAATCCACAAGTTTGAACATTTGTGCGAATTCTCTCAAATCAAACACCCTCTAGTAGGTGCCTCTGACCTCAGATTATTAAGCGATCTCTACGACCTAACATTCTCTCTCCGCTACCTCGGTTACCTTTGTGCTACGTCGGCATACATAATAGGTAAAACACACTTAAATACACATGCATATTTATATTTGAGAAGAAAATATATCCAAGTGCAGGAAATTAGTGCTTAAAAAGGATCAGTGCCTATTGTATTTACAAACGTGGTCTGGCCCCGGACACGCCCGAAGCCAACTTCAAAAATAAATTGTTAAAACAAAAGAAGAAAATTACAAGAGGCTTAATTATCAGTTTTCCCCATCTCGGCATCCACATTAACCTTGGTAGGGGAAGTCTCTCCATCAAGGCCGACATTCGCCAGTATCTCTTGAGTGGCGTCGCCAGCATTGTTAACTTCTTCTTCCCGATCACCAGAGGAGGGGGTAGACAACCCCATCAGCACTCACTATTCGAACATCGACCACCTTGTATGAAAGCTGCATGAACTCCCTCCGGATGTTGGGCTCAAGAACCAAAGTCATGCTCAAGCATCACTCAAAGCCAGTCTTGGCCATCACAACAGTGTCATCCTTCAGCTGCTGATTCTCCTTCTCGAGCTTCTCGATCCGAGCTACTCGCAAGACCTCAGCTTCCTCACTCCCTTTTCTGATCTGCTCAAGGTCCTCCTTGGCAAGTTTAAGATCGGCCCATCGAGGACAGTCGTTTATTTTCTCTTTCTGCACCTTTGCCTTCTCATGGGCTTCAGACAACTTCTTCTTCAAGGCGGCATTCTCAGCAGACTTCTCCCTCAGAAGATGGTTTTCTTCAGCAAGTTCTACATACCAATAATTCCGGTAAATCCTTAAATCTCGGGAAGTACGAGCCAGTTGGGCCTCAATAGCATGATTATAAGCTTGGGTTTCGGAAAGGTACCTCAGAGCTTAGCAGAGGAGTTCTCTTCGGCCGAACTTTGCATCTTAAAGGCAGAGGCCCCGAACTTGGCAACCTTCGCCAGCACGTCAAAATCAGCCATGGTAATCTTTGGAACTTTCTCTTGATTCCTTTGCTCTAATAGTTTTTGCAGCCTTCATCTCTCGGGATTATCGCCACGCCATCCCCTTCAACATTTTGGCCGCATCTCGGCCACGTTTCTGCACTTTGGAATTGGATTTCTGCTCCTTCAGCTTGGGCTCTTTCCTGGAGTCGGACTTCAAGCCCTTGCCAGAGTTGTTGCCCTTTGACTTTTGGGGCTGAGTTCCAACGTCAGCTCGGGAGCCCAACTCCCCATCTTTCCTCGAGCTTGTGGGGGCAATCTTCTTGTCGGATAATTTTGGTACTTTGATGGTGGTGTCAACTTTGTTGCTATCAAGGAGAGCATCTAGTCCGCCCTTGTTCACGCAAAAAGAACGAATCAATCGTCGACTTCGGCATTACCATTATGAAAGATTGACATCAAAAAGAATTCACACTGCAAGACAACTACAGCTATCAAAATACTCCTTAAGCTTGGCCTCGGACTTGGCCAACTCGTCGAACATGGAACCGCAATGAAGTTTTAGACCCTTCTCGACTAGCTTCTTCCCCCATTGATTGATCAACTTAAATGACTCCAGGTCGTCCCCTGTTAGCTTGTTGGGATTCACCGCATAATCTGGGTTTTCAATCACTATTCCACTACGGATAAAATGATGAGCTCGGCCCAAAGAAAGTGGGAAGTGTGGCTTGACCAAGTGTTCGTTGTTGAACTCGACAATGGATCTCTTGGCCTCGGCATTCATAGCTTGAACAAAGAAGAAGACCGATTTGAAATTCTTATTTGAATCGTTGGCCGGTAAGAAGTATGAGCGTTCGCCTTTGCTTCGAAATCAGATGTGACATTGCCTGTTTTCGTCCGACCCTGGCTCTAGATTACGAGTCACGTTGAATAAAGTGAAGAAGACTCGGGCAGTTGGCTTTCTCCCAAGGTACTCCATAGTCACCAACTCGAACCTCGCAGAAAATCCCCAAAGAATTTGGCAATAGGCTGCGATGGGCCGCTCATAGGTATCTCAGAACTTGCTGTTGGAAAGAATTCAATGGAAGACAGACATTCATCGCCTCAAATGCTGCTCCATAAAAGAAAAATCCAAGGTGTTTGTGTTCGCTGCACACAGAACCCCGAACCGCGTCGCCTCTCCATTTCGCCCTCTGAGGAACGAGGTACTTCTCAAAGTAGGAAACAGCTTGTCTCGACCTCAATTTGGCATGTATGTCATGCAGACCTTGGTGGATACCCATTTGTATGAAGTGGCATATAGAGTCACAAGAGGGGGTTGAATTGCGATCCTTTTAAAATTTATATCCTCGCAACTTAGAAAATGTCCTCTCAAGTTTATACTTGGAGATGAGATAGTTAGCGTAAAACAATTTCACAAGACATACTCTTCTTGAGTAGGTTCCATGCATTGAACCTTCTTTATGTTGAGTAGGTTCCACACAATGAACCTTCTCTAGTTAAGTAAGTTCAATTCATAATGAGTCTTGTGTTGTATTTACGCATAGAAACATTTTGTACATCATATGAAATTTATCCTTTGTTGAACATGATCATTTAGTGCTTGATAACTTGAGGAGCATATTATCAAGAGATATATATGTGAAGGATAAACTCTTTAATGTAGTGAAGCTTATGAGGATGAAATTATTTCAGATTGAAGCTTCTTTAAATGCTTTTAAAACAAAGATATGATTTATGCATAAAATACATGAGTAGTTTAGTAACAATAGATGATCAATATAAAATACTAACTACTCAATGAATAAGGTTAGTAATAATAAATAATCAATATAGGATACTAACTTCTTAATGATGAGGGATAGTCATGAATAATAACTTGTAAGAGATATGTTGGTTTTAACTTGAGATTAAATCATAGATTATAAGTTCTTAGTTAAAAACCGTTTTGAGAAGGTTCAATAAATTAACCTTCTCTTAGTTTGAACAATGGTGAATACGTTATAGCATGTTAGAAGATAGTAAGGAAATCTAGTAAATAACACAGTAGAGTTATAGAGGTTCACCCAAACCTGGCTACTTCTGGCCACACGTCCACGTGAGTATTTCCTCTATTTTCCAAATAGTTATTACACTTGCTTTTGATCAACACACAAAAGACTTCACCACCACTAGCTTTGATCACACACAACAGCCTAGTGTACTCTTAAACAGCCATGCCTAGCTATTTCCTCCCTCTCTACTAGTTTCCTAAGAGTCACCTTATCAAGTAGAATCACCACCAACCCTCACCTTTCTTCTAGGTAGTTTGGTGAGATGTTTACAAGATAATGTTTACAATAAGGGTTTTGGGTTTTGGGATGTTTAAGATCTTGAGAATAGATTACAGAAAGTGCATACAATGATGCTTATCAAGCTAACACACACTCACTAAAAGAATCCCAGAAATTTACATTTTAAGCTTTGAGTGTGGGTGAGAAGGTTGAGTGTACTTTGAGAAGCTTGAATGATGATAGGTTCCAACACAATCTCATGCCTTGAAACTTTGAATTCCATCCTTTAAATAGTCATGGAGACTGAATATAGTCAAGTAGAAATTTAAATGGAGTTGTTTGGAGTATCCTTTGGTCCATAGGAGTCACTTCAAGTAAGTGTACAAAAGTTGATGACTTTTGAACCTTCTTAAATCTGTCTTTATGCTTTAATTGACATATTCAACCTTCTTTAGCTGACATTGTACTCCTCTAGTAGCCTACTAAATAGCTATGCTTGAGTTGTAACAATGGCCACTGAACCGATTTAAAGTAACCTTCTCAAGCTTCCTAGCATGAACAAACACCTAAAATGTGACATAAGAATAATCATGCATTACCTTCTTTTATGTTTCAAACTTCCAAAGACATTTTATGACTTGGAATCTTCATTTAATGCACCTTAAGATCATTCAAGAAGAGTTAATGTGTTTGGGATAAATTTGATATGGTTTCCAAGAACCTTCTTAACATTGTATATTCCTTCACTTTAACCTTCTCAACAATGAACTTATACTTCCAAGGTGTTTTGTTATTCAACCTTCTTTTGACTTCACTCAAACTTTCTCTTGACTTTTGGTCAACCTTCTATTGACTTTCGGTCAACCTCCTGTTGGACTTTCACCAACCTTCGTAGTTCTGGCCAAACCTTCGTTGACTTAATTTAACATTCTCATAAAGTAATCTTCTCATGGATTTTCTCGCTTTTATAATATATCAATATTTTAGACCATGGTAGAGCATTAATTTGCTAATTCTTGACTTGGTTAAACCTTCTTTTGTCTTGGTCAAACCTTCTCAAATGATTATTCCTCAAACAAACGAACTTTGATGCTCCTAGGAAGAATCATTGATTACCTCTTCTTCTTTAATACCTTCTCTTGACTTGGTCAAACCTTCTCTTCTTCAGTTCATTAATGAGAATGATTGTTCTTTAGTTGTTGAAGTTTCCTAGATAGAGTAGGTTGCTTGTTTAATTGAACCTTCTTATCTTTGAACCTTCTTCAACCTGCTTTAACCTTCTTTAGTCGTTGAACCTTCTCATACGCGAACCTTCTTATGTTTATTTCTACCCTTGACTTCTTGCATGTTTTAGTCATGCTCTTTGATATGATTCTAGATAAGTTTTTGATCATTTAAGTAAGAGAACCACTACAAAAAAACAAGGAATTAGCGAGGGACTTTGCGAGGGAAAATTAAGTCCCTCACAAAAGCAAAAATTAGCGAGGGACTTTGCGAGAGAGAAAGAGTCCCTAGCAAAGTGGCAATTAGAGACGGACATGTGGCAATTAGCGACGGAATATCAGTCGCTAAATGCAAGGCGCCAATTTCAAAAATGAGCTGCACGTTTTTCAAGGCACTTAGCGACAGAAATAGCAGGTCCCTCGCTAATTGATTGACATTGACAGTACACTTTGCGGATTCCCGACCGCCGGCGGTGGGCTTGGGAACGCGAGGATTAGCGAGGACACCCCTCGCTAAATCCGTCGCAAATTGTCATATTTTTTTATAATAATCCGAACCAAACACACTCTCTCTCATTTACTCTTTTCTTCTCTCTTTTTCTCTTCCACTCTCTTCTTCTCTCTTCTTCTCTTCCACTCTCTTCTTCTCTTTTCGTCTCTTCCACCACCACACCACCACCACCAACCACCACCACCACCATCACCACCACTTTCTTCTTCTATTTTCACTCCACTCTCTCTCCTACGAGCTTCACCCTCTCTTTCTTTCACACCACCACCACACTACCACCACCACCTCCACCACGAACCACCACCACCACCACCACTCTCTTCTTCTCTTTTCACTCCACTCTCTCTCCTACGAGCTTCACCCTCTCTTTCGTCCACACCACCACCACCACCACATAGATCTCACTCTCTTTCTCCCTTACTCTTCTCCTTCTCCTTCTCTCTCTACGACACCACCACCACCACACCACCACGACTCTCACTCCTCTCTCTCTCTCTCTCTTTGGAGTGTTTGGTTATAATAATAATAATAATAACAACAACAGTAATAATAATAAAAATACTAATAATAATAATAAACTCAGATTGAGAAGCGTGCCAGTCAGATTTGGGAAGCGTGCTGTCAGATTTAGCGAGGGAATTAGCCACGGAATAGTCCCTCGCTAATTAGCGACTGACACAATTTCCCTTGCTAAAGGGAATTAGCGAGGAGGATATTAGCGACTGAACTGGTCCCTCGCTAATTCCATCGCAAATGGACATTAGCGACCGAATTGGGCCTGTTAGCGACGGATATGTCCCTCGCTAATCCCCGTGTTTTTTGTAGTGAACATTGGTAAAATATAACCCAATTAATGACTATGAGAATCTTCTGTGCAAAGACTTGTAGACTCCTTTGATCAATCTAGTCATTAGGTTCTTAGGACTCCTCGTGATAGGAACTCACTTAGAAGATTTGAAATTTCTCTTGATTGCCTAATGTATTATCTTTTCTCTTTGTGAATTTCCTTGTCCAACACCGTTGTAATTTAATAGTAAATATATTTTGTCTTCATGAGGCTTGCATTACTATTCTTGTTATTTGTTGGTGCTACTTTGATTCTTCAATTTGTTGAGAATGACATGCATTGGATTGATCTAATTTTCCTTCTAGCATGTCCATTTGTAGGAAATCTATTCTCTCAACAAATTCTTTGTTGGTTCTACTTTGATTCTTCAGTTGTTGATAATGACATGCATTGCATTAATCTAATTTGCTTCTAGCATGTCCACGTATAGGAAACCTGTTCTTTTCAACAAACTCAAGAGCACCCATTAGTAGAACACCATTCAGAATACTTAAGCTTTAGTTCATAAGGTTTGTTATCATTAAAACGATATATCAAAAAGGATTTAATCTCAACATTGTATACTTCCTCCACCAGTTCTTCGTGATCCTCCACGGTAATTACTCCAGAGTAAGGACGGGAATTCACCTCGTTGTCTCCTCCTTCAGTGCTCTCAAACAGAATCTTCTCCGTGTTGCGAGCAAGGGCCGAGAAACTCGACTTTGCCGAAGTATTCATGTAGGTGGTGGAAAATAGAGACCGCGATCCCGTGGGGGCTAGGACGGGATGGCCTTCGACCGACCTCTTCAAGATCGGCTTACCAGGTGGAACGAAGCTTTGTGTTTCTTCGCTCTTAGTCCGAGCCATCTACAAGAGAAGCGCTTCCATCACTCTTTTATCAAGCGCCACAAACAAGGTGAGACTACATCTCCCCACCAGGAACACAGGGTGACTCTCCTTCAAAAACGAAGTCGGCCCCAAGAAACAAACTAAATCTATGGTAAAAACTAATGCTTTAAAGATTAAAGTATTACAAAACTAACCTCTTTTGCAGAAAATATGGGTTCACACTAGATGATGAACTCGGAACGTTGAAAGATGATCTCGCATGCGAGCTTCATCTCTGGACGGTGGTCGAAAAGTTCTTTCTCACGAAATGCTCTAAGCGCAAGATCTCTAGAAAATCCAGCAAAGTGACAAATGAGCTCTTCTCTCCGTGTTATATACCCTTCCAAAGAGACAAGAAGGCGGCGAGGCCTACCTTCAACACGCCTCATCAATTCTCGCGCGAAAAAGCGCCCGCACTGCGTGAAGCGTCACCTCGAGATGCCCAAATGTCACGTCGTTGTCGCTCCATTCACCAGCCAATGTGTGACATTGCCATCATGACTCTGTCATCAGGTGCAACAAAATCAAGCTGAGGCCGACCTCAACGTTCATCCTCGACTTGGGGGGCCACTGTTCCGGCCTGGGCCAAAAGTCCTTTAAGAAGTTGGGCCTGGCCTAATCCAGCCTCAGAGCATAGCCCAATGCGCACTCCGGAACGGACTCCCGCCTCCAACGGTCAGGATCTTCCGCACATATCCGACGCTCTTGGTAAGCTCCTTTGCTCTATAAATAGAGATACAACCCCTCTACCACGGTATGTTCAACACTCTCTACATTCTGGACTTCTCATCCTATACCTGACATTTCCTCTCCTTATTCTCTCTCTTTTCCTTAACTCGGTCTCACACTGACTTGAGCGTCGGAATGTCTTGCAGGTAACCCCCACTCGACGTGGATCTTCAAGCTACCTCGGACCGTTCGAGCTCCATCTTCAACTGCCAAGGTTTGACTCTTCTCTTCAAGGACCTCTACCTTTCCTTCCTGGAGCTTTTTAACCAAGTACCCCGGGTCCGGACCGAGACCGAGATCTAGGTACCAAACACAAACGTTATTTATGGCATATATTCTCTCACTTTTTTTTTCATTTTATATTTTAATTAGTTGAATCACTATTTTTACCAAACACAAATTTTTCTATTAGCTAAGTTATGTGATATCGATATTCGCTTGCTGATATGCTATCTTCTATCCATTAGCTTATCTGTAATCCACTACTTTTTACATAATAGAGCCTAGGTAATGATAAACGATTAGAGCTCTTCTCCAATAATATCTTCTTGCTTTCTTATGCACTTTCGAGCAAGTTCCCAAATGGAATGTTAGTTTCTAGAAGCATTTTATAATTTGCAGTCTGCTTTGTATCTATTTTCCCTATTCCTGGTGTTTCTCTTTCTCCGATTACAGGTGTTTATATTCACTTTCGGCTGATTTCATCAATTGTTTCAAGTTTCAGAGTGTTCTGCTTGAAGTATCTCGAGCCATGTGTTGAAATTGTAACTCGGAACCATGTAAATAGCAACTCATTAAGTTGTGGTTAGCTAGAATTCAATTGGAATTTGTTGATAGAAGTTGTTAGAGGTTGTTAAACCCGTAACTACCTAAATTAACAGTTTTCCCATTTTTATGGCTTGAGCCGTCGAAGTATAGTTTCCAAGGACGTATGTCTAACGAATGTATTTCATGTTCGACAACAGAGTGGTCCACTATGAAATCAGCAACCACTTGTCCTTTGATTGATTTAAGGGGCTGATAAGTTAAGTTGTATTCTAACAAAGCTAAAGCCCATTTGCCAATTCGACTATGTAACATTGGTTTTGACAACATATGTTTAATGACATCAAAGTGCGAATAAACATAAACATCTCACGACTTTATATATTGCTTCAATTTCGTACAAAGAAAATACAAGCAAAGGCATAACTTTTCTATTGGTCTATACCTTGTTTCAAAGATCAATCAAAACCCTACTAAGGTAATAAATGGGTCTTTCGACACCATTATCATCCTCTTGTGCTAACATGCTACCTATTGTGTTATCGTGTCGCTATATACGCTTTTAGCAATTTGTTTCTAATAACAAAGATAAATTGGTGGTTTGACTAAATAAGACTTGATTGCGTCGAAAGCATCTTGATGAACCTGCTCCCACTTGAATTCATCTTCTTTCTTCAGTCTCAGCAATGGCGAAAAAGCTTGTGTTTTGCCACTTAGATTTGAAATAAATCTTCGAAGGAAATTGATTTTTCCTAAAGATGGATCAAGTTCTTTCTTGGTCGAAGGAGCATTCGCTTTCCATAATTGCTTTAGTCTTATTTTGGTTGATCTCTATGCCTTTCTTGTGTACTACAAAACCCAAGAATTCACCGCACGCATACGTAAAGCACATTTGGTTGGATTCATTTTCAATCCATATTTCCTCATTCGTTCAAAAGAACGTCGAAGATGGTCTAAATGACCAATTTCTGAGGATGACTTAACTACCACATCATCTATGTATATTTGCATAAAATCATCAATAAAGTCATGAAACATAGAATTCATTGCTCTTTGGTAGGTGGCACCAAAGATTTTTAACCCAAAAGGCATTACTACCCATTCATAAACACCTAATGCTCCTGGACATCGAAAAGCTGTTTTCGACACGTCCTCTTCAGCAATAAAAATTTGATTATACCCTGAGTAGCCATCTAGCATACTGAGATAATCAAATCATGTCATGAATCTATTAGCATTTCTCGCTACAGGCATAACGTATTCATCTTTAGGTGTTGCATTATTTAGATCCCTAAAGTCTATGCAAACTCTAAGTTTTCCATTTTTCTTCATTACTGGAACAATATTAGCTAACCAATCGACATACCTGGCAGTTCTGATGAATTTGCTCTTGAACGACCTTTTTCGATTTCTTCTTTGATCTTAGCCAATATTGGAGGAGCAAATCTTCTTGGTGTTTGCTTTCTTCGGTTTCTTCCCCAGTCGAATAGGTATTTGAAGTTCCACCACTTCGACTCAAACCGGGCATTTCGTTGTACTCCCAAGCAAAGCAATCTTTGAACTCCTGCGAAGTGAAATAACTTGGGTTTTGAAGGCGAAGATCAAGGTGAGCACTAATATATGTTGGCCTTTTGACTAGGCCATCTCCCAAATCCACTTCTTCCACTGGATCTTGAGCTTGCATGCGCTTTGTCGAATCTTTAGGGTCTTTTTCAAAACCCAATTGTTCGTCATCATAAATGCAATCAAGCTTGTCATCTATGACTTCACCATTTTCTTCAGATGAAGGCATGGCTTCGATGTACCATTGTTTGTTGACTTATTTCGCCTTCCAAAGCCGTTTTTATTTTAGTTTCGCCATATAGGCGTAATTCTATCCCAAGCATTGGGTACCGACATCTAAAACCTTCTAAGAGTCAAGATCCCATCATGTTGGGGTAGAACACCCTCGTGATAGACACTTCCATCTTCTATCGCCTCCTTTCCCAAACAAAACCATGTGTTGGGTATAGTCAAACAGAGGAAAGCACATTGTCGGATGATATGTATGCTCGACTAGAAGATGTGCATGGCGCAATATTCGCCATTTGTTTTTCAAAATTCTCCTTGGTGACGTTGTTGACATCGCAGAAGGAAGTAACTTTGGTCCGCTTTCGACATATTCTACTAGACCATCATCCTTCCACATCACCAATTTCTCGTGTAGGCTTGAAGCACAACGCCTACTCCATGAATCCACTCTCCAAGGAGCATGTTATAGCTTGCCTTGGAGGCTATGACAAAGAACATGGTAGTTCTCTTGACAAGTACCTACCACCACCTCCACTTCGACGGCCCCAAAGACCAAGCGGATTTGCCCTCATAATTAGTTAACACAATATTATGAGGCTTTAAGTCCGTGTCGAACATCCCTATGGTTTTTAGCATTGCTTGAGGCATCAAGTTAACAGCAGCGCCTCCATCTACCAAGATCTTGTTGATGCCTACGCCATTGACTTTGGCTTGGACATACAGAGGCTTCAAATGATGCTGCATGCCTTCGTTTGGCCTCTCGAAAGTGGCCATTTGCTCTTCGACACGGCCATTGTTCATTACATAGTAACAAACTGGCTTGTGGTTAGCCATATCCTCAGTGAAGTTTTCTTCGACATCATTTGGGACTGTGATGACGTCATATTCGCTGGGTAGAATAGACACTACATTGCAAATGACATCAAAACTGGCCTCAGAGTCTTCAAAATCTGAGGTTACATCTTCATCCATGTCGAAGTCAGCACTTTTCTTCCTCAATGATGACAGTGGAGGAAAGATTCTTTCCATCGCAGGCCTCCTTGGTTCCTCTATTACAATAGATTTACCCTTGGCCTTATTTCCAACCTTTACTTGGTTGGCAGCACCTATGTTCACTTTCGCTGCGTTC
The DNA here is from genome assembly GCA_020916435.1 of Oxytropis ochrocephala. Lineage (NCBI taxonomy): Eukaryota > Viridiplantae > Streptophyta > Magnoliopsida > Fabales > Fabaceae > Oxytropis > Oxytropis ochrocephala. The sequence continues at coordinate 46,406,346 of CM037095.1, read as the reverse complement.
CCACGGCTCTGTGAGGTCATATTCTTAGCCGTTTTTGAACCTCCTGGCGTTTTCTCGTCAGCAGCAAGTGCTGCCTTCTTCTTCGAGCGCTGATAACGACGCCATTGGGTCTTGGTCATGGGATTCTTCCCTTTATAATTATTCTTATAATTATATTTCGCCATCCGGGGGCATAACATTACCTCGTAGTTCTTGACTTGCACCTATTAAGGAAGTCTATTAACTCTTCTTCACTTTGGGGTACACGAACCGCACTTTCTCTTCATACTCTCCGAGTAAGCTCTTGCACAAAGACGCTCCGCACTACACTTTTGATCTTGTCTGCCGAAGGCCCAACAGCTTAGGAGAGCTCGCCATCTTCACATCTACCATGCTTATGTTCATTTCCATCTGCCTCGCATACATTGCCTCTCTGCTGATGGAGTGGATCGTAATCAATCTGCATGGGAGCTTTGTTCTTTTCTCACCGAATTTTAGTCTCCTTCTTCGATTGCCTTCCTCAACTATGTCCCCGAAAAGTACACAACAGGTCGGTTGTATGTCCCAAAAATTATGAAACTTACAATAACCCTTTTTCTTCCTCTCGCTCGAGAGGAGGAACTTTCGTGCCATTTGACACTATGATTTGGCCATCAGTTACTAACAAATCAAATATTTCATCACATTTAGTAACATCAAAAGTGTATGTTTTAGGCACGAATCTATCGCTTTTAGGCTCTACAGATTATTCCCATTTGCGTGCCTTAATAATTTACAAGCATAAGGAGGACCGGCTTAAGCTTAAGTTCAACCACATCTATTTCCTCGCATTCGACATCACTAAATGCGAAGTCGAATTCCTCATCGACATAGGCTATTTTCTCTTTCTTATGAAACCCAACTGGGTTTTCTTTTTTATTGAACTTGTTCACTCTAGCCTTTTCCTCTTTAAGCCTTTCAACTTGTCGAACTCTATCTACTAATTGGGCCATGTCTCTCAAATGAGAGGTATCCAATTTCTTTCTAATTGAATAATCAAGGCCACCGCAGCCATTTCGACAAGCTCATTGTAACAAGGTGTTCCACACTTGGCAAATTACTCAGTTGAACTCTTTACCCCATCATGTAGTTTTTGCCTTCAGTGGGAATCGAACCTCATTACCTCTTGTACATTTCCTCGCATTCCCACTCACCAATTGAGCTACTAGCTCAATTGGTAGTGGGAATGCGAGGAAAATGTACATGAGGTACGCAGGTTCGATTCCCACTTTAAGGCAAAAACTCTACACTGGGTATGGAGTTCTTTTGAGTAATAAATACGCCGGGTGGTGGACCCAGCTGTTACAATAAAGGCGCTTTTTATTAGTAGCACCACTGGGTCACCACAAGCTATTACTCAGAACTCCTCTACCCCATGTAGAGTTTTTGCAGTCACCGAACCTTCATGTGTATATTTTTCAAACATTCTTTCACCCAATCGAGCTACTAGCTCAATTGGTAGTGGGAATGCGTTGGAAATGTACATGAGGTACGGGTTCGATTCCCACTGAAGGCAAAAACTCTACATGGGGTAGAGGAGTTCTTTGAGTAATAGCGCTCCGTGGTGGACCCAGTCATTCTAATAAAAAGCTCAATTGGTAGTGGGAATGCGAGGGAAATGTACATGAGGTACGAGGTTCGATTCCCACGAAGAAGCAAAAACTCTACATGGGGTAGAGGAGTTCTTTGAGTAATAGCGCTGGGTGGTGGACCCAGTCTGTTACAATAAAAGGCGCTTTTTAGTGTGGCAATGCCGCTCAAGACTCTCGTGGCCGTCGCTACCTCAAGAACCAGTGCTTCACTCAATGTAGAGCTTTGCTGCCTGAACCTGGAGTGCGCTATTTTCGAAGCCTTTCTGCTCAAGATTCCTCACTCACCAATTGAGCTAGTAGCTCAATTGGTAGTGGGAATGCGAGGAAATGTACAAGAGGTACGCAGGTTCGATTCCCACTGGAAGGCAAAAACTCTACATGAGGTAGAGAAGTTCTTTGAGGTAGCGCCAAGACGGGCCATGAGAGTGGGCCGGGCGTTACACTCATGCTCGAGCACTTGTGTGAAACACCTAGCCTTTAATAGCCTAAACCTATTCAGTCGTCGATAGCTTCGTGCACTTTACGTTTCGTAAAATCGCGCTTCTTTAAGACTAATCTTCGATCGCCCATATAAAATCGCTCATGAAAAGCCTTTTCTAATCGCCCCATGTACATGGAACTCGGGGTAAAGTGGTAAACCACATAAAGGCATTCTTAGTTAGAGAATTTGGAAAATATTTCATTTTCAAACTCTCATTTTGGGCTATATCCTCACTTCCTCGACCATGTAGCGAGCGATATGTTCGACAAGAGATTCATTGGTATCACCCCAAATTTAGTAAATTTAGGAATTTTCCAACCTCTTGCAATTCTCGCAATAAATATTCACACAAAGGTGTGATATGAAATTAGGCCTATGTAAACCTATGTTAAGGCCATTCTGCCCATTATGGTTTCTACCAAATTGGCTATGTTGTCTTGGCGCAAACGTTATTCCGCTGCACTTGTCGAACAACCTCATCGCTTACGGTTTCGATGCACCATAACTACTTCAGTGGACATGGTTTCCCACCCTTGTTGTTCGCCCACAACCGCCGGGCTTCGACAAGAATCGATCTCTCTGGGGTATTAGGCGCATTATTCCCACCATTGGGTAATTGCCTATTATTCCTCGTAGGAGCCCCAAAGAAATCGCTATCCTACCCATTTGGTTTGCTAACATCGTAACTTGTATTGGTATTCGAATCAACGGATTGAAAATAAAGTACCAATTTGTTGGGTGAGCATATTAACCATATCGTGATTGCTCTCGCCCACTTGCCGCCTTAATGCCAACAGGACGCATTGGTTAACGCAGAGGATTTCACCCGGTGTGCTTTCGTAAGACACATGAGAGGGGAAAGGTCGAAACGCGTGGCATTCCAATAGGCATGCCATATACACCAAACGTATGGTGGTAGACTCATGTTCGGAAACGTGTCTCTAAATCGCTCCTGTTGCCATATAAGGACTAGAAGGAAGTCCTATACTTTGTGGCAAAGACATAGATTGTGTCGACCCAACATTGGTCATCGACATCGTGGGAACGGTTATTGATGTTACTGGGGCCATTGTCCCTGTAACATTTCCAATACTGACACTTGTAGAGTCTACGGTTGTTCCTTGCCCTTGCGATACCACAGGGTTAGAACTAGAGGCATTGTTAGAATTGGTACGTACTCATTCTACCACTCCTCAAGTGCATACAAATACACACACTTATAGAAACAACACAAAGTTAATGGCAAAGGTCCCACCGGGGCGTGCAATTTGTTTGCTGGTGTTTTTAGCAAACAATCACTAGTTTTCAATATCGAGACTGTGAGATCAAACTAGAAAATCTCTTTGACGATTGGAAGTAAAATAAAAGCAATAAATGCAACGAAGGTAAAAAGAAAGTGAAAATTTGCATTAAACGAAGAAAGGAAAATGGTTCACTAACACGTACAAAGTATCTGTTTCACTCGTGTTTCGCTTTGGCTTGGAAGTTGAGTTTCTCAGAGTTCTTGTAAAATGTGGTGACCCCGATTTTCTATTACAAAGGGGTATTTATACTCGTAGGAACAATCGTGGGGGAAAGAGTAACTGCCTCCTAAAACTACGGGAGAGTAACCGCCCACTAACTGCTGCTCTGCACTTTCGACTAACCCGTTGTCAACCGCTGACGGTGTTGAGCCCACTCCGCCGTTGTTGGGTCTTCTCTTGTCGAAGGTCTCTTGCATCACTTGCTTCATAGCTTTGAGAGCTAAGCTTGTCGGCTTTACCCGCACTCCTTTCACTTGTCTACCTTTCCCGTCGAAATCATGGTGCACCGACTTGAATATTGACCTATGGCCCACGTAACAATATTAAATGTGAAGTCAACCCCATTTAAAGCTTCATTTAATGTAATCACAAAATTTTGAGGTAACAAGATGTTTGATGTATTTGTTCGGCCACTGCGCTTGATGCACCGCAATAGAATCAAGACTGGTGTACCGCACTGCATTAACATAATGTACATACACTTGATGCTCCCGCACTGAAAACAGACACAAATACAAGAAGCACCTTAAACTATACCAATGCACCAGCACTTCAATGATGACATCATGCTTAGTCATGGATCACATGGGGCACATGCAACTGTTGCACCCCGAAAAATCCGGTTTAGACTTCTCGATGTACAACGTGGGAAAATATGAAGCCGCCACCAATATTTTAGTTTTGAGACGAAAACATTGAAAAACGCTCTTTTATACAAGGCGGGTGGTCTTTTCAAAACAAGAGATGTAGGTTCGGGGGTCGGTTAGGTACGGGGAAGGTATAAGCACCCCGCACCTCCTTTCTACCGAAAGGGAACCTTTAATTTGATGTGTGGTTTTGAAATGTTTGATTTGAAACGATCGTTCTACTTCTTTTCTTTTCTTTTCATTTCGATTGAGAAATTATTTTATTGGAAACGGAAAAGAATATTTTTGGTATCTTTGAAAAGCGGAACAAAACAAAGATTTTTTTTTTTAAAGGGTGCTTGACGGACAGAACCCGCTTCCTACGCACTTCACCGAGATGAGGGATCAAAGCTACGTAGTTCTCGCTTTTGTGCGTCCAAGACGGCTTTGGTGAAAAAGGAGTGTGTTTTGCGTCCAAGACGGCTTTAGTGAAAAAGAAGTGTGTTTTTGGCGTCCGAGACGGCTTTTTGATTTTCTTGAAAAGAAGCGCGTTGGTGTTTTTTATTGTAGGGGTTTTCGGTCCTAGACATCATGCATACCCAATAGACCTAGAACAAAGACATCCCCGCCTGCATTTTACGCGTGCCCCACTACTTTTGGAAAATGATCTTTGTGATTTTTTTAGAAAAAGGGTTTGAAATTATTAATTATTTGTTTTATTCCTCACAAGTATCCTAAGACGCTTGAGTCAGATGCCCTGGTCTTAGGACGCTAGACAACACCGGCCGTGACGTCCGACTTGCCTCCTTATGAGTTTTGAAAAAATTATTTATTGACCTCAAAAGATTTGATTAATTTATGAAAATAATTTGAAGAGTATTGACTCTTGGAAAAAACTTTTTGACAAATAGATTTATTAGAAAGGATAAGAAAAGAATTTGAGGGTGGCATTGGCCACAAAGAAAAGAAAGTAGAACATTCAATCAATTTTTAAGTCAAAACCAAAACACAATACTTATTAAATTGCAAACAAAGTAATCCACAATATAATTAGGACACAAGCATGCCCATTATTATTTGCAACAAGAATGCACAAGAATGACATTAAAGCATCAACAATTAAACAATTAGCCTAAGGGTAAGAAATTGGATCATGCTAAACTATCCACAAATGGCAATCAAATCATGTTATAACAACTTGAGAAAAATTATTTTGAACTACAATTGCACCTTAATAAATCAAAAAGCAACAAAACCCTAATTCCTAACCAAAACTTGCGATCCAAACAAGGAAAACCCCCTTTATTCAACACATTCAAGCCAAGAGATGATTTAAATACTAAACCCTAATTTGGGGACAACATGCGAAACAACGAAAGGACAAGACTTACATATTATTTCATCAAAACAAGATTATGCAAGCAAACTTTATAACCAAAGATTAGAGACATGTATTTATAAGATGGAGGCATTAAACACAAGAATCAACAATTAGGCATGCTTCATTTTGCTTAGGCGAAATAGAAAAGGAGATTTGCAACATCAAACATTCATTTGGACAAGGATTCACATAGCTAAACCAAAAGGTGTATCAAAATCAAAGCAAGGCCTAATTTATTCAACACATGTGAAATGTACATGATCTTAAATCAACATTTATTACATCAAAAGATAAGCACTAAGTGAAGTAAACACAACCATAATTTATTAAATCTCAAGAATACCTAAGCATATAAACTATAAAATAAACTTGAATCCTTTCTTGCAATCTTCACCACTCTAAATCAAAAGTACTAGGTACTTAGTGAGAATCCTCTTGCAAAATCATCAATAACTATATAATAGTATAACTAAAACACAAGACTAATAAAAGCATAGACCAATAGATTAAGTAGAGTCATTTCTAACTCTCTTCACTACTAAGATCAAGGTGCATTTTGCACTAGTAGGAATCATAGAGTTAAATCCTCAACAATTTACAACAAGCATAACATCTAATAAAATATTACCAACTAAACAATAGGTAAATTAAAACACAAGAGTTAATGAGTGCATAGACTAATAGGTTAAATAGAGTCATTTCTAGCTCTCTTCACTACTAAAATCAAAGTGCATTTTGCACTAGTAGGAATCATAGAGCTAAATCCTCAACAATTAATTATAAGCATAGTTAAATCACTAGAACAAATAACATGAATTGAATCCTTCAAGCCATCTTCACCACTTAAATCAAAGTGCACTAAGCACTAGTGGGAGTCATATGGCTAGATCATCAATGACTAACTAACAATAAGATGAAATAAAGAACCATGAAAATCAATTTGAACATATTTTTTAGCAAGATCATGCGAATCTTAGAGGAGCATGAATTTTATTTAATGAAGTGACACCAAAATTAACATAAAGCAACAAGAACCCATTTATTTAAGGGTGAGATGCCAAACCTCACCCACCAACAACAACAAGCTACATTATAAAGATGAAAATGATGAGTATGCTAAATAATGAAGAGAATATGAGAGGAAGAAAAGAAAATAAGTTCTAATGCAAAAAAAAAAAAAAAAAAATGCTTGAAGATGATGCAAAAGTAGTAGAGGTTTCACCTTATCTCTAAACTAAGAAGAAGATTGAAGAGATCAACTAAAACAAATTAGCAAATCTTCAATGAAATCCCAAGAACACTCCACGCAAAGAAGGAGAAATAGGGAGATGATGATGATTTTTTTTGGTTTTTAGTAAAAGATGGATGTAGTATGTGTAAGAGGAATGGAAGGGAGGAAGGTTAGGGGTGTTTTAATGGGTGAAGGTGAAAGAATGGAGGAGAGGGAGTAGGGTAGAGGTTTCGGCTGAGAAAGGAGGAGAAGTTTTTCTTCTAGGTTTGCAAAAATGAGAGTGTGTGAAAAACTTGGGGAGAGTGAATGGGTGAGGTATTTATAGGAGTTTTTGGGGTTTTAGGGTATTTTGGTCTTTTTTATTTTGATGGGGCTCTAGGATTGGGTTTTAATTTTAAATGGAGGGCTAGGATTATTAGTCACATGGATTAGGGTATTTAGAAAACACAAGTGTGTGAGAGGAGAGAATGAATGTGGCGCATGAATGAACAAAATGAGAAGAAGATTTGTGAACAAAAATCTAAATTTGGAATGGTGACTCTTGTAAGGTAGGGTTAGGGGCATTATGGTGAGGGAATGTTATCAAAAGGGTAAGATGACATGTTTTGGGTGGAGAGGTTAGTGTAAGTGTGTGGAATAATTTACCAAAATGGGCAAAAATGAAGATAAGATCAAATCAAATCTTGGTGAATAAGAAAAGAAGTGTGTAGAAGAATTTTGAGAGAGAGAGGGAGCCTAATTAGCGCATGGACAGCTGAATATGGGAGAAAAAAAAATAAAAAAATGCTTATTTTTGGTCTTTTGTCTTATTGAAGACACTTTCTCCTTTTGTTGTATTTTTGAAATTTGAATTTTGGTCATGCAAATAAAAATGCACCTATTGAAAATATGTTATATGTTTTTAGGCACCATAGAATAATCTCCCCAATTATTCTAGACAACCAAAAAAATTGTCACTTAATAATTGGAGAAATTTTAATGGTCTTTTAGCATTTTTTATGCAATAAAAATAGGGAAGATGCATTTTAATTATTTTAGACTAGGATATTTTCTCTAAAAATTGTACAAAAATTTCTTTGGGTAGAATAAAAATGTACCTTTTGTGTATGCATATTTTTGACGAGAAAATCATCCTGTCGTGAAAAATGACCAAAATGCCCTTTACCCTAAAAAACTCTAATCTGCTCAAAAAGTGTATTCCAACTCCAAAAATGATTTTAGAAACTTGGAAATGACTTTTAAAAACCTAAATGCAATGCATGATGCTCTTTGTTCTTCTACTTATTTATTTTTGGGGAAAATTAGGGTTTTGACCTAAGCCGGACAAAATTGGGGTATGACAGCTGCCCCTCTTTATCTGAAATTTAACAAGGAATATGAATTGGCCAAAACACATTCCGAGGCAAAATGAAGATAAAGAATTCAGAAATTATACCAAATTTTGTCTACTTGGGAAACAACCCGAATTTTCTTTTCCTCTTTCTCTTTCTTTACTCTTTGTCTGGATTTTAGCAAGGAATATGAATTGGCCGAAACATATTCCGAGACAAAATAAAGATAAAGAATTCAGAAATTATACCCCACGTTTCTCTCTCTTTTTTCATTATTAAAAAGGATAAGTGCCGACCTTCAGTAAGTCCGCGAAACAGGAAATAAATTGGTGCTAACCTCGCAGTTCTTGCCAGAACAGAAATAAATTGGTGCCAACCTCTCGTGAAGTAGCCAGTAACAGAAATAAGGCGATAAAGAAAGCGATAAAGAAAGCAAGAAAGAAAGTACTGGCCTCGCGAAGTCGACACCGAGGTCGCTTAAAGCCTTTTAACAAACCGCGAACGATCCGATTTTGCCAACGGCGAGGTGGTCTTCAAGAGCGACCGGGGAGATAGTATCAAATCTAGATCTCGATACTTCTCTAGGATCACGCTACGCCTTAGCCGACACGCCTATCCTTTTCGATCGACCCAATGGGGTCTCAAGGACTTACTCGCACTCGAATACGAGGTGAAGTCCGGCGGACACCGGTCCTCGGCGAACACTTTGGGTTCTCGGCGGACGCTTGGTCCCGGCGGACACTTGGTCCTGGCGGATTCATGAATCTCGTTGGTTGGTTGATTGAAATAATCAATGCCGCCGCACTAGATTGAGGTACCGCATACGCCGCCTAATGCAAAGGATGGTGCATGGGATATGGATGCATGTGATGCAAAGGCATGTTATGCAAGGGCATGTCATGCGAATGCATGTGGTGCGATGGTTTAGTGGAATGATGAATGCAATGAGATGCTATTCTTGGTTCTTCGCCTCTTTTTCTTTTTTTTTTTTTTTTTTTTTTTTTTTTTTATTTTCTTTGGTCGCCTTTCTTTTTCTCGACTATGTGTTTCTTCTTTTGTTTTTTCCTTGAATGGTTTTGCCGATCGCCTTTCTTTCTTCCGATCGCTTGTTTTTCTTTTTTCTCTTTTTGCTCTTTTGGCTTTTCTTTTGGCCGTTCGACCAACCCGTGACATGACCGCAGAACTGATTATGATTGTGGTGGCGTATGAGCCAAGTGCAGATTTGCTTTATAATTTTACCATTTGAGGATGATTACGAGCGTAATTGTTTGCTTGCGAACTTAATTTGCTTTTGAAAAGTTGTTTCCTTTCCATGACTTTTAGAAATTTCGCAATGATTGTGATGCTTTATGATTTATGCACATGTTTTACGATCAATGTCATCGCTATCATAAAACGCTTATTTTGAGCGTAAAAACAAGAAAAATAGCAAACAGATATGAGAAAGATTGAACTTTATTGATGTAGAAGCTTGGCCGCATGTAAGGTTACGCCGATCGCTCAATACATTTGAAAGTTTAAACTACAAAAAGACACGAAAAAGAGAGAAGCTAATTTCTGATTGTCCATCTCTGTGGGACAGTGCCAACCATTTGTTTCCATGACTTTGACCACCCTCTTATCCAGACCTTCGGGGTGTTGTATGCCTTTGTCTACTTTTCATGCCCCACTTTTCTCGACCCTAATTTTTGCTCGATCGCCTTTGCGGGTTTTCAATCCACCGGTCGCTTCTGATTTTGCCTAGGCCGCCCTTTCGGTTTTCAACCTAGCGAGCGATTTTTACCGGGCTTATCTTTCTCTTTTTCACTTATTTCTTTCGCATAATACTTCTTCACTTGATCGGAATTGATTGGGTTCTTCAAATCCTCGCCATCCATATTTGTGAGTATCGCTCCCTCCTGAAAGGCTTTTTTGACCACGTATGGTCCATCATAGGTGGCGCCCACTTCCCACTGGGATCACTCAATTGGCGTAATCTTCTTGAGTACTAGATCTCCTCATTGAATCCCTGGGGCGAACCTTCTTGTCGAAAGCGCCATCCTCTCACGATACAATTGCCCCATGACACAAGGTCGCAATTCTTTTCTCCTCAATGAGATTTAGCCGATCCGCACGAGCCCGCACTCCACTCGCTTCTTCTAACTTGGTTTCCATTAGTACCCGCAGGGAAGGTATTTCAACCTCAATGGGAAGCACCGCTTCGACCCATATACCGGGGGAGAAAGGGGTTGCCCTACCGATGTACGCGACCAAGTACGATAGCCATGCAAAGCGAAAAGGAGCATTTCGTGCGCTCTTTGTAGGTTACCACCATTTTCTCGCACTATTTTCTTGATATTCTTGTTGGCCGCTTCAACCGCCCCATTCATCTTGGGGACGGTGCGAGGGACGACCAGGATGTCGAATCTTGAACTCTACGCATAGGTCCTTCATCATCCTCCCTGCTCAAGTTGCTGCCATTATCGCGATGATTTTGTTGGGAAGACCGTAACGGCAGATCGATCTTTCTTGACAAACTTGGCAACCACCGAATCAAGTTATACTTGAATACGAGGCGCCTTCAACCCACTTTGTGAAATAATCAATGGCGACCGTGATGAAACGATGCCCATTTGACGCTTTGGGTTCAATTGGACCTATGACGCCCATGCCCCACATTGAGAACGCCAAGATGCGCCAAGACATTCAATTTAGCAAAGGTACATGAATGTGATCGGCATAGATCCGCACTTGTGGCACTTCCTCACAAAATCAGTAGCAATCGGACTCCATCCGCAACTCAAGAAATAGCCGGCTCTCAAAATCTTTCTAGCCATAGTGTGTCCACTCGAGTGGGTTCCAAACGAACCTTCGTGTACATCTTTCATGATTCTTTCAAATTTTTTCTTTGCAACACACCTCAAGAGAACCATATCATAGTTTCTTTTGTAGAGAACTTCACCACTCAAAAAGAAATTCCTTGACAATCTTCTCGAGAGTTCTCTTGTCATTCTCTCGATGCCCTGTGGGTATTCTTGATTAGTGATGTATTGCTTGATGTCATGATACCAAGGCTTCTCATCGGGCTCTCATCTATTGTTGCAGTGCAGAGTGATGCGCAGTAAGCTCCGTGGCCGACTCGATATTAGCCAAACTCTTGTCACAAATAACATTGAACATAGAAGACAAGTGTTGCCAATGCGCTACCAACCGGTTTTCACCTCGAGGATATGGTTGAAGGTGATCTCGCCAAAAGACTTCATCAACTCTTGCATGTAACTACAATAAGGAACCAGCCAGGATCTCTCGGTCTCCCAATCGCTCTTTACTTGATGAATAACCAGTAATGAATCCCCATACACATCTAACCTTTTAACTTTCCATTCCGTGGCTGCTTGAATACCTAAGATGCACGCTTCATATTCAAAGAATGTTATTGGTGACATAAAAGCTTAATCTGGCAAAGAATCGAACAAAACGATTATCGTGGAAATTAACACCGCCTCACTCCCGTCCCCATACATTTGATGCGCCATCGAAAATCATCCTCCACCTCTCATCTTCTTGGGATTTCCTTCATCAAACAAAGGCCATGATGTCTTCATCGGAAAATCATACCGCATTGATCGGTAATCTTGAATTGGGTCGACATGCTAAATACTCAAAGAAGTGTACCGCCTCGATCGCTTTTTGTGTGACATACGTAATATCATACTCGATAATAACATCCGCCACCGAGCGATCCGTCCCGTGAGGGCTGGCTTTTCAAAAATGTACTTGATTGGATCCATTTTAGATACCAACCAGGTTGTATGACTCAACATATACCGCCTTAAACGATGGGCACTTCAGTGCTAAGGCACAACAAGTCTTTTCAAGCATCGAGTATCTCGCCTCGCAATCGGTGAACTTTTTACTCGATAGTAGATGGCATGCTCTTTCTTTCCCGATTCATCATGCTCGTCCCAAAGACACACCCCATTGAGTTGTCTAGCACAATTAAAAATACAAGATAAGCGGCCTACCACCCACCGCCATGCATCGTAATCAAGGATTCTCGCAGATAATCTTTAATTTTTTCAAAGGCCTTTTGGCGCTATCATTCCATTCGCTTTCGATTCTTGCACAACAGCTTTAAAGAGAGGTTCACAAGTGGCGGTCAATCGGGATATGAACCTTGAGATGTAGTTCAATCTCCCAAGGAAACCACGAACCTCTTTTTCGCTTTTTGCACCGGCATTTCAAGGATTGCTTTAACTTTATCCGATCAACCTCTATCCTCTTTGACCGACGATGAATCCCAATAGCTTTCCTGATCTTACACCAAAGGTACATTTTGTCGGATTTAGTCCGAGCTTGAACTTCCGTAGACGCCAAGAGTTTCCGTAGATTAACAATGTGCTCCTCATCGCCTTGGACTTTGCAATCATATCATCCACATACACCTCAATTTCCTTGTGCATCATGTCATGGAATAGCGCCACCATTGCCCTCTCGATAAGTTGCTCCGCATTCTTGAGTCCAAAAGGCATCACTTTGTAGCGTAATGTGCCCTGCAGAGTTATGAAGGTGGTTTTCTCATATCTTCCGAGCCATTTTTATCCGATTGTATCCTCGAATACCCATCCATGAAGGAGAACAATGAGTCTTTGGGTCAGATCGTCTACCGTAATGTCAATGTGAGGCGGGGAAGTCATCTTTGGGACTAGCTCTATTCGTGTCTCTCGTAGTCGACACACATTCGACTTTGCCATCCTTCTTCGGGACGGAACGACATTGGCTACCCACCGTGGGTACTTTGCAAATCGCTAGAAACCCAAATACAAAACGCTTTTTTACCTCATCCCGATTTTCAAAGTGACATCTCTCGCTTCATTCTTCTTAATTTCGCTTTGATCGAGGGCACTCGTTTAACCTGCAACTTGTGTTCCACAATGTCGATATCTAGCCCCGGCATATCTTTGTACGACCATGCAAAGACGCCGGTAGAATCATGCAAGAGTCGGATTAACTTTTTGCGCTCACCATCTTCCATGGCGGTACCAACCTTAACTTCCCTTTTATCCTCTTCTCTGCACCCAAGTTGACGATCTCAATCGACTCCCATGAGGTTGAATTATCTTCTCTTCTTGCTCTATTAATCTCATTAATTCCGAGGAGTTTCCCGCTTTTCATCAACATCCCCTTCATTTGGTTAATTGGATGATCAAAGTCATAATTGGAATTGTTGCACCGTTATTTTCGTGAGATAATTACTTTTGATCCGCATTCGGGGAAGCGGACACTAGAATGAAAAGCTAAACAGACATAACAAAACGAAAAGAAAATAAAGAGATAAATGAAGAAAAAGAAATTTTATTGATAAAATTCAAAACAAGCGCTTTTATTAATGATAATGTCGTTGAAAATAAAAACATGCATGCCCTAACAAGCTACCCTAAGGCCTTGGGCGAGCCAAAGGTGTGCATTACAATCATTACTTTGAACTAAAGGTAATGGGCAAGTCAACAGCTTTCCCGCTTCTTGAGCTTTTTTAGTAGCTACAGCAATGACGACCAAACTCGCTCCGCTTTCTTCATTCTCTCGAATCATCCTCGATAGCGTTGATCCGATCCGGTTCAAAGATACCAAGCACTCCCGAAACTCGTAGAGATCACAAATTGGAACCTTCTTTGACCAGGGGGTCTTGACCTCAACAGCGGCCAACCATCTACGCTTTCGCTCATCCGCCATCTTTCCTCTTTCACCTTCACTAGTAGGCGCACTCCAAGCCCACAACGGCCTTTGTTCTCTTTCAATCAGATCGGGCAAGAATTCCTCGTCCTACCTTTCCTGCACCACGCCCTAGCCGGTAACCTTGGTCCATCATGATTCTTGCGACCATTTCTCCATTCTTTGACAAACCTTATCACGGTGATGACAATCCACATCCACCAAACACAGCGTTGGCTATCTCAAGAGATTGGAAAGAAGTTTCCAGAGACTCCTCTACTGCCTCCACATAACTGAAGGGGGAAGGCTTGTTAACCAAAGATCTCTTCTTCTCCGTACACACCACCACAATCTTGTCATTGACTACTTAACTTAACCTCCGATGCAGAGAGGAAGGAATAGCTCCAGCCATATGGATCCATGGCCTCCCAAGTAAGCAGCTGTATGAAGAAGAAATATCCATGACTTGAAAATTAACATAGAATATTTCTGGACCTATTTGAATGGGGAACTCCATCTCCCCTATCACCTCCTTCTTTGATCCATCAAATGCCCTCACCAAAGTTGAGCTTGGCTTCATAAAGGAACAGTCAACATCTAGCTTGCTTACGGTGGACTTGGGCATCACATTCAGAGATGAACCGTTGTCAATCAAGACCCGAGCCAACACGAAATCCCCGCATTTGACAGAGATGTGCAATGCTTAATTGTGCTTCCTTCCTTCTGGGGGAAGCTCCTCATCAGTGAAGGTCAGGTGATTAGCAGCTGCAATATTACCAACGACTTCGTCAAACTGGCCAACAGAAATATTCTGAGCAACATGGGCTTCATTCAACACTTTCATGAGAGCGGTTCTATGTGCTTCTGAACTCATCAACAAAGACAAAGATCGAGATTTTTAAGGGAGTTTGGTTCATCTGATCGACCACCTTATAATCACTTTGTCTCACTATCTTAAGAAATTCATCATTTTCTGGCTCTGTCCCTTTCCTCTTCTGAATATTCTCTGCCTCCCTTTCCTTACCCTTACGGGCTCTATCTTCGGCTTCCTTGGAGGATTCAGGAGCATACATCCGGCCGCTCCTTGTCATGCTACTTGTCCCAGTTATATTTGTAATGTAAGTGTTTGGAGAAACCTCCACCGAGGCAGCGTGGTGCTATAAATCCACTAGACATCACCGTCTTTTCATAAGGGAATGGACTCGATTTCAATAACCACCTACCGTGGTTTGACTTGAGCCGCTTCGGATTATACCATATCTCAATTGGCTTCCTAGCTTCTTTGCCATCATTAATCATCAACACACTTTCTTCCTTTTCAAACACTCCCACTTGAACCACATAACGATCCATCAAGTCTTGCAAAACTGACTTGAAAACTTCACAAGCACCTACACATACACAGATCAACACATACACACCCTTTCTCAGTATAACCCCACAACGGCATAGTTCAAAGATGTATACTTTCCAAAGGAGTCCAACACATTCAACGATTTTTATCATTGTCCGCCTCACGAATCTTCTATCGCATTAGTGGATGGTGCCTCATGTCCCGGCAAGTGGATTGATGGTTGTACTTGACTGCTCGGCCAAGGAAAGCCACTGGCATCAATCAAATCTTGAACTACGTGCTTGAAAGCCTTGCGCCTTCCACCGTGTGACCAACTCCTCCGCTATGAAAGCTACAGTGGCATCGTGATTGTATCCCCTAGGAAAGGGGGTCGCATGGGCTTCAGGGCGGATTTTGATCAAATTCTTTGCAATAAGGTGATTGAACAATTCCGTATAGGTCATTGGAATTGATCAAAGCTAACACGCCTTCTCTCTTGATAATTCGGGTTTTATAGCCCGAGTTAACTCTCGCCGTGGGTGAGCCGAGACGCTAGTGGTGCCGCTTTCTCGGGAGAATCGAAAGATGGGCTTCCCCTGCAGAATAGCATTGGTTTCCCCTCCTTCTTCTTGGGGAAATTGGAAAAGGGCTTCTTTGGTCCACTAGAATTGCCAAATCCTCCCAAATCTTTCCACTACGCAAATCCGCGTTTCAAACGCCTCCGATGACAACCATGTCCGAGAAACTGATGAGACACTCCCACCAACCTCGCTATAATACACCCGAAGAGTTTCCATAAACATGTACACCATCTCCTTTTCACCAATGGCGGCTTTACTTGAGCGCAAATGCTCCTCCACCTTTGAGCATATTCTTTGAAGGACTCTCTATCCCCTTTGCTCATGTGTCAGAATCGAGACCGGCCAGAGCAAGGTCCATATTATACTGCATCGCTTTCAAAACGCTTGTAAAGGTCTTTCCAATCGTGGAATGTCGATGATCGCAAATGCATATACCGCCTAACGAGGCCCCGGGCCAGTCCGTTTCGAAGTAGTGAATGAGCACCTTGTCATCATGAGCATACATGGCCATTTTCCTAACATACATCGTCAAATGGCTAGAAGGACACCCGGTGCGCGATACTTATCAAAGTCCTGCTTTGAATTTATGAGGTACGACAACATCCGGGACAAGGCACAAATCGCGCATCTTTAGCTCTAGCACTGATCCTTCTACAACTCTTAAACGTTCTTCGAGCAAATGATACCGATCCTTATGCGGGTGTTCTCAAACAAATGACCCTACCGATAATTCCTCAGTCGTGATGGTAACCCCATATCGAAAGCGGGGCTTCCCATAGGATGGATAATGTTCGAGGATTCACAAGAACCCCCGAACAAGATCGACGAACTCATTGTCGCCAACAACACCAAGACCACTGGGGGTGAACTTGCGGTCCAATATTAGCTCCACTAGTGTAACTATAGCAGTTGACTTGGCACCACAGTGATAGCTTCAAAGAATGACGACATATAACCAATGGGCATTCCCTGTGGGTACATTTGTGCATTGTTCTCGCCCACGCCCGAGAGTGACTCACCCTCAAAGCGTGGGAAAAGTGTGAGCAATCATAACTTCAGAGATCACCGAGGAGCAACGAAAGTAATGTAATTTCTTCAGATTCACAACGCGGTGGCTCCAAAGAAGAACCCCACTCCTCAAACTCAGAACATACTCATTATCTCGGCTATCCGGGTTTCCATAGCCCCGACTTTTGTCTTCAAAATCTGATTCTCCCGAGCCACCGCTCGTGGTTGAGGATCTCTACACCCAACTCTTCTTGACCTGTGTCTTCGATCCCGAAATCTTGATTTCCGACCATCGATCTCGCTTGTAAACGGGTGAAATACCTGGTGTCGGGCGAACCACCTTTGCCTTTTTTTTCCGAACTTAGAAAGAAATGTTTTTATGAGTGCCGTAATGCGTGAAATGAATGGATGCATAAATATATGCGCATGAAATGTGGATGCGTTTCTCTCACGTGGTGCCACGAATTGCACGCTTTTTTTTTTTTTTTTTTTTTTTATTTTTTTTTTTTTGAGCAACGAGGATCGAGAATATGAAACGAACCATACATTTATACTTAAGTCAAACACACAATTCTTTCATTCATTCATACCAAAAGATAAGAGTACATTACAAAGAGTTCTTAAAGCATTAAAAGAAAATTACAACAACTCGAATTTCAAACAACAAATATGTCCATGCACCGATTTCTTTTCTTCCTCGGCGTGGAAGGACGATCCGCCTGACCCTCGCTTTCTCGAATCGCACTCTCGACATATGCAATGAAGCTTCAACCTCTCTGCTGGAGTAGTGAATACATCTATGGCGCTCGGATCCTCAAGCGCCTAGGAACGCCTATAATAGTATCATAACATAACTTGGACAAGTAGGCATATTTTTCTTGCAAGCACTGCAGCAGTGATCGCCCGGGCCTTTGGTGTTCTTCCATTAGACAGTCATCTCACCCTTGAACCTCTCTAGCAAGTCATTCTCGTATCTCACACGGTCCTCCAAGGTTGTGGATCTCACAAGCTCTCCCCGAACATGGCTTTACAATCCTCAAGCCTCTCTTGCACCAATTCCCTCGCTCGCCTCTCATCCCTGAGTCTTTTCTCATAACTGCAGCCAGGGTCTTTAGTCAGTGCATTTGCTTCCCTCAATTGGCTCCTCAAGCTTCTTTCCAAATCCTTAGATGCACTCAATCGAGCCTTCCACGCCCGGCATCACCAAGCGCTCTGTCTCTTTCTAGGTTCCGGCTCGATCTCACTTGTAGCACTCTTTGAGACCACCCCGCATGCCCAGAACTTCGACACCCGTAGTAATTTTCTTTTTAGCATCGGCAAGGCATTTTTCCTTGCGCTGCTTTTCTTGTTCTAAGTCCTTTTTCTCCCGGAGTAACTTGTCTATCCGGGCTTGCAACTCTAGCTTCTCCCGCCGAGATCGATAAGGCAGCCTTGAGTCCCTCAACCTCCTCATTAAGGATGGGAGTAGGTGGAGGAATCTCAATCTCGATCTGAGGAACAACTCTGAAGGGGAGCTTAACTGTCTGAACCCGGAGCCGGACCCACTGTAAATAGTCTTCACCCACACTTGTATCTCTGCGACCTAATTCAGCATGTCCTTTCCTGACTGGTCTATCCCAAGCCCGAACAATCCTTCTCAACAAGCTCAAGTTCTCAGAACCTCTATCATGCAGCACAAAACCGGCTAAAGACTCCTCCAAAGGTGGACTTGTCATAGAGTATCCCAATTGTCTCAAGGCGAGAGCAGGGTTGTAAGTGACACATCCCCTGGTACCGACAAGAGGAACATTTGAAAAACCATTGAGCTGAAAAACAAATTCTGACACATCACGCCGTAGTGCACCATTGAATATCACATCCTCGAGGTTGGCCATGAACCGCTTCCACTCATCCTTCCCTTTTCTTCAACATGCCCCTTGAACATATGCGAGACAAACCATCGGTATATAGCACCAAGACGCAACACATAACCATCCTCCTCCTTTGGCATGACGATCAACAAGAGAGTAGTACAAGTCACCTAGAATGACAGTATAGGGTTTTGTCCCCTCTTTTTGAATGCGAGGAACACATCAATAGCAAACAGATCAACAAAGTTATCCACACCGGGAAACAAAACAATTCCGTAAACAAGGAGGGCAAGCACATCGTAGAGAGTTTTCCATTCCTTTTTGGCGAACAGACCTCAAATTTTCAAATTTCTAAGTATTTCCTTGGTAGACCTTGTTTTTGACCCTTGACTTCCACCTTTTCGGCTAAGACTTCTTCCTTGACTTGAAGAATACCGCCAAAGCTTTGGCTAATGAATATTTCTCTACATAAGAATACGGTTTGCGCTACTACACAAAGAGAAAGCCCAAAATCTTCTCAAATTCCTCTAAAGCCTGGATCAACCGATAATCTTGGAAAGTGAAGCAAATGATATTCGGGATCAAAGCATCGTACAATGCAAGTAGGGGCTTCACCGACATTCACTTCCAACAGTCTAGGATATTACCATACATGCTCAAAAGCCTCTTTCCGCCACGAGGGGAATTGATTGCCGATCCCGACCAAGCTTTGACACCGTTGCTTGAAATTCCACTTGAGGGTTCTTTTCAAATTCGATCCATTTTCTCGCTTATACCTACAATTCCTCGCACCTGGTGAGAATGCATGCGAAATGAATGCATGAATGCATGAATGCATGATGTTTGAATTTCAACATAACAAATTTTCAAAAGTTGGACATTTATACATTTTTGGAAAAACAATGGTTTATTTTCACAAAAATTTCGATGCAGGGTATGCAAGCTCCTTTCAGGTCCTACAGGTTTCTTAGGAGACAGATCTAAGGCTTTTTAGGGGTACTTCAAGGTAAGCACTAACAAGAGAGCCCTAAATAAGGTTCCTAGAGCCAACGACCTCATCCGAGCGCACCGATCGCCAGGACGTGCGCCCAAGTGATGAGCCCTTCAACAAAGCCAAACTCTAGGTGAAGTCTTCGCAACCACACGAAAAGACGTGACGTCCAGCAGCAGCCACTAATGACTTCGCTTCTAGCCTAAGATATACTCTAGCCCGGCATAGGGTCATCTCACCAAAAATCACACGAGGTAAAAACAAAGTGAAAGTGTGTGTAGGAGCATAATGATGCATATACCCCCACCCGCAAAGAAAAAAATCCAAATGAATCCGCATAAAGAGAGTCATCTACCCTGTGGTTTTGCACATATCATTCAAGTCTAAGCAAGAAATCAACCTAAAGTATTAACAATCATCCAAAACTCGCTTACCTTAAGAAAAGGAGCTAAGAAGAGGGGATCATAATAGAAGGGGGAAATGTATGAACTTACCAAGAAAGGGAGCGAAGAAGAGGGGAACATGCAAGATAAGGGAATATGATGCATAAGCATGAGAAGGAAAGAAAAGAAAGAAAGATAAGAAAAGAAGGAAATAGAACAATCGTATTTGAATCAAACTACCACACATCAAATTAATTAGGCTCGACCTCGCTTTTTCTAAAAAGAAAAGTTGTCCCAAAGTGAAGTCACACCGCTGCACCCCAAAAATCCGCTTTAGACTTCTCGATGTACAACGTGGGAAAATATGAAGCCGCCACCAATATTTTAGTTTTGAGACGAAAACATTGAAAAACGCTTTTTTTATACAAGGCGGGTGGTCTTTTCAAAACAAGAGATGTAGGTTCGGGGTCGGTTAGGTACGGGAAGGTATAAGCACTCGCACCTCCTTTCTACCGAAAGGGAACCTTTAATTTGATGTGTGGTTTTGAAATGTTTGATTTGAAACGATCGTTCTACTTCTTTTCTTTTCTTTTCATTTCGATTGAGAAATTATTTTATTGGAAACGGAAAAAGAATATTTTTGGTATCTTTGAAAAGCGGAACAAAACAAAGATTTTTTTAAAAGGGTGCTTGACGGACAGAACCCGCTCCCTACGCACTTCTCACCGAGATGAGGGATCAAAGCTACGTAGTTCTCGCTTTGTATGTCCAAGACGGCTTTGGTGAAAAAGGAGTGTGTTTTGCGTCCAAGACGCTTTTAGTGAAAAAGAAGTGTGTTTTGCGTCCGAGACGGCTTTTTGATTTTCTTGAAAAGAAGCGCGTTGGTGTTTTTTTATTGTAGGGTTTTTCGGTCCTAGATCAGCATGCACCCAATAGACCTAGAACAAAGACATCCCCGCCTGCATTTTACGACGTGCCCCCACTACTTTTGGAAAATGATCTTTGTGATTTTTTTAGAAAAAGGGTTTGAAATTATTAATTATTTGTTTTATTCTCACAAGTATCCTAAGACGCTTGAGCTGCATACCCCTGGTCTTAGGACGCTAGACAACACCGGCCGTGACGTCCGACTTGCCTCCTTATGAGTTTTGAAAAAAATTATTTATTGACCTCAAAAGATTTGATTAATTTATGAAAATAATTTGAAGAGTATTGACTCTTGGAAAAAACTTTTTGACAAATAGATTTATTAGAAAGGATAAGAAAAGAATTTGAGGGTGGCATTGGCCACAAAGAAAAGAAAGTAGAACATTCAATCAATTTTTAAGTCAAAACCAAAACACAATACTTATTAAATTGCAAACAAAGTAATCCACAATATAATTAGGACACAAGCATGCCCATTATTATTTGCAACAAGAATGCACAAGAATGACATTAAAGCATCAACAATTAAACAATTAGCCTAAGGGTAAGAAATTGGATCATGCTAAACTATCCACAAATGGCAATCAAATCATGTTATAACAACTTGAGAAAAATTATTTTGAACTACAATTGCACCTTAATAAATCAAAAAGCAACAAAACCCTAATTCCTAACCAAAACTTATGATCCAAACAACAAGGAAAACCCCCTTTATTCAACACATTCAAGCCAAGAGATGATTTAAATACTAAACCCTAATTTGGGGACAACATGCGAAACAACGAAAGGACAAGACTTACATATTATTTCATCAAAACAAGATTATGCAAGCAAACTTTATAACCAAAGATTAGAGACATGTATTTATAAGATGGAGGCATTAAACACAAGAATCAACAATTAGGCATGCTTCATTTTGCTTAGGCGAAATAGAAAAGGAGATTTGCAACATCAAACATTCATTTGGACAAGGATTCACATAGCTAAACCAAAAGGTGTATCAAAATCAAAGCAAGGCCTAATTTATTCAACACATGTGAAATGTACATGATCTTAAATCAACATTTATTACATCAAAAGATAAGCACTAAGTGAAGTAAACACAACCATAATTTATTAAATCTCAAGAATACCTAAGCATATAAACTATAAAATAAACTTGAATCCTTTCTTGCAATCTTCACCACTCTAAATCAAAAGTACTAGGTACTTAGTGAGAATCCTCTTGCAAAATCATCAATAACTATATAATAGTATAACTAAAACACAAGACTAATAAAAGCATAGACCAATAGATTAAGTAGAGTCATTTCTAACTCTCTTCACTACTAAGATCAAGGTGCATTTTGCACTAGTAGAATCATAGAGTTAAATCCTCAACAATTTACAACAAGCATAACATCTAATAAAATATTACCAACTAAACAATAGGTAAATTAAAACACAAGAGTTAATGAGTGCATAGACTAATAGGTTAAATAGAGTCATTTCTAGCTCTCTTCACTACTAAAATCAAAGTGCATTTTGCACTAGTAGGAATCATAGAGCTAAATCCTCAACAATTAATTATAAGCATAGTTAAATCACTAGAACAAATAACATGAATTGAATCCCTTCAAGCCATCTTCACCACTTAAATCAAAGTGCACTAAGCACTAGTGGGAGTCATATGGCTAGATCATCAATGACTAACTAACAATAAGATGAAATAAAGAACCATGAAAATCAATTTGAACATATTTTTTAGCAAGATCATGCGAATCTTAGAGGAGCATGAATTTTATTTAATGAAGTGACACCAAAATTAACATAAAGCAACAAGAACCCATTTATTTAAGGGTGAGATGCCAAACCTCACCCACCAACAACAACAAGCTACATTATAAAGATGAAAATGATGAGTATGCTAAATAATGAAGAGAATATGAGAGGAAGAAAAGAAAATAAGTTCTAATGCAAAAAAAAAAAAAAATGCTTGAAGATGATGCAAAAGTAGTAGAGGTTTCACCTTATCTCTAAACTAAGAAGAAGATTGAAGAGATCAACTAAAACAAATTAGCAAATCTTCAATGAAATCCCAAGAACACTCCACGCAAAGAAGGAGAAATAGGGAGATGATGATGATTTTTTTGGTTTTTAGTAAAAGATGGATGTAGTATGTGTAAGAGGAATGGAAGGGAGGAAGGTTAGGGGTGTTTTAATGGGTGAAGGTGAAAGAATGGAGGAGAGGGAGTAGGGTAGAGGTTTCGGCTGAGAAAGGAGGAGAAGTTTTTCTTCTAGGTTTGCAAAAATGAGAGTGTGTGAAAAACTTGGGGGAGAGTGAATGGGTGAGGTATTTATAGGAGTTTTTGGGGTTTTAGGGTATTTTGGTCTTTTTATTTTGATGGGGCTCTAGGATTGGGTTTTAATTTTAAATGGAGGGCTAGGATTATTAGTCACATGGATTAGGGGTATTTAGAAAACACAAGTGTGTGAGAGGAGAGAATGAATGTGGCGCATGAATGAACAAAATGAGAAGAAGATTTGTGAACAAAAATCTAAATTTGGAATGGTGACTCTTGTAAGGTAGGGTTAGGGGCATTATGGTGAGGGAATGTTATCAAAAGGGTAAGATGACATGTTTTGGGTGGAGAGGTTAGTGTAAGTGTGTGGAATAATTTACCAAAATGGGCAAAAATGAAGATAAGATCAAATCAAATCTTGGTGAATAAGAAAAGAAGTGTGTAGAAGAATTTTGAGAGAGAGAGGGAGCCTAATTAGCGCATGGACAGCTGAATATGGGAGAAAAAAAAATAAAAAAATGCTTATTTTTGGTCTTTTGTCTTATCAAGACACTTTCTCCTTTTTGTTGTATTTTTGAAATTTGAATTTTGGTCATGCAAATAAAAATGCACCTATTGAAAATATGTTATATGTTTTAGGCACCATAGAATAATCTCCCAATTATTCTAGACAACCAAAAAATTGTCACTTAATAATTGGAGAAATTTTAATGGTCTTTTAGCATTTTTATGCAATAAAAATAGGGAAGATGCATTTTAATTATTTTAGACTAGGATATTTTCTCTAAAAATTGTACAAAAATTTCTTTGGGTCGAATAAAAATGTACCTTTTGTGTATGCATATTTTTGACGAGAAAATCATCCTGTCGTGAAAAATGACCAAAATGCCCTTTACCCTAAAAACTCTAATCATTCAAAAGTGTATTCCAACTCCAAAAATGATTTTAGAAACTTGGAAATGACTTTTAAAAACCTAAATGCAATGCATGATGCTCTTTGTTCTTCTACTTATTTATTTTTGGGGAAAATTAGGGTTTTGACCTAAGCCGGACAAAATTGGGGTATGACAGCAACTTGCAAAAGTAGGCGCCTACCATAGCCCATAATAGAAGACCATTTTTGAAGAAATCATTCACATGGGACATGTGGCTCTTCATTATTGGACCTCCCCATGTGATTGAGTGTGAAGACCAAATTTCTTTATGGAAGGTCCGAAAAGTAACCATGGTTAACTTATCTTGGTTAACTTTGTCTCCAAGAAAACCTCACATGAAGGAAAGCTCAAAGCCTATATAAAGACCCTCAATTCTCACTTGAAGAATCATCTCTCATATAATCTCATACACTTCAATTTATGTTTAATAAATGTAGTTTTAGTTAGTTTTTAGATTGTAAGAAGGTAAGGGGAGAAATTGACAACTTCTTCCTTCACTTCTACATAGAGGTAGCTTAGTGTAGTGGAGTAGTGCACCAAGCATCACTTGGCAATTTCATGCAAAGGAAACTCAAACCGTAACTTCTATCTTATTATTTCCTTTTGTTATTTCAATTATATGAATATGACTTGTTCTATTTATATAAGCCTCATGATGTCTAGCATGAACTAAATTCTTTTGGTTGAGATGTTCTAACCTTATAATAATCTTTTAAGTAAGTTATTGTGTTCATATGTGATGTTTACATTTTAGTTCTTGTATGATAACTCTTTCATATTCATCTTTAGAATTGACTAACTAAAGTGAATGCAAATCATAAATACATACATGGTTTATGATTAGAACTCAAGAACTAATAGGATAAGTGTTTAATAAATGAAACTTTGTTAATTACATGCTAAAACCTAGACATAGGATAGCATAATCCTTAGGATGATGCAAATACAAGAGTGAACTTATTTAGCATCTTAGACAAGAATTGTAAGAAGGCAAGAAAGGAATTGACAACTTCTATCTTTACTTCAAGACAAGATTTTAAGAGCTTGTAATGAAACTCTGAAGAGAGTGACTAAAAGGCACATATACTGATGTAGCTGCATCCGGTGCACCTGCACCACTTACAACACAAAGCTCTTAAAAGTGACTTATTTGGTGAAGACATCTCAACTATCATTCTCCACTGATTTCTTACATCTTTTTATTGCTTATTTACATTCTGTTCGTTTATCAACATCACCTATTTGTGAGTAGGATAGTGGTTACCTTTCACTAGTGAACTATTTAATTTAAACTTGTAAATTAATCCAATCCTCGTGGGAACGATCTCTTCTTTCACTTTATTACTTGATACGATTGTGTATACTTGCATATTTGTGTGTATATCAAGCGCACCAGCGAGGAAGAAGAAAGAGTTTGAAGTGGGTTGCGGGTCAAGGTCCAATGGGGTGGTGGGCCGTGCTGTGAGAGTGGGCTGGATCCTTGGACTATTTTAAATAAGCGACAGGGATGCAGGAAGTGAAAGGAGGGGTGTATATGATTAAAATGGCCTAAAATTCCTTTTAGATAATTTTTTAAAGTTCAATATCATTACTAATGAGGCCTAAAATTGAAGTGTCAGATCATTAAGGGCTTCGAATGAGGTCATATCTTAAGATGTAAGAAATCAGTATCTTAAGATTACTAATGATTAAAATGGCGTCATATCTTAAG
This sequence comes from Oxytropis ochrocephala, assembly GCA_020916435.1. NCBI lineage: Eukaryota > Viridiplantae > Streptophyta > Magnoliopsida > Fabales > Fabaceae > Oxytropis > Oxytropis ochrocephala. The sequence goes on along the minus strand of CM037095.1, from coordinate 46,380,471 downwards.
ACCTCATTCGAAGCCCTTAATGATATGACGCTTCAATTTTTCAGAGATCTACATGCCACGTGCCACATCAATGGTTCAATTCCAATCGTCATATCAAGATCTGATGGTTAGATAGTTATACCCACATTAATTCTTAGATCATAGTACCAATAAATCCTCATATCCGCACCGAGACGCCAACAACATTTTGTTGCACTCCAGGCTCGGGTCAGCAACCTCAGTGGTCCAAACTAAGCATAATTTGATGCAACGAGGATGGCCAAGTACATGATGACAAATACATTTGATAAGTACTGAAGAACTAATTGACGACTTATTAGTCCTTCAAGCTGAGGCTCCTTCCGATAGAACGACCCCGACTTGGGGGGCAACTGTTCCGGATTGGATAAACGCCTTTGGGCTCTCTGCGTTTGGCCCATGGTCCACCAAAGCGGCTCAAATACTCTTTAGCAAGTGCACATTCCACCAATAAAATTTTGCCATGCTCCTGGTACTACTCCCTATAAATACGCTGTCGCTCCTGGTACTACTCCCTATAAATACGTTGTCTCACTAATGTGTTAGGCACACATTTATTACCGCAGATCACCTATTCATTTTACTGACTTAGGCATCGCAGTGTGTGCGAGTATTGCACCTCCAGCTGTATTATTACGAGGAAGGTCATCTTAACATTATCCTTGGAGTATTCTAGCTTCTTAGCTTGGTGAGCATCTCGACCTAACTATTCGACTGAGACTTGCATCAAGTATTGTTCAAACTTGGTTTGAGAAATGAAAAGTACCAATTTAGTTTTACAAAAATAAAAATATTGGTCAAATTAGTCACTAATAGGGATTAAAGTGTCTCTTAAAAATCACACAAACAGGACTAATTTGACTCACAAATATACAATTTTTATGTCTATCACTTAGAAATACGCTCCAAGAGATCACTTAGTCTCCTGGGCAAGGAGTCACCTCCAAGAGATATCCAAATACCCTGCCCAAGAGAGATAGACTTAATGCAAACTTTTAAGACATAGACCTCCCATGTAACATACACAGGTGCAATTGCATAAAAATTTAAACTATAAAGATGATATTCTCCATAAATATAAACACAAATTAAGCAATGAGCAAAGTTATAGGTTTATTCTTATTATAAGCTAATATAGGGAATCCAAATTTGTTTACCAAATGATATCAAATACGCTAGAAGAACCATGTGAAGTTTTGCATACATCACATGGTTTCATATTGATTGGGTGACAAACGAGGTTTGATGAGAACATCAAGTGGAGTAACCTTGATGTTGGTTGTTTCAACAACTGCAGTCATATCAATAGGGTCACTTGATGTTTTCGACAGTTCAAAGGAGTGCAAAAATTTGCAAGAGTCAAATAAGCAGTTCTAAGCCCAAAAGAAATTCCAGGACAAATCCTTCTTCCACTTCCAAATGGCAAATACTCGAAATGATGACCCTTAACGTCAACATCTTTATGAGTAGTGAGAAACCTCTCTGGCTTAAAATTGAATGGATCTGGCCAAACACTAGGGTCTGTTTGGATCTTCCACAAGTTCGTGAATAATCGAGTTCCTCTTTTAACAAGGTAGCCACCAATTTCACAGTCTTCTTTGAATTCGCGAACTCCTGAAAGAGGTGATGCTGGATATAGCCTTAGTGTCTCTTTAACAACAGCTTGAAGGTATACCAATTTGTTAACATCTGATTCAGCTATGTATGATTTGTCTTTGCCAATATGGAGATCAATTTCTTCCATCACTTTTTCTAGTGTGTGAGGATTATTCAATAGTAAACATATTGCCCATATATGAGTAACACTGCTTGTGTCTGTTGCTCCTAAAACCAAAGCCTGTAAATTGAGTACAAATTAATTACTAATTCTTATTGTACAATAGTATCAAAATTCAAGCATATCACTATCTGGTTTAGTTGATTATACATAACTATGACCATAATCCTACTTTATGGTATCATGTAAATTTTGTTTTTTAAAAACAATTTATGGTGAAGGAATGACGTCATGGTCCAAGACACAAAACTATATTCTACAAAAATATATTTTCGGCACATTATGACACACAAAATTGACAATAGAATTAATAACTAACGCAGTTTAAATACATAGGTGTTTTTTAGTAAAAGGAAGAGATATGAAATCTCGTTAAAATATTTTGATGAAAATTCTCCTTAGACAAAAAATATCAAGAAGGAAGAAAATATATACCAGATATTCATTAACAATGAACTTGAACATGATTAACTACGATAATTTCAAGGGTTCAACTAATTTTTTTATTAAATTCGTACTATACTCGTGCATCCTCCCGAGTGAAACTGTATTTATTTTAATTTACTAAAATAAAAAGGGAGAACTTGATGAAAAATGATATTGTTTAAAAAATTTGTGTTGCAGAAAGTTAAAAAAAGTCAATAAGTTCTTCAAATCTTAAAAATGTAGTAAGAATCAAACTTTTTTTATATGTAAGTAAAAGAGTTATATATAATGATTCATATTTGAAAATACATTTATGATATTTCAGATCAATTTTATATTTGACATCAACCTCAAAAACAAAACATATTTAAATGTAAAAATAAAAATTATTTTGACAGCAAAAATTGTTATTTGTAAGTAAAAGAGTTATAATGATTCATAAAAATTTAAAAATATCATTTATGAAAATAAATATAAAAATGTTGTATTTTTTAAGCAAAAGAATTATGAGGTTCAGAGTATCGCTTTGCGCATATAATATCTAATACAAAAATGTTACAAAAATGAAGAATACCAAATAAAAAAATTAAAGTAGGTTCGAATTGAATTGATAAATGAGAGAGAGAGAGTTGAATTGAAAAAAAAAATGTTAAACGTCACTTTTGTTTTAAAGTGACATTCTAGAACTTGTGAACAATGTAGATAAAAAACTGAAACTACTTTATTGTCTTTTAGCGAAAAGCTGAAAAAAGTGACAGAATTTTGTTTTAGTTAAAATTTTACCTCTTTACCCTTGAATATGGACAGATAACTAACTAGCTTAGAAGTAGACTAAATTTGACATTTCTCTAACACTATTTGATTATATAGATTTGATTTGGACAGTTTAGTTCCTCCAATATGAGCAAAAATGGACTAAAATAAAATATTTTACACATTACAAGTGACTAAAGTTCTGATAAAAACGTATATTCAGTAGTGTATGAAAAACAAAGTTTTATTTTTATCGCGACTAAACCTGATCAAACTTGTATTTGCAAAGGCTAAACTCAAAGTTTTATTTTTACAGCACTAAACTAGATTAAACCTATGTTTGCAGAGACTAAATATGTATTTAAGCCTAGATTATATCTAAGAAATTACATTGCAATAAAATATTGTATGAACATACCATTGATGTGGCTTTGGTGATAGTATCTGAATCAAACCCATGAATGGTTGTTCCATCAATAGTTGAAAGCATAACATCCATAAAGTCTTCATCATCTTTCACCTTCACACTATCACCACCCAAAGCCCTTTTCCTCCTATGATCTTCCAACCATTCCATAACAACACAATCCAATTCCTTAAAATTCTCTTTCATAGCCTTCTCATGTCCACCAAAATCAAACCACCTCAAAAAAGGAACAGCATCAGCAACAGTAAAAACACTAATCAAACGCATATATTCCCTCAAAGCATTCAAACACCTTTGAGCTTGAATTTCATCAACATCACTATCCCCAAAATATCTCTTCCCAGCAACCATTCTAAGTGCTGTGTTAAAAGCCAATTCATGAAACCATTTTTTCAATTCCACCAACAAATATCCATTTTGGTCTTTTCCACTTTTCCAACAATTATATAGCTCTTTAACTGAGGTAACAACCTCGGAGACACGAACGTTCGAAAGTAAATCTATTCGGTGATTTGAAAGGAATCCTAGGGTTACAATTTTACGCATTTCACGCCAATAAGAACCGTAGGGAGCAAAACCTAACATTGCATGATTATATGTCATGTGTTCGAAAGCTACGAGGTTTGGACGATAAGATACGATGATGTCGTTTGTTGTGTAACATTCTTTGGCTATTTCATGATTGTTGATGACAATTGCTTTTGCTGAACCAAATTTGATTGTGAAAATTGGTCCATATTTGTTTGCCATTTCACCAAAGAAATGATGAGTTGCTTTTGCTTCAGATTTGGTTAATAGAGAAAGGTGACCTAGTATTGGCCATGCTCCAGCAACAATTGGGGGTTCTCTTTTTTTGGTTGATTTGGATCGGTGAAGTAAGAAAATGAAGAGAAAAATTGTTGAAAGGAAGCAGATTGCAATGGTGGTTTGGGAATTTTGAGATAAGTCCATGGCGGTTTGTAACTGTTGGGATTTTGTGTATAGAGAGAGAGAGATATATATGAGGGAGTGGGGTTGCTTGCTGGATTTGTATCGAGTGTCTTTAGTATCGTATCGTGCCTTCTTTCAAAGACTTTGGGCTTATTTTCAAAAAAACATAAGATAATATTAATATTCATTTTAAACTTTTGATTTTTAGAAAGTAATTGATTCCTTTATATTACCTTCTGTTTATTTTATAAGAGAAAAAAAATATTTTTTAGTGTCATTCCAATAAATAATGTATCCAGTCTTAAAATGGAGTAGGTACATCATTTATTGAATGAACCTAAAAAGTAATTTTTCTCTTATAAAGTGGATCAGAGAAAGTATTTGTCATTTTGTTAGTTTAAGATTACTTTAAATGCTTGTTTTTAAATTATATTTTTTATCATAAAGAGATAAATTGTAATGGATAATAAGCAATCAAGGGTATAATAAATAAAAATTAATAATTTTATAAAAGAAAAAATTTATTAAATTTATATTGTTAGAAAATGACGTCAAATTTTAGTATCACACATTAAATTTTATTAATTTTAGTATCACACATTAAATTGGTAAAAAAAGTATCACATTATTAAAGAGCTGCATTCAATTGCTTTGAATGCAGAGAAATTAGTTGTCAATGACACCCGTATCATAAGTAGGGGAAAGCGTGGAGAGAGAATACTCCAAAACGCTTAGATAAGGCCAAAAGCTTAAAATGAAGAATGTGTCGTCACCTACTAACAAATAAAGAAGGAAAAGAATGAGGTTTTTCTTAGATAAGCGAAAATTGTATTAATGGGAGCACTATGAGTGCACCAACCTATATATAGAAAGAGAAGGGGGAGGACCTCATTAAAACCTCCCTGAGCCAAAATCCTTTGGGAAAAAGACTCAGGTAGGGAAAAAAAGTACCTCAAAACAGATATGGATTGCTTACAATGTGAATATCAACCCACCGTTTCTCCCCCTTGAAAGCATGAAAGAGGGTTAGACCCCATAAAAAAATAGACATGGATGAGTTGCTCTTCAATTTATAAATACACCAACTCCAAGAAAGACTCTTAACCCGATTAACAACCGAGTCAACGTTAGCTTCCTCCTCTTTGAAGACGACACCGTTTCTTGCAAGCCAAATACTCCAACACGTGGTGAGCCAAAAGATATGTTTCACACGTTTGGACTTCTTCCCATGGCACCAATCAACACAACTTTTGTAAAAATCAACATACTCAGAGACAAATTGACATTCACGCCTAGCAACGCTCCAATTAAAGTCCAAACCGATTCTGCAAATGGACAAGTCATGAACAAATGTTGCGAGTCTTCGCAATCGAGATGGCATAGAGACAGCAGGCCTCCTCTGATGTCATTATAACGTTCCTGCGCAGCAGCTGAACACGTAAAGGTAAAGCATCCAACAATAAACGCCAACCGAAGATAACCACATTAGAAGGAGGAACGATTGCCAAAAATCTGCCAACAAACAATGTAGAGCCGAATCATTAGTGGAGAGGACGGTACCTACCAGATGTTGGTAATAAGATTTAACTGAGAACCTCTTTGATGGATCGTAGGGCCATGTCCAGCAATCAGACTTCGAACTACTGGGAGCCACAGTTTGCAGGATGCTATGCAATATATCCGACCATTTCAATGGATCGTAGGGCCATGTCACCTCTTTTGTCCAGAAAGAGGTGACAAAAGAGAAAATTGTAGAGAGGAAAAATAGGAATGACATCCATTTCCGACCATTTCAACGGTGGTTCTGGCGGGTGGCAGATTTAATGGTTTTAGCGGGTGGGTTATTTCGGTGGTGCATTTTGTCCTTTTTTCCTTCTCTGGTCGTCTCTCTTTTAATTATTGGCATAGTGAAAAATAGAAAATATTGTTCTAATCTATTCCTTGAGTAAGAACTTGACCGACCACAATGATGGAGAGAATATTTTATGACGAGCAGTGGCGTATCTAGGATTCTGGCCCATAGTGGTCAAATGATTTAATTTAGCAACTAATATATATCGTCATGTAGAATTAATATATATCGTCGTGTATACCAATTAAATATTTTTTTGTTCTTCTAATTTGGTAATTTTTGTCTTTGTGATTTTTTCATTGCACTTTTGGTTGCTTAAAATCATGGATTGTGCAATTTTATTCCCTTATTTTTCCAAAACTCAAAATTTTTGAGGCCAAAGTGCAAATAATATATATTTTGAGGGAAAAATTGCGAAATTAAGAAAAATGGGGATCAAATTTGTCAAAGTAAAATAAAAAGACTAAAATCACCGAGCTAACAAAAACACAATATTTGTTTGTGATAATAATAGACTTTTTTTTTGATCAAATGAGACTAATTAAACTAATAAACTTGTTCTTGTTTATTTATCTCATTAGACAAATAAAGTTAATTGAGTTGCTAAATAACATATTATATTTCCGTAAAAAAATATTATATTATTAGGGTAGCTAAATTTAAAATATACCTAATTACCCAAATACACTAATATACCTAATCTATCCGATAGTTACACTACCAATTTCTCCTGGAGTTGCAATAAGAAAGAGTAGCTAAGAGTAAAGTAGCAGGATGTGCAAAAAATAAAACTAAGAATGTCAAAATATATTTTTCATAGGAGTATTGGTGCAAATTTTTAAATTTAAGGGTGTGCAGCTGCACACCCTGGGGTATATGTAGATCCGCCAGTGATGAGAAGAGTAATCTAATCTAATATCTATTTAAGGTTACAACTTTTTCCACAAAGGTAATAGTTTTTTGTGTGTTACAAATAAATTTAGAAATCTATTTATACAAACAAACCTTCTATACCAATTTGGATCTCTTAGTAATAACACACCTCTAATTTAAGAGTAAAATTGTTATTACCCTCTCTTTCTTACTTTTTCTCTCTTTCTTCTTACACTCTCGCTCCTCCTTTTCACTTTTTCTTATACTCTCTTTATTCCTTTTTTCCTTACTAATTTACTTTTATTTTTCCCATAAACAAATTTTCTTTTCACCTATCATTTCAATTTAGTTTTTTTAACTAAATTTCCAAATTTATACAACCACTACTCTACTAAAATTACCTATAAAAATGTAAACGAGTCACACTAAAAAGTATCACCATTTTGGAAAAAGTTATCACCTTAAAATATTAATTTTTCTCTCCAAATTTGTTTACACTCTTATTGATAATCTACTATCACCTCTTATTGATAATCTACTGTCTATCTTTTACTATCTACTATAATCTACTAATAAACAAAATAATTAATTGAAATTACGAGATAACTTCAATGATATATAAAAGAAAACACGGAATAATTGCACTCATATATGAAAAGCGCATGAATAAAATTTGTCATTGATAATTAAATTTTTTGAATACTATTATAAACCTACTATGTAAAAAAAAAAAAAAGTAGACTTAATCTAATCTAATCTAATCTAATCTATCTATCTATCTATCTATCTATCAAATCTAATATCTATTTATAAAAACAAACCTCCTAGGAAATTACCAATTTGATCTCTTATTTTTTTCAACAAACAGCAGAGTGCCCGAATTTATTAAAAAAAAAAAGAAAAGGAAATGATAGAGAAAAGCGAAGGGGACTAGACCCAAACCCTTTCCATCAAAGAAAAATAAACAATAATAGAGAGCCCCTAATAGAGCCCCTAAAACACTATAGCCTACTTTCTAGACAAAAACCTAAAAACCAATCTAACTAATAAAAGATAGAAGAAGATACTTAAGCTAGATATACAAGCAAGAAATAAAACTAGATTAAAAGGATTCAGAGACAGTAATTAACTTTTGAGCGAGTATTATAACCAACGACCAACCGCTTTTTCATCCGAATTTCTTCTTTTGAGAATTGGACACAACCGGTTTAACCGTAGTTGTTTCATGTGAATCGTAAGTCATATGATCAACAACATCACCAAGACTCACTCCGCAGCTTTCTTAAAATATTCATGTCATATTCAACTACCGGGTTTGATGTAGCAACGTGATTCTCGAGATAGCAGCACATCCTCGCCACCGAGATGTCCCCCCTTCTTCCCAAAAATTCTCATGTCGTACATCCACTGCGTTAGAAGAGGAGGCATCGGCCGAGTTGTGGGAGATTGGGTGGAAGAAGAATGAACCTCCTCCAAAGGCATCCACTACAACATTTATTCCTAGAATACATATTTGATGCGCATTGGATCATAGAATCGAAATGGATGTGTTTCCTGAAATGTAAGCTTGAATTCATTTAAACCTACTTTTAACCTTCTTCAACAAACAACCTTTTATACCATATCTTAGAATAGGCCAATCTTCTTTTGACTTCAATCAAACTTTCAGTTGACTATTGGTCAACCTTCTCTTGACTTTTAGTCAACCTTCTGTTTAACTTTCACTCAACCTTTTGTAGAAAGTCAAACCTTCTTTTGACTTAGTTTAACCTTTTGTAGACAACCTTCTTTAAGGCAAACCTTCTTTTGGCACATTTGTACTTTGAAAAACACTTGGTTTATTTGTAGAGCCAAGATGTTTGCTATAATACTTATTTCCTGTTCTTTTAAACGCTTGATTGAAACTTGTTAAATCTTAATAATTTTTAGAAAACTTAACTTATTACTTTAAGTTTGTATCATCAAAACATGAAAAGAGATTTTCATTTCAACAATCTCCCCCTTTTTGGTGATGACAAACTTGAGAGTATGTTTTAAGTTTTCTGTTTCTTAAGAGTAGACATTTTAATAAACAGTAAAGCATTTTAACACATGCATAGCAAAAGGATAATTATCAATTACAAACCATAAAACAACACAAAATATCATGTCCAAAAGATAATTAAACTGTCAACAGAAACCCCAAAATATCACTAAACTAAGTAGCTAAATAATCTCCATTCTCCCCCTTTGTCAACAACAAAAAGGAGGGAAGACAAGGAAATTAAGTTGCTACTTGGTAGGAGAAGAATCATCCGAGGAATTTGAGGATGAAGCAGGTTGAGGAATGTCTTGGAAAGGTTGAGGTGGAGGGAAGTCAAGTACAACTATATCAGGAGACATAGTGGGCACTATATTCTGCATAACCCATTGCTGATAGGCATAGTTTCTCTGTGCTTCAAGCCTGTTTTCTTGCTGGAGTATTCCAATACTCATTAGAAGATTGTTGTTCTGAACCCTCCTCTTTTTTATTTGTTTTTCATGATGTGCCCTCATCTTCTTCATTGCAGCCAAAACCTCCTTCTTGTTAGCATAATTGAAGGAATAGTCCTGTTTACAGATGGTTTACTACTAAGAGGTGCTTTATCAGAAGATGAGAGTGGTGCATTCATTGTTTGGCAGAAGGATCCAAGAGATAGCAACCCTAAACTTAGATATTTCACACACTTGCATACACTGTCTACCTAACTCCAAGTCAAGAGAGCAAACTATGAATTTAGTTTGCCTGGTGCGGTCTATATTAGAACAAAACAAAAAATAAAAAAAAACGATTAGGCTCAAAGGGGCTAGCAAAAGGATAAATTATTAAGAGGTGGTTTGAAAGGCTCTGAGTTTCCAAGAAAAACTATTTCAGTGTGTGTATAAATCAAAAGTAAGACAATTAAGCACAAGTTCAAGTTCTGCAGAATAATGCATGCAAGGAATGCCCACATAGTCAATGAATCATAAGTGTTTAGGGTCAAACCTCACAGCTGGGATTTTAAGAGATTGAACTATCAGAAGCTTGCCAACATATAATCCAGACTTTCCTCAACCTTTATCTTAAACAAATGGCAATACTTGATGATTAAAAATTGATGCAAAAGTGATCACATGGTAAGATGCAAAACGTATTAGAGCTAAGCAACCACAATCATCATCAACAAGATGCATCGGCGAGAACTCTCTCGACCATGCTTTGGTTAGCCTCCATGATCAAGGAATTGAAAGTGAGCCAGCCCAATTCCTGGAGCGTGGAGCTTATGATAGGGAGTTCTCCAGTGCTGAGATCAAAAGCCCGCTTCGGATTGATTTTTTTTTCACCACGTTCTGGTACCACACTTTTCATGTTCAGCTGATTTGAACTTGTTGTCATCAAAAGAAGGCTCTACCACTCATGGCTCTCCCCGCTTCCACTTTGAAGGACCGACCTTGGTTGTCTTTCCCATTGGCACACCTGTAAAGAATTCCTACAAAACTTTTATTAGTTCTCAGGGAACCCATTGGTATAGGTTCCACTCAACAAATTCACGAATGAGTTTCAGAGACAGAGCAATTCACAAATGAAATGACATCATTCTTTCTTAGACCAACAAAAGCATGTGATGGCAAAATTGACACAAACTGGGGATAAAAGATAAACCTCACGTGTTTAAATTTTGAAACAATCCCCAAATTATTACAATTCTACCTAAAAGGGCTCTAACAAAGATGAACCATTTGTGTTTCCCAAATAGAGTATAAAATTCCACATGTTAGTCCCTAATTAGAAACAATCATGTGCAAGCATCTACTCATAATAAAGACTTAAAATCTACACTTTCGTGAAAACAATCATTGAGGAAATCATGTATTGAATGACTAGCTTCATAGGGTAAAATCAACAATAAATCAGCCCCAAATTCAACATCAATCCTCGATTTCACAAGTTTAGCATTACATCACAAAAATCCCCTATCCTAAACAACATTCAATCAACAAGAACTTCACTAGGTACTTTCATCAAACACTTCACCTACAACACAAGGTAATTGTTCACCACACACAACAAACTTAAAATTTAACGTCACCCTTTCAATTTACCAACATCAACCATCAACTTCAACTAGAATGATGGAGAAGATTTATCGGTTTCGCCTTCTCCATATCAACAAAATTGCTCCCACTTTGACTTCTTAAAACCCAAAAGTTCGGGCTTTAATCCATTAATAAGAAGATTAGAAATACCGGAGATGATGAATGATGTAAAAATCGAACATAATGTGATGGAAATCCACCACAAGGACACGCGAACAAAGAGAGAAGATCACCATCAAGATTTTCGCGCCAGCAGAGCAAGAAGGAGGAACAACAAAAACACAATCTTGAAAACCCCAACCATCGTGTGTTTTTTTCATTCGCATCGCGTCGCGAACTTCTCTTCATCGCGTCGCATCAAGGTCCAAAGGACTTCGCCACTTTTTTACGCATGTGTCGCATCGCGATATGAACAGACCTGATGCTCTTTTATTATATATTTGTTGTGTCGCGTCGCGAACTGTTTGGACCGCGTCGCGAATTGGGTAAAACCCTCTAGCTACATCTTTCAGCTCCCCCTTCTTTTTTTTCACTCTTATTATTATTATTATTATCATCATTATTTTTAATTAAATAAGAACAAAACATATAAATAAAATAAAGACTTGTTACTGTACCATGGGTTGCCTCCCACACAATAAGCTTCTTTAACGCCACTAGCTTGACGCTTTTATTTTTAAGGTGATTCATCAATTTGTCTCCGGTGGAGGGCTCTGCTTCTCAGGGGTGTCCTTCAGTGCTTCTTGGGTACCTTTTCTTTTAAGCTTAAGTTTCCTCTTCTTTGAAGTTGCATGAGGGGAATATAACAGAGGATCCACTGACATAGCCACAACTTCTTCTTAATTGGTGTCACCCCCTTCTTCAAAATCTTTTGATACAAGTGAGTTCTCAAGAGGTAAGTGGAGGGCTTGATAATGAACTCTTGTTTCAATTTTTGGATCACGCACCTCAATACGGTAACGCCTCTTTTTTTCCTTTTTAGGGTCTATGGACTTGAGCACATTGAAAGTCACGACTTCATCTTGGACTCTCAATGTCAAAGTTCCATCTGCCACATCAATATCTGCTCTACTAGTAGCTAGGAAAGGTCTCTCCAAAATCAACGGGACGTCATTGTCTTCTTCCATGTCAAGAACCACAAAATCCATCGGAAAGATGAATTTGTCAATCTTTACTAGAACATCTTCTAAGACTCCATAAGGATGCTTTATAGATCTATCATCCAAGCCTCTTCAACACAGACAAGGGAATCAAATTAATACTTGCTCCTAAATTACAAAGAGCTTTGCCAATAGTTAAGTTACCAATTGTGCAAGGGATGGTGACACTTCCAGGATCTTTCAACTTTGGAGGAAGCTTTCTTTGAATAATGGCATTACACTCTTCTGTCAAAGTTACTGTTTCACCTTCCTTGAACTTCCTCTTCTTTGTCAACAACTCCTTCATGAACTTGGCATAAGCGGGCATTTTCTCAAGAGCTTCTACAAAAGGTATGTTGATCTGAAGGCGTTTGAAAATATCCATGAACTTTGCAAACTGCCCATCTTTCTGATTCTTCTTACACAATTGAGGGTATGGCAATTTCATGTATGAGGGAATTTCTTTGGGCTTCTCTTCTACCTGCAATTTTTCATTCAACAATAAATTGTTTTCTTTTGAGTTAGACTTCACAACTCCTCATTTTTTTCACTCAACTCATTTTCAACTTCTTCATTTTTTTCATTCAACTCCTCACACGACACCTCCTTCTCACAATTTATTTCTTTTCTAAGATTGGGTGTCTCCAGCACAAAAGGTTTCAACTCCTTACCAATTCTCACTGAGATAGCCTTACAACTTTCATTCTTGGGGTTTCCAATAGTACTAGCAGGAAAGCCAATGTTAGATGTTTCAGCAAGCTGCTTCGATAAGTTCCCAACTTGAATCTCCAAGTTCTTCATAGAAGCTTCATGATTTTACTCCATATTTTTCATAGGTTGCTCTTGAGTTTGGAAAGTGGTCTTGGTCATTTGAATGAATTGGGTCAGAACATTTTCCAAATGAGTTGTACAGTCCCCCGCATGGGATTCTCTACCATAATAGTTGCACCTACCAACTTGCACTGTTTCAGTAGTTGCTGGAGTTTGAAAACTAACTTCCAAAGTAGCAGCTAATTGTTTAGTAAGAGCTTCAATTTGAAGAGACATTAGCTTTTGTTGAGCCAACATCGCAGTTGTTAGAGTCCAACTCCAACATTCCCCTTTTAACTGTCAAGCGCGCTCTTGGGTCATTTTGAATTCTGTACTCATTTGAAGCCATGTGCTCCACCAACTGCATTGCTTCCTCTGAGGTTTTAGTGCCTAAAGACCCTCCTGCCGAGGCATCTAACATCATCCTTGTTTGAGGTCGTAAACCATGACAGAAAGTTTGCAACTGTAGAAAATTATCAATACCATGCCTTGGACATCTTTTTAACAATAATTTTAATCTCTCCCATGCATCATATAGAGATTCTATATCCCCTTGCTCAAAGTTTGATATCTCTGCACGTTTTTTTGATGAATTTTGAAATAGGGAAGAACCTTTCTAAGAATTTGTTCTCAAGGTCGCCCCAATTATAGACGGCTCCCGCTGGGATAGTATTGAGCCAATCGTTTGCCCTTCCTGTTAAGGTAAATTGAAATAAGCGCATTTTCTTGAAATCCTCACTAACCTCCTCGGGATTTGTGGTTCCACAAATCTCATAGAACTGAAACAAGTGTTGGTTGGAGTCATCAGCATCTGACCTTGAAAATTGCTCGGATTTCAATTCACTAAGAACAGAGGACTTGATGTCAAATGGAGTAGCTCCCACTGGTTGAAAGGCGTAGGCTTGAACGCCTTGATTTCTCCTCCCAAAGTCACTGAGAGTTCGCTTAGGAGGTGGATTTTCAGCCATTACTTCCAGAATAGAGGTTAAAACTCAGTGACCCTGAGACTCTCTCTGGGATTGTTGCTTTGTTAACTTAGTTCCGATTTTCCTTTGCCGATTTTTTTCAATTTCCGGATCAAAAAACAAATCTTATGAATTCTTGCCCCGCATAAAAAAATCTCTGAAACACTAGTCAAACCGTCAACAAGTCCAACACAAATTACTGGGTATATATAAAAAAATGAAAAAAAAACTACAACGTAAAAATAAATAAACTAAGAATTAACTCATTTGCCTTGTTAATAATGAAATCAACAATCCCCGGCAACAGCGCCAAAAACTTGTTGGGATTTCGGCAAGTGTACCGAATCGTTGCAAGTAATAATAGAATAGCAAGAATATGTGTGAATAAAGTTCGGTGATTGAGAGTTATTATCCACTAAGCAAGTTAAGTTATAAGTTGATTTAATATTTGGTGATTGATAGTCACCTAAAAACGAATATGTGTGAATAAAGTTCGGAATAAAAAATGGCTAGGAATCGAATCCTCTCCCCTATGCTATCATGCACGATACCATTGATCAATTCCAATTTAGTCACCTGATCGTACAAGACCAATATATGAGATGCTGGTGTAGTCCTTAGCTCGGGCACGAGAGTCTTGGAGTCCTCGAGTCTTGGTCGCACGCTGGTGGTACCTGCGAAAGCACTCCGACGCCCAAGTCACAGTGAACAGTAAATAGGACCACAAGTAATAATGACGTACATAATTACTTGGGATTCGTGCCATATTTATAGCTACAGTATTGGGCCTTATTGGGCCTATTGGACTGCATTGGGCCTTGAGTCCACTCCAGAACAGTTGCCCCCCAAGCCTGGGTTGCTAGTAGGCGGGCTAAGGCTTGATTTGCTGCCCCGAGTGATGCCGTGAATGGTCGAGTGAGAAGGGGTGAGCGGCCGTCATCTCTTGAATTGCGTGGGCGCTGCCACACTGAACCACGGCCTGCCTTGCGGCCTGTATGCTAGGTCGCTCAGGACCAAAATCTACCCCGGGGTCGCTGCCCCCATCTCGACCGCTTCGGTTATTTTTGAAGTGCTTTTGTCACAAGCGCTGAGGTGACACGTGATTTAATGATGTGATTTCACATCTTCCGAGGTGACGCTTGGCTTCTCCAAGGTGTGCCTTTTCGTTTCCCTCAGACCAAGTAATGATGGAAGGTGAAAAGGTGAGCCTCTTCATTCTTGGGCCTGAAGTGGACCATTGGCCCACTATATAAGGTGGTGGGGTTTAGAGGAACCCACTCTTCATTCACTCCTTTCTTCTGAATTTGAAATCGGTCTCGCTGGCTCGCTGTATGCCTTTGCCCGCTCGCTCCAAAACCGGCCCGCCCGTTCCCCTCGCGCAGGATTCAACTACCGGCCTCTCAGGTAACACGAACGCCCTTCTTTTTGTTTTGTTTTATTCCTTTGAAATTCCAACCGGTGGAGGTGGTAGTAGGTCGGGGGACGACCAAGTCGCCCCTCTCATTGTATGCGCTCGAACTTGACCGCTTCCCCCTCTGCAGGTTTACTCTAGCCCGGACGAAGCAAACTCGTCGTATCTCCGGCAGCCCGGCCGTCTCTCTAGCTCAAAAAATGGCTCAGTCGAGCTCTGTTCCAGTGAGGTCGTCTTCCACTTCTAAGAACGAATCACCCAAAGCTTTCTGCTCAGAGAGGTCGTCTTCAAATTCTCAAGATGGATCGCCCAAGTCTTCAGGCTCAATGTTGTTGCGCCCCGAAAAATCCGGTTTGGGCTTCTCGTTTGACAACGTGAAAATAGTAGAGCCGCCACCAATATTTATTTAGGAAAACATTGAAAAAACCTTTTTTGGAAAAGCGGATGGTCTTTTGTAAACGCATAGATGTAGGTTCGGGGGTCGGTTACGCATGGGAAGGTATTAGCACCCCACGCGTCCTTTCTACCGAAAGGGAACCATTAACTTGATGTGTGGTTTAGGAAAAGTTGATTTGAAAGAAATTTGTTCTACTTCTTTTCTTTTATTTAAGAGTTTATTTTATTGAAAAACAAGAGGGGGAAAAAGAATATTTTTGGTTATCTTTGAAAAGCGGAACAAAACAAAGATTTTTTTTGAAAAGGGAGTTAGACGGGACATGAACCCGGTCCTACGTACCCTCACTGGGATGAGGGATCAAAGCTACGTAGTTTTTGGTTTTTGCGTCTGAATACGGCTTTTGTGCTTTATCTTATTCAATTTTTGGAGCTTTTGAAATAAGACTCAAGTGTTCACGAACACCAAACAAGCAAGGGCTTCGAGTGGCGTTCATTACTAACTTGAAAGAAAAGAGAGCTGAAACCGGTAACCAGTCAAGCAAAGGCTTCGAGTGATTACAAGTGACAACGTTGTATTATTCTTTTTGAAATTGTTTTAAAAAAAGGAAGGCGAGCATCGGTGATAATTATCACTAATAGATCACGTTATTTTTTGAAATTTGTATTAGTTTGTGTTTGATTAAGGTGTGGGAGTTTTCACAATAGTCAAACAAGCAGAGGCTTCGAGCGACTACCACTAATAACTCCTCATTAGCGATCAAACAAGCAAAGGCTTCGAGTGATGACTAATGATTTATTTAAGAAAATGCCTTAGGGTTTTTATTAAAAAAAATTTGATTTTGAATTTAAAAACTAGTTTAGAAAATGGTTTGATGTGGAAAAAGATTTTTGAAAACAAGTAGAACACTTCAATCAACTCTAAATCCATAACCAAATGCAAGATGAATGAATGAAGTTCAAACATGTTCAATTAATCAAACAATCAAGAACATGTTAGTCATTAACTAAGATTAAACATGCCCATATAATTAAGGGACTCAATTGTCAACGATGCGAGACGAAGTTCTAAAAATAATTGTGCGAGTGTGTGAGAGAGAGATAGGTGCATTTATCTTAATGATTCTATGCTACACAGGTAGTAGGCTTACGTCTTCATATAAGAGTATATGTATGGGGGAGGGATTGCACACAATTAAGTCAAGACCTTTAAATGGCATCATGAACAAGTGATACAATTAATTGTAGGCATAGGATATTCTTAGTTGGATGATTGAACATGTAGGCAAAGATGCATGATTAGGTAAGCATGTGAATGCATGAGTATACAAGGAATGAATGTGCATTATTGAATGCAAGACATGGTATTAATGGATGCACGAACATTTAAAAATGGATGCAAAACATACAAGTAAATGAATGCTTAGCATTTCATTTATGAACGGGTGGCATACAAGGATGCATAAAAGGATGCAAGGGACATAAGCATATGGGAATGCATGAGAGTGTCGCATAAACTAAGTATGAATGAAGATGCATGAATGTGAAAGTGTTTTGGTAAGGAATGGTAAAAAGTTTAGGTAAGAAAGTGGTAAAATGTTTTTGGGTTTTGGTGTTTTGGAAATGAGATGAAATGTTTTTGTCTTGAAAGTGGTAAAAATGTTTTGGGGTTTATTTTATGAAGATGAAAAAGTTTGAAATGCAAGTGAGAAAATGTTTTGGGTATTTTTGCAAATTGATAGGTGGTGAAACTTTTAGTAAAAAGTTAGTGAATGGTAAAGTAAAAATGCATGAGGTAAATGGTAATTATTTAATGAGATGGTAAAGTAAATAAGTTAAAATGTTTTTTTTACTTTTGGTAAAATGCTAATGAGTGGTAAAGTAAAAAATAAATGAGTGGTTAAAAGTTAAAAACACATTGACACGATTATACTCATCCGCACAAGATCAAATAACAAATTTTAAGCACAAAAATAAACACCACAAGGCCTCTAAGGCCGAAACCACACTATGATCCAATCATCAAATTATTTCATGCTAAAATGCACATTCAACACATAGAACAAAACACAAGATTAAACCCTAAACTATCATGCCATGTTACAAGACACTAATCAATCAAATCATGCTTTTTTATTCACACAAACCAAAGGAAAAAAACAACAAAACCCTATGTTTCTAATACCCAAAACCGAAAACCCTATGTCTCAACATCAAGCCAAAATTCAATTTTACACCTCATGATATGAAACAAGAAAATGCAATATTAACATCAAACATGTGATATGTAGAAACTCTTTATTTACAACATGATAGCTTATTTAATGGAAAGAAAATAAGAAAATGAGTGTGAAAATGCAAACTACATGTTTAAAACACAAGAATACTCCCATCAAGGCCAAGGGCTCATCTCAAACACCCAAGGCTTCCAATGTCCTTGTCATAATGTTTGAAATGAGCCCTCTAAGCCTCTTTGAGAGAGGAAAGAGGAGTAGAAGAAGAATCTACATGCTAAAAGCTAAAGAAAATGCAAAAGATATTAGGCTTACCTCTAAATCCTACTAGAAAAAGAAGAAGAATGTAAAATAGGAGCAAGAACACTTGAAGAACACCTCCAACAAGATCAACCCTCACGCAAATCCTCTTCTCTTGGTGGGCTTTGATGAAACTTGGATGATTATGGAAGTTTGGAAAGGGATTTATGGAATAGATGAAGGATTATCAAGCTTTGGTGTTTGATTTTTGAAGAAATTGGGTGAGAAGGAGGAGAGGGAGGCTACGGCCAAGGAGGGAGAGGAGAGGAGAGAGTTGTGTGCTAGGGTAAAAAAATGAGAGTCTCCCCTAATGGTCTCTTATTTTGGGTTTTATATGAGATGCAAAATTAAGGGTATTTGGGACATTGTGCTTTTGCAAACCATTGAGATTTGAGATAGAATTTAAATCAAGGGCTAGGATTGCAATGCACATGGATTAGGGTAGTGAGAAAACACAAGTGAGGGTGAGAAGGGGTGGGGTGGCGCATGAGAGAGCAAAGGAAGGCTTGTGTGAAAAATTCTATTTTTGGAATGAGATGTCATCTAGGAATAGGGTTAAGGGCATATTTGTGAAGAAATGTTATAAAAGAGGGAACTTTGCATTTTTTGGTGAAAGGGTGAGTGTAAGTGGGTGAGAGTATTTACCAAAAGGGGCAAAGTTGAGGATAATATCAAATCTATTCTTAAGGAGTAAGAAATAGAAGAGTGTAGAAGATTTTTGTTAGGAAATGGAGAGAGTGAGGCGCATAATGCTGAAAATGGGAGAGGAAAAATAAAAAAAAAACTTGTTTTTGGTCTTTTGTCTTATTGAGAACACTTCATTCTTTTGAATTTTTTGAATTTTGAATTTTTGGGCATGCAAATGAGAGTGCACCTATTGAAAATGTGTTACATGTTTTTGGGCACCATAAAATAGCCTCCCCAATTATTCTAGACAACTAAAATTGTCATTTAATAATTGGGGAATTTTTAATGGTCTTTTAGATTATTTTTTTATGCAATAAAAATGGGGAAAATACATTTTCAATTATTTTGGACTAGGATCTTCTCTCTAAAAATTGTACAAAAATTATCCTTGATAGAATAAAATGTACTTTTTGTGGATGCATATTTTGACGAGAAAATCATCCTGTTGTGAAAAATGACCAAAATACCCTTTACCTTAAAAACCCTGAAATACATGCAAAATGCTCTTCACTCCTCAATCTATTTATTTTTTTGTGGAAAATTAGGGTTTTGACCTAAATGCGCGTCACGGTCATCCTCTGACTCTTCTCAACGGCCCGACCAAAATGAAAGGGACACAAACTCCGTGGAGCGCGCAGGTTTCGGCTCCGCTCTTAACGAGGCTCAAGCTGATGTTCACCACCGAGGACCCCAAGTGCCCTTGCAGAGCGTGCCGAGTGCGGCCCAGGACATGGCGTTGGGACTGGTCCAAGACGATCTTGATGACGCGGCCGAAAAAGACATGTCTTGGGTTTCTTCAACCCTTAGAAGCCATAGAAGCAGAGTGCGCCGCCATACTTGAAGAAGCGGACTTAATGTTCCGATTCTATCTTTGAAGGTCGAGAGTTGACGGCATGGAGAGGGATGATAATATCTCAACTTGGACCAACGAGCTGAAATTCACAATGTAATCGAGTCGCTTTTACCGCATGGGGATCGCCCCCTTTACTCTTCGCCCAAAGGCAAGTTTTGCGGTACCTCAAGGTCGCTTCCTTCACAATCGAACCCGAACGCTGGGCATTTTAACAAGGCTATGAGGACATTCTGAACGCGTTGGAAAGACCGGTCTCCTTGAGGTTGTTCTTTACCCTGATGGAAATGAGCTACCTTTACGAGCCAGGAACGAAAGGAGCTCGCAAAGAGGCCGTCTCGCTTAAGAATCAGTAGCAGTATAATTTTTTCAAACCATACATGGAATCTCTGCCGACCGGGAGGAATAATGACTTTTTCTGGGTCGTTCCCTTCACAAAAGAGGCGATGAACGAGATAGCCCAAATGGTTGAGGGTAAGAATGCAGGTTCGCCCCTCTTGCCGACCCTGTGGTCCTACGACCACTTTTTGAAGAAGCCCGGGGCATATTCCTACAAGGAAGTGGAGCTCAATATTGCAGATCTTGACACAATTCATAGGCTTAGGATGATTGCTTCTCGCGTCCCTGGGGGTCGCATAAAAATTAATAAAATTGTGGACGCCCGAGGCATTCAGGCCGTTAAAGCCGCCCTCGGTGGGTGGTCGTTAAAAACTTCAATCTTTATTTCAGTTTGATTCCTTGTATCATTCCTAACTCATATTTTGTTTCCTGCAGTTGCTATGGCGGGCGTTGAAGACTTCGACTTCTTTGCTCAATGGGAGGCGGAAGATGGGAACAATTCTCCTCCTCGAGGAACGGCCGCTGTGAATGTTGAGGGAGACGCCCCTCAACAGGTGGTTTCCACTGAGCGGTCGTTGATTGATCTGGACGACCTAGCAGCCAATGTTAACAGAAATGTTCTCCCCATGAGCCCGCTTGCAACCGAAAAGACTAACAAAATGGGGCGCCTAAATGAAGGTGACCCTTCTGAGAGGAAGAAACACAAAGGCCATAAAAGCAAAGGCCACTCCGGTCGGTCGACTAAACTTGACTTGCTTGGTCTGGGGGATGAAGACTGCGCCCGCTTCAAGGAAGAACCATTCGAGGTGATGGCCGATGCCATGAAGGCCGCTGGTGTAACACCCCAAATAATTTAATTAAGAAATTGATTAAATTGTTTAGGTGTTGCACTAATTTTTAATTATATTAAATTATAATATGGTGTTTATAATTTAGTAATTTATTTTAATTGAAGGGGATGGTGGAAGAAATGGAGAAGGGGTGTAAAAAGGGCCCAAAAGCGCATGGCCCAATGTTTATATACCCAAATTAGGTATCAATTCTCACTTGTGAGAAGTAAACGAAAAAAAAGAAAGGAGAAGAGAGGGAGGAGCTGCGCGCGCTAGGGAGAGAGTAGAGAAGGAGACTTTGATCGTGAAAAGAGGAGGAAAACGCTTGGATTGTTGGGCTGGGGTTTCGTAGGGTGACTCACAAGGATCCTTTTCTACTAAGTTAATTCGAGGTAAGGGAGTCTCACTCTATAATAGAGGAGATAATGGGTTATATGTATATCATAGGGGCTGTTTTTCGTTAATTGATGATTATATGATGATTTGATGTCTTGAAATTGATGAATTCCTTGGTGAAATCGATTTAGAGCTTGAGTTAGGGTTTTGTAATATATGATTTTGTGATTTTGATGTGATTGATGATTTGAGCATGCAATTGGTTGTTTGATTATGAAATTAGGAGTGTTAGAAGAATTATTGAGTGAATTGATTTGGAAGATTTTGAGAAAATTGGAATTTTGGGGTTTGGGGCGCCAAGATGCTAGGATTCTGGCGCCCAGTAATCGCTCACGAGTGAATTGAGAGTTTGTGCAGAATATTATCGCCAGCGCCGCATTCATTGCCGGAAAATGGCGCCAATACAATCGCTCATGTCTTTGGAATGTGTTCTGTGCAGTGTGTGTGTTCGCCAGCCAGCGCCAAGTTCTTTGGGAAAATGGCGCCTGCTTTGTTTAATCGCTTTGTGTGTGCGTGTGTGCGATGTGCTGTTGGATCGGGCGCCAAATGCTGCCCAGTGGTGCCCGAGATGGCGCTGTGTCACCGTAGTGCTGGATCGGGTGAGTGTGTTCTTTGTCTGGGCGCGCGAATGTGGGTATTTTGGGGCCCGGGAGTGAAACTTGTATTTCAACACATTTTCTCGTACAAATTTTGTATTCACCTGCCAACTTTCAATTTTAAGTGTTTTGGCTCGAGTGGTTTTCTCGTTGTAGGTGTTATTTTGAAAATGTCCTGGTGGGGCTTGTTTTGTGTGTGTTTGGGGGCCCTGGGAGTGAAACTTGTATTTCTCAACATATTTCTTCGTACAAACTTTGTGTTCACACTGCCCAAATTCATTTTTAAGTGTTTTGGCTCGAGTAGTTTTCTGTTGCGGTGTCATTTTAAAAATGTCTCGGTGGGGTGATTTTGTGTGTGTTTTGGGGCCTGGGAGTGAAACTTACTTTTCTAGGCATATTTCATCATGCAAATTTTGTATTTACTCGCCCAAATTCATTTTTAAACATTTTGGCTCGGGTGGTTTTTGGTTTGAAAGTGTTGGGTGAGCTGGTCGGTGAGAGGGGCGCTAAATCAGACGCCAGGGGCACCTAGTCTGTTTGCTCGTGTCTTAGTTTGTGTCTCAAATCGTGGTGCGAGTTTGTGTCTAGTGTTGTGTTGCACCGGGGGCGCGCGTAATGTGGGAAAATGGCGCCTAGTCTTTGCCAAGTGCCTAAGAGGGTGTCGTTTTGGTCCCTAGGTGACAGCTTTGGTCCCTGGATGATTGTTTTTGGTCCTAAATGGTGGTTTAGGTCCCCGGTGAGGTTGAGTACTCTAGAGGAGATTAGTCCGGTGGGACTTAATGGTGTTGAGAGTTTATAATGAGGTGATTGAGCATGCCATGGGGGCATGGGTAGGAGGGCCAAGCCGTGAGGGCTATAAAATGAGATTAACACCGAGGTAAGAGTTAATGGGTGTATTGAAATTGCTTGAAATGGTGTTTGTGATGTACATGGAGTCTCATGCATACATTTGGTCATGCACGTAGTTTATAAAATGATTGTGAAGTTCGAGGCGCCGGGGCCTTATAAAATGATTGTGAAGCTCGAGGCGCGTGAGGAGGCCAGCGTCATGAGGACTCCATTATTGATGAGAATGCCGGGTGGGCAAATGGTACCACATGCATACCGACATTGCATACATTCCCATTAGTGCATGAATATTGTTGATTGATGGTTGGTGTGTTTGAGTATCGTCAGTAAACTATGATTATATATTGCTTATTATCACGCTTTATTATATAGTTCGAGACTCACCCTTTCTGCTGTTATTTACCACGTGTGAGTCGTGAGTGAGGGCTTTCTACCTCCACTACTCCCTAGTCGGTCCGCTCGATACGTAGCACCTAGGGGTTGGGGTTTAGACCGTTATTGCTTGTTTTGCTCCATGTTGAGCCTTATATGTATTTGTTTTGAGATTCTTTGAGTATTACTTTGAGATGTAGTTTGTTTCCATTTGCTGACTGAGATTTTACCCCACGTGTTGTATGGTGTTATGTATCTATGCATGTTTCGAACCGACCGTCGAGTTTTTGAGAGAGGAGCGTAACACTCCATTAGTAAAAATGATTTATGTTATACTATTAGTGTCTTTGAATGACTATGGCTAAATTGTGGTTCGCCACTAAGGTCGAATTTTCTTTCACGGTGTATTTACAAGGGCATCATCGAGAGCCTTGCAAAGGAGGTCAATACTGCTGCAAGTAGTATCGCTTACGAGTAATCCCATAGTCAATCGGGCCACTATTTTATAACACACTAAACTAAAAGATGACCGTAAAAGATTTTTGTATACTCTGATTTTTTGATTTAAATTACCGGGTAGAAATGGGGTGTTACATTAGTGGTATCGAGCAAAAGTTCGGTCTGTCTCGGCCAAGTGTGTCGATCATTATAGTGTGTATGACAACTAAGTGTCTTAAAATAGTTCTCAATCGTTGTTGTTTATGCCGCAGCGATGTTAGGTTGATATGGCCGTAAGGATCGATCATCGCTTTTCTTGAGGCCTTGCAGCTATAAGCGCAGATCGTGGGTACCCAACGAGAATAATGAGACCCGCACCGCAACGCCTTCGCAGAGAGAACCCCTACCTTTGGCGGGGAGGTACAACCCGATGGTGCCTTGACTTGGTGAAGGAGATTGAGAGGATCTTCGGGGTGATTGGGTCGACCGATGAGCGAGAAAGTCGTGTGCGGTAGTCATACTTTATCTGAAGAGGTGATGACCGTGGCTAGAGACCAGCGAGAGATTGGGTCTTTGCACGGAGGAGATCACTTGGTGTGTTCCGGCGAATTCTTGAGAAAGTATTTCCGAGGACGTGAGAGAGTAAGAAAGAGCCGGAATTCCTTGAACCGAGGCGGGAAGTATGATCATTCATCGAATATGCCGCCAAGTTCACGGAGTTGGCCAAGTTCTATCCACACTATCTTTGAAATTTGGTCAATTTTCTCAAAGTGCATCAAGTTTGAGAATGGATCGAGAGCCGATATCAAGCAGTGTGGGGTATCGTAAAATTAGAGTATTTGGCCGATCCGTAGATTGCCTGCAGGATTTATGAGGAAGACAAAGAATGCCCGCCTAGGGTCATGAGAGACCGAGGGGAAATTCCATAACAGGTAAGCCTTATGAGACGCGTCTGGCGACAAGGGGAAGCAAAGGTATTCGGTGGTAACAAGTACAATGGTGGAAACAGTCTCTGCACCGAGGGTAGGAGGTACCATGAGGGCAAGAAGCCAAGTGGGGAGACGCCCCATCCGATATTGTGTGTTTCAAGTGTGACAAGCCAGTCACAAGAGCTTTGATCGTAAGATGGAAGTGAAGAGGTGTTTTAGGTGTGGGAAGAGTGGTCACATGGCATCCGAGTGTGACCGCAAGGAAGTCAGTATGTTTCAACTGTGGTGAAGCTGGTCACATTAGCTTCAAGTGTCCCAAGCCTAAGAAGGAAAGATCCACTGGAAGAGTGTTTGCATTGGCAGGTTCAGAGGGACCTAATGATATCCGAGGTACATGTTTCATCTCTGGTACACCTTTAGTTGCTATTGTTGACACGGGTGCTACGCACTCTTTTATTGCATCTGGTTTTCTTTGAAAAGTTAAATTTAGTATTGTCTACTATGGAGAGAGGATGGTTATCGACACTCTCGGCTAAGTCCCAGAATTACTTCTCGATGTGTGCTAGGTGTCCTCTGTCAGTCTTCGGCAGAGATTTTCTGGTTGATCTGATTTGTTTGCCTTTGGGTGGGTTAGATGTGATTCTGGGCATGGACTGGTTAGTAGATAACCATGTGCACATCAACTGTTCTGATAAGTCTATTAGTTTCCTCCTTCCTGAAGAGGAAGAGTCCTCTCATTGTCTGCGAAGCAATTGCGCAGGTAATGAAAGAGGGTGGTCGCTTGTTTGCTTTGATTGCGTCCCATGTCTGCTGAGAACCGAGCTGTGGTTGATGGGTTACAGGTGGTGTGTGAGTTCCCCTGAAGTGTTTCCGGATGAGATTCCTAGTGTGCCCCAGAGAGGGAAGTTGAGTTCGGGATTGAGCTTGTGCTGGTACTAGGCCTGTGTCTATGGCACCGGACCCGGATGTCCGCTTCGAGTTATGTTCGAATTGAAGAAGCGATTAGAGGAGCTTCTTGAGAAGAAGTTTGTGAGACCTAGTGTATCACCATGGGAGCTCCAGCTTTTATTGGTAAAGAAGAAGGATGGGAGTATGCGTGCAGGCGTGGACTACGATGCGGTTGAATAAAGTGACTATCAAGAATAAGTATCCTCCCGAGGATAGATGATCCGATGGATCACCGTGGTGGGTGCTAAAGTGTTTAGCAAGATTGACTTGAGGTCCGGGTATCATCAGTTAAGGTGAAGGATGAGGATATCCGTAAGACAAAGATTCGAATCAAGGTATGGGCATTATGAGTACTCAGTAATGCCGCTTTGGTGTCACAAATGCACCAGGGGTGTTTATGGAGTACATGAACCGAATTTTTCATAGCTATCCGGATCGGTTTGTGGTGGTCTTCATTGATGATATTTTGGTGTACTCAAAATCGAGGAAGAGCATGCAGAGCACTTGAGGTTGGTGCTAGAGGTCTTGAAAGAGAGGAAGTTGTATGCCGTTGTCAAAGTGTGAGTTCGTTTGCATGAGGTGAGCTTCTTGGGTCATATTATTTCGGTGATGGTATAGGCGTGGATCCACCAAGGTAGATGCAGTTGTCAGCGGTGGGAGAGCCCAAAGTCCGTGGATCGAGATCGGGAGTTTCTTGGGTTGGTGGTTTATTACAGGAGGTTCATTGAAGGGTTCTCTAAGCTAGCCCCTTCCATTGACTCGATTGACCTGTAAGGAAAGGCATTTGTGTGGGATGCAAAGTGCGAAGAGAGCTTCCAAGAGCTAAAGAGGAGGTTGACCACGTCTCCAGTGTTAGTGTTGCTGTGCGAGCAACCATTTGTTGTAATCTTGTGATGCTTCCAAGATGGGTTTGGGAGGTGTATTGATGCAGATGATGGGAAGGTGGTTGCTTATGCGTCCCCGACGCTTGAGGACACATGAGAAGAACTATCCTACTCATGATTTAGAGTTGGTCGCAATTGTGTTTGTGTTAAAGATTTGGAGGCACTATCTCTATGGTACTAGATTCGGTGTTCGGTGATCACAAGAGTCCAAGTACTTGTTTGACCGTAAGGAGTGAATATGAGACAGAGGCGTTGGTTAGAGTGTTGAAGGACTATGATTTCGGCTTGAACTATCACCCCTAGAAAGCTAATGTCGTGGTGATGCTTTGAGTCGGAAAACTTTGCATATGTCGGCCATGATGGTGAGAGAATTGGAATTGATTGAGCAATTCCGTGACTTGAGTCCTGGTTTGTGAGGTGACACCCCAGTGTCGATTGGGGATGCCGAAAATTGGGAACGACTTCTTGGTTAGTATCGAGACGCCCGAAGTTAGATGTGAAGTTGGTAGATTTGTTGGTTCTTTGGTGAGCAAGTCGATGGGGATTACGAGTTGGATTCCCGTGGTGTGTTGAGGTTCAGTGACCAGAATTTGTGTTCCGGATGATCTTGAGTTAAAGAAGATGATACTTGAGGAGAGCCATAGGAGTAAGTTGAGCATTCATCCGTGCTACTAAGATGTACCATGATCTCAAGAAACTATTTTGGTGGCTCTGTATGAAGAGAGATGTTGCGCGGTTTGTATATGCATGTTTGACTTGCGAGAAGTCAAAGATTGAGCACCGTGAGCTTCTTGGGGTTGATGCAACCTTTAGAGATTCCGGAATGGAAGTGGGACAACATTTCCATGGATTTTGTGGATCAAGTTGCCAAATCTTTGTGAGAGTCTCGACACTATTTGGGTGATTGTGGATAGGTTGACCAAGTCCGCTCACTTTATTCCTATCAACATCACCTTTCCCGTGCCAAAGTTGGCTAGAATTTACATTCGTGTGATTGTGAAGCTTCACGGGGTTCCGAGAGTATTGTGTCTGATAGAGACCCGCGGTTTACATTAGAGTTTTGGGGTAGCTTGCAGGAGGCTTTGGGGTCCAAGCTGAGGTTGAGTTCAGCTTATCATCCTCAAACTGATGGTCAGACAGAGAGAACCATCCAGTCTTTGGAGGATCTTTTGAGAGCTTGTGTGCTAGAGCAGGGAGGTGCGTGGGATACACATCTCCCACTGATTGAGTTCACTTATAATAACAGCTATCATTCGAGCATCGGGATGGCTCCTTTTGAGGCAATCAGATATGGGCGGAGGTGCGTAACTCCTTTGTGTTGGCGGAGTCCTGGTGAGAGTGTTGTTCTTGGACCAGAGTTGGTTAGGGAGACCACGGAGAAGGTGAAAATGATCAGGGAGAAAATGAGAGAGTCCCAGAGCCGGCAGAAAAGTTATCATGATAAGAGGAGGAAGGACTTGGAGTTTCAGGCTGGTGAGCATGTGTTCTTGAGGGTCACGCCTATGATCGTGTGGGCGTGCTCAAGGCAAAAAGAAGTTGACTCCAAGGTTTATTGGACCGTACTGCATCACGAGAGGGTTGGAAAGGTTGCTTATAGGGTGGCCTTGCCACCTAATCTTCGAACTTGCACGATGTCTTCCACGTGTCACGGCCTTCTAAGTATATTCCGACTGCCTCATGTGATTCACATGGATGATGTGGAGGTGCGTGAGAACCTCACCGTGGAGACTATGCCGGTGAGGATTGATGATAGAGAAGTGAAGGTGTTGAGAGGAAAGACATTGCCTTGGTCAAGGTAGTGTGGCCGAGAGCATTTGGTGAGAGTATGACTTGGGAGCCGGAAAGCAAGATCACGGGAGTCCTATCCAGAGTTATTTGACTCGTGTATGAATTTCGAGGACGAAATCTCCTAAGTGGGGAGAGTTGTAACACCCCAAATAATTTAATTAAGAAATTGATTAAATTGTTTAGGTGTTGCACTAATTTTTAATTATATTAAATTATAATATGGTGTTTATAATTTAGTAATTTATTTTAATTGAAGGGGATGGTGGAAGAAATGGAGAAGGGGTGTAAAAGGGCCCAAAAGCGCATGGCCCAATGTTTATATACCCAAATTAGGTATCAATTCTCACTTGTGAGAAGTAAACGAAAAGAAAAGAAAGGAGAAGAGAGGAGGAGGCTGCTGCGCTAGGAGAGTAGAGAAGGAGACTTTGATCGTGAAAAGAGGAGGAAAACGCTTGGATTGTTGCTGGGTTTCGTAGGTGACTCACAAGGATCCTTTTCTACGGTTAATTCGAGGTAAGGGGAGTCTCACTCTATAATAGAGGAGATAATGGGTTATATGTATATCATAGGGGCTGTTTTACGTTAATTGATGATTATATGATGATTTGATGTCTTGAAATTGATGAATTCCTTGGTGAAATCGATTTAGAGCTTGAGTTAGGGTTTTGTAATATATGATTTTGTGATTTTGATGTGATTGATGATTTGAGCATGCAATTGGTTGTTTGATTATGAAATTAGGAGTGTTAGAAGAATTATTGAGTGAATTGATTTGGAAGATTTTGAGAAAATTGGAATTTTGGGGTTTGGGGCGCCAAGATGCTAGGATTCTGGCGCCACGTAATACTGCTCACAGTGAAATTGAGAGTTTGTGCAGAATGTTATCGCCAGTGGCGCCACATTCTTTGGGAAAATGGCGCCACAATGCAATCGCTCATGTCTTTGGAATGTGTTCTGTGCAGTGTGTTCTCGCCAGTGGCGCCAAGTTCTTTGGGAAAATGGCGCCACATGTAATCGCTTGTGTGTTTGGAGTGCGTGTGTGCGCTGGATCAGGGCGCCAAATGCTGCCCCTGTGGTGCCTGAATGGCGCTGTGTCATTTAGTGAGCTGATGGCCGTGAGTGTGTTCTTTGTCAGGGCGCGAGAATGTGGGTATTTTGGGGCCCGGGAGTGAAACTTGTATTTCAACACATTTTCTCGTGCAAATTTTGTATTCACTCGCCAACTTTCAATTTTAAGTGTTTTGGCTCGAGTGGTTTTCTCACATTTTGTTGCGGTGTTATTTTGAAAATGTCCCTGTGGGGCTTGTTTTGTGTGTGTTTTGGGGCCCGGGAGTGAAACTTGTATTTCTGAACATATTTCTTCGTACAAACTTTGTGTTCACCTTGCCAAATTCATTTTTAAGTGTTTTGGCTCGAGTAGTTTTCTGTTGCAGTGTCATTTTAAAAATGTCTCGGTGGGGTGATTTTGTGTGTGTTTTGGGGCCCGGGAGTGAAACTTACTTTTCTAGGCATATTTCATCATGCAAAATTTTGTATTTACTGCCCAAATTCATTTTTAAACATTTTGGCTCGGGTGGTTTTTGGTTTGAAAGTGTTGGGTGAGCTGGTCAAGTCAGGGGCGCGCTAAATCAGTCTTGCCAGGCGCCTAATCTGTCTCGCTCGTGTCTTAGTTTGTGTCTCAAAGCGTGTATGCGAGTTTGTGTCTAGTGTCGTGTTGCACCGTGGGGCGCTGAATGTGGGGGAAAATGGCGCCTAGTGCCGCCAAGTGCCTAAGAGGGTCTTGCTTTTGGTCCCTAGGTGACAGCTTGGTCCTAGATGATTGTTTTGGTCCTAAATGGTGGTTTAGGTCCCCGGTGAGGTTGAGTACTCTAGAGGAGATTAGTCCGGTGGGACTTAATGGTGTTGAGAGTTTATAATGAGGTGATTGAGCATGCCATGGGGGCATGGGCCGGAGGCCAAGCCGTGGAGGGCTATAAAATGAGATTAACACCGAGGTAAGAGTTAATGGGTGTATTGAAATGTTTGAAATGGTGTTTGTGATGTACATGGAGTCTCATGCATACATTTGGTCGCGATCGTAGAGTTTATAAAATGATTGTGAAGCTCTGAGGCGGCCGGGGGCCATATAAAATGATTGTGAAGCTTCGAGGGCGTACGAGGCCGCAGTCATGAGGACTCCATTATTGATGAGAATGCGGTGGGCAAATGGTACCACATGCATACCGACATTGCATACATTCCCATTAGTGCATGAATATTGTTGATTGATGGTTGGTGTGTTTGAGTATGTCAGAAACTATGATTATATATTGCTTATTATCACGCTTATTATATAGTTCGAGACTCACCCTTTCTGTTGTTATTTACCACGTGTGGTCGGGAGTGAGGGCTTTCTACCTCCACTACTCCCGAGTCGGTCTCTTTCGATACGTAGCACCTAGGGGTTGGGGTTTAGACTGTTATTGCTTGTTTTGCTCCATGTTGAGCCTTATATGTATTTGTTTTGAGATTGCTGAGTATTACTTTGAGATGTAGTTTGTTTCCGCTGCTTGACCCGAGATTTTACCCCACGTGTTGTATGGTGTTATGTATCTATGCATGTTTCGAACCGATCATCGAGTTTTTGAGAGAGAGCGTAACACTCCATTAGTAAAAATGATTTATGTTATACTATTAGTGTCTTTGAATGACTATGGCTAAATTGTGGTTCGCCACTAAGGTCGAAATTTCTTTATTTGGTGTATTTACAAGGGCATCATGAGAGCCTTGCAAAGGAGGTCAATACCTGTTGCAAGTAGTATCAGTTACCTGAGTAATCCCATAGTCAATCAGTTCACTATTTTATAACACACTAAACTAAAAGATGACCAGAAAAGATTTTTGTATACTCTGATTTTTTTGATTTAAATTACCGGGTAGAAATGGGGTGTTACAGCTGGTCAACTGTTTAAGAAGTATCAAGAGGAGGAGGCGGATCGTCCGCGGTAGGCGAAGTTTTACACATAAAATTTCATACCTAGAAGACGACTGTCGAGACAAATCTTTTAAACTGCAATCCGCTTTGTTGAACTTGGACAGAGATGAGAGAAGATAGGGACCTACGCTGCTCAGAAACTGGAAGAGGTTGAACCGAGGGCCCAGCAGACAACAACTTATGAGCAAAAACTTCAAGAAGCCGAAACTCAGATGGCGGCCTTGGTGATTGCTCAAACCGGAGCAGAGGCGGCCAAGGATAAGGGGAAAGTTGTCCACGAGCGGGCCGTCGTTTACCGTGCTGGTTCTTCCTAATCATTACTTGTCTTATTTTGAACAGTTCTTGTCCTCCTGCGAGCGGTTTAATTTACTTTTGAGCTATTTGTCCGCCTGCGAGCGGTTAGACTTATTTTGAACTATTTTGTCCGCCTGCGAGCGGTTAACACTTGAGGACGCCCAGAATGTAACCTGGTCGTTCCAATTTTGTAATCGGTACTAAACCCTTAGCTTTTGAATGAAGGTTTAACTTTTATGTAGCTCGTCTTTCGCATATTCGCTTTTATGTAGCTCGTCTTTCGCATATTCGCTATAACTTCGCATGTGCGTTTTAGCCAAACGACCGCTTGGTTTTTGCCATGCGGTGGCACTCGTTTAAATTTGCAGGCCGCTACGCGCAGCGGCTTGCTCTTTGCCATTCGATGGCGCTCGATTGGGCCATACGATGGCACTCGTTTAAATTTGCAGGCCGCTACGCGCAACGGCTTACTCTTTGCCATTCGATGGCGTTCGATTGGGCCATACGATGGCACTCGTTTAAATTTGCAGGCCGCTACGCCGCAATGCTTTACTCTTTGCCATTCGATGGCGCTCGATTGGTCCATACGATGGCGCTCGTTTAAATTTGCAGACCGCTACGCGCAGTGGCTTGCTCTTTGCCATTCGATGGCGCTCAATTGGGCCATACGATGGCATTTGTTGGTATGTCATCTCGGTGACACATCGGTCGCTCTATTGCTACTCGCATGACGAGCGACCGGTCATCTGATCGTGCATGAAACAAAAGAGCACAAGTCTTTTCAAGGTCAGGCCTCTGTAAAAAACCCCTGTGGGGAAAAAGAGCGCCCGCCAGCTTTTCATTTGATTTTTGTTCGGTCAATACATCTTTGCATTTATACATAGTATTTTCGCAGTTTCTCAGCATTCCATGTCCTGGGTATGGTTGCACCGTTCATGGTTTCTAGCTCGTATGCTCCTTTGCCCATCTTGCTGATGATGCGATACGGTCCTTCCTAGTTTGGTGCAAGTTTCCCCTACCGAGCGTTCTTATTTCCAACATCTGTCTGCCTGAGAACGAGCTAGCCGATTGAGAATTCCCTATTTTGAATGCGAGAGTTGTACATTGCAGCGACCTTCTGCTTGACAAGTTGTTCCTTGAGAGAAGCCTTGGTTCGCAGTTCGTCCACTAAATTGAGTTCTTCCCTGGTAGCTTGCTCGTTTTCTGCTGCCGTTGGTGGATTAGTCGTCCTCCAACTTAGCTCGTTCATCTCGACTGGGATTACTGCATCGATCCCATATACCAGCCTGAAGGGTGACTCGCCCGTTGTCGAATGAGGGGTCGTTCGATACGCCCAAAGGATCGATCAGAGTTCTTCAACCCGCTTTTTGGCTTCGGCCCAACCTTCTCTTCAATCCTCGCAAAATGACCCCGCTTGCCGCCGCTGGCCGTTGGTCTGTGGATGTTCAACCGAAGTGAAACGCTGTTTCACCCCCAGGTCGGCCAACATCTCTCCGAACTTCCGATCTGCGAATTGAGTCCCGTTATCTATTATCAATTGTAGGGGGACGCCAAAACGGGCTAACACATTGCGACTGAAGAACTTGCTCACTTTGGCCGCAGTAATGGTCGCTAGTGGCTCGGCCTCTATCCACTTGGTGAAGTAGTCAACTGCCACAATCAAAAATTTGAACTGACCCGGGTCAGGTGTAAACGGCCCTAGGAGATCCATTCCCCACCAAGCAAACGGGCAAGGCGATGTGAGACTCTGCAGTTCAGAGGCAGGGGCAACGTGGACGTCCGCATGTATTTGACACTTGTTGCACTTCTGGACCAGCTTTTTAGCGTCCTCATCCATGGTCGGCCAGTAAAAATCGGCTCTCAAAGCTCGCTTCGCTATGGAGCGACCTCCCTGATGACTGGCGCATAAACCTTCGTGAATTTCTCTTAAAACGTGGTCTGCTTCGACGGGCGTCAAACATCTTAATAGGGGAGAAGAGAAACCTCTTCTATAAAGCTTCCCTTCAATGACGGAGTACTTGGTCGCCCGCTGCCTCAAGAGCTTTGCTTCCTTCTGGTCGTTTGGCTCTTCACCGTTCAGGATATACTGCAGTATAGGAGCGATCCAGTCTTTCTCTGAGTCAATGCAGAGGATGGCAAGGGATTTATCAGCCTTGGTCGCCACGCTCGGCCAAGTGAGTGTCTCTTGAATTAAGCTTCGGTGGTTTCCGGGTGCTTTAGTGCTAGCCAGTTTTGAAAGTATGTCAGCTTGCACGTTCTCTGTTCTTGGCACGTGCTTCACTTCTGCTCGGTCAAACTTGCTAAGCAATTCCCTTACCTTAGCCAGGTAATTCTTCAAGACTTCATCCTTTGTGTCATATAGTTCCTGGATTTGGGAGACGACCAATAGAGAATCAGAGAGTAGTTCTACCCGTTCTACGTTGAACTCCTTAGCGAGCAATAATCCCGCTACACAGGCCTCATACTCCGCCTGGTTTGTTTGAGGTGTGGAAAGTGAACGCGAGTGACACTTCTACGGCCAAACCTGAGGAATTTTCTAAAATCAAACCGGCCCCACTTCCCTTGGAGTTTGAAGAGCCGTCAACATGTAAAGTCCAAGTAGTGGCAGGATGATCGTTTGGAATTGGGGTCATCTCAATGGCGAAGTCGCCAATACTTGAGCCTTGGGCTGCCGACCCTAGTTCGAACTTGATTCGAACTCGCTTAGTTCCACCGCCCACTTGATCATGCGCCTGCCGTGTCCGGGTCGATGGAGGATCTGTCGTATAGGTTGATCGGTCCTCACCACTATTTGCGCGCCACAAAATACGGCCTCGGCCGCGAAAGCGCCACCAATAGTGCGAGTATTAACTTCTCAATTCTCTGGTAACGGGCTTCTGGTCCCTGCAAGACTTTGCTGATGAAATACACAGGATTCTGCTTTGTGTCGCTTTCCTTGACTAGGACGGCACTCAAAGCTTCCTCAGTGATTGCTAAGTAAAGATATAGTGTGTCTCCTGGGAGTGGCTTAGTCATCACAGGTGGATTGGTCAAGGCTGCTTTTAAGTCGTCCAACGCTAACTGACATTGATCAGTCCATTCAAAATCCACGTCCTTCTTCAGAAGTTTAAACAGAGGAAGCGACTTGCAAGCTGACTGAGGTATGAACCTGGATAGGGCGACGACCATGCCGTTCAGCTGCTGAATCTCATTTTTTGTGGTCGGCGGTCTCATCTCGGCGACCACCCTACATTTGTCAAGGTTGGCTTCAATTCCTCTCTCCGTTAGGTGAAAACCCAGGAACTTCCCAGGTCGCACCCCAAAAGTGCACTTCTCCGGATTCAGTCTGAGTGAATTCTTTCTTGCTTCCTCAAAAACTTCCCTTAGATCGTCAATGTGCTGCTCGTCTGACTTGCTCTTTATAATCATATCGTCAAGGTAGACCTCGGCTACCATACCGATCTGTTTGTCAAATATCTTACTCATCATGCGCTGGTAAGTCGCCCCAGCGTTCTTCAACCCAAAAATCATCACTTTGTAACAAAAATTGCCTCGGTCGGTCATAAGGCGGTCTTATGACGATCAGGTGGGTACACGGTGATTTGGTTGTAGCCTGAATAAGCGTCCAAGAAAGAAAGCAACTTATAGCCTGAAGCGCCGTCCACTAGTTTTTCAATGCTTGGCACGGGAAAAGCGTCCTTAGGCACGCCTTATTCGTGTCGGTATAATCTGCACACATTCGCCACTTCCTGTAACACCCCATTTCTACCCGGTAATTTATAGTAAAAATCAGAGTATAAAAATTCATTTCTCAATTACAATCATCCAATGAGATGCTACACTTATCTCTTTAAAAATCATTCAACAATCATCTCAGCTCACAATAGCAGTTCAAATACGTAACACCATAGAATAAACCCGTGGGAATATAATTTCACATAACGCAGCGGAAAATAAATCATAATTTCAACAGAATAATCAGCAGTCTCAAAACAATACATGTAAGGCTCAACAAGGAGCAAAACAGAACAACTATAAAGTTCATAACCCATCCCCTAGGTGCTACGTATCAGAGCAGGCCGACTCAGGGAATAGTGAAGGTGACAAGCCTTCACTCATGACTACCTGTGGTAAACAACAACAGAAAGGGTGAGTTTCGAACTATATAATAAAAGCGATAATAGGCAATATATACAATCACAGTTCACAGCACAACCAATCATACCAATCATCACTCAAATCATGTTCATGCATTCATGTGAATGTATGCAATGTAGTTATGCATGTGGTACCATTTGCCCTCCCAAGATTCTCAATATTTGCCCTCGGCATTCTCATCATCAATGGAGTCCTCATGACTCGCCCTCCCGCGCCTCAAGCTTCACAATCGCTTTATAAGCTCTACGATCAGCGTAGAATGTATGCATGAGACTCCATGTAACAACACAAACACATTCTCAAACATCTCAATCCACGCACTAACTCTTACCTCAAGATTAATCTCATTTTATAGCCCTCATGGCTTGGCCCTCCTACCATGCCCCCATGGCATCCTCGGTCATCTCAAGGTACACGCTCAACACCATTAAGTCCCAAGGACTAATCTCATCTAGAGGACTCAACCTCATTCAAGGACCTAAACCACCATTTAGGACCAAAACAATCATCTAGGGACCAAACTATCACCTAGGGACCAAAACAAAGACACGCTTAGGCACTTGGCAAAGACCAGCGCCATTTTCCCCACATTCGGCGCCCGGTGCAACACAAAGACTAGCGCCGAAACTCACAATTTGGCGCCCGTGGCAACACAAATGCCACTGGGCGCCACTTTTCTAGCAATCCGGCGCCCCTGCGGGCGCAAAGACAGACCTGAGACACAAACCCAGCACACCAACTCGAGACACAACTCGCGACACACGAGCACGGCCTAGGCGCCTGGGGCAGCACAGTTTGGCGCCCCCAACCGATCCAGCACCCACAACACTTGCAAACCAAAAACCACTCGAGCCAAAACACTTAAAATTTGATTTGGGCAGGTGAATGCAAAATATGGCACGGTAAAATGTGCCTAGAACTCTAAGTTTCACTCCCCGGGCACCAAAACACCCACATTCTGGCGCCCGATCACGACACACCTGCACTCGGACACGCCCAAAGACGTGAACAAGAACCCAGCGCGCCAATTCCTCGAGAAAGTGGCGCCTGCAATGCGAGAACACAACTCTTGCCTATCACACGATTACACACAGGGCGCATAATTGCTAGCAATTTGGCGCCCCAACCTCAAAAACCCCAATTTTCTCAAATTCTCTTAAGCCAATTCACTCCATAATCTTTCTAATACTCTTAATTTCATATTCTAACAACCAATTGCATGCTCAATCATCAAACACATCTTAAAAACACAAAATCACGCATCATAAACCCTAACATAAGCCCTAAATGGATTTTGCCAAGAAATTCATCAAATTCAAGGAATCAAATCATCATGCAATCATCAATTAACATCAAACAACCCCTATGATCTACATATAACTCATTATCTCCCCTATTATAGAGTGAGACTCCCCTTACCTCGAATTAACCGTAGAAACTCTCTTTCTCCGAGTCACGTACAAGAACCACAGCAACTATGGAGCTTTCCTCTTCTCCTTTCTCCCTTGCGATTGCTTTCTCCCTCTTCTCCTAGGGTTTGCGCCGATTTCCTCTTCCTTTCTCTCTTCTCTCTTCGCAAGCTCTTTCTTTCTTCTCACAAAAAATGAGAGCAAATTCCAATTTTGGGTATATGTACATTGGGCCAAGCGCACCTTGGGCCAAGCGCACCTTGGGCCCTTTTTACACCCCCTCTCCATTTCTTCCACCATTCCCTTTAATCAAAAAGAAATCACTAAATTATAGCACACTATATTATATTCTAATATAATTAAAACAGTGTAACACTTTAAATAATTTAATCAATTGCTTAATTAAATCATTTAGGGTGTTACAACTCTCCCCCACTTAGGAAATTTCGTCCTCGAAATTCATACCTGAGTCAAACAGCTCTGGATACGACTCCCGCATCCTGCTCTCCAGCTCCCAAGTCATACTCTCACCAGCAGCTCCCAACCACACTACCTTGACTAAGGCAATGTCTTTCCCTCTCAACACCCTCACTTCTCTATCATCAATCCTCACTGGCATAGTCTCCACAGTGAGATTCTCACGCACCTCCACATCATCCATGTGAATCACATGAGACGGATTCCGAATATACTTAGAAGGCGTGACACGTGGAAGACATCGTGCAAGTTCGAAAGATTAGGCGGCAAAGCCACCCTATAAGCAACCTTTCCAACCTCTCGGTGATCCGCACGGCCCAATAAACCTTGGAGTTAACTTCTTCGCCTTGAGCACGCCCAACACCACCATAGGCGTGACCTCAAGAACACATGCTCACCACTGAAACTCCAAGTCCTTCCTCCTCTTATCATGATAACTTTTCTCACGCTCTGGGACTCTTTCATTTTCTCCCGATCATTTTCACTTTCTCCGTAGTCTCCCTAACCAACTCTCGGGTCCAAGAACAACACTCTCCCCCAGACTCATGCCAACACAAAGGAGTCCTACACCTCCGCCCATACTGATTGCCTCAAAAGGAGCCATCCCTATGCTAGAATGATAGTTTGTTATTATAAGTGAACTCAATCGGTGGGAGATGTGTATCCCACGCACCTCCCTGCTCTAGCACACAAGCTCTCAAAAGATCCTCCAAAGACTGGATGGTTCTCTCTGTCTGACCATCAGTCTGAGGATGATAAGCCGAACTCAACCTCAGCTTGGACCCCAAAGCCTCCCGCAAGCTTCCCCCAAAACTCCGATGTAAACCTCGGGTCTCTGTCCGACCACAATACTCTTCTAACCCCATGAAGCTTCACAATCACCGAATATATATTCTAGCCAACTTTGGCACAGATAGGTGATGTTGATAGGAATAAAATGGGCGCACTTGGTCAACCTATCCACAATCACCCAAATAGTGTCGACTTTCTCTCGCAGTGTTTGGCAACCCCACACAAAGTCCATGGAAATGTTGTCCCACTTCCATTCCGGAATCTCTAAAGGTTGCATCAGCCCCGCAGGTTTCTGGTGCTCAATCTTTGACTTCTGGCAAGTCAAACATGCATATACAAACTGCGCAACATCTCTCTTCATACCAGCCACCAAAATGGTTTCTTGAGATCATGATACATCTTAGTAGCACTGGATGAATGCTCAACTTACTCCTATGGCTCTCCTCAAGTATCATCTTCTTCAACTCAAAGATCATCCGGAACACAAATTCGTCCCCCGAATCTCAACACGCCTCGGGAATCCAACCTCGTAGTCCCCATCAACGGCTTGCTCACCAAAGAACGGCAAGAAGTCTACTACCTTCACATCTAACTTCAAGGCCCGATACTAACCAAGAAGTCATTCCCAATCCTCAAGATACCCAATCGACACTGCGGGGTGTCACCTCACAAACTGGACTCAAGTCACTGAATTGCTCAATCAACTCCAATTCCTCACCATCATAGTGATATATGCAAAGTTTTCCGACTTAAGGCATCGGCCACGACATTAGCTTTGCTTGGGTGATAGTTCAAGCCGAAATCATAGTCCTTTAGCGTTTCTAACCAACGCCTCTGTCTCTCATATTCACTCCTTCTAGTCAAACAAGTACTTGGACTTTTTGTGATCACCGAACACTTCGAACTGTACCATAGAGATAGTGTCTCCAAATCTTCAAAGACAAACACAATAGCGAAACTAACTCTAAATCATGAGTAGGATAGTTCTTCTCATGCGTCCTCAATCGCCGAGACGCATAAGCCACTACCTTCCCATCCTCGCATCAAAGACACCTCCCAAACCCATCTTGGAGGCGTCACAGTACACAACAAAAGGTTGCTCTGACACAGGCAACACTAACACTGGAGACGTGGTCAACCTCCTCTTCAACTCTTGGAAGCTCTCTTCACACTTTGCATCCCACACAAAGGCTCTTCCCTTACAGGTCAATTGATTCAATGGAAGGGCTAGCTTAGAGAACCCTTCAATGAACCTCCTGTAGTAACCAACCAACCCCAAGAAACTCCTGATCTCAGTCACAGACTTTGGGCTCTCCCACTGCAACACTGCATCAACCTTGGCTGGATCCACAGCTATACCATCACCAGAAATAATGTGACCTAAGAAGCTCACCTCATGCAACCAGAACTCACACTTTGACAACTTGGCATACAACTTCCTCTCCTTCAAGACCTCTAGCACCAACCTAAAGTGCTCTGCATGCTCTTCCTCAGATTTTGAGTACACCAGAATATCATCAATAAAAACGCGACCACAAACCGATCCAGATAGATAGCTATGGAAGATTCGGTTCATGTACTCCATAAACACCCCGGTGCATTTGTGACACCAAACGGCATTACACAAGTACTCATAATGCCCATACCTCGCTCAACGCTGCTTTACGGATGTCCTCATCCTTCACCTTAACTGGTGATACCCGACCTCAAGTCAATCTTGCTAAACACTTTAGCACCCACCACCGATCCATCGGATCATCTATCCTCGGGAGAGGATACTTATTCTTGATAGTTACTTTATTCAATTGTCTGTAGTCTACGCACAGACGCATACTCCCTTCCTTCTTCTTTACTAACAAAACTGGAGCTCCCCATGGTGACACACTAGGCCTCACAAATTGCTTCTCAAGAAGCTCCTCTAACTGCTTCTTCAATTCGCATAACTCGGAAGACGACATCCCAGCGGTGCCATGACACGTGCCTAGTACTGTGCACAAGCTCAATCCCGAACTCAACTTCCTCTCTCCGGTGGCACACTAGGAATCTCATCAGGGAACACTTCAGGGAACTCACACACCACCTGCAACCCATCAACCACAGCTTGGTTCTCAGCAGACATAGACGCCATCAAAGCAAACAGCTGACCACCCTCTTTCATTACTCCGCGCAATTGCTCGTGACAAGAAAAGCACTCTTCCTCTTCAGAAGAAGAAAACTAACAGACTTGTTAGAATAGCTTTGATGTGCACATGGTTATCTACTAACCATCCATGCCCGTAATCACATCCAACCCACCCAAAGGCAAACAAATCGAGATCAACTGGAAAAATCTCTGCAAAGACCGACAGAGACACCTAGCACGCATTAGAGAAGTAGTTCTCGGACCCTTAGCTGGAGTGTCGATAACCATCCCTCTCTCCATAGTAGACAACACTAAATTCGACTTTTCAGCACAAACAGAAGCAATAAAAGAGTGCGTAGCACCCGTGTCAATAATAGCAACTAAAGGTGTACCATAGATGAAACATGTACCTCTGATATCATTAGGTCCTCTCAACTCGCCAATGCAAACACTCTCCCGGGGATCTTTCCTTCTTAGGCTTGGTGCACTTGAAGCTAAGGTGACCAGCTTCACCACAGTTGAAACACACAGCTTCTTTGCGATCACACTCGGATGCCATGTGACCATTCTTCCCACACTTAAAGCACCTCTTCACCTCCATCTTACAATCAAAGCTCTTGTGACCTGGCTTGTCACACTTGAAACACACAACATCAGATGGGGCGTCTCCCCCACTTGGCTTCTTGCCCTCAAAGATACCTCCTTCGGCACTGCCTCCACCATTATACTTGTTACTACCCGCATACGCTGCTTTCCCATCTCATATGGCTTACCCTCGTTATGAAATTTCCCCCTCTGGTCTCTCATGACCCTAGAACGGGCATTGCTGTCTTCCTCATAAATCCTGCAGCAGTCTACCAAATCCGCAAATACTCTAATCTTCTGATATCCCACAGCTTGCTTGATATCAGCTCTCAGTCCATTCTCAAATTTAATGCATTTTGAGAATTCAGCCCCAGCCTCAGCATAATGGGGATAGAACTTGCCAACTCAGTGAACTTGGCAAATACTACGATGAATGAGACATACTTCCCCGCCTCGGTTCAAGGAATTCCACTTTTTCTTACCTCTAACGCCCTCCGGAAATACTTCTCAAGAATTCCCTTCGAACACGACCCCATGTAATCTCTTCCTGCGCAAAGACCTGACCTCTCACCGGTCTCCGGCCACCAATCATCGCCTCTTCGGATAACGTATGCGTCACTGCACTGACTTTCTCCTCATCATGCAAATTTAATCACCACAAGATCCTCTCAATCTCCTTCACCAAGTCAATGCACCATCCGGTTGTACCTCCCCTTGAAGGTAGGGTTCTCTCTGCGGAATGTTGCGGTGCTACGGGTCTCGATGATTCTGCTGCGTCCCCATAACTTGTGCTATGGCTTGCAACGCTCGGCAAGTGCAACATCAACTCTTACGGCCATATCAACCTAACACTGCAAAGATAAACAACCATTCGAACTAATTCAAGACTCCTAACCGTCATACACAACATGACAAATGACACACTTGGTCTGGACAGACCGAACTTTTGCTCGATACCACCAATGTAACACCCCATTTCTACCCTGTAAATTTATAGTAAAAATCAGAGTATAAAAATTCATTTCTCAATTACAATCATCCAATGGGATGCTACACTTATCTCTTTAAAAATCATTCAACAATCATCTCAGCTCACAATAGCAGTTCAAATACGTAACACCATAGAATAAACCCGTGGGAATATAATTTCACATAACGCAATGGAAAATAAATCATAATTTCAACGAGAATAATCGCGAGTCTCAAAACAATACATGTAAGGCTCAACAAGGAGCAAAACAGAACAACTATAAAGTTCATAACCCATCCCCTAGGTGCTACGTATCAGAGCAGACCGACTCAGGGAATAGTGAAGGTGACAAGCCTTCACTCATGACTACCCGTGGTAAACAACAACGAAAAGGGTGAGTCTCGAACTATATAATAAAAGCGATAATAGGCAATATATACAATCACGATTCCACAAAGACAACCAATCATACCAATCATCACTCAAATCATGTTCATGCATTCATGTGAATGTATGCAATGTAGTTATGCATGTGGTACCATTTGCCTCCTAAGCATTCTCAATATTTGCCCTCCAAATTCTCATCATCAATGGAGTCCTCATGACTGCCCTCCCACGCCCTCGAGCTTCACAATCAGTTTATAAGCTCTACGACCACAGCCGAATGTATGCATGAGACTCCATGTAACAACACAAACACAGGCATTCTCAATATTTGCCCTCCAGCATTCTCATCATCAATGGAGTCCTCATGACTCGCCTCCCGCGCCCTCGAGCTTCACAATCGGTTTATAAGCTCTACGATCATGGTAATGTGTATGCATGAGACTCCATGTAACAACACAAACACATTCTCAAACATCTCAATCCACGCACTAACTCTTACCTCAGTATTAATCTCATTTTATAGCCCTCATGGCTTGGCCCTCCGGCTCATGCCCCCATGGCATCCTCAGTCATCTCAAGGTACACGCTCAACACCATTAAGTCCCAAGGACTAATCTCATCTAGAGGACTCAACCTCATTCAAGGACCTAAACCACCATTTAGGACCAAAACAATCATCTAGGGACCAAACTATCACCTAGGGACCAAAATAAAGACACGCTTAGGCACTTGGCAAAGACCAGCGCCATTTTCCCCACATTCTCGCGCCCGGTGCAACACAAAGACTAGGCGCGGAACTTCAACAATTTGGCGCCCGCAGCAACACGACCACTTTGGCGCCACTTTTCTAGCAATCTGCGCCCTGCAGGCGGCCACAGACCTGCACACAAACCTGCACACCAACTCGGACACAACTCGAACACGTGCACCACCCTAGCGCGCTGAGGCGGCCACAGTTTAAGCGCCCCAACCGATCCAAAGACCCACAACACTTGCAAACCAAAAACCACTCGAGCCAAAAACACTTAAAATTTGATTTGGGCAGTGAATGCAAAAGTTGG
Source organism: Oxytropis ochrocephala (assembly GCA_020916435.1). NCBI lineage: Eukaryota > Viridiplantae > Streptophyta > Magnoliopsida > Fabales > Fabaceae > Oxytropis > Oxytropis ochrocephala. Next base: position 46,336,954 of record CM037095.1, on the reverse strand, counting down.
CACAATAAAATATGTTCAGAAATGTGAGTTTCACTCAACCCACCCCATTTACACACACAAAACCACCCCCACCGGAACATTTGTAAAATAACACCTGCAACCAGAAAACCACTCGAGCCAAAACACTTAAAATTTGATTTGGGCAGGTGAATGCAAAATATGGCACGGTAAAATGTGCCTAGAACTCTAAGTTTCACTCCCCGGGCACCAAAACACCCACATTCTGGCGCCCGATCCGACACACCGCACTCGGATACGCGTTCTAGCACGTGAACAGTAACCCAGGCGCCAATTCCTCAGGAAAGTGGCGCCCAGAACAACAACACAACTCTTGGCCTACTGCTACAGTACACAGGGCGCATAATTGCTAGCAATTTGGCGCCCCAACCTCAAAAACCCCAATTTTCTCAAATTCTCTTAAGCCAATTCACTCCATAATCATTCTAATACTCTTAATTTCATATTCTAACAACCAATTGCATGCTCAATCATCAAACACATCTTAAAAACACAAAATCACGCATCATAAACCCTAACATAAGCCCTAAATCGATTTTGCCAAGAAATTCATCAAATTCAAGGAATCAAATCATCATGCAATCATCAATTAACATCAAACAACCCCTATGATCTACATATAACTCATTATCTCCTCTATTATAGAGTGAGACTCCCCTTACCTCGAATTAACCGTAGAAACTCTCTTTCTCCGAGTCACGTACAAGAACCATAGCAACTATGGAGCTTTCCTCTTCTCCTTTCTCCCTTGCGATTGCTTTCTCCCTCTTCTCCTATGGTTTGCGCCGATTTCCTCTTCCTTTCTCTCTTCTCTCTTCGCAAGCTCTTTCTTTCTTCTCACAAAAAATGAGAGCAAATTCCAATTTTGGGTATATGTACATTGGGCCAAGCGCACCTTGGGCCCTTTTTACACCCCCTCTCCATTTCTTCCACCATTCCCTTTAATCAAAAAGAAATCACTAAATTATAGCACACTATATTATATTCTAATATAATTAAAACAGTGTAACACTTTAAATAATTTAATCAATTGCTTAATTAAATCATTTAGGGTGTTACACTTCCCATTTTTCTTCTTGACTAGCACGACGTTCGAGAGCCATGTTGTATACTTAATTTCTTCACAAAATTTGCTTTGATTAAGTCGTCAACTGCTTGGGACGCTGCCCTAGCTTTCTCTTCATTCTGAACTCTTCTTCTCTGTGCGACCGGCTTGACTGTCTCGTCGCCTGAGAGTTGGTGGCAAGCGACCTCCATGGGAACTCCGGGCATATCTGACGCTTGCCAAGCAAACAAATCAGCGTATTCTTTCAGGCAAACGATAAGCCCCTGCTTGACCTGCTCGGGCAGGTCGCTCCCAATCTTGACCGTCTTGGCTGGATCATCTCCTAATTGAACATCAACGAATTGCCCATGGGGTTCCGGCCGCTTCAGTCTATTCTTTAGCTCGCGGGCTAGTTCATCGTCCCCATCCTCCGGGTTATCAGAGTCGTAACAGGCATCCAAATCAGCAAGATTGACTTGGTGTCCTTCCCCCAAATTCTTAGGGTCGGAGCTTACGGCCTGTGCATCGCAGATGTCCTGATATATGTAGTGGCTTTTCTTTGCCGCCTCCATGTCTGCTGCTAGTGTGGCGACCTGGCCATTTTTGTCATAAAACTTCATTTTTAAGTGGACAGTAGACACAACTGCCTCAAGCTTCCCCAAAGTGGGTCGTCCTATAATGCAGTTGTAACACCCCATTTCTACCCGGTAATTTAAATCAAAAATCAGAGTGTAAAAATTCACTTCTCAATTAAAATCATCCAATGGGATGCTACACTTATCTCTTTAAATACGTAACACCATAGAATAAACTCGTGGGAATATAATTTCACATAACGCAGCGGAAAATAATCATAATCTCAACAGAATAATCAGCAGTCTCAAAACAATACATATAAAGGCTCACAATGAGCAAAATAAAATCAAATGACGGTCTAAACCCCAACCCCTAGGTGCTACGTATCAGAGCAGACCGACTCGGGGAGTAGTGAGAGTAGAAGGCCCTCACTCATGGCTACCTGTGGTAAACAACAATAGAAAGGGTGAGTCTCGAACTATATAATAAAAGTGATAATAGGCAATATATATAATCACGGTTCACAGAACAATCAATCACACCAATCATCACTCAATAATGTTCATGCATTCATGTGAATGTATGCAATGTAGTTATGCATGTGGTACCATTTGCCCTCCGGCATTCTCAATATTTGCCCTCCGTCATTCTCATCATCAATGGAGTCCTCATGACTCTGGCCCTCCGGCCGCCCTCAGGCTTCACAATCAATTTATAAGCTCTACGACCGCAGCCAAATGTATGCATGAGACTCCATGTAACAACACAAACACATTCTCAAATATCTCACTCCACGCACTAACTCTTACCTCAGTATTAATCTCATTTTATAGCCCTCATGGCTTGGCCCTCCGGCTCATGGCCCCATGGCATCCTCAGTCATCTCAAGGTACACGCTCAACACCATTAAGTCCCAAGGACTAATCTCATCTAGAGGACTCAACCTCACTCAAGGACCTAAACCACCATTTAGGACTAAAACATTCATCTAGGGACCAAACTGTCACCTAGGGACCAAAAGCAAGACACGCTTAGGCACTTGGCGGCACGGGCGCCATTTTCCCCACATTCTCGCGCCCGGTGCAACACAAAGACTAGCGCGCGAAACTCTCGGCAATTTGGCGCCCGCAGCAACACACGACCACCGGGCGCCACTTTTCTAGCAACTGGCGCCCCTCCGCAACACGGACCTGACACAAACCCTGACACCAACTCGAGACACAAACTCGAACACGTGCACGGCCCTAGCGCGCCTGGGCGGACACGCTTTAGCGCCCAAAGACTCGACACTTGCAAACCAAAAACCACTCGAGCGAAAATGTTTAAAAATGTTTTGGGCGTGTAAATACAAAATATGGCACGGTAAAATATGTTCGAAAATGTGAGTTTCACTCAACCCACCCCATTTACACACACAAAACCACCCCACCAAACATTTGTAAAATAACACCCGCAACTGAAAAAGCACTCGAGCCAAAACACTTAAAATTGGATTTGGGCGGTGAATGCAAAAGTTGGCAATCAGAAAATATGTTCGAACTCTAAAATAAAGTGCACTGGGCGCCCTTTTCCCAAAGAATGTGGCGCCAGACAAGAACACACACACACACGATCCATCGCTACGGTGACACAGCGCCATTCTGGCACCCCGGCGAAGATTTGGCGCCCACATCATCGACACACACACACCCAACACGCAAAGCGATTAGGCATGTGGCGCCATTTTCCCAAAGAATTTGGCGCCTGGCGAGAACACACTGCACATCAACACATTCCAAAGACATGAATTTTCCGGCAAGAATGTGGCGCCTCGCGTAAAACAACCTGAATCACATATTTTCTCTCGCGTGTGAACGAGTACACACGTGGCGCCAAATCCCTAGCACATTGGCGCCCCATGACCCAAAAACCCCCAATTCACAAACCCTTTCAATTCTAATCATCATATACTACTCAAATACATTGTATAATGGTATCAACACATTCAATTGCACATCATAGCACTCAATCATGCATCAAAACCCAATCAAGAACATAAAACCCCAATTTCAAGCCCTAAATCGATTCCACATGCAATTATACTCAATTCAATGACTCAATTCACCAAACAATTATCAATTAACACAAATCCAAGCCTATGATCTACATAAAACGCATTATCTCCTCTATTATAGAGTGAGACTCCCCTTACCTCAAATTAACCGTAGAAACTCTCTTTCTCCGAGTCACGTACAAGAACCACAGCAACTATGGAGCTCTCCTCTTCTCCTTTCTCCCTTGCGATTGCTTTCTCCCTCTTCTCCTAGGGTTTGCGCCGATTTCCTTCTCTTCTCTCCTTTCTTTCGTTTTCTTTCTTTCTTTGCAAAGTGGTGCGAATTGCACTACTCCTAGGAGCCTAAGTCATTGGGCTTGGGCTCCTGGGCCAATCCTTGTAGTTCCGGTATCTCCAATACCACTCCCTTCAATTAAATAAAATACCAAATTATCAAACACTATATTATAATTTAATATAATTAAAATAGTGCAACACTTAAACAATTTAATCAATTACTTAATTAAATTATTTAGGGTGTTACAACTCTCCCCCACTTAGGAAATTTCGTCCTCGAAATTCGTACCTGAGTCAAATAACTCTGGATAAGACTCCCGCATCATGCTCTCCAGCTCCCAAGTCATACTCTCACTAGCCGCTCCCAACCACACTACCTTGACCAAGGCAATGTCTTTCCCTCTCAACACCTTCACTTCTCTATCATCAATCCTCACTGGCATAGTCTCCACAGTGAGGTTCTCACGTACCTCCACATCATCCATGTGAATCACATGAGACGGGTCTGGAATATACTTCCGAAGCTGTGACACGTGGAAGACATCGTGCAAGTTCGAAAGATTAGGCGGCAAAGCCACCCTATAAGCAACCTTCCCAACCCTCTCAGTGATCTGGTACGGCCCAATAAACCTTGGAGTTAACTTCTTTGCCTTCAGAGCACGCCCAACACCAGTCATAGGCGTGACCCTCAAGAACACATGCTCCCCAGCCTGAAACTCCAAGTCCTTCCTCCTCTTGTCATGATAACTTTTCTGCCGGCTCTGGGACTCTTTCATTTTCTCCCTGATCATTTTCACTTTCTCCGTAGTCTCCCTAACCAACTCTGGTCCAAGAACAACACCCTCCCCGGATTCATGCCAACACAAAGGAGTCCTACACCTCCGCCCATACAGTGCCTCAAAAGGAGCCATCCCTATGCTCGAATGATAGCTGTTATTATAAGTGAACTCAATCAGTGGGAGATGTGTATCCCACGCACCTCCCTGCTCTAGCACACAAGCCCTCAAAAGATCCTCCAAAGACGGGATGGTTCTCTCTGTCTGACCATCAGTCTGAGGATGATAAGCTGAACTCAACCTCAGCTTGGACCCCAAAGCCTCCTGTAAGCTTCCCCAAAACTCCGATGTAAACCTCGGGTCTCTGTCCGACACAATACTCTTCGGAACCCCGTGAAGCTTCACAATCACCTGAATGTATATTCTAGCCAACTTTGGCACATGATAGGTGATGTTGATAGGAATGAAATGGGCAGACTTGGTCAACCTATCCACAATCACCCAAATAGTGCCAGACCCTCTCGCAGTGTTTGGCAACCCAACCACAAAGTCCATGGAAATGCTTGTCCCACTTCCATTCCGAATCTCTAAAGGTTGCATCACCCCATGCAGTTTCAGTGTGCTCAATCTTTGACTTCACGCAAGTCAAACATGCATATACAAACCCATGCAACATCTCTCTTCATACCAGTGCCACCAAAATGCGGCTTCTTCGGATCATGATACATCTTAGTAGCACTGGATGAATGCTCAACTTACTCCTATGGCTCTCCTCAAGTATCATCTTCTTCAACTCAAGATCATCCGGAACACAAATTGCATCCCCGAATCTCAACACACCCCGGAATCCAACCTGTAATCCCCATCAACAGCTTGCTCACCAAAGAACCAAAGAAGTCTACCGACTTCACATCTAACTTCACGGGCGCCTCTCGATACTAACCAAGAAGTCATTCCCAATCCTCAAGATACCCAACTCGACACTGGGTGTCACCTCACAAACCAGGACTCAAGTCACTGGCTGCTCAATCAACTCCAATTCCTCACCATCATAGTGACATATGCAAAGTTTTCCGACTTAAAGCATCGACCACGACATTAGCTTTGCGGGGTGATAGTTCAAGCCGAAATCATAGTCCTTTAGCGGCTCTAACCAACGCCTCTTGTAACGACCCGGTCCACCGCACGGCCACCCAGCGCTATTACCTCACGATCTTTTCTACCCCCTTCTATTTTTGCCTTAGAGTGGGATTCAGAACCTTGTACATGGGGCTCAAATACAAAGTTCCACTCTTTCCCACTACCAATTGAGTGGGAAAGAGTGGAACTTTGTATTTGAGCCCCATGTACAAGGTTCGAATCCCACTAAGGCAAAAATTCTACAAGGGTAGAAAAGATCGCGAGGTAATAGCTATGGGTGTTCCACTCTTGGACTACTACCAATTGAGTGCATATTCAGCTCCTTCTCGTCAAACAAGTACTTGGACTTTTGTGATCACCGAACACTTCGAATCAGGTACCATAGAGATAGTGTCCCAAATCTTCAAAGACAAACACAATAAACCTCTAAATCATGAGTAGGATAGTTCTTCTCATGCGTCCTCAATTTCTCCGAGAGACGCATAAGCCACTACCTTCCCATCCTCGCATCAACACACCTCCCAAACCCATCTTGGGCGTCACTCACAACAAAAGGTTGCTCGACAGCAACACTAACACTGAGACGTGGTCAACCTCCTCTTCACTCTTGGAAGCTCTTCACACTTTGCATCCCACACAAAGGCTCTTCCTTACAGTCAATTGAGTCAATGGAAGGGCTAGCTTAGAGAACCCTTCAATAAACCTCCTGTAGTAACCACCAAACCAAGAAACTCCCGATCTCACACAGACTTTGGGCTCTCCCACCGCAACACATCAACCTTGGCCGGATCCACGCCTATACCATCACCTAATGCAACCCAAGAAGCTCACCTCAACACTCACACTTTGACAACTTGCATACAACTTCCTCTCTTTCAAGACCTCTAGCACCAACCTAAAGTGCTCTGCATGCTCTTCCTCGATTTTGAGTACACCAGAATATCATCAATAAAAATGACCACAAACCGATCCAGATAGCTATGGAAGATTCAGTTCATGTACTCCATAAACACCCCTGGTGCATTTGTGACACCAAACGGCATTACAGAGTACTCATAATGCCCATACCTCGCTCGAACGCAACGCTTTCTGGATGTCTTCATCCTTCACCTTAATCTGGTGATACCCGGACCTCAAGTCAATCTTGCTAAACACTTTAGCACCCACCAGCTGATCCATCAGATCATCTATCCTCGGGAGAGGATACTTATTCTTGATAGTGACTTTGTTCAGTTGTCTGTAATCAACGCACAGACGCATACTCCCATCCTTCTTCTTAACCAACAAAACTGGAGCCAATCCTTGCAGTTCCGGTATCTCCAATACCACTCCCTTCAATTAAATAAAATACCAAATTATCAAACACTATATTATAATTTAATATAATTAAAATAGTGCAACACTTAAACAATTTAATCAATTACTTAATTAAATTATTTAGGGTGTTACAGCAGTGATAGCAAGATTTGATTGGCAAAACTCAGAACGTCGTCCTGACCGTTTTGTAAGAGGTGCTCCCGTTTGTGTCGTTGCCAAAGGTGACCAACAGCTCTAGGGTTCCCAATGGGTAAGTGATCGCTCCATTGAAACCAATCAAAGGGGTTGGGTCGACTTGAGGAATGATCTCGCTACGGTCGATGCTCAATTTGTCAACTAATTCCTCGAACATGATATCGGCCGAGCTCCCCTGGTCAATCAAGATTCTCCTAACCTCAGAATTTCCCATCACAGCGGATACGACCAAAGGAACATAACTATTGACTCTACCATCAAGTAGATCTTTGTCCCCGAAAGAGATCGGTGGCCTGCTAGAGACCGATCGTTCTTCAGAAGACGATCCGACCATGAGGATTTCATTCCACTTTCTTTTAGTGGCATTTTTGGACTCTCTGCGATCCAGGGGGTTTCCTCCGTGGATAACCATAACGACCTTGCGGCCCCTGGACTGCCTAACGTCCTCCTCTGATGCGTCCTTTTCGCCTGCTGCTTCGATCGCCTAAGCGGCTACGGCTTTCCCTTTCAAATGAACAGCTTGCCCGTCGGACCTTTCTTCAAGTCGGTCGTTACCTTCCTCTCTGACATACTTGGTTAACTTCCCTTTCTGAATAAGGTCTTCAATGTCGTCCTTCAGGGCCATACAATCATTGGTATCATGGCCCTTAGTCTTGTGATATCTGCAGTACTTCTTTGTATACCGACCGCCCTTCTTGAAGATGAGAGGATCAGGACGCTTCACCCCTGCAAACTCGTTGTTCTGACAATCCATGTAGATTTGAGAGACCGGTGTGTTCAACCCGGTACGTTGCTCATACTTCTTCTGACGAAAATCCGGCCGACTTTCACGGCGTCCTTCTGGCTCTTTAGTTGGTCTGCTCTGCTCCTCCTTGGGTCGCGCACGGGTGCCCTTTCTAGCTGCCAACGTTTCTTCGTAACCCATGTGGTCGTTGGCCCTCCTTAGGAACATGCCAAGGTCTATGTAATGGCTAAGAGTGAATTCCTCCGCGAACCTATGATCCGGTCGGATTCCACGCTTGAGGTATTTCAATTTGTCCTTTTCTGAGAGATCGCGAATATTCTCAGCCTCGGTGTTAAAGCGGTCTATATAGTGCCTCAAAGACTCATTCTCGCCTTGAACGACCGTGTCTAGATGCTCTTCATACCTATACTGACATCGATTGGCCGTGTAGTTGGCCAAGAAAGTGGCGACTAAGCCTTCCCAAGAAGAAATGGTATTGGGCCGCAAAGATTCCCACCATTCCAGTGCCCGACTGTCGAGCGACTGAGGAAAAAGTCTGCACTTCATTGTTGGGCTGAGTTCTCTATAACTGCAGTAATTGTTGAAATACCGGACGTGCTTGTCTGGGTCGCCGCGACCATCGAATTTATTCAAATTTGACGGCTTTCTCAAATATCTGGGAATGCGATAACGCCTGATTTCCCTCGAGAATGGCCCATGACCGGTCGCCAATTCTTCCGACCCAAAAGGCTGCAAGGCATGTACTTCATGCATCGGTATTCCGTAGAGTCCTCCACCAACCATTTGGCCATACAACAGAGGGACCTGAGACGACTGCCTTCTATTCCGCTCGGGCTCGTGCCTCCTCGATCGGTGAGATATATCCCTAATCTCCCCTTCACGGTAGTTGTCCAGCTCGTCGTGTGAGTCCCACGACCGGCTTCTTGACTTGCGAGACCCCGATGACTCGCACAAGGAATACCTTGTAGGCGAGCGACCTGATTGCGGGTTATAGCAGGAGTTTGCGTAATCTTGTTCATGAGACCGGGAGCGGCGACTGCGCACGCCCCTTCGAACGGGAGACCTCCGCGCCCTGACTCTACGCGCAGGGGATCGACGTGCTGTGCCTCCACGAGGACGGTCGTTTCTTCCGGAAGGAGTCAAACGCCTGTGGGAAGGGCGCGCTTGAGCAGAAGGTCCTTCGCCGCCCGCACGCTGGCGGGCCGAAATGGACCCCCTTTCAAAATTGGAAAGAAGTGCTTCTCTGTCAGCAATGATCTGGTTCTTATTTTGAAGAATTTACATGAAGGCCTGAGTCACATGCTCGGCAAGGAAGCATCAATTCCTGCGTTAATCAACTCGGCCGATAGCTGCTGCTGGGCCGGCCGCTGAATCTGCTCTAAGACTGGTCCTCGGCCACCCTGTACAGAGGGTTCTTGGCGAGGATTGTCCAATGATTTGTGGATGGTTTGTGGCACGCCCTCTGGAGTTTGCTGGGGAAGTGCATTCCGCCCAGAGGGGTCGGCCCGCGACGAAGCTCATGTGGCGTGCTTCCTCGGCTGCATGGTGGAAGTGTTCAGCTCGCTCCCACTGTGGTCGCCAAATGATCGTACAAGACCAATATATGAGATGCTGGTGTAGTCATTAGCTCGGTCGCTGAGAGTCTTGGAGTCCTTGAGTCTTGGTCGCACACGGGTGGTACCTGCGAAAGCACTCCGACGCCCAAGTCAGCAGTGAACAATAAATAGGACCACAAGTAATAATGCCGTACCTAATTCCTTGGGATTCGTGCCATATTTATAGCTACAGTATTGGGCCTTATTGGGCCTATTGGACTGCATTGGGCCTTGAGTCCACTCCAGAACATCACCCAATTGAAAGATTCAATTCAATTATTAAAGATTTAGGACAATCCCTTGCCTCAAAACCCCTTTTATCTAATGGGAAACCCTAATTCCTTAAGTGTATCACCACTAAACAAAGCATTAATCACGAAGAATTAACCGAATTCATGATAATAATTTCATATTCCTATGATCATCACACTCATGACCTTAAACCCCAATTTCCGGAAAACATAACCCATCTCCCAATGGTGAAAGTAAACCCTAATTCGTTATAACACACTACAACAAAAAGTAGTTTATGCAATGTCAAAAAACCGTGGCTAAAAGTGGAACAACCGTGGCCAGAAGTGCAAAAACCGTGGCCTAAACCTTAGGCCACGGTTTTTTAGGCGCTGTTTAGGTGGCCGTCGCCTTTTCCTTCAAGTCACGGTTTGTTTTACATTAGGCAACAAAATATTAAAACCGTGGCCACAGTTATAAAAACAGGCCACGGTTTCTTGGTCTAATTTCCAGCCACGGTTTTTGATTGGCCATGCATAAATAACTGTGGCCTATTAGTTTAAGCCACAGTTTTCTATTAACCACACATAAATAACCGTAGCCTATAAGTTTCAGCCACAATTATTTAATTTCATTCATTTCTTTATCACTGCAGGAGTTTTCCAAACATTTAAATCACAATTAGCTGACTCTAGAAATATACATAGACAATACTTTTGGTGTTTATAAATTATAATGTAGAAACATTAGAATAACTATATAATCAAAACTCTTTAATTATAAATCAAATCCAATATGTACACCAAGTTCATTATTTCAAATTCAAATCACCAAATGGGGAGTAGCTCTATAACAATACATAATACCACCCCACTTTACAATATGAAGCCACAAATAAACAGCCCCTCTACTGATACAAAAGGGGACAAAGAAAAATAAAATTAAAAGGAACATGCAGACATAAGTAAAAGGACCACAACTCCCAAGCTCTTGAATAAGATACATATCTGATGCATGATATAAACCTGTCCAATACGAAATTCTCTATATATCTGCAAGAAAAGAAAAAACAATAGTGAAAAACTTAACTTAAGCGATACAACTTCAAGTGACAAAGCTAACATTTATGAATCAATGTACCAACTGCAAACCTGTCGCCATAAAACATGGATAAAATTTGCAGGAGTTGTAACATTTACAATTAGGGGTACTCTCAAGGAAGAGAAAAATAAGTATCTAAATTATAAGCTACCAGAATTTGTATAATTACAGTCTTGTAAGGATTCTACACATAAGAAACTTCAATAATAGTGTAAATGCACTTTGACTTTTGAATAGGAAATTATAAACTAATAAGATTCATATTTCGAAATATTAAAAAATATGTTCAGAGCATAAACTTAGTTCTAATGATATGTATATAATAAGGCTGTAAACTGTTGCCAAGCAGAGCATAATAAGCTTAGTGCTAATGATAATATTAGAACCAGAAACAGACATATACATTTACTGAGCTCATAAGAAACATAGAAATAAAACTATCAGTAGATTAAGTATGTGTATTGATGAAGATATGATGGAAAAGCTAACAGTAGATCAAGTATTAGACAAACATCATACTTAAACAAGCTATAGAGAAGATACGGGAATGTGTATTGGACAATTTTGAAACCATATAAAAAATGAGCAAATAATAATACCTAACAAGAGATTACACACCAAAGCAACTCATGTACCTCCTGGGCGGCAATATCATAGGCTTCACCGCTATTCAACTGTGTTATTGATGAAAAGTAATTCAACAAGTTTTCCTAGTTAGTAATAGAAAGCGTGGTAGGGACCATACACGAATAATCCAAATTACGCAATCGATACCACATCGTAATCAAAAGAAGTTAAAGAAAATAGTTAAAGAGTAACTCGACCATATTCTTGACTTGGCATTGATTATTTTCTCTTTTCGATGTATTGCTTGTTTTATCCACCAAGATGCATAAGTACCAAATCACGCAACCAACTTGGGGTTTAAACATTTTACACTCTTCAAAAGACTCATACTTCCCTCCCGAGCGAAGAACATAAAATAACAACGTAAAATAAATATATAGCCTATGAAGCACCAAACCAGACATAGACACGGCAAGGAGACACAGACATCAGTTTTAATTTGAAAAATACAAGTAATTGAAGTGTTTGAGTCGGTGTCAGTGCTTCAGTAATATAGCTGATAATTGTCATTGTAATTGACAACACAGAAAAGTGAAGACAATTACAATTCTAGTCTAAGACTACCTGTAATATATGGTTTATAAGCCTATAAGGAAACAGTATATAATATTCAAAGAAAAACCAAACAAGAAAAGTTACGAATCAACCATAGAATCAGATAATCAAAATCCCTAAGTTACAAATCAGATGAAAAACTGCCAAGTTACAAATCCATTAAAGTAGATAATCAAAGTTAATAACCCTAAACCCTAAACCCTAAAATCAGATAATCTAAATCCCTAAAATCAAAGATAATCAAAATCATATAATCAATGGATATGAAACCCTAAAATCAGAGAAGGGAACCTTGAAAGCAAATGATCTCATTGCGACAGCGTGGTGGTTGCAAAGGCGTCTTGTAACACACCTAAATGATTTAATTAAGCAATTGATTAAATTATTTAAACGTGTTACAATCGCTTTTAAATTATAATAGAATATAAAATAGTGTTTATAATTCAGTAATTTATTTTAATTGAAGGGGATGGTGGAAGAAATGGAGAAGGGGTGTAAAAAGGGCCCAAGGTGCGCTTGGCCCAATATACATATAGCCAAAAGTAGAATTTTCTCTCATTTGTGAAGAGAAGAGAAAGAAGCGAATAGAGAGAAGAGAAGAGAAAGGGAAAACGGCGCAACCCTAGAGAGAAAGAGGAAAGAGCAATCGCACAAGGGAGAAAGGAAGAGAAGGAGCTCTTGTTGCTGAGGTTTTGAACGTGACTCTTGTTGCTGAGGTTTTGAACGTGACTCTACGGTTAATTTGAGGTAAGGGGAGTCTCACTCTATAATAGAGGAGATAATGGATTATATGTATATCATAGGGGCTGTTTGATGTTAATTGATGATTGCATGATGATTTGATTTCTTGAATTTGATGAATTTGTTGGTAAAATTGATTTAGAGCGTGAGTTAGGGTTTTATAATATATGATTTCGTGATTTTGATGTAATTGATGATTTGGATGTGCAATTGTTTGTTAATTTGTGAAATTGGAGGTGTTAGAATGATTATAATGTGGATTGGTTTGAGAGGATTTGTAGAATTTGGGAATTTTGAGGTTGGGGCGCCATATGGCTAGGTACTGTAGCAGGAAGTTTCTGAGGAATGTTGAAGTGCAGGGCGCCAATTTCCTAGAGAAATGGCGCCTGTGTCACTATAGCGATGGCCCAGGTGAGTGTGTTCTTGCCCAGGCGCCAAGTTCTTTGTAATCTGGCCTTGAGGTGCAATCGCTTGAGTCTTTGTGAGGGTGTGTTTGCTGTCTGGGCGCCAGAATGTGGGTATTTTGGGGCCCGGGGAGTTAAACTTGTATTTCTGAACATATTTTACCGTGCCAATTTTTGTATTCACCTGCCCAAATTCATTTTTAAGTGTTTTGGCTCGAGTAGTTTTCTGGTTGCAGGTGTCATTTTGAAAATGTCTCGGTGGGGGTGGTTTTGTGTGTGTAAATGGGGTGGGGGAGGGAAACTCACATTTCTCGAACATATTTTATCATGCCAATTTTTGTATTCACCGCCCAAATTCATTTTTAAGTGTTTTGGCTCGAGTGGTTTCCTGAGTACAGGTCTTATTTTAAAAATGTCTCGGTGGGGGTGACTTTGCGTGTGTAAAGGGAGTGGCTTGGGTGAAACTTACTTTTCTAAGCATATTTCACCGTGCCAAATTTTGTATTTACCTGCCCAAAAACATTTTTAAACATTTTGGCTCGGGTGGTTTTTGGTTTGAAAGTGTTGGGTGTCTTTGGGTCGGTGGGGGCGCTAAATGTCTTTGCCAGGCGCCTAGTCTGCTTGCTCGTGTATGCGAGGCGTGGTGCAGGCTCAGATCTGAGTTTGTGTCTAGGTCTGTGTTGCCTGCAGGGCGCCAGACAGCTAGAAAAGTGGCGCCAAAGGTGGTGTGTTGCCACCCACGGGGCGCCAAATCTTGAGTTTACGCGCTAGTGTTTGTGTTGCACCGGGCGCTGAATGTGGGGAAAATGGCGCCTAGTCTTTGCCAAGTGCCTAAGAGTGTCTTTGTTTTGGTCCCTAGGTGACAGTTTGATCCCTAGATGATTGTTTTGGTCCTAAACGGTGGTTTAGGCCTTTGAGTGAGGTTGAGTCCTCCAGATGAGATTAGTCCTTGGGAATTGATTGAGTTGAGAGTGTGTAATGAGGTGACCGAGCATGCCATGGGGGCATGGGCGGGAGGCCAAGCCGGAGGGCTACAAAATGAGATTAACACTGAGGTAAGAGTTAATGGGTGTATTGAGTTGTTGAGAATGTGTTTGTGTTGTTACATGGAGTCTCATGCATACATTTGGTCATGGTCGTAGAGCTTATAAAATGAATTGTAAAGCTGAGGGGCGGCGGAGGGCGAGTCATGAGGACTCCATTATTGATGAGAATGCCGAGGGCAATATTGAGAAACGCCGAGGCAAAATGGTACCACATGCATGATTACATTGCATACATTCTCATGAGTGCATGAATGTTATTGAGTGATTGTTGGTGTGTTTGATGTTGCTATGAATCTGTATCAGTATATATTGCGTATTATCACTTTTATTATATAGTTCGAGACTCACCCTTTCTTTGTTGTTTACCACGGTAGCCACGAGTGAGGGCTTTCTACCTCACTACTCCCGAGTCGGTGCCTCTCGATCACGTAGCACCTGGGGGTTGGGTTTAGATCTGTTATTGCTTTGTTTTGCTCAACCGTTGAGCTCTCATATATGATTCTCTATGTATACTTGAGATGTAACTTTGATTTCCGCTGCATGTTATGAGATTGTTTACCACGTGATTTATGGTGTTACGTATTTTGATTATGTTTATGAGATGAATTAACTGTTGAGTGTTTTAAGAGAGAGGTGTGACGCTCCATTTTATTGAGGAATGATTTATGTTATACTATTAGTGTGCTGAATGACTATGGCTAAATTGTGGTTCGCCACTTGTTGCGCCCGAAAAAGTCCTGAGGGGATCTTTCTTCGTTTACAACTTTTTTAAAACAATGAAGTCGCCACCAATATTTTTTATAAGGAAATACTGAAGAAAACCTTTTTGGAAAGCGAATGGCCTTTTAGAAACCGGAAAATTTGGGTTCGGGGGTCGGTTAGGCATGGGGAAGGTATTAGCACCCCACATCTCCTTTCTATCGAAAGGGAACCTTTAATTAAACGTGTGGTTTTAAGTGTCGATTTGGAAAATACTTAAATTTGCTTCTTTATTGAAAAAGGAATGAAAAGACTTAATGAAAATTTTTATTTTTGGCGCTTGACGAGAGTTAGCCTCTCGCTCCTACGTATCTCCCAGTGCGATGGAGAATTCAAAGCTACGTAGTTCTTGTTTGTCCTGAAAAGGGTTTTTGTTTTTTAATCTTTTTAGAGTTTTTCGCAAAGGGGTTGAGCGTTCGCGGTAACCAAACAACAACAGTTTAGAATGGTCATGCTACTAACTCTTTTGAAAATGAAATTATCATTAACAACCAAACGGCAACGGCGCGAGTGATGATTAATGATAATCGGTTTTTATTTTGATCATTGAAAAGGTTTTCGCAATTGAAGGGGAGCGTTTGTGAAGACCAAACAACAACGGTTTAGAGTGGCGCGATTACTAACTCCCATGGGAATGAAATCATCACCCACAATCAAACGCAACTAGCGCGAGAGTGATCATCAATGACAATTAGTTTTGATTTTGATGTTTTTAAGATTCGTTTTTGAAAAGTGTTTCGCTGATTTGATTTGGGGAAAATATTTCGATAACTTGGAAAAGGGTTCGCAATTGGGTTGAGCGTTCGCGATGACCAAACAACAACGGTTTAGAGTGGTCATACTACTAACTCTTTTGAAAATGAAATCATCATTATCAACCAAACGGCAACGGCGCGAGTGATCAATAACGACAATTGGTTTCATTTAGGTTGGAATGTTCGTGAAGACCAAACAACAACGGTTTGGAGCGGTCCCACTAATGACCCATTTGAAAACTAAAGTTATTACTAACGATCAAACGAGTAAAACCCAAGGGGACCATTAGCAGGAAATTATATTTTTTGACGAGAGTTTGGTTATTCAAAAAGGAGTTGTTTTAAGGGGTATACTAGCAAAAGTGATAGTTGTAATTAGTTGCAGGGGGTTGTATCATTAAATAGGGAGATGTAAAAAATACAAGCCCAGTTTGCATTTGGGCTGGAGCTGCGAATGGGCCTAAGTGATGTGATGTGCACATGAATTGTGGGGTGTTAATATTAAACAGATTAATAAACACAGAGGGGATTACATAACCAAAAGGGAGGGGGTGTAATTATTAAATTGATTAAAAAAAAACAAACAAACAAAAAACAAGGGGAGGTGAGGCGTTGAAATAGGGGTGTAAAACATAGGAATAATGGTGACAAACAAAAAAAACATGAAATTAGAATCGGATGCTAAAAAAACGCAAAGAATGTAAAAAAAAGGGGAAAGTTGGGTTACAATACCTAAATCGATTGAACTTCCCGAGATGTTCCTTCCTTATCTTCCGAGAGAGAGAGAGTTGGTCCACGTGAGAGAGAGCGCGAAAGCGAAGGAAGGGAGAGAGGTGGGAACGACGCCAGAGGGGGAGGAAGATGTATGTGCTCACACGATCGGTGGGTAGCGCGGCGTGGCTCATGGCGGCGTTTTTGGTGACTCGTGGTGGCGGTTTTGGCGACGAGGTAGTGACGGCGTGTGGCGGTCGTTGACGGCGTGGAGCTTGCCGTGAGAGAGAGAGAGGAACGAAGGTGAGAGGCCGAGATGGCGGTGATTTGCGGTGGCTTGCGGCGGGTAAAGTCTTGGCGTGTGGCGGTTGTTGACGCGTAGAGCTTGCCGCAGAGAGGAAGAGAGAGGCTGAAGCCGTTTGTTGTGTGGTAGGCAAGATGGTCTTGGTTGAAATGAGGAGTGAGTGATGTTTAGAAGATGAAGTTGTAGTGTATAAATGTTACTGGGAATGCATCTCCTCCTCAAAAATTATTTCTCTCTCAGGTTTCTCCTTTTTTTGATCCCCACCATTCTCCCCCTTTCTATCTTCTAATGATGCTGTGTTTGTGTTTGTGTTTTTTTTTGTGTGTTTATGTTGGTTGATGTGTTTATGTTGGTTGCTGTGTTTTCTGTGTGTGTTTCGTTTCTGTGTGTGTTTGTTTTCTGGTCTGTGTGTGTTTCTTCCCCCTCTCGGTCCTGCTATGTGTATTTTCTGTGTTTGCTGTGTGTTTGTGTGTTTTTTTTTTTTTTTCTTTCCTCCAATCTCTTCCCCTCTCATTGTTGCCACTAACTGTTATTTATACACCCTTTGTGTGTGGTGTAGGTGTGGTGAAAATGAAAAGTAAGGGATTACAACCCATAGGAGACAAACTATGGCAGCAGCTGGTACATGGTAGTGGGAGACATGTTTTTTGCCCAAAATGTGAAAAGCAATAGACAAGAAGAAAGAAGCTTGAGCTCCATTCTCCAAATGGAGAAGCTTGGCAGCAACAACAGCAAGGATGCTGTTCTATCCTTTTTTGTTTGTTTGACTTCCTTTGTTATTTATTTAGTGTGTAATTATTTGATTCTTTTTTGTAACAATGGGGACAGATTTAAATAAATATATGACTTTTGATTACTTGGTTATGTCTCCTATTCTGGTAACTACTAACAACAACTAAATACCACTAACATAAATAGCGAAACCATTACGCGTAAATGACGAGACGCGAGCGCGCGCACACAAGAATCAAAATACGCGCACAAATAGAAATAATACACGCAACAACGAGAATAAGTACGAGTACACGATTCGAAATGAATACGCGTGCACGGTGAGAATAAGAAATGCTAGATTGATAACGAACGCAACTTGAACACATTTGTGCAGCTGAGACCTACAAAACGAGACACATATTTTGGGGTTTTTTTTTTGAAAACGAGGAAAATACCCATTAAAATTGGGTGTTTACAAAATATTTTTTTTTGTTTTTTATAAACTAGTCGGACAAAATTGGGGTATTACAGCTGCCCCTCTTTATTTCACATTTTGCCAAGAAATATGAATTGGCATTTTCATATTTGCTGGTAAAATGGAAATAAAGATATAGAAATAATACTAATTTTGTCCGCTTCAGAAAATTTCAAATTTTCTTTTTGTTATTTTCGTTTTGAGAAAGGGACTAACGCTCGTCGCATTAACGGGAAAGCAGTAAATTGGGAAAAGCGGTAAATTGGGAAAAGCGGTAAATTGGGAAAAGCGGTAAATTGGGAATTCGGAGGTTGCCTAAAACCTTCTAACGGACTCTTGTCGAGTCCGAGCTCTGGGGTGGCCTTTTCGAGCGGCCGATCAACATCGGTCCGAATCGATTTGATCAATGGATTTACGCTGTGCCTTAGGTGGCACAACTAATCCGAAGACTTAACGGTTCGATGGATCCATCGCGTGCTCGCATACCGCGATGTTGTGATCGTGGAAGGAGTTCACTAACTCGTGGGAGTTCACTAACTCGGGTTGATGGAGTTTACGAACTCGGATTGATGGAGTTTACTGAACTCGGATTGATGGAGTTTACGAACTGCGGGTTGATGGAGTTTACGAACTCGTCGATGGACTTCTGTCTGTCTTGATGGTGATTTTCTAAAAATGAGATTTTGGGACTCTCGCCCGAGTAACTTTTCTCTTGGATGGTGCATGAAATGCATGCACTTGGGTATTTGGGTGCATATGAATGCAATGATTGATTTTGGTGGGATGCTTCTTCTGTGTAACACCCCCTTCTACCCTAACTACTATTTAATTAATTTTGAAAATCGAGTGCGTAAAAACTTTTAGTGCGACCGCTCGGTGTCACATTTAAAACAAAACACCTTAAATAACTCCAAAATAGTAATTAAAATAAACTTGATAAATGATACATAGCACCAACAATGTCCGAGGACAAAATACTACAGCAGTGGAAAATAACAACTTAACATCTTAGTTCAAAATATAAAAGAAATAATAAACTAAACATCCCCTGCTACGTATCGAGCCGACTCGACCACCCTAGAAGAAGGATCTCTAGTCACCTTCGATCCGTCACTGCGGGTTGCCGACATACGAAGCAACACGACGCGCAGAGGGGTGAGTCTCAATGCATAGGAAATAACATATAAAACAAGAAACACAGTAGAATAGGTACACGAATTACTGCTTACACCAATTACGATTCGCCAAATCTGATTACACCAATTCGATTACACCAAATACTGATTACACCAAATAGTTTATGAAGACACAATCAATCACGAAACATGTATGCAATGTATGAAATGCAACCCAAAACTCCACTGGGCATATGCATGTGGATCCATCACCAAAATTGCCTTGAGGGCATTCACCAAACACCAAAATATTTTAAGAGGCCGAGGCCTATTCACCAAAAATGCATATGAGAATGCGACACCATGACTATGCACCGAAAACACCAAATCACCAAAAGAAAGCAAAGAACATACTCACCCATAGCCTTGTGGGCTCACCAACACCAAAGAAAGGTCATAGACCCCAACTCACCATTATTTAATCACCAATAATACACCACACCACAAATAGTAATTCTATAGGGACTAAAAGATCACCAAGACTAATTCTACACCAAAGGACTAAAGTCACTCCAGGGACTAAACCCACACCTAGGGACCCAAACACCTCCTAGGGACTAATGTGACACCTAGGGATTAATTTAACACCTAAGATTTAAGGTAACAACACATAGAATTTGGGTACAATATATTTAAGATTTTGGAAAACACCTCATTTCACGCTTAGGAAGCATCACATTTAAAATTAAGGAAAAACACCACATTTGCAAGGTTGGAAAACATCACATTTTAATTGTGGAAACAGCTCACTTGAAACGCCAATTAAACCACAGCAAAACAACTTAAAAACAGTAGGATTTATACGCCAAATACAAAGAGAAAAAAAGAAGCCCAAAACAGCCACCTTTTACGCGCCAACAGCAGAATTCTTATTTGTATAAATAGCAACACAAAACAGTTTATTTCGCCTTAAAAATAAAATATTCAGTTAGGCCTCTGAATAAGCTTTCCAACGCATTTCAGAACACCTCAATCGGGTTCCTGGTTCGCAAGATATCAATTTTTCAAAAACATGACACACTTTATTTTTGACACACAGCAGCATTTCATTCGTATAACAGCTACAACAAAACAGTTTATTTTGCCTTAAAAATAGAATATTCAGTTAGGCCTCTGAATAAGCTTTCCAACGCATTTTAGAACACCTCAATCGGGCTCCGGTTCGCAAGATATCAATTTTTCAAAAACATGACAACACTTTAAGAAAATACAGCAACTCAGATTTTGACAAAAAGACAAAGAATAACATATAATTTTTCTGTTCAAAAAGGCAAACAGCAAAATGATCTTCCATTAAACAAAAAAAAAAACAGTGACAGCCTCTATTTAAATCAAAAACAACAGCTAATTGTTAATAAAACAGCAGCCCTCCATCACCCTAAAATCGATTCTACCCACCCAATATTACCAACCACGAAATTCATCTCTACAATTCATCAACCACATCAAACATCATCAAAATCATATCACAACAACATCAAAATTCAGCAATCACCTCAATAATTCATCAACAACATCAAAACTCAATATTTACATAACAATTCAATTCAACCACATATAAGGTCACACAATCACCCAATCAATCAAATACTTCATGAATCAATTTAAACAACTACTCCTAACACCTAATCCCTATGATTTCATGGTTTATAAATTATTAACTATGAAAGAGAGCCCCCATACCTTGTTAATTGAAGAAGATACACTAAAGCCCTCAAGAACACCCCTCCAAGACACCAACACTCCAAGCCTTGTTTCTTCCTCCAAAGCTTCACGCCAAATCTCTCTCTCTCTAGCCCTAGCCGTCGCACTCCCTCTCTTCTCCTCTTCTCAATTTCTAATTTTTTGATCTTTTGTTTCTAATGAGGGTTTCTCCTAAGACCCTAAGGTTTTATTAATTGAAGAAGATACACTAAAGCCCTCAAGAACACCCCTCCAAGACACCAACACTCCAAGCCTTGTTTCTTCCTCCAAAGCTTCACGCCAAATCTCTCTCTCTCTAGCCCTAGCCGTCGCACTCCCTCTCTTCTCCTCTTCTCAATTTCTAATTTTTTGATCTTTTGTTTCTAATGAGGGTTTCTCCTAAGACCCTAAGGTTTTATTAATTGGGTTTGGGCCACTTAACTCCATTGGGCCCTAATTGCACACCTCTAATTATTTTCTCACATCCTCCCTATTTAACTAAAATACTCCCCATTTAATTACTACACCCCACTCCTTATTTAAATGAGCATCAACACTCTAACCCTTTTTTAATTTGATTTTTAATTCCCAACCATATGCTACTTTTCCTCCTACTTTTCCTCCCTCCTATAACCACTTTGGTTTTCCCTAGAAACTTGCTTTTAATAATAACAATAATAATAATATTAATAATAATAATAATAATAATCATCATCTTATATTAAGTATTTATAACATCAATTTTAGTCCTTCTCAACATGGTCCCTATGCTAAAAACTCTCCAATTTGGTCCACTACCCTATCAAATCAACTCCAAATAATTTCTAATAAAATTTGGGGCGTTACATTCTGCGCATATGCTTTGATGTTTGAATGCAAGTGTATGCGGTGATTGATGCTTTGATGAATGGAATGCTCCTATTCTAACTTCTGCTTGTTTCTTTTTGCTTCTTCTATGAAATGCAAACATTAATATGATGCAATGCTCTGATGTTTGATGCAATGATTTTTGTTCTTTTTCTTTTATGGAAATGCTAGCAGTAATACGATGCCAATGCAATGAAAAGATTTATGCTTTTTCTTCTTTACTATTTTCCTCTATGAAATGCAAGTATTAGTATGATGCAACTGACGTGGACCGTTTTTTTTTCTTTTTGCTATGTGGTGAATGCACAAAATGTGAAGATGCAAATGTAATGCTTTGATGTTTGATGCAGAGATTGATACTTGTAATGCAAGTGTGTGATGCAATGACAGTGATTCATGTTTTGATGAATGGAATGCTCTTGTTTTATTTTCTGCTCACTTCTTTCTCTTTTCATGAAATGCGGGCATGTGAATGCAATGTTTCGATGAGTGGCATGAAGAAATGAACGATAATGGGATGACGAATGACATGGGAAGCCTTTGTGTTGCCTTGCATGATACACATGTAATGCTTTGATGCAAGGACTCTGGTTGTTTCCCTTTTATGAGATGCAAACATTAATATGATGCAAATGCAATGACATGGAATGTCGTGTTTTTGCTTTTCTTTTCTTTATGATGCAATGCTTTAATGCTTGATGGAAGATTTTTGCTTTTATCCGTTGCTTCCTTTTCTTGTTGCCTTTCATGAAATGATGATGTCGGCACGATGCATGAGGCGAAAAATAAGATATGAATGATTGGGGTACTTAAACATTTTTGTGATGATGAGATGCAAGACTTTGAATGCAAGGAATTGAGATGATTATTGACCATTCTGTTGAAAAAAAAAAAAAAATTGAATTTGATTCAAACTCCGGTGTTCTCAAGGTTTTTATTTACAAACAAGCTCACTTGTTTTCTCTTCCTTCCGATGACGACTGAATCTTAGATATCGTATGACTAACTTGTGTTCTCTCTCTTTGAAGCATTGTCTAGTAAGCATGCATAGGAGTGCAAATGTGAATGAGTGAGTCAGTTAACTTGTATGATAAGTGAAGGGATGACAGACATGATTATTGCCGACGCTCATGAGGGACCAAGGGATGCAAGACTGCCCCGGTTTGGGCTTTTGATGAGTGAATAAGCTTGCCTCTGTCTGGTGGTGATAATGACTAGGGGTGTAGGAGATGATGAATTGGGAATGTAACGCCCCAAAGATTACTAGATATTTATTTAATAAATTGTTGGGGATTAGATTGTGGAAAAATATTAGAAATAAAAATACGGTATTTTTATACGCTATTGGTATTATAAGATTAATAATATTATATATTTATTCTATTTCTATTAAATGCTAGTGTGAGAGATATTATTTATTTAAGGAGTTATTTTGGTCTATTGAGGTGTTAAAATAATAGTTATAGTGATATTGGGCTCTAAAAGTATTTAAAAAGGAGTTTTGGGGTCATTTTACTTGCATACACCCTCTCTGGGGTGCTAAGCGCACCCCCACCACCGAGTCACTTAAGCCCAAACGCGCGCAGAACAACCTACACGCTAACGCGACCCAACCCGAACCGACCGACCGGTCGCGCGTCTTCTTCTCCTTCGCAAGAAGGCTGCGTGAAACGCAGCGCCTCCTCAAACCTCACGCTTCCAAACTTCCTTCCTCTAGAACTCATTCATTTGATCGCCGTTTGAGCCGAAATTTCACCACCCTTCTCGAAATCATCTCGCAAATCTGTTCTCGACCTCCGCTTAGGCAAACGAGCACGCTCATAACCTTCAAACACCCCGGGCGAGCTGTTTATTGGCTTTTCCGGTCACCACAGTCTTCGTTTGGAGAAACGGACACCGCTTTTGGATTCCTCGCGTCGAAACCTTCGAGAAGCACTAGTCTTTTGTTCGCTTTGGTGAAGTTGACGTCGGACCTATTTTCCTGAGACGTCATTCGGTCATTCTTAGCCGTGTTCCGTTCGTGTGTTCGTGAGTTCGTGTTCGTGTCTCATTCTTCATGATTTGGAGCTTACGTCAATAGAGGTAAGGGTGAGCGTTTCATTTAACATAATTGGGTATATGATGGGTGTTGTGGGGTTTCTTGACGTTGTTTGAGGATTGTTGAGGTTGTCATGTGATTATCTATGATTGAGTATAATTGAGTATGTGGTTTGGTATAAATTGCGTATTGTGATGTGTTTTGTGGAGTTTCTTGATGTTGCTTGATGATTGTTGATGTTGTCATGTGTTTTAATATAAATTGCGTATGTGATGGGTGATTTTATGGGGTTAGAGTCGATTTAAATATATGGTGATGAGAGCGTGTGAATTGAGTAATTTGAGATGGAGTTGAGACGTGAAGTATAGCGTGTTTTAGTAAATTGAGTCTTGGGGCTTTCTGATATTTTTCATTATAGATGTGTTCTTTGTTTTCACAAATTAAAGTTGCTTTGTTTGGTTGTTTATAAAATAGAGAAGGTTCTTTGTTTTACGAATATATAGTGCGCTTTTTTTAAATATAAGTTGCTGTTTTTTGCCACTAAAAATTGATGTTTGTTTTGCGAAACTATAGTGCGATTTTTTTAAAATATAAGTTCTTTGTTTTTGCCACTAAAATTGATCTTTGTTTTGCGAAACTATAGTGCCGCTTTTTTAAAATATAAGTTGTTGTTTTTGTCACTAAATTGATGTTTGTTTTATGAATATATAGTGCGGTTTTTCAAAAATATAAGTGGTCGTTTTTGTTACTAAATTGATCTTCGTTTTCTCAAATTTTGTTCTTTGGACGAGGATCGAATTTTACGAGTTTATTTTATGATTGAATTGCTTGTAAGAGGTTATACTACTAGTGTACTCCTTGACTATGGCTAGACTGTGGTTTACCACTAAGGCGTAATTTCTTTCAACGGTGTATTTACAAGGGCATCACCGAGAGCCTTGCAAATGTGGCCAATGCCTCTTGCGAGTAGTACCGATTACTGAGTAATCCCATAGTCAATCGGTTTACTATTTTATAACCCACAAAACTAAAAGATAACCGTAATGTATATATATACATGCTTATGATGACGTGACTATATGATGTTGATGAATGTGTCGGTTCATGCTATGAGTGATCGATGATGATGTGTTATTTAATGATTGTGATGTGAATGATTTAATGCACTCTACGAGTGTTTTATGATGATGTGTTATTTAATGATTGTGATGTGAATGATTTAATACACTCTACGAGTGTTTTATGATGACATACCTTGAGTGGTTATTTATTTTATGATGATGATGATGAGTACCTTTGAGTGAGTGTTGGTTGAATTGCACATGTGTTATAGGATCTCATGGCATGTGCATACTATGACTTATATTGATGATGTTATGCCTTGAGTGGTTTTCTTCTATAATGAAGATATGCCTTGAGTGGTTTTTAAAGATGATATGGTACCATCATGCATATGCCGCGTGTGGGTTGCATTTTCATACATAAAAATAAGCGTGAGTGGTCTTTGTTGTGATTTGAGTGGTGTTGTGTAATTATGATGTGGTGATGATACCTTGTGATTGTCCCTTCTCATTACTCTATTGTGTATCTGATTATGTTCCTTTGAAATTCTCACCCCTTCTGCTTGGAATGTTGCTCTATTGTGGCAACGCTGCAGGTACCCGCGAGTGAAGGACTTGCTGCCTTATTCTTTTAGTTTTTGGGATGTATTGTTGTGTCGCTCTCTGATACTGTAACACCTAGGGGCGTGGAGTTGGATAATTTATTTAGTAGTTGTATGCTGATTTTTATTTGTTACATTGAGACGTGTTTGAGAGTATTTGGTGAGTCGGTGTTTAGGCCGCTGCGAATGTGTTTATGAGGATGGAATTTTCCATAAATGATGTTTGATTGCACCAATTTGAAAAGTGCATATTTGATGAGTTTTTCTGAAGCTGTAACATTTCTTTTCTATCAATTAAAACAAATTTTATTTTTGAGAAAGAATTACTCTGATAAATGACACGTAATATGAGGGTAGAAAAGGGGTGTTACAGGGAACACTTCGGCTCTTGGGATGAAAGGTGGAATGAAAGGGGTTTTGTCTCAAACCACACCGTTTGGTGTTGCCCCAGTCATGACGAGACAAAGTTGCCCCAATTAGAATGACGAGGCCTTGTTTAGGATAGTGAGTTGAGAGATTGCCCCAGTGAGGTTTTATGGGAATAAATGAGGTGAGGGAATGGGAATGTACTTGCCCCACTTTGGAATGACATTTCAAACGGTTTCTTTGAGTGAGGTTGTGAAAGGTGACAGAGTTATGGTGACGGTTATGAACGGAGGGTGGTATGTGAATGGGATAGACGATGAACAAATCTCCCCATGGTTGAGTGGAGTGAGAGGTGAAGGGAATGCCCCCTAGTACACATATTTGGTTTTCTTTAAGAAAAACTCAAATGCAATGAAAGTTTTGACTTTTAGTATGAAAGAAGCCTCACTTGGTGATCACTAAACCTTGTTTTAATGCAACTTGAATGCATTTTAGAGTGCAAGTCTTTATTGTTTTGTCAGCTTTCTTTTTCTCGATCGCTTTTTTTTTCGAGGATTTTTCTTGATCGGCTTTCTTTTTTCCGATCGTTTGTTTTTCTTCTGAGCAAACCCATCGTAAATAGATAAACTTATTTGTCCTAGGGTTAAAATTTGAGAAAACAAAAACAACCGGTTGTTGATCGAGATGGACTTTTCAGGATTGTGATGTTTTGTGGAGAAGGGATGATTGAGCTTAATGAAGTGTTTGAGGCTGATGGGCTGTTGGGTCTTATTCGGCATCGGCCAATGGTCAATGATTTATGAAGGAAACAGTTATTAGGTTTGATGAGGTGCTTGGGGTTTTATTAGGACAAGTTTGTGTTTCATGGTAGAATGGCTGAGGGTTTATAGAGGGTTAGATGTTGAGGCCAAAGACAAGGATCTCTGGTGTTTCATGGTGAAATATATCAGCTCACAATTTGTACTTCTTTTGTTTCTCTTTTTCCTTGGTCTCTTTTGTTTTTTGTTTTTTTTTTCCTAGAGATTTTCATTTTTTTGAATCTTTTGTTTGATTGTGTTCTTTTCCTCTTTCTTTTCTTTGGGCTTGGGTGAGCTGATAAAGATGATGTGGAATTGATCCTTGTCCAGAGTTGGAGATATCCTGGGATTTTCTTGGCTTAAGGTGGGTAGGAGGGGGATTTTTTCCTTCTCTTTGGGATTTTCTTGGCTTAAGGTGGGCAGGAAAGGGAAGTTTTGGATTTTGGATTTTCTTGAGGTTGTGGGGAGGCGGTCAAACTTCATTTCAAATTCCGATTGCTTATTTTTTCGTAAAACCCGACAACAATTTATCTATCTATATGTGTTTGCTCTTTTCTTTGCATTTTCTTTTATGCCTTAATTTTTGCCTGGACTGCTCTTTGCGAGTTTTCAATCCACCGGACGCTCTTTTTTGCCTAGGCTGCCCTTTGCGGGTTTTCAACCTAGCGAGCTTGTTCTTCTCACTTATCTCTTCTTTTTTTGGAGAGACTTGCACTAAAGGAATATAATGTCGATAAAGAAAGTTAGTGATCACAGAATTGCCCCAGCCGGAGGACTTAGAGTGTTAGTGAGAATGAACCAAAAAGTCAAGTATGCACTGATGGGAGAGAATATGCACTTTATGGGTGGACGGGACGGGATTAGACTTGGATGGTGATGATGACAAGGAAAGAAACTGACTGACTCAAACAAGAGAAATTGCACGTGTCGGGCACGTTCACTATAAGAATGCTTCACAGAGAGTCAACATTAGTTAGAACAATGAAATTTCTTCTTTTTTTTTTTTTGAGCTGCTTCAGTCTTTTGTCATGGGAAGGATGGGATGCCGCGCCTTTGAAAGAAATGCAAATGAGCTATTGATTTGAAAAAACTGAGTGCTTTGGAACACCTTGAGTTTGCAACCGAGTAAGGATAAACTTTTTTCAAAAACGATAATTGTTTTGCAAGAACATCTCGCTTCTCATCACAACTTTTGTTTTATGCAATGAATGAATGAATGAACAAATTATGATATGCAAATGCGTGGAGAATGCCCACCCGAAAAGTGTGGCTTATTCTAAACAATTTTGTTGTTTTTAATGCAAGATAAAATATGGAATGTCAATGCGAATGATGCAAGAATGATGCCCCCCTTTTTTTTCAAAATGATTTTTTTTTTATTTTTTAGTTTTTTAGAGGCGAGACAAGATACGAAATGCCACTGCCCCTTTTTTTTGAATGATGAGAGATGCAAGAATGGTGACATGAGGCAACTGATTGTCGTTACCCTGAGTAACCTGCATGAAACATTGAGTGGATCCTGACTCAATACTTCACACAATATACTGAAACGTTTCGACAATTAGTTGACTCAACTTAATTTCCTACTTGAAAATAAAACACTGCGTGGATCGGGTCAAAGTGCCTCGACATCGTAGAGTAACATCTCAAATTTGTAGTCGACAAACAAATTTGAGATATTACCCTTCGTCGTTCAAAGGTGCACTTCTACCCATTAAGCCATCACATGAGAAAAATTTTCTTTGTTTTGAAAGGATGCATGCAAGGAGAAATGATGTATTCGAACAAAGTGATGAGGTTAATGAAATGATGCATGAGTGCCACATTGACGCGATGTCTGCATTATTTGATGATCATTTTTTGTACATGCACTCGGATGAATGTGATGCTTATGCAATGCGGATGATAATTGCTTCTTGCTTTATTTTGTTTTTATGCAATGAAATGAAATGCATGATACTCACAATTATTTTTAACGCGTGGAAATGCATGCAAAATGAAACGTTCAAGTGCTTATTTTTTATGTCATGAAAAAGGGAAAAGGGGTACATGCGATGCATTTTCTAAAATCTAGTAGAAAACATACATTTTTGGATTTTTGTTTATTTGTTATGACATGAAAGAGAAAAATAATAATGCATGCAGAAAATGGCGCGTTTGAGCTAAAGCTATATGAATAGCGGGATGATATATGCATGCAATATTGATGTGATGCCCACCTTCATTTGATGGCAGTTTTTGCATAATTAAGGATGAATGAAATGCGATATGGATGGTAACTGCTTCTGGTTTTCATTTTTCTTATGCAATGAAATGAAATGTGTGATGCTCAGAATTACTTTCCTAATGCATGAGAGATATTGAATGTAGATGCATGTGAAATGAGACGTTAATGTTTATTTTTGTTTTGCGGCACAGAAAAGTATTAATGCGATGATGTGATATGAATGGACGACGGAATGAGTGGGTGAATGAATGAACGAATGTGCATTTTGAATGAGGATGCCGTAAATTGCATCACTTGATGATTTTTCATGATTATGAACGAATGAAATACCATAGGGATGATAGTTTTATTCAAAATTTTGTTTTATGTAATGCATGATGCCATGATGTAAAGTGCGGATGATGATTGCTTTTTGTTTTATTTTTAAACAATGAAATGGAATGCATGATACTAACAATTATTTTTTAGTGCGTGGAAAGATATGATTCTTATGAAAATGCATGCAAAATGAGATGTTTGCATATATGATATAAAAAAGGAAAATAATAAAGCATGTGAAAAAAAATTTATGCGAGAAAGTGCATGATACTCGCAAATGATTTTTAATGCAAGGGAAAACATGATTTATTTTGAATGGAAATGTATGCAAAATGAGATGGTCACATGTTCATT
Source organism: Oxytropis ochrocephala (assembly GCA_020916435.1). Lineage (NCBI taxonomy): Eukaryota > Viridiplantae > Streptophyta > Magnoliopsida > Fabales > Fabaceae > Oxytropis > Oxytropis ochrocephala. The sequence continues at coordinate 46,307,307 of CM037095.1, read as the reverse complement.
CTTCATGATATGCAAAAAGCAATAATGCATGAGACACGTTCCTAATAAAATATGTTTTTTGGACTTTTGACAAAATTAGGAAAAAGTTTAGTGAATGGAAACGCACCCGCGCGGGGAATGCACTCCTGACAAACCTTAATGAGATAGAGAAAAATGCATGTATGAATTTTATCAAGTTTTTGTTTTATGCAATGCAAATGATGTCTTTATATGAAAATGACGGCGATAATGCGACTTGACATGCATGTGAAAAATAAGATGAAAACATTTTTTCGAGTTTGGTGACTGAAATTTTGGGAACATCACCTCATATAGCCCGGTAAAAGAAAAGACTATGATGATTTTTTTTTTTGAAAGTTTTGCTTTTTGCCATTTTTTTTGAGAATTTTGTTTTATGTAATGCAATGATGTATGCAAATGATGATGATGCTCTATGTGTATGCAGGATAAATGAAAGAGGTTTTACTGGCAATGATTCAAGTTTTTTTTTTTTTTTGGAAAATGTGGGTCGTACGTGGCTTCATATGGACCTAGTAAGGGAAAGGCTACAACGACAGCTCTTTCACCCTTTTTTTTAAAATAAAGTGGGTCATATGTCATTTCGTACGGACCGGCAAAAGAAAGGCCACAACGACAGCTCTTTCTCTATTTTCTCTTTTTTTTTGAAAAATCTCATTTTCTTTTTGAAAACATGCCTAATTTACAATGCTCAATTGGTAGTGGGAAGTAGATTGAACTTGTATTTGAGCCCCATGTACAAGGTTCGATTCCCACGGAAGGCAAAAATTCTACAAGGGGGGTAGAAAAGATCGTGAGGTAATAGCGCTGGGGTGGCCGCTGCGGTGGACCTGGGCTGTTACACGGCCAAGTTTACTGAGTTGTCAAAATTCTATCCGCACTACGATGGGGCTAATGCTGAGTTTTCTAAATGCATCAAACTTGAGAATGGGTTGCGACCTGAGATCAAGAAAGCAATTGGATATCAGAAGATCTGTGTCTTCTCTGAATTGGTTGATAGCTGTAGGATCTTTGAAGAAGATAACAATGCTCACCTTAGGGTTATGAAGGATAAGAGAAACAACTTTCAGAGCCGTGGTAAGCCATATGAGGTTCCTACTGGTAAAGGTAAACAGAGGGCTGTTGCTGGTAAGAAGCCAAGTGGGGGAGATGCTCCTGCGGCCATTGTGTGTTTCAAGTGTGGGAAGGCTGGTCACAAGAGTTTTGAGTGTAAACCTGAGGTAAAGAGGTGTTTCCGATGTGGTAAGGAGGGTCACATGGCAACTGATTGTGATCGTAAAGATGTGGTCTGTTTCAACTGTGAAGAAGTGGGACACATTAGTTCTAAGTGTCCAAAACCGAAGAAGAAGAGGTCTAGCGGAAAGGTGTTTGCCTTGGCGTGTACTAAGCCTATTGAGGATGATGGTCTCATTGAAGGTACGTGCTACATTAATGGTACTCCTTTAAAGTCTCTTGTTGATTCTAGTTGTAACACCCCTTTTCTACCCCGAAACGTACACATCATTATCAGAGTAATTTCGTTTCGAAAATAATATTTATTTAGTAGGAAAGGAATGCCACATCATCATCAATTGTTAAAACTCAACTTTCGCACCATTATAATTCGTGCTAAATACTCAATCAACATAATTTCAAACTTCAAAATAATGAGGTCGCAACAGAATTAAACAACAATTCGCTATGTCTCTCAAACTCGTATCATGACATAAACATGGTCATAAGATAATTATTCAACTACTAATAACTCCAAGTACGCCCCCTAGGTGCTACGGTATCAGAGAGCGACACAAACAGACTTCCCGACAGCTAACAAGAAGGAAGCTAGACCTTCACTCGCGGTTACCTGCAGCGTTGCCACCATAGAGCAACATTCCAAGCAGAAGGGGTGAGAATTTCAGATAAACATAATCGAATGTATATAATTAGAGGAAATAAGCACAGGCAATCACACAATATTAACATCATCACTACATTGCAATCACGCAACACCAGCTCCAATCACACATAACAACAAGATACCACAGTCATGATTATGCATGAAGATGCAACCCCCACCAGGGCATATGCATGATGGTACCATATCATCGCAAAATGGCCGAAGCCTAACATCGCAAAAGTGGCCGAAGCCTAAACATCGCAAAAGTGGCCGAAGCCTAAACATCGCAAAAGTGGCCGAAGCCTAAACATCGCAAAATAATGCACATGCCATGAGACTCTATGAAACACATGTGCAACTCACCAAAACTCACCTAGAGTGCTCCTCGTCATCGTTATAAAACACTCATAGAGTGTATTCCTTCGCAAATCATCACAATCATTATACATCATCGCTATAATTATACTCATAGAGTTTACACATCATCAATCATCACGAATCATAATACATCATCATCAAGCAATTACTCATAGAGTACACTCTTCGCTGTTCATATTACATCATCATAACACACATATCCTCATCATCATTCAATACATATATATATACTTCATTTGTCTTTTAGATTAGGGTGCCATAAAATAGTAGACTGATTGACTATGGGATTACTCTGACTGTGTTACAACTCACCACAGGTATTGACCACTCCAGAAGAATTTATCTTCCGAAAGTTGGTGAGGTTCACGTGGTAGCCAAACAGAGCAAATACACCAGCGAATAAATTCTGGCCTTAGTGGTAAACCACAGTCTAGCCATAGTCAATTAGTGTACTAATAGTATAGCATTTCATAACAATTCACTTATATAAACATAGTATCACAATTTTCATAAAACCGCACCATTTACTCCGTAAATACAGAAACAATAAACATTTTATTTTGCCTTAAAAGTAGAATATTCAGTTAGGCCTCTGAATAAGCTTTCCAACGCATCTTAGAACACCTCAATCGGGTTCCCGGTTCAAAAGATATTCAATTTACAAAAACGATGACAAAACAAAGAAAAACAAGGAAAAAGCAGCACTCGCGCATTTTAGCGCGAAGCGAGAGCGCGAGTGAGGCGCCGTGGGACAGAAACACGCAGAATCTGTGCATTGCACTGGCGTGTGAAGCGCCACTGCAGCGCAGGTGAGGCGCCAGTCCGCTGTAACAGTGTATTATGCAGAATTTTTCCGAAAATGTGCAGCTTTTCACCCAACTCGATCTTTAACTCCAAAAATAAGAATTTTTCATCAAGTAAAATCATCAAAGCTCACCAAGAAAACATCAAACAATCCTTCCCACACATGATTAACACCAAAAACACATTTGTTCCTCAATTCAATCATCAAGTGGTTATCAAACTCATCAACCATCAAATTCATCAAAAATCATCAAAATTCATCAACACCTCATGTTCATCAAAACATCAAATTTACCAAAACCTCATAAATAATATCTAATCCCACAAAACCCCATATATACCCAATTATGTCAACCGAAACGCTCACCCTTACCTCGAATTTGTGCGTTCCGGAAACAACGACGAAGGAATCACGTACAAAACCCAGCAACACAACGAACGGAGCTTCTCCTTCTCCCTTTGAAACCCTAGCCACGCTCACCTCTAGAGCAAAACTTGAGAAGCTTCTCCTCCTTCCTATCCTTTCGCGCAGCTCTCCCTACTTCTCACTCTCTCTAAATTCTGATTTCTTTCTCTCTTCTTGCACAATGGGGCGCAAACCCTAACCCCTTAGCGCCTAAGGAGCTTAAGCTATCGGGCTTGGGCTTCTTGGGCCATTCTTCACCACTCCGGAGTTACCAATATCACCCCCTTCAATTAAATTACACCCACCACTCCTTATTATATAAACACTCCCCTTCAAATACATTCACCACCTAATTATTGGTCCACACCACTCCCTAGATCTAACTAGATACCATATTACTATTTCTAATATTTCTCCGCAAGCTAATTCCCTCTAATTAGTTAAATAATTAACCGATTATTTTTGGGGCGTTACAACTCTCCCCCACTTAGATTATTTTCGTCCTCGAAAATTTACTCCGACTCGCGAAACCAAACCCAATCTCCTTGTCACCTCTAACCATCATCGCTTGTCCGTCACCTATCGTATACTTAGCCTTGACACTTTACTTAGGCAACTACACCTCATCGTCACCCACCTCTACAACTACCTCGGTTACATCTACTTCGGTTCACCATCATTCCCCTTGATCCATCATATACTTAGTAGCATACTAAACACTTTTCTTTACATCTTTACTCCCACTTAGATGTTCTAATCTGTAGGTTATCAAAGTCCTACTCAACTACTCAAACATCATCAAACTCATATCAAATCCCATAAGGACACATTCCCAAAAGTTCTTATAATGTATGGTCTTATTATTCCTCACGAGTCTCAACTTAAGGTATTGATTCAATCCCTCATACCACATAACTATCTACTTTCAATCCAAACACAACTACTACCCACAACTCAATAAAGGCACGAAATTTAAAACAAGATTTAATTAACCTTCTATTCTCAAGGACCACACATAGAAAAATACATAATCAGTTATACGACCCACAAGTTCTAAAATGAATAACAAATTTGTAGTACTACACGTGACTTCAAAATCAAGCATTTTTCACAACATCACGTATTGAGAACACTTATATATACACATGTAATAATTAACATGAAGTCAAGTATGAGCACATCACTTAATTACCCAAATCAAAATTAACACATATATCCAAAATTTATAATACCATGAGTTATTGTCGCCTCTTTCATTGGGGATGAGTTATTGGGGTGATCAGTCCCTCCTACTTATGCCACCAATTAATTGAGGTCACAAAACTACAATCCTTCCAATTTACACATACTACGCTAAAAGGCTTTTAACGCGGTCTAGAGTGAGAAGGCGTCGTCACGACTCCCACTCTTTCGACATCGTTAAAACTCTTTTAACCATACCTATCTGAACAATTAATGACACAACTTTTCATCACATCAACTAGTTAGTTAGAAAGGAACAAGCCAGCACATCAACCCCACGAGTTCAACCAATCATGTATAACCACATACTGTCAGGTATAAAATCAATTCATTAATCCGTATCATTAAACTATCCTCAAGATCATACACAATAAGTTTTGTGAGCAAAATATTTTCATTGTCCTAGCACACTTAAACAAATCATCAATCAATCTTAATCATATTCAATTACGTCATCATCAAAGCATGCATTTACTCAATTTACTAGAAAGAACTCATCATTTACATTTACTTCTTTGCTACTACAATGGTTCTCCCATAATACCTAACACATAACACATAAACACAAATCAGGGTCACCTACAAAGGATCACTCTTAATGGTCAAGACAATGAAGCATCTTAACACAAGTAGAAAGATTAATCTACAAGCCATTTAGCATACAACATTAACACGTAATCAAGAACATGTTACAGTAAAAATTCATATTATACTTCATGCTATACTTTCACCAATTCATATAGTCAAAGTGACAATGCTAGATCAACCATATAACAAGTTCATGCGAGACTAGAGTTTAATTTAGCCACATAAGTAAACACATAGGAGAACACACGACAACAAGGTGAGTACTCATTTGTTGAAAATAAATTTAATACTCACATTAATACTCAACCATAACATTGTTTGTTAAAGGTTCACAAGCAACCTCAAAAATCACTTCGTTTTTAAATTACAAATCCACAACATATGAAGATCAGAGTTCAAAACGTTTTTGCAAATCTTCATAAACTCGGTTGCAGAAAATTCTGCAACTATGTGTCTACTTTGACGAATTAATTAAAATAGTAAACGACATCGAATTTTGACAAATAAATACTTGTTGGAAAGCTCTCTGAGTGTAGTTTCTATCTATGATTTTTATTTTTCAAAATAAGTAGCCAATTGGTACAGTTTTTTCAAAATACCGCACTTAGGTACCAAACTTGGACAGAACTTCTTACTCAACTTGCAACCGAATTTTCTTTCTCGTTTCTTATTGAAAATTTATGAAACCAGTGGCAAAACGACCGGGGTTAAATCCATTTTTCAAAACAACCACCCACATAATTTCTGGATCAACCAAACAGTACTAGTTTAGAAAAACCGAAACAGTGTCAGAAATGCACAAAACCGTAAACAAGTAAAATTCATCATGTTTCGTCACGAAACAATACTCTCAAACAACACTCAAATTTAACAATTCATGTCATCAAACAACACTTGGGCATCCAATCAACATTTTGATATTTGGTCAAACACCTACATGCACTCTAAACTTCACTTATGCATTTTATCAACACTTTACATGCAACACTTTGACTACAATCTAATCAAATCATCCCGACACCCCAAATCCACCCAACCACCAAAATACCATTTTCAACATCATATACTACTTAAGCATAGTAATTTCACCTTCAAAACTCACAAGGTAATACTATCAAACAACTTGTAGGCAACATATGTTCATAGTTCATCTCTACACTAAACACCGCAATTTCATCATTTAATGCACAGTCATTTAACTCACAAATACATTATTCGTCAACCCGACAACAACAACACGACACTTTGGTCCCATTGACCCAACAACAACAACAACAACGCTTTGGCACATTGACCCAATAACAACAACAACAACAACAACAAAGGTCATGGACCAAATTTAAGTCAAATAACAATCACACAATCTACATATCAATAAATGCGACATCTCTACTTCAAAAATATTTATAAGTAGAAGTGCGAAAAATGAGGAAAAGTTGTTTTCCAACACAATCAACAATTTACTTTTTGGAAATGATTTTCATAAATGAAAGGTGTCCTCAACTCTTAAAATCATGTAATAATTATTTATAAGAACATTGAAGCCTAGAGCGGCAAAAATATTTTCCTTCGTTTTCAAAAGAAGTAACTAACGCATCTTTTGCAAACCAATCATTTTCCAAACCGTCAGGGAATTCAAGAACAGAAGACACAGAGTTCACACATTGGAAACACAATACAGCACACATTATCAGCGGGGTATCTCCCCCACTTATTCACTTACCATTCAGCAGTACTCGGTTTGCCCCACACCTGCAGAAACATCACTTACTACACAGACAATGGTTAGAACGAGTACCAAGACTCGAGAGATAACTAGACTCGATACTGGACAACTTGGCCGGACAGACCGAACTGCTCTGATACCACTAATGTAACACCCCTTTTCTACCCCGAAACGTACACATCATTATCAGAGTAATTTCGTTTCGAAAATAATATTTATTTAGTAGGAAAGGAATGCCACATCATCATCAATTGTTAAAACTCAACTTTCGCACCATTATAATTCGTGCTAAATACTCAATCAACATAATTTCAAACTTCAAAATAATGAGGTCGCAACAGAATTAAACAACAATTTTCTATGTCTCTCAAACTCGTATCATGACATAAACATGGTCATAAGATAATTATTCAACTACTAATAACTCCAAGTCGCCCCTAGGTGCTACTACGGACGTAGAGCGACACAAACAGACTTCCCGACAACTAAACAAGAAGGAAGCTAGACCTTCACTCGCGGTTACTGCGCTGCGTTGCCACCATAGAGCAACATTCCAAGCGAGAAGGGTGAGAATTTCGAGATAAACATAATCGAATGTATATAATTAGAGGAAATAGGCACAGGCAATCACACAATATTAACATCATCACTACATCGCAATCACGCAACACCAGCTCCAATCACAGACAACAACAGTACACAGTCATGATTATGCATGAAGATGCAACCCCCACTAGGGCATATGCATGATGGTACCATATCATATCAAAATGGCCGAAGCCTAACATCGCAAAAGTGGCCGAAGCCTAAACATCGCAAAAGTGGCCGAAGCCTAAACATCGCAAAATAATGCACATGCCATGAGACTCTATGAAACACATGTGCAACTCACCAAAACTCACCTAGAGTGCTCCTCGTCATCGTTATAAAACACTCATAGAGTGTATTCCTTCGCAAATCATCACAATCATTATACATCATCGCTATAATTATACTCATAGAGTTTACACATCATCAATCATCACGAATCATAATACATCATCATCAAGCAATTACTCATAGAGTACACTCTTCGCAAAAACATCGTTGTTCATATTACATCATCATAACACACATATCCTCATCATCATTCAATACATATATATATACTTCATTTGTCTTTTAGATTAGGGTGCCATAAAATAGTAGACTGATTGACTATGGGATTACTCTGGACCAGGTTACAACTCACCACAGGTATTGACCACTCCAGAAGAATTTATCTTCCGAAAGTTGGTGAGGTTCACGTGGTAGCCAAACAGAGCAAATACACCAGCGAAGAAATTCTGGCCTTAGTGGTAAACCACAGTCTAGCCATAGTCAATTAGTGTACTAATAGTATAGCATTTCATAACAATTCACTTATATAAACATAGTATCACAATTTTCATAAAACCGCACCATTTACTCCGTAAATACAGAAACAATAAACATTTTATTTTGCCTTAAAAGTAGAATATTCAGTTAGGCCTCTGAATAAGCTTTCCAACGCATCTTAGAACACCTCAATCGGGTTCCCGGTTCAAAAGATATTCAATTTACAAAAACAGTGACAAAATAGTGAAAAACAGTGAAAAACAGGCACTCGCGCATGAAGCGCGAGTGAGGCGCGAGTGAGGCGCCGTGGGACAGAAACACGCAGAATCTGTGCATTGCACTGGCGTGTGAAGCGCCACTGCAGCGCAGGTGAGGCGCGACCAGTCTAACAGTGTATTATGCAGAATTTTTCCGAAAATGTGCAGCTTTTCACCCAACTCGATCTTTAACTCCAAAAATAAGAATTTTTCATCAAGTAAAATCATCAAAGCTCACCAAGAAAACATCAAACAATCCTTCCCACACATGATTAACACCAAAAACACATTTTTTCCTCAATTCAATCATCAAGTGGTTATCAAACTCATCAACCATCAAATTCATCAAAAATCATCAAAATTCATCAACACCTCATGTTCATCAAAACATCATATTCATCAAAACATCAAATTTACCAAAACCTCATAAATAATATCTAATCCCACAAAACCCCATATATACCCAATTATGTCAACCGAAACGCTCACCCTTACCTCGAATTTGTGCGTTCCGGAAACAACGACGAAGGAATCACGTACAAAACCCAGCAACACAACGAACGGAGCTTCTCCTTCTCCCTTTGAAACCCTAGCCACGCTCACCTCTAGAGCAAAACTTGAGAAGCTTCTCCTCCTTCCTATCCTTTAGCGCAGCTCTCCCTACTTCTCACTCTCTCTAAATTCTGATTTCTTTCTCTCTTGTTGCACAATGGGGCGCAAACCCTAACCCCTTTGCGCCTAAGGAGCTTAAGCTATCGGGCTTGGGCTTCTTGGGCCATTCTTCACCACTCCGGAGTTACCAATATCACCCCCTTCAATTAAATTACACCCACCACTCCTTATTATATAAACACTCCCCTTCAAATACATTCACCACCTAATTATTGGTCCACACCACTCCCTAGATCTAACTAGATACCATATTACTATTTCTAATATTTCTCCGCAAGCTAATTCCCTCTAATTAGTTAAATAATTAACCGATTATTTTTGGGGCGTTACACTAGTGCATCTCACTGTTTTATTGCTGTTGAATGTTGTGAACGTTTGGGTCTTGCGTTGTCTACTATGAATGGAGAGATGGTTGTCGACACTCCAGCTAAGGGGTCGGTAACCCCTTCTCTAGTATGTTCTCAGTGTCCTTTGTCGATCTTCGGCAGGGACTTTATTATAGATTTTGTCTGTTTACCGTTGACTGGGTTAGATGTAATTTTGGGTATGAACTGGTTAGAGCATAACCATGTTCACATTAATTGTCGTAGCAAGTCGGTAAGTTTTGGAAACGATGAGTCGAGTCTGTTATCTGCTAGTCAGCTTCGAAGGTTGATGAAGGAAGCGGTTCAGTTGTTCTCGTTGATGGCCTCATTATCTGTTGAAAATCAAGCTGTCATTGATGGAGTGCCTGTAGTGTGTGACTTCCCTGATGTTTTTCCCGATGAGATTCCAAGTGTCCCGCCGGAGAGGGAAGTTGAGTTTTCTATGGCACCGTATAGGATGTCTGCGTCGGAATTATCGGAGTTGAAGAAACAACTTGAAGAACTGCTTGAGAAGAAATTTGTGAGACCGAGTGTGTCACCGTGGGGAGCTCCTGTGTTGCTGGTTAAGAAGAAGGATGGTAGTATGAGGCTATGTGTAGATTATCGTCAATTGAACAAGGTAACCATCAAGAACAAGTATCCACTCCCGAGGATAGATGATTTGATGGATCAGCTGGTAGGTGCGAAGGTGTTTAGTAAGATTGACTTGCAGTCGGGGATCATCAGATGAAGGTGAAGGATGAGGATGTTCAGAAGACAACATTCAGAACTCGGTATGGGCATTACGAGTACTCTGTGATGCCTTTCGGTGTTACCAACGCGCCGGGAGTATTTATGGAGTACATGAATCGTATTTTCCATACGTACTTGGATCGGTTCGTAGTAGTGTTTATCGATGACATTCTAATTTATTCCAAATCAGAAGATGAACACGCTGAGCATTTGAGGTTAGTGCTGGAAATTCTGAAAGAAAAGAAATTGTATGAAAAATTATCTAAGTGTGAATTCTGGTTGAATGAGGTAAGTTTTCTAGGTCATGTCATCTCGAGTAGTGATATTGCGGTGGATCCAGCTAAGGTAGATGCAGTGTTGCAATGGGAAAGTTCGAAGTCAGTTATTGAGATTAGGAGTTTTCTAGGACTAGCTGGTTATTATAGGAGATTCATTGAAGGTTTTTCTAAATTGGCACTTCCGTTGACTCAGTTGACGTGCAAGGGGACGACTTTTGTTTGGGACGCTCGATGTGAAGAGAGCTTCGCCGAACTGAAGAGACGATTGACGACGTCTCCTGTTTTGACGTTGCCCAATCCGGATGAGTCTTTTGTGGTGTACTGTGATGCTTCAAAGATGGGTTTAGGTGGTGTGCTTATGCAGGACGGTAAGGTAGTTGCTTATGCGTCTAGACAGTTGAGGACCCACGAGAAGAACTACCCTACGCATGACTTGGAGTTAGCTGCAATTGTCTTTGTGCTGAAAATCTGGAGGCACTATCTCTATGGTTCTAGGTTTGAAGTATTTAGTGACCATAAGAGCTTGAGGTATCTGTTTGATCAGAAGGAGTTGAATATGAGGTAGCGACGGTGGTTGGAGCTATTGAAGGATTATGATTTCGGCTTGAATTATCACCCAGGCAAAGCTAATGTCGTGGCTAATGTTTTAAGTCGAAAGGCCTTGCATATGTCGGCAATGATGGTTAAGGAGTTGGAACTGATTGAGCAGTTCATAGATATGAGCTTGGGTTGCGAAGTGACACCTAAGAGTGTCAAATTGGGAATGTTGAAAATTGATAATGACTTCCTGAATAGTGTCCGAGAGGTCCAGAAGTCAGATGTTAAGCTAGTAGACTTGATGGTTGGGGATGATCAATCTGAGGAAGGAGACTTCAGGTTGGATTCCCAAGGTGTGTTGAGGTTTCATGATAACTATCCATCCGGGAGCTACGAAAATGTATCAAGACTTGAAAAAGTTGTTTTGGTGGCCGGGAATGAAGCGAGATGTGGCACAGTTCGTGTATGCGTGTATAACTTGCCAGAAGTCAAAGGTTGAGCATCAGAAGCCTGCAGGGTTGATGCAGCCGTTGGACATTCCAGGGTGGAAATGGGATAGCATTTCCATGGATTTTGTGACGGGTTTGCCTAATACAGTGAGAGGGCATGATGCAATTTGGGTGATTGTTGATAGGTTATTCATTCCTATTAACATCACGTATCCAGTACTAAATTGGCAGAGATTTACATCCGAGAAATTGTGAAGCTCCATGGTGTTCCTAAGAGTATCGTTTCGGATAGAGACCCGAGGTTCACTTCAGAATTCTGGAAGAGTCTGCATGAAGAGTTGGGATCAAAGTTGAGGTTGAGTTCGGCTTATCACCCTCAGACGGATGATCAGTCAGAGAGAACTATTCAGTCATTGGAGGATCTGCTGAGAGCTTGTGTTTTAGAACAGGGAGGTTCGTGGGATTCCTACCTTCCACTGATTGAGTTTACATACAACAACAGTTATCACTCCAGTATTGGGTTGGCACCTTTTGAAGCATTGTATGGTCGAAAGTGTAGAACCCCGTTGTGTTGGTATGAGTCGGGAGAGAGTGTGGTGCTTGGACCGGAAATTGTTCGCGAAACAACTGAGAAGGTGAAGTTGATTCGGGAAAAGATGAAAGCGTCGCAGAGTCGACAGAAGAGTTACCATGATAAGCGGAGAAAGGATTTAGAGTTCCAAGCTGGGGAGCATGTGTTCTTGAGAGTCACTCCGGTGACCGGTGTGGGTCGTGCTTTGAAGTCAAAGAAGCTCACTCCTCGTTTCATTGGTCCATCAGATTTCAGAGAGGGTTGGAAATGTTGCGTATAGAGTGGCCTTGCCGCCTAATCTTTCGAACTTGCACGACGTGTTTCACGTGTCGCAACTTCAGAAGTATGTCCCAGACCCATCCCATGTGATTCAGATGAACGATGTGCAGCTGAGGGATGATCTCACTGTGGAGACAATGTCGGTGCGAATTGAAGATCGTGAGGTGAAGACTTTAAGGGGTAAGGAGATAAACTTGGTGAAAGTAGTATGGTTGGGAGCTGCTGGTGAAAGCATGCGTGGGAATTGGAGAGCAAGATGCGAGAGTCCTATCCCGAGCTGTTCGAATCAGGTAACAATTTCGAGGACGAAATATTCTAAGTGGGGGAGAGTTGTAACGCACCAAAAATAATTTAATTAATTATTTAATTAAGTTATTTTAAGTACTTAGTGGGTTAATTATATTAAATTAATTATATAATATTTTATTGTGTTAGGGAGTGGTGGAAGTAATTGAAGGGGGATGTAAAAAGGGCCTAAGCCACTTGAGCCCAATATATATAAGGCTAGGTTTAGTAGTCTTATTTCATTTAGAAGGAAAAAGAGAAGGAGAAGAAAGAAAAAAATCGGCGCCGTGGGAGAGAGGGAGAGAAGAAGAGGATTTCGCGAGTTGAAGGAGAAGGAAGGAGCTCGGCTTGTTGCTTCGTTTTCTTGTGTTTCCAATTGAGGTTAAGTGGTGATTTGTGAGTATTGCACTTGGTGTTTGATGAGTTGATCATGGGAAAGACCAAGAGGAAGAAAGAAAGGAGCGTGTGTCGAATTCTGGCCTGTGTCGAATTTTGGCCTGTGTCGAATTCTGGGGTGTGTCGACTTCTGGGGCGTCGAATTCTAGGGCGCCATATCGTGCTTCCCGATGTTGGGATGTCTTGTAATGTCAAATAAGAATGATTAACAGTAAAAGCGACGTTGTGTTGCGACGAATAATGATGTTGCGACGAATAATGATGCCAATGATGTTGTCGTGTCATGATGTATGACATTTGTTGTTGTTGATTGTTTTCTGAGGTGCTGTACATGGTGTCTCATGCATGCCATATGCATTATTACGACGATGTAGGCTTCGGCCTTGGAGCTATGCTCAAAGCGACGTTTGTGCCCGAGAGGCTATTTTTACGACGATGGTACCTCATGCATATGCCCGGCGACGTGGGTTGCATTTTCATTCATGTACATACACGATGATGAGATTATTTGTCGTTGTGCTCTATGTTGTGGCTTGTTGATGTTTTCGGTGATGGTTGTACTGTAATGTTGTTATGCTATGGTTATTATACCTACTAGTCTCTAGTATATTACCTATCATATACTTTTTATGCTGTTAGAGACTCACCCTTTACTGTTGAATGTTACCTTCGTGGTAACGTGCAGGTACACGCTAGTGAAGGACTCCTTTTCCTTCATCCCTTTCATAAACTGTTGTTTTTAGTATGTTATCGGATTTTTATGGATGGTATGATGTTGAGATGATATGACAGGCTACGTATCGTATTTTCGTTAATTGGAAAACTATGTTGTTGGTTTTTGAAAGTTCTAATTGAACACACGTTGCTTGAGTTCTAAAATATCGATGTGTAACGCTCCAATGCACGAGTAGATTTAAATTCCGCACTCTGATAATTAAATAAATAAATGGGTAGAATTGGGGTGTTACAGGTCCAGCCTACTCCCCCAAAATCCTGAAGGGGACATCCCTTGCCGGCCCTTCTGCTTGCACACGGGCGATAAGTTATCGACCGAGCTTGGTCCGTTCTGCCTGCATATTTTTACCAATATTTGATTGTTCTTTACTTTCCTTGTCTAACCGTTTGGCTTTTGCAAGTAAGACTCTAAAAATGTCAGGCGCCGACTGGGTAAATCTTGAGAAGCTCGCTCTCTCCGGCGGGCCAAAGAAAACTAACCTCCTGGAGACTAACCCGAAACCAGCTACCCCTCGACCCAGAGTCTTTGGAGGGGATCCCAGCGGCGACATCGACGGCGCATCCCCGACAGCGGCGAGGGTGGATGAAGTACAACGGGTCGAGTCTCCTGTCTTCGAGTTGGAGGACTTAACTGAGGAGGACTATGAAGCTTTCAAGATGGACCCCTTGTCCTTCTGTGGTGATTTATGCAAGTCGGCCAGCAAGGTCATGAAGAAGCTGAAAATTGAGCAATCTCGTAAGTTCCATTTTGCCTTTTCGTTCTAAGGTTTTGAGGCCGTTCGTTGATGTTCATTTCCTGTCCCAGGTGCCGAAACTGAAAGAGACGCCGTCCAGCGCAAACTGAAGGAGCTGGAACCGGAAATAAACTCTTTGGGCGAGCTCAAGGCCAAGTTGGTAGCGGCCGAGAAAGACAAGCAACTGGTCGTGGATGACAGGACCAGGGTTGCGAGCAGAAATAAAGAGCTGGCTGAGCAGGTGAAGTCTTTGAAGGCCAAGGTTGCCCGCTTTGAGGAGGAAAAGAAGGTTGCCATTGCTGAAAAGGTCGCCGAGGTAGCCGGGCTGGCAAGGGGAGCGGCCATCTATCAGCTTGACAATGTCGTCGCTCAGATGAGGGTGTTGAATGCTGCCCGCGGCGTCCAATTCGATAGCAAGGTGGTGAGGCCCGAGCATGTGGTTGAAGGCGAGGAGATCGTTCTGCCGCTGAAGAAGGGCGATGAAGGGAATGTGGTCCAGAAGCGGTCGCTCGTCTTTGGTCGCACCAAGACGTAGGCCGTCTTTTCCTTTTGCCCACCTGCGAGCGGTGAATGAATTTTGTAACTGTACGATGATTTACTCCGCCTTCGAGCGGTCGAATATTTGGGGCGCTCGGCTTCGGCCGGGCGTCTCGTTTTGTAATGAATTACGTTTTTTCGTTTAACTTGCTTAATTCGTTCAACTTTATCTACATTATTCGTTCGCTCCTTTCCAAGGTATTTGTTCTAGGCCGACCGTCGACCGCTGTTTGGGCCTTTCGAAGGCACTGTGTTGGGCCTTTCGAAGGCTCTCGTTTTAGGCCGATCGCCGACCAGTATTTATGCTTTTTCGAAAGTACTCGTTGTAGGCCGCTCGGCGTCCTACCCTCGTTTGTGGGTCATTGCTTGACCCTTGGGTCATTCGATGACACTCGCTTCGGGCCAACTCGGTGGCACTCGGCGTACTACGCCCGCTGTAGACCATTCGTTGGTCTACGTTTGTTTGGGCCATTGGATGGCGCTCGTTTTGGGCCAACTCGATGGCTCTTTGGTCGCTCTACATACCACTTTGCATGAAATTAAAATATAAGTGAACTTTTAAAGAACGGGCCTCTGTAAAAAACCTCGGTGGGGAAAAAGAGTGCCCACCTACCATTTATTTATTGAATTGTTCATCGGTTACAAATTGGGTGTACTAAACGTAGTACTGCCTGAGCTTGTCGTCGTTCCATGTTCTGGGGATGGTCGCCCCATCCATGGTCTCCAGTTCGTACGCCCCTTTGCCGGTCTTGTTGACGACTCGGTACGGTCCTTCCCAGTTAGGGGCGAGCTTTCCTTGATGAGCATTCTTGTTGCCAACATCTGCACGCCTGAGGACCAGCTGCCCGATGGAGAAGTCTCTTTTCTGAACACGAGTGTTGTACCTAGCAGCGACCTTCTGTTTTATCAATGCTTCTCTAAGTGATTCTTGGGTGTGCAACTCTTCAATCAGGTCCAACTCTTCTCGCATTGCCCGGTCATTGTCAACCGCTGTTGGGGGGTTGGTCGTTCTCCAGCTCAGCTCGCTCATTTCTATGGGAATCACAGCGTCGATTACGTGAGACCGGTTTGAAAGGTGACTCCCGGCCGATGAATGAAGTCGTTACAGTATGCCCGAGGACGGATTTGCGATTCTTGACCCAATTTCCGCTGCTTCGTCCAGCCTTCTCTTCAACCCACGCAGGATAACTCTGTTGGCGCCCGGCTTGGTCGTTAAATGCTGCGGATGTTCGACCGAAGTAAAACGTTGTTTTACTCCTAAACCGGCCAACATCTCCCTGAATCTCTTGTCCGCAAATTGGGTACTGTTATCTATTATTGGTTGTTGAGGGATCCCAAACCGGGCCAGAACATTCCGGTCGAAGAACTTGCTTACCTTCGCTGCAGTTATGGTCGCCAGAGGCTCGGCCTCAATCCACTTTGTGAAATAATCAACTGCCACGATCAGGAACTTGAACTGGCCTGGAGCAGGTGGAAATGGACCTAGCAAATCCATCCCCCACCAGTTGAACGACCAAAGTGAGGTGAGGCTTTGTAACTCCGATGAGGGTGCGACATGAACATCTGCATGTACTTGGCACTTTATGCATTTCTGTACCAACTTTTTGGCGTCTTCGTCCATGGTCGGCCAATAGTAGCCAGCTCTGAGCGCTTTCTTTGCCATGGACCGACCGCCCTGATGGTTGCCACACAAGCCCTCATGAATGTCCCTCAGGACATGGTCGGCTTCGACCGACGACAAACATCTTAGTAGTGGGGATGAAAAGCCTCTTCTGTATAACTTCCCTTCAATCACAGAGTATTTGGTAGACCGCAATCTCAGGGTCTTGGCCTACTTCGGGTCGCTCGGCTCTTCGCCCGTCGTAATGTAGCGCAATATTGGAGCGGTCCACTCTTCTTCCGCGTTGATAGAGAGGACGGCCAAGGATTGACTTGGCTTGGTCGAGACACTCGGTCGAATTAGGGTTTCTTGGATCAAGCTTCTATGATTGCCAGGGGTCTTCGTGCTGGCCAACATCGAAAGGATGTCGACAGCTCGGACGTTTTCGATCCTCGGCACGTGCTTGACCTCTGCCCGGTCGAATTGCCGGAGTAGTTCCCTCACTTTGGCCAAGTAGTTCTTCAGCACTTCATCCTTTGCATCATACAATTCTTGAATCTGGGATACGACCAGCAGAGAGTCTGAATGTAATTCAACTCGATCGACGTTGAGTTCTTTAGTGAGCTGCAGTCCGGCTATGCATGCCTCGTACTCAGCTTGATTGTTGGAAGTGTGGAAAGCAAATGTCAAGGAAACTTCTACTGCAAGGCCTTCTGAATTCTCTAGGATTAGGCCCGCTCCACTGCCTTTGCTATTGGAAGTGTCGTCCACATGCAACGTCCAGGTCGTTGCCGGTCGATTGTCTTGAGTTGGAGTCATTTGAGTGATGAAATCGGCCAATACTTAAGCTTTATCGGCCGACCTGGATTTGAACTTGATGCCGAACTCGCTGAGTTCTACCGCCCATTTGATCATACGTCCCGCCAGGTCTAGTCGATGAAGGACTTGCCTTATTGGTTGGTCGGTTCTTACCACGACCTGGTGAGCCACGAAATAAGGCCTCAATCTCCGGGAGGCCACCAGTAGCGCAAGGGCCAATTTCTCGATCTTCTGACACCTTAGCTCTGGTCCTTGCAGCACCTTACTGATGAAATAAACCGGGTTCTGCTTTAGGTCGTTCTCTCTGACCAAGACATGCAGACTTGGGTATGAACCTTGACAGGGCAGTGACCATGCCGTTCAACCGTTGGATCTCCTTCTTGGTGGTGGGCGGCCTCATGTCGGCGACCTCCCTGCACTTGTCCGGGTTAGCCTCTATCCCCCTTTCTGTAAGATGGAACCTCAGAAATTTGCCGGCCCTCACTCCAAAGGTGCATTTCTGCAGGTTTTATAGAAATTTCTCCTAGCTTCTTCGAAAACCTCTCTCAGGTCGTTCACATGATCTTGGTCGCTCTTGCTTTTGATTATCATGTCGTCTAGATATACTTCAGCCACCCGACCGATCTGCTTGTTGAAGATTTTGTTCATCATTCGCTGGTACGTCGCCCTTGCATTCTTCAAGCCGAAGGGCATGACCTTGTATTGGAAATTACCCTGATCGGTCATAAACGCAGTCTTTTGGCGATCCGGATGATACATTGTGATCTGGTTATACTTAGAATAAGCGTCCAGGAATGATAGCAATTTGTAGTCCGATGCACCATCGACCAGCTTGTCGATGCTGGGCACCGGGAAGGCATCCTTCGGGCATGCTCTGTTCAGATCGGTATAGTCAATGCACATGCGCCACTTACCATTTTTCTTCTTCACCAACACGACGTTAGACAGCCAGGTTGTGTACTTGATTTCTTCAATGAAGTTTGCCTTGATCAGATCGTCAACAGCCTGCGCTGCTGCTTGAGCCTTCTCATCGTTCTGAGCTCGCCTTCTCTGGGCGACTAGACTAGCTGCATCATCCACTGATAGTTGGTGACACGCGATCTCTATGGGAATCCCAGGCATGTCTGATGCCTGCCATGCGAACAAATCTGCATAATCCCGAAGACAGGCCATGAGATCCTGCTTGACCTGTTCAGGTAGGTCGCTTCCAAGCTTGACAGTTTTTGTTGGGTCGTCCCCCAGCTGGACGTCATAAATTCCCTGTGCGGCTCTGGCCTCTTCAACCTGTTTTTAGCTCTCGAGCTAAATCATCATCACCATCTTCTGGGTCGCTGTCAGGATCATATCGGGCATCCAGGTTGGCAAGGTTGACTTGGTGCATTTCTTCCAGATGTCTTGGTATAGGTAATGGCTTCGTTTGGCCACTTCCATGTCGGCCATCAGAGTCACGACTTGGTCATCCTTGCTGTAGAACTTCATCTTCAGGTGGACTGTGGAGGCAACAGCCTCCAGCTTCCCAACTGTCGGCTGACCGATGATGCATTGGTAGCAAGAATTGATGGGGAGGACCAGGAATATCGTCCTGACCGTCCTGTATAGGGTGCTTTCTCCTGTGTCATCTCCGAAAGTGACCAAGAGCTCTATCGTCCCCAAGGGGTAAGTGACCGCCCTGTTAAAACCTATCAGTGGAGTTGGGTCGGCCTGTGGGATTATCTCACTCCGATCTACGCTCAGCTTGTCGATTAACTCTTCAAACATGATGTCGGCAGAACTTCCTTGGTCGACCAAAATTCTGCGGACTTCCGTGTTGGTATTGACCGCCGAGACTACTAATGGAACATAACTATTGGTTCTTCCATCCAGCAGGTCTTCATCTCCAAAGGAAATGGGCGGCCTATTCGAGGGCGGTCACTCAGCTGAAGTCGTTCCAACCATAAGAATCTCATTCAACTTCCTCTTCATGGCCTTCTTTGATTCTCTACGGTCTAAAGGGTTCCCTCCATGGATGACCATGGCAACCCTGCGGCCTTTGGACTTCGGAGGTATCCTTGTCCCCGGCCGCTTCGATGGCTCTTGCGGTCGCGACCTTGCCTTTTGGTTGAGAGGGTTGTCCCCCGGCTCTTTCTTCAGGCCGCTCGGGACCTTTTGGATGAGATCTTCTATATCATCTTTTAGGGCCATGCAATCATTTGTATCATGCCCCTTGATTTTGTGGTACCGGCAATACTTCTTGGTCGCCCGGGCACCCTTTCTGAGTACTATAGGATCAAACCGCTTCACACCAACGAACTCATTGTTCTAACATTCAGAAAATATCTGAGCAATAGGTGTGTTAAGCCTTGTCCGGTGCTCGTACTTTTTAGGCCGGAACTCCGTCTTGTTATCACGTTGGTTGTCTTGAGCCTTGAACGGCTTGCTTTGCTCTTCTCTAGGTCGCACGCGAGCGGCCTTCTTTGCAGCTAGTGTCTCTTCATAAGCCATGTGGTCGTTAGCTCTACGAATGAACGTGCTGAGATCAGTGTAGTGGTTTAAAGTGAACTCTTCTGCGAACCTATGGTCCGGCCTGATGCCCCGCTTGAGATACTTCAGCTTATCTTTGTCCGTTAGGTCGCGAATGGTATCAGCCTCAGAATTGAACTGGTCTATGTACTGCCTTAACGGTTCATTGTCGCCTTGTATGATTGTATCCAAGTGTTCCTCATAGCGGTTTTGGCATCGGTTGGTCGTGTAATTTGCTAGGAAGACTCTGATCAGGCCTTCCCAGGAGGAGATGGTGTTCGGTCGCAGTGATTCCCACCATTCTAGTGCCCGGCCATCGAGCGACTGAGGAAATAAACGACACTTCATTGTAGAACCCAGCTCTCTGTAGCTGTAGTAGTTGTTGAAGTATCTGATGTGCTTGTCAGGATCCCCACGACCGTCGAATTTGTTCAGGTTGGGCGGCTTCCTTAGATCCCTCGGGATACGGTAGCGCCGGATCTCCCTCGTGAAGGGGCCATTGCCGGTCTGGATATCACTTGGCCCAAAAGGCTGCATAGTGAGGTATGCCTCGCTGGTCGGCATCCCGTAGAATCCACCGCCGACCGGATGGTCGTACATCAGAGGCACTTGGGGCGATCACCCTCTGCTTCGGACGGAGTGATGCCTCCTTGGTCGCCGGGAAACATCTCATTTCCCCATTACGATAATCGTTGAGCTCGTCGTAAGGGTCCCAGGAGCGGCTTCTAGATCTCCGGGAGTCGGAGGATTCGCACGATGAATATCTCGTAGACGAGCGGTCCGACTCAGGATGGTAGATGGAGTCTGAATAATCGTAATCATACGAGGGGGAACGATGACTATGCACGTTCCTCCGAGCGGGCGATCTTCGCGCCTTGACCCTGCGCGCCGGTGAGTGACGAGAAGTGCTTCCTCGATGACGAATGTTCCTTCGAGGAGGCGTTCTGGCTTTGCGTGAAGGGCGAGCTCGGGCGGAGGGTTCTCCGTGGTCCGCTCGCTGGCTGGCTGGAATCGACCCTCGCTCGAAACGAGATATCAGCTCATCACGATCAGCGATGAGTTGATTCTTATTCTGAAGCAGTTGGAGAACTGCCCGAGTGACATGCTCTGGTAGAGGCTCTACAATCCCGGCATCCGCTACCTCGGCCGGGATTTGCTGGAGTGGAGCTAGCTGCTGTACTTGTTCCAGGATCGGTCCTCGTCCGCCCTACACCGAGGGCTCTTGGCGAAGATTGCCTTGTGATTCGTGAATGGTTACAGGCACGCCCTTTGGGGTCTGCTGCGGATGAACGTCTTGTCTGATAGGGTCGTGCTGCGTCAATGCCCGCGTAGTAGGTCTCTTCGGGGCCATGTCTGAGGTAGGATAGCGCTTGGGCCTCCCACTGTGGTCGCCAATTGATCGTACCTTGATCAATGAAGTGTTGATGTCGCTTGTGGCCTCGCTGTCCGGTCGCTGTGAGTGAGCTTGGACCGGTCTTGAGAGCGCCTCGGGTGGTACCTGCAAAGACACTCCGACGCTCGAGTCAGAGGTGTGCTAACGGGAAGAGTATCACAAGGTAGGAAAACGTACCTGGTACTGTGGATGAAGGTGGTATTTGTACTATTGGGGGCGCTCTGTCACGGCCACGTCTGCTCTGTTAGTGTGAATTGGGTTTTAAATTTTTTATAACAAAAAATGGAAAAAGGACTAACGGTGTACACATTATGTAACTTAAAGAACCTAAGTATTACGAAAAAAACTTAAAGGACTTCTGGTGTAATTTTACCAAAAAAAAGCTGATGCTTAGTTATAACTTAGTGTTAATCATGAATTAAAAGCATGGAATTTTGCTGGTTGTAATGGTATGTTCCTCTCTTTCACCCATGGGATAAAACATTAAATAAAAACACAAAATATACATAGTAATTATTAAGATATCCTGATTGATTATTATATTTGACTTATTTAATAACTTAGTTTTCAATGGTATCCAAATTAATTTGCTCTTTGGTATTTTATTTCTTTATATACAATTTGTATGTATGATTATTATATTTAAGATAATTGTTTTCTGATATCCTTGAATTTTGTTGAGTATTGAGACCTCTAGGCAAAATTGACTTAGGATTTAAATTTATTTTAAACTAATCAATTATAAAAAAATGTTATGTCATTAAGTGATTGGATGTTGGACACATACCCAACAAAACTGTAGAGTATCAAAGTGTTCTATTTAAATTTGTATCTAAAATAATTGGTGACATAAACTTCTTAAGGAAACTTTTTTTTGTCCCTCACGGTAAACCAGTAAAATTGACCATTGGATTTTGTGTAAAAGACTATGAACGGTCAAGATTGATTCGATCAGTATTCAATGTCAATCATTCATGAAATCTCTATTATATTAAACCATGAAACTTACACCTATTCATCCACTTCATCATCCACATGTGACGATGACATAACTCAAAAAATCCCAGCGCAAAATTATAAGAGATGGGATTCGAACCCCTGTACATTTGGTTATGCAAAGTCAACACTACCACTGTACCAATGATCTCATTTGATGTTTTTAAGCACATATTTTTAGTATATTTCTTTCCATTTCCAGGGACTATTCATAAGTCTTGAAAGTTTGGAAATATTTTAATCGTGACCGGGTCAATAGTCATGCGGTTCAAATGTTAACCCTTCGGTCCGACCTTTGACCCAGTGACCCAGTACCTTCACCAAGTCGATCACCGGTCCGGTTCTTAAAACACTGGTTCTAACAACAACAAAATCCACCAAAATCACAGTACAATAATTCTCCCCATTTATTGTCACTCAAAATCAGTTGACCAAACGCAGCTGTAAAAAAATAACTCAATCTACTTATTGACACTGAAAATCAACTGCAAACCTATGAAAAAAATACATTTTAAAATTAAAAAAACGCAGTTGTAAAAACCTAAAAAATAAATATTACAAGATTTACAACACTGAGTCGTTTGGTGAAAAAAGACCTCAGTGAAATTGAATTCCTCTTAATGTTGGGACTCATAATCTGGTTCAACCTAAAGATCCACCTCAGAGGTATTAAGGATGTCGTAGGTGCGTCCTTGAAATCTCTATCATATCAACGAGAAAAATGATTAAATCTTCACAACTTTTTATTTTGGAGACAACTATTAGGTCAGTAATTGTTAAAGATAGTTAAGCTTTTAACAATCACGAAATTCATATTACTAGGTCGGTGAATGTTAAAGATAGTTAAGCTTTTGAAAATCACCTACATGCATTTAAAAATCACCACAAATTAGTACTAAAATAACCTATTGCTGTCTCGAAATTCAAATCACCTACATGCTTTTAGCAATCCACACAGATTACTCCTTTTGGTTGTCACAATTGTAACATAGTATAACTCATCGAAAGATATCTCAATAACAATATTATAACTCGTATTCCATTACTAATCAAATTTTACATAGACAAGTATTTCTAACTTTAACATCTTTTACTAATTCATCAAAAACAATTCCATACAAGTTTACTGGAATTATTTTTTAAAGGTGTGTTAAACATTAGTGTAAAACAGCATGACCTTCAATTGAACGACAAGGGGTTTATTACAAATGGAAAGTTATAGTGGAGGATCCGATTGGTATGTGAAATTAACGAATATGAAAACATTAGGGGTTAACATAAGTATCTGTTTGAGTCCCATCTATGAATTTAACATGGCTTAATCGTGATTGCAATGGAAAAATCGTGAAGATAAACCCTGTAATAAATTGTATCTGAGTTTGTAAACTCGAATGATTTCGTTGAGTAGATACTCCCATCTGTCGCCGTCCACGTCGCGAGAAAGAAGGTGCGTCCTGCGTAGCCATTGTTGATCAGAAGCAAGAAAAACATATCTGCTTCATGAACAGAGACAATTATGGCACAAGAGTCTTCCAAGTTTCCATTAAGCCGCATAACAGTAAAGAAAAGTAAAGAGTTTCGGCTATGAGGGTTTAGAAGATGGTAAGTGGAGATTAACTTAAAACTTCATTTACGAAAGTAGCACTAATATTTTACAAAAAACTAATTCTACCTTTTTTGGAATTACACTTACTTAATCTTCTATTGTGTGCTTCAAGCTATCTTTACAACTATATTAAAACTATCCTTCTTTTTTGTGTGTGGCCCATATATATATATATATATATATATATATATATATATATATATATATATATATATATATATATATATATATACTATCCCTTTTGGAAGTTATCCCTATTATAAATTACAATTACCATACCTTACAGAATATTAACGTAAGTACTTTTACATTTTTTATTCCTCTTTCAATGATTTCGTTACAGAGGCTCCTACACCTACATTGTACGTACTCTCAAAAATTATTATTTTAGTCAAACTATTATATTTTATCCAATTTATTAGATTTTTAATTTTTAATTCTTAAATTATTCACTTCATGGTCATCCCGAATCACTTCCACAAATTTATGTCTGTTTATTCTCATTGTTCTATGTGCGTTTTGTAACAATTTCACCTTATAGTATTTATTTTTTGGTTGAATGACCACAACTAACTTATATTATTTGAAGCATAATATAAAAATATTTGCACAGTATAGTTTTTGATAGGTACCATCCTACAATTACAAACTGAACTCAATTTTTTTTCCTATCAAAATAACGACCACTATGCCAGAATTGTAAAAAGAGATCGCCACCTTTAGTAGCGTTTATAAAAAAACGCTAGCCATTTTAATAACACGCTACACCATTAGTAGCGTTTTAAATTAAAACGCTACCTATTAGGTAACACGCTAGACAGATCCCTAGCGCTTTTACTCAAAACGCTAGCAAATTAGAAAACACGCTAGACGGATCCTAGCGCTTTTATTCAAAACGCTAGCCAATTAGAAAACACGCTAGATAGATCCTAGCGTTTTTAGAAAGCGCTAGCTATTTAGAAAACACGCTAGACGGATCCTAGCGCTTTTATTCAAAACGCTAGCCAATTAGAAAACACGCTAGATAGATCCTAGCGTTTTTATAAAACGCTAGGTATTTAGTAAACACTCTAGACATATCCTAGCGCTTTTACTCAAAACGCTAGGTATTTAGAAAACACGCTAGATAGATCCCTAGCGTTTTTAGAAAACGCTAGGTATGGTTAAATAATTTTTTTGTTTCCCATTGAGCTACTTCCTCTTTCATTTAACAACACTCTACCCGAGAAGCGCAAAATCACTCACCCGAAACATAAAACCCTAACACCCTAACTCAAATTAACATCATCTCTCTCAACGAAAATCATCTCTCTCAGTGAACATCATCTCTCTCACTCAGACAACATTGGTGAGTTTTTTGTTCCTTTCTCTGTTTCTTGTTAGATATTAATTGTGGGTTCTAGTTTAGAAATATATTAGTTTTGTCACTTGTGCACACTAGACTCTTCTTCTTTTTTTTCACCACTAGCCTATTCTTGTTACACATAAATTAATTGTTTGGAAGACTAGACTATATGGTTCCTTTGTCTTGACCAAAGGACCGAGAATAGAAATAGAATATGATATAGATATAGCTTGGGAAAATAAGGAGTGGAATTGAAAAAATTTAAAAGAGGAAATTTTGTTTGTTTTTATATGAATTGATTCTTCATTATATTCGAATTGCTTGATGGGTCATATGTTAAAGTTCTCTTCTCGATTTTATTATAAATATTTGGCAATTATGGATAGAAATTGGATGTCCGCCAATCGTGCATCCAAGGAGTATCTTTACCGGAGTGGATTATTTTGTGAGTTGTCTTTGTTGAGCGTTTAGGGACTTCTAGTGGTATGAAATGTCCTTGTTTAAGGTGTTGTTATGTAAAATCGATTCTTCGCAGAGGAGTTGACCACGACATTTAAAGGCGAATGGAATTGATCAAAGTTACACATCTTTGGATAATGCACGGTGAGAAAAAAGGTGAATCTTCAAATATGAATGATATTAGTAAGAGATATGCGCCGCAGGTTGACACCGGAACACATTCATTTGATGCGAACGAATTTGAAGAGATGGCAAAGGTGGTTGAAGAGGATCTTAATGATTGTCTGAAATGTTTGAGAAGTTGATAAGCGATGCAGAGAGACACCATTGTATGCGGGTTGTAATGAATTCACAAAATTATTGGCTGTGATCAAGTTGTATAACTTGAAAACTCGCCACGGATGGACGGATAAGAGCTTTACCGATTTACTCTCACTTCTGAAAGAAATGTTGCGAATGATAATGTGCTTCCTTCTCGGACGTATGATGCAAAGCAAATGTTGGGGTCTATTGGCTTGAACTATGAGAAGATACACGCTTGTCCGAATGATTGCATTTTATTTCGAATGAACATGCGTTGTTAAAGTCGTGTCCTAAATGTAATGCACCGCGGTATAAGAAGAAAGAGTCTGCTCCACAAAAGGTGTTGTGGTATTTTCCTATAATTCCTCGATTTAGGCGCATGTATCGTAGTTCAGAAGATGCAAAACACTTGACATGGCATGAGGATGAAAGGATTAAAGATGGTATGCTCGACACGTGATTCTCCGCAATGGAAAAAATCAATATTGAGTATCCTAATTTCGGGATGACCCGAAACCCTACGCCTTGCATTGTCTGTGATGGATTTAACCCGCACGCGGTATCGAGTAGCTCCCACAATACATGGCCCGTGATTTTGGCGATTTATAACTTACATCACGTGGCTTTGCATGAAACGCAAATATATGATGTTTGTCTTTGTTAATTTACAGGCCCAAACAACCGAGAAATGATATTGATGTATACTTGGCTCCTTTAATTGAAGACTTGAAGCAAATGTGGGAGATTGGGGTAGAGGTGTATGATGGGTTCGAGAGAAGAAAGTTTCACCACGAGGGCTATGATCTTTGGCACAATTAACGACTTTCCCGCATCGACAATCTATGCAGATGCAGTAACAAAGGGCGTGTGCATGCCCTATATGTGAAGATAACACAGATTGGATGTGGTTGGAACATGGTAAGAAGAATATCTATCTTGGTCATCGTAGATTTTTGCCATCAACTCATCACTATCGATTGTGGAGAAAGGCATTTGATGGGAATACGAGAACACGTAGAGCTCCCCGCCTTTGACGACGCGAACATGTATTTGAAAAGGTGGAAGATTTGAACATTAAATTTGGGAAGCCTTTTGCGGGAGAGATTGCCAAACGGGGTGGAAGAAAAGTCGATTTTCTTTGAGTTGCCATCTTTGAAGTCATTATATGTAAGGCATTTCATTGATGTGATGCATGTTGAAAAGAATGTCTTGAAAGTGTCATTGGTACCTTACTCAATATGCCGTAAGACTAAAGATACCATCAACTCAAGGTTGGATTTGGTTAGTATGGGTTTGAGACCTGAATTGGGTCCGGTAAAGAAGGGTACACGTACATATCTACCTCCCGTGACTCATACTCTATCTAGAAAGGAGAAGATCTGTCTTTTGTGAGTTTCTTCATGGAGTTAAAGTTCGGAGGATACTCTTCAAATGTGGCGACTCTTGTATCGATTAAAGACCTCAAGTTAAAGTCTCTAAAGTCCCACGATTGTCATGTTCTCATGGAGAATTTGCTACCCGTTGGTATCGATCCATTTTGCCTAAGAAAGTGCGTCGGACCTTAACCAAACTTTGTTTATTCTTTAAAGGCGATTTGTAGTAGAGTGATTGACCACAGAAAGTTGCCAACATTGCAAAGAGAAATTACTTGTCACTTTGTGTGAGCTTGAGATGTATTTCCCACCTTCCTTTTTCGACATAATGATTCATCTAATAGTTCATCTGGTTAGAGAGACACAATTGTGTGGCCCATGTTACATGAGATGGATGTATCCGTTTGAGCGTTACATGAAGATATTAAAAGGATATGTGAAAAATCGATCACGACACGAGGGTTGTATTGTTGAGCGCTACATAGTTGAAGAGGCTATTGAGTTTTGCACTGGGGCTATCTATCTAGTCTTGAATATTACGTGGGACCGCCAAGGTCTCGTCATGCGGGAAGGATTAGTAAAGGGATGACGGGAACTAAATTAGTGATGGTATCAAGGAAAGAACTAGAGCAAGCACACTTGTGCGTTCTTCACAATGATAGTGAGGTTGATTCATATGTTGCCAAGCACAAGGAGATTCTTAAGAGTCAATTCCCGGGAAAGAAGCAAGTTTGGTTAGCAAAAGAACACAATAGGAGTTTCATAGTGTGGCTAAAACATCACATTGATGGTGAGTGTGTTTGAATCCTACTTGATTTCAAAAAGATTGAGATGGTTAGCAAAAGGTCCAAATATACATGTCTTCTCTTACAACAAATGACTATCTAATGAGCGAGTGCACTTTCTATACAAAAGAACAAGATGATCAGAGTAAAATGCAAAATAGTGGGGTGACTCTTGTAGCTCATTCTATGCATGCATCCAGTGCCAAAGATAGAAATCCCATATATGCGAATATGTCTTACTTTGGCTTCATTGAACACATATGGGAGTTGGATTACAATATGTTTCAGGAGCCTGTGTTCAAATGTGAATGGGTTGACAATAATACTGGTTTACAGATTGATGAATTAGGGTTCATGCGGGTGAATTTCAACAAGTTAGGATATAAAGATGAACCTTTTATTTTAGCATCGCAAGCTCAACAAGTGTTTTATGTCACTGATCCAGTTAATATCAATTGGTCTATTGTTCTATTGACTGACAAAAAATTTGTGTATAACAACGATGATGATGAAGCACCCGATGATGTTGGTGTTGAGGACGACCCTTTCTTCAGAACATCAGAACCGATAATAGGGGAAAATACTTCTATAGAGGATGTTGTATATTTTAGAAAAGATCATAATGATGGAATTATTATTCGTCGGAAAAAAAATACCAAGACGCGAATTGCAAACAAAATTTTATCTAGGAAAAGGAAAAGGTAATATAGACTTAATGATATCTCGTTATTTTTTATTAATAGATAATATTTAATTATATTGTTTTTGTAAATTTTACAATAACATGGATTATATATGTTATATTGCAGGTCAGATGGCATCACTTAGTGATCATGAGATCTAGTGGTCAAGACAGTAGTCATTGAGGGTTGTGCTGTTATATATGTTTCTAGATTTAATTTGTAGCTACTTTTGAGTTTCATAATGTAAGTTACTTATTATGTTGTATGATTTGGATATATATTAATTATGTTGTAAGTAATTGTTAGTTTAATATGGTCTTTTGGTGATATGTACATATGTGTGTGTATCTATATATTGGTTTGTAATGATATATTGGCTGAATTTTGTTGGAATGTATTTTCTGAATTTTGTTGGAAGGGAATGAATTTATAGGTTGTAATTAAAATGGAGAACAAACCAAAATAAAAAAAATATTTAAAAAAAAATTCAGTCAATAGGTAGCGTTTTAGAGTGAAAACGCTAGAAATAAAGTTAAAAAATTCATTCAATACCTAGCGTTTTAAATATAAAACGCTAGGAATTGTAAAGAGGAGCTAGAGGATCCCTAGCGTTTTACAGAAAACGCTAGGAATGGTAGTAAAAAGGTGCTATAGCATCCCTAGCGTTTCTACATAAAACGCTAGGAATGTTAGTAAAAAGGTGCTATAGCATCCCTAGCGTTTTTACATAAAACGCTAGGAATGGTAGTAAAAAGGTGCTACAGCATCCCTAGCGTTTCTACATAAAACGCTAGGAATGTTAGTAAAAAGGTGCTATAGCATCCCTAGCGTTTTTACATAAAACGCTAGGAATGTTAGTAAAAAGGTTGTATAGCATCCCTAGCGTTTTTACATAAAACGCTAGGAATGGTAGTAAAAAGGTGCTACAGCATCCCTAGCGTTTTTACATAAAACGCTAGGAATGGTAGTAAAAAGGTGCTACAACATCCCTAGCGTTTTACAGAAAACGCTAGGAATTGTAAAAAGGCGCTATAGCATCCCTAGCGTTTTAACTTAAAACGCTAGGAATGGTAAACACGCGCTAGATGATCCCTAGCATTTTTGTAAAAACGCTAGGGATGCTATTAAAATTTTTACAAGGCGCGCTCTCTCATCTCCCTCACACACTCACATAGACGTCTCTTCATCTACCTAACTTCTCTCCACGACCCAGAAAACCCTCCACGAACAACCCAGAACCCAGAACTCACGTAGACTTCGTTCATCGTACCTTTGCGAACCTCCACGACCCAGGAAACCCTCTTCGTTCATCTTCGTTCATCTCCTTGGTGCTACGACCTAGAAACCCATAAACGCGACCCAGGAAACGTAAAACGCAGAAACCCATCCTCTTCGTTCATCCTCTCTCTCCTTGGTGCTATCTTACCACGCAGCTCCCTCCCATTTGTTTCCTTTTTCTGCACTCTCTCTCCCTTTCAAAAGGTATTTCTGCACTCACGTACTCTCCACCTCTCTCACTGCAATGACTATTTGTTATGGTTTTTTTATGGTTTGTTATGTATCTTTTGTATGGCTTTCTCTGTTGTTGCGCCCGAAAAAGTCCCCGAAGGATTTTCTTCGTTTACAACTTTTTAAAACAATGAAGTCGCCACCAATATTTTTTATAAGGAAAATATTGAAGAAAAACCCTTTTGGAAGGCCAGCTGTTGCGCCCGAAAAAGTCCCCGAAGGATTTTCTTCGTTTACAACTTTTTAAAACAATGAAGTCGCCACCAATATTTTTTATAAGGAAAATATTGAAGAAAAACCCTTTTGGAAGGCGGATGGTCTTTTTGGAAAACCGGAAGATTTGGGTTCGGGGGTCGGTTAGGCATGGGGAAGGTATTAGCACCCCACACCTCCTTTCTACTAAAAGGGAACCTTTAATTAAACGTGTGGTTTTAAGTGTTGATTCGAAAAATACTTAAATTTGCCTCTTGATTGAAAAGACTTAATGAATTTTTATTTGCGTAGCTTGACGAGAGTTAGCGCTTTGTTTTCTTTGAAAGGAAAATGCTTTTAGTTTGTTGTGCTTGACGGAGGATCCGCTCCTACGTATCTCCAGTGCGATGGAGAATTCAAAGCTACGTAGTTCTAGGTTTTTAGTTTTATTTTGTTTAATTGTGAAAACTGAGCTTTCATAATGATCAATCGAGCGAAGGCTCCAAGTGACCACCATTAGCACTCCATTGTTAACAATCATGCAAGCAAAGGCTTCGCAGGACCACTAACAAAGTTTTTTTGTGATTTATTGAAAGTCTTTAAAAAATTTAGACATTCATGATGATCAATTGAGCAAAGGCTCCAAGTGATCGTCACTAGTTCCTCGTCGTTAATAATTCATGCAAGCAAAGGCTTCGCAAGACTACTAACAAAGTTTTTAATTTATTGAAAAGTATTTTAGAAAAATTAGGCATTCATGATGATCAATTGAGCAAAGGCTCCAAGTGATCACCACTAATTCCTCATTGTTAGTAATTATGCAAGCGAGAGGCTTCAAAAACCACTAACAAAGTTTTTTTGATTTATTGAAAGTCTTTCAAAAATTAGGCGTTCATGATAATCAATTGAGCAAAGGCTCCAAGTGATCACCACTAGTTTCTCATTGTTAATGATTCATGCAAGCAAAGGCTTCGCAAGACCATTAACAAAGTTTTGATTTAATGAAAAGTATTTAGAAAAATCAGGCATTCATGATGATCAATTGAGAAAAGGCTCCAAGTGATCACCACTAGTTCCTCATTGTTAATGATCATGCAAGCAAAGGCTTCGCAAGACCACTAACAAAGTTTTTTTGATTTGTTGAAAGTCTTTAGAAAAATGAGGCATTCATGATGATCAATCGAGCAAAGGCTCCGAGTGATCACCACTAGGTCCTCATTGTTAATGATCATGCAAGCAAAGGCTTCGCAAGACCACTAACAAAGTTTTTTGATTTAATGAAAAGTATTTGAGTTAGAAAGAATAAAAAAACGAGAAAAGGGTGAAAATTGCAAAAAGGGGGTGTTGTTAGCTGCAGGAAGTGGTAAAATTAAATAGGGGGTGTAGAAAGGAAAGCCCAGTTCGCATAGGAGGGCCCAGTATGCGAAACTGGGCTTAAGTGAAATTAAAAAAAATGGGGGGTGCAGGAAGTATTCAGAATGAAAATGAAATAAAAAAAACTAAAATAAAACCTACAATTAAAGTGACTTAAAAAAAGAAAAGAGAGGCTTTGAAAGCTCTCCCTGATACTTCGCGCGACTCAAATCTTCTCCTCCCCTTCCTTACATGTGCAATACTGAGAGAGGGTGGAGGGAAGAGAGCGAAATTTCTGGCGAGATTCACGGGAGAGAGATGGATCGGAGAGAGAGAGAGAGATAGGTAGCGAAATGAGAGAGAGAGGCGACGCGAAGAGTGGGGACTCGCACGAGGCACGACGCGCGCGCGATGGGGATTCTCCGATACCCTTTTCTCTGGTTCGTTTCTTCACGTTTTCGTTTCTGGTCTGTTTTTTGTTTCGGTTTCTTCTCCTCTCCTTCTTTGGATTTCTGGTTCGGTTTTGGTTCGTGATGGTGGTTGTGAGGGTTTGATGGTGGCTGTTGGTGGTGTGGATTAGGTGACGGTGGTGTCGGTTGGTGGCCTCATTTGGAGGGTTGATGATGTTTGTGATGATTTGGAGGCCGAAGGTGGAAGAGGGAGGATCGGAGGTGGAGTGGGGTTAGGTGTTTGGGCGACGGTTCGGTGGTTGGGTGAGTGATGGTGGCTGTGAGGGTTTGATGGTGGCCGTTGGTGGTAGTTTAGGGCTGGTTAGGGTGGTTTGGTGGTGAGATTGTTGTGGTATATGGTGAGTGGTGGTGGTTTCCACCATCTCAGATTCGTTCTCTCCACCTTTTCATCTATCTCCTTTTTCTGGTCATGTCTCACTGTTTTGGATCTGTTGCTTGTTTGGGTGAATAGGATTTCAGTGTGAAACCCTAATTTTTGTGTGTTTTTTCTCCTTTGAAATTCGTGTCTGACTGCTTTTTTATAGTTGAAATTTAGGTCTCAGCATTGATTACGGTTTGATCGGGCTTTGACTTATTTTTCAGGTTTTGGAGCGGATCAGGCCCAGCTACTTGAGAGCAATTTCTTTGAACCCCTGATTCTTTATTCTTTGCGCTACATTGTTTATTATTTTTTTGGGTTTAATTATTTTTGTACATGTTATTATTTTTGTATTTTTCCGACATTTGGACATTTGAACTCTCTAATTTGTAATAAGAATTAAATAGATTCTTTTTGACATTTTTGGATTATACATATATACTCAAAATAAATTAAGCGCACAAGATAAGATTAATAATAAGAAAAAGAGTCGGGCCAAACACAAAAGACGAAGCGGGCCCGACTGACAAATACGCTAAAACGAGACCTAAAATAGAAGAAATGAGCTCATTAACTAAAAACACTAAAATCGACTCGAATTGTATTCTTGAGCACAGAATCAAAAGACGAGCTAAATTTCTAGAAAAAAATGACTTTTGGTGGACTCACTTATATGCGACTAAACCCAAATCTGAAGATTAAATTGAAGAACGCACGAAAAGATCGATCATTCGCGTTCTGCCTAATTTAAACAACGGTATTTTGATTTAGTTGAGTTGGATAACCGAAATTGCCTAAAGTTAAAAGGGCGGACAAAATTGGGGTATTACAGTTGCCCTCTTTATTTCACATTTAAGCCAAAAATATGAATTGGCCTTTTCATATTTGTTGGTGAAATGGAAATAAAGATATAGAAATAATACTAATTTTGTCCGCTTGAAAAAGTTCAAATCTTTTTGTTATTTTCCTTTTGAGAGAGGGGTTAACACTTGTCGCATTAACGGAAAGCAATAAATTGGGAAAAGCGGTAAATTGGGAAAAGCATGAAATTGGGAATTCGGAGGTTGCCTAAAACCTTTTAACGGACTCTTGTCGAGTCCGAGCTCTGCAGGTGGCCTTTTCGAGCGCCGATCAATATCAAGTCCGGGCCGATTTGATCAATGGATTTACTGTGCGCCTTAGGGACGACACAACTAATCCGAAGGACTTAACGAAGTCGATGGATCCATCGCGCGTGCTTTCGTACGCGATGTTGTGATGCGTGGAAGGAGTTCACTAACTCGAAGGAGTTCACTAACTCGGGTTGATGGAGTTTACGAACTCGGATTGATGGAGTTTACGAACTCGGGGGTGGCCTTTTCGAGCGGCCGATCAACATCGGTCCGAAGCAGATTTGATCAATGGATTTCTGCTGTGCCTTAGGTGACACAACTAATCCGAAGGACTTAACGGTCGATGGATCCATCGCGTGCTCGTAACGATGTTGTGATGCGTGGAAGGAGTTCACTAACTCTGAAGGAGTTCACTAACTCTGAAGGAGTTCACTAACTCTGGGTTGATGGAGTTTACGAACTCTGGTTTGATGGAGTTTACGAACTCTGGTTTGATGGAGTTTACGAACTCTGGTTTGATGGAGTTTACGAACTCTGGTTTGATGGAGTTTACGAACTCTGGTTTGATGGAGTTTACGAACTCTGGGTTGATGGAGTTTACGAACTCTGGGTTGATGGAGTTTACGAACTCCGTGTTGATGGAGTTTACTAACTCTGGGTTGATGGAGTTTACGAACTCTGGGTTGATGGAGTTTACGAACTCCGTGATGATGGAGTTTACTAACTCAGTGCTGATGGTGATTTTCTAAAAAGGAGATTTCTGGGACTCTCTGGCCCGAAGTAACCTTTCTCTTGGATGGTGCATGAAATGCATGCCCTTGGGTATTTGAGTGCATATGAATGCAATGATTGATTTTGGTGGGATGCTTCTTCTGTTTGATTTTTCATTCTCTTCTTTTTTGTTATTCTTTCGCTCTTACGAGATCACGAACTTGAAAGCGTAATGTTCTGTTTGATGCCATGGGGTGATGAATGGTATGGATGATATGAGAACGATGAATGATATGAAGATGTTGTGTTCTTCTGTGTTTGCTTCTTCTTTGTAGTTTATGAGATGCAAATATCAACATAATGCTTTGATGTTTGAATGCAAGTGTATCACGGTGATTGATGCTTTGATAAATGGAATGCTCTATTCTAACTTCATTTGTTTCTTTTTTGCTTCTTCTATGAAATGCAGACCTTAATATGATGCAATGCTCTGATGTTTGATGCAATGATTTTTTTTCTTTTCTTTTATGGAAATGCTAGCATTAATATGATGCCAATGCAATGAAAAGATTTCTGCTTTTTCTTCTTTACTATTTTTTTTTCTATGAAATGCAAGTATTAGCATGATGCAACTGACGTAGACCGTTTTTTTGCTTTTTGCTATGTGATGAATGCACAAAATGTGAAGATACAAATGTAATGCTTTGATGCATATGCCATAATGAATAGATTGAAATGCCTAGATGCATGAGGTGTACATTTTGGTGATGATGAGATGTGAAACTTTGGATGCAAGGAATTGAGATGATCATTGACCATTCTGTTGAAAAATTGCATTTGATTCAAACTCTGGTGTTCTCAAGGTTTTTATTTACAAACAATCTCACTTGTTTTCTCTTTCTTTCCACGGTGACTGAATTTTAGATATCACGTAAACAACTTGTGTTCTCTCTTCTTGAAGCATCGTCTAGTAAGCATGCCTAGGAGTGCAAATGTGAATGAATGAGTCAGCTAGCTTGGCATTGGTTTAGGGCATGGACATTTATGGCAAGTGAAGGAATGACAGACATGGTTATTGCCGAAGCTCATTGTAACACCCCCTTACTCTCTTTAAATAATTAAATAAAAATCAGAGTTTAAAAATTGTTTTTCTTTTAAAAGATACATCCTCAAGGGAATGCTACGTTCACCATACATATGACTTCAAATTAGTCGACATTACTCTTTCATTAATAGACTATATTGCGTGTTCCATATCACGACTTAAACGGGGAGAACCCTCAAAAATACCTGTTTAGTTTTACAACAATCCAGAACTAGTTCACTAGCACAGCGGAATGAAAATAAGTTTAACTTATCCATTACATAATCAATACATACTCCAAAATAGTTTAATACATAAAGTAAAATAACGATACTATACTCCCCCATCCCTAGTCTGACTATACAGAGCTTGACACAATAACTCAGGAAGGCATAGGCACCTTCACTCAGTATCACCTGCACACCACCTGTTTGTCGCCACGAGAGCAGGCAACATAAAATGCTAGGGTGAGTCTCTTTGCATAAATAATAGCAAATAATATAAGCATTATACGAGGAAGGAAATAGAACACACTCTACAACCATACTAACATACGTCATTAAATACAAACATCGAGAAGCCTCACCTGCTCAAGTAACAAACACTCATCCTCAGTCATATAGCATTCAACTCCCACTCATCGGGAGACATCAATCAAATGTATGAGTGTATGCATGAGTGCAATGCAACCCAAACTCTAGGGTATAATGCATGTGGATCCATCTCTCTTAGGCCACTCAAGGCCGCCACGCAGGCATATCATCTCTTTTAGGCCACTCAAGGCCGCCACGCAGGCATATCATCTCTTTTAGGCCACTCAAGGCCGCCACGCAGGCATATCCGTCGCTGATGCATATGATTCATGAGACTCTATGAACAATGCATCACTCACAATCAACCATCCCTTTTAGGCCACTCAAGGCCGCCACGCAGGCATATCATCTCTTGTGTTATTCAACAACACTAAACTCACCGGCATTGCGCCGTCACCACAACATTGCCTATTTCTCTTAGACAACCTCAATAGCACTAAGGCTAACGCCCATCTCACAGGACACCTCTACTCTGTAGGTAGTGAACAACTCAATCACTACAACTCAGTCACTACGTGAACCTCTCGTCACCTAGGACTAAAACGTCACATAAGGACCAAATGGAAGCACACAGCTCGTAGACAACCTCTAGGCAACTCTCAATTGTATTGGACCACTTACTCAAGGCACAAGGCCACATCTCAACCGTGACCACGGGCATGCCACTTGGACACCACGGCGTAACAACACACACATCAATGCCTAAAGCATAAGGGCACACCACAATTGGTGCCCACACCATATTCACCACACGTCATTCACTTACACACACAAGCGCACACAGTGCCACCCTTGGCGCCCGACCGCGCCCAACACACGTATCAAATGCACCAAGGCACCCCAAGGCACACCAAGGCGCCTTTGGACAGCCACAATTGGCGCCCCTCACCGCGCCACACATCCACACCTAGCCCAAACCTTTCCCGGCGACATCGGCGCCAAGACCCGAGCGCAAGGACAGCCACTTTGGCGCCCACATGCACACATAAGCGTGAGACACACACACTAGCACGAGGGTATTTCCGTCACTCTAGACTCAAAATTAGATCACAGGGGTATTTCCGTCACTCTAGACTCAAAATTAGATCACAGGGGTATTTCCGTCACTCTAGACTCAAAATTAGATCACAGGGGTATTTCCGTCACTCTAGACTCAAAATTAGATCACAGGGGCAGACACATCATTTGGACTCAAAAGGGTATTTTCCAGCAACTGTACACGAACTTAAAAAATTAATTTAACATATCAAACGGTGTCGGAACTTCGCAAATAAATATTCCCTGGAAAGCTTAGGATGTCTAGTTTCTAAACATAATTTTCATTTATTTGTTTAAATACTCAAATAGTACAGTTTTGCAAAACACCTCTCAGGGTACAAAATTTCGACAGATTCTATCGGCCAAATTGTAACCCAGTTTTCTCTTTGAATTATCAACCAAATGAAACGAAATCCGTATCTAAATTGAAGCCCCGTGAGTCTAGTTTTCAATGAGGTAAAAATCACTCGAAGACGAGTTCGGTGGAAAGAATTATGAACAAAACATTGCACCTATACCTATACGGGTTACTGCAGTTTTTTTCAGATTCGTTTACCCATTTTGTAAAAATATTTTCTCCGGTTATACTGACTCAAATTAAGCGAAACCAGTGCCTAAAATGAAGAGAATCGCGTCTACTTCCCAATGGAACAGACCCCAACTCAATCGGACAAACACTGAAGTCGCAATCACAAAACACTGAACGCCTATCGTCACGGTTTCAAAACGGATTCTCAGCACATCACTCGCAAATCAATAAAC
This sequence comes from Oxytropis ochrocephala, assembly GCA_020916435.1. Classification (NCBI taxonomy): domain Eukaryota; kingdom Viridiplantae; phylum Streptophyta; class Magnoliopsida; order Fabales; family Fabaceae; genus Oxytropis; species Oxytropis ochrocephala. The sequence goes on along the minus strand of CM037095.1, from coordinate 46,269,043 downwards.
AACAACTCGCAACAACTTCATCAAATCGCATATCAACAGCAACATCATGAATTTAACACCAAGATCACGCATAAGACACATGGTTCACGAATTAAACAATAACATCATGAATTCGACAACAAAATCACGAAAACAAGACAACATCAATCATCAAAACAATTCACACATAACCCAATCAACACAAAACCAAGCAATTCATGTTCACCAAACAATCCAAATACACTTCAAACAACATATAATTTGCTAATCACTATTCATCATCTTCACCAAATACATCAAATTACACATTCTAAACCCATCACACATACAATCACTCATATTACAAATTATTATGAATGAAAAAGACCCCCTAACCTTTGCAAATTGAAGAATACAAGCTCTCCTTCCACCCACAACTCAACAATCACCAAAACCACCACCAATTCCATTTTGAGCTTCAACTCCCCAACAATGGCAAAACAACAAAAACTAGGAATTAGGGATTGATATTCACATCAATAGATAGAGGAGGAAAAATGGAAGAGAATGAGCTAAAAAGCCCCTTACCTAGTGCTAAGATGGAGAAGATCTCCCCTCCTCCCTTCTCTTCACCGTCGCCTCTCCTCCTCCTTTCCTCTCGGTCTCGCGCGCGTTTCTTTCTTTCTCTCTCGGTTCACTTTTTTTTTCTTTCTTCTTCTTAATTCATTTAACCCACAACAATTCAATTGGGCCTAAATGGGTGGGCTCCTATTCGCACCCCCCTCAATTAAATTCAACTACTCCCTAACTTAATAATACCACCACTCTCTTATTTACTATTTCTCACCTCCATATTCAATTAAACACCTCATTCATTTAATTAAATATGACTAACTGTTATACCCCAATTTTGTCCGTCTTCCTTTTTTTTTTTTTTTTTTTAGCCATTTATTTTTAGTAAGGGCGTGTTTCGGAGTCGCATGATTACGAGAATTACTAGTGTAGAGTCTCGGTTGCCAACCCAAGCCAATTCCAGTCACTCCGCTCAAACTAACTCGAATTACTGTTTTTAAATTAGGCACGCGCGCGAATGATCGATCTTTTCGTGTGTTCTTCGATTTAATGTCTGTATTCGGGTTTAGTCGTGCGTGAATAGGTCTATCAAAATTCATTTTTTGTCAGAAGTTGGACTTCAGAACGCGATTCCGAGCTATTTTTTTAACACGCCCATTTCTTCCACTTTGGTCTAGTCTTAGCGTAGTTGTCTAGTCCGGTCCGGTCTCGTCTTTGTATTTGGCCTGGCTCCCTTTTATTATTATTATTTTTACCCTTATTTTGTTACACCCCAATTTTGTCCGAGCTTTCCTTCTTTCTTAATTCTTTTTCAAGCACAAAAAAAAAAAAACTACAAAGTTTGAAATAATAGTTTTTTTTTCTAGCAATATGTAAGTAATACAATAGGAGGTGAGATGAGAACAAGGAAAGGATAAGAACAAGGAAAGAATAGGAGATGGGTGGAGACACTGCGGTTCTTGAATTCTCGAATGTGGAAATGTATATTCTTGGGGAATAGGTGCAAATGGACAACTTGGTCTTGGAGACACCATAGATAGGAATGTTCCAATGATTATTAAGGCCTTTAGTGCTGATGGATCTAGTGGGAAAACATAGAAGCCTCGAAGTATCCATCACGAGGATCGGCCTCACGGTCAGAGAGATATGCAGTTGTTCCAAATGAAACTGCCTCAGGATCAAAAGCCACTACTTCAGATCGGGGTGATAGGTTTGACTTTGATGCCAATGTACCTGAAACTTATGTCAATGCATGATGAGTTCGAAATCAGGGAGATTAGCTGGGAACAAGGAAGAGTATATGCACAAGTAATAACAATATATTATCACCGTGTGGGTTAAAGACTCAGTATTAGTCCCACATCGAATGTTTTAGAGAGAAAAGCGTGAAGTTTAGATTATAAAAGGAGTATTTGTCCAAGTCAAAAGGGGAGATCATTGGCGGGTTAAGTGATCTTTTGGGTCAAAGCGATAGCGGCCCATTTCACTAAGAGCCTGTCTTTGATCATTTGGACGTTTTGAGTCGGCTTTCCGATTCTCGAAGCGGTTCTTGCGGTCTTGGAGTCAAAACGGACCAGATAGAGTCCGATTTGCTTAGTCCTGTTTCGGCACTCGTCGAGTCCAGTTAGTTTTGTATTTATTTTGTTTATTTTTATGTACATATTTATTTATCATTTATTTATAATATAATCTATTTATTTATTGTTTATGTATATATCTATTCATATTTATTTATGTATATAGTTATTTATTTATTTATTTTTTTTAGCCTAGTCTTTATTTAATTATCAGTTTTGTCTTTTTTTTTATGCACAAATTAGTTTATTTCTTCAAAAATCAAATAAAAGACTAAGTCGGTTGTACAACCAAGGTTAGTCATCATTTTAGGACCAATGAGTCATCTGATTCGGTAATCCTACAAAAACTTAATAAAATATAAATAAATCATTTTTCCAAAAATAAACGGCTAAGTCGGTTGTACAACCGGGTCAGTCATTATTTTAGGGCCAATGAGTCAGCATATGCATTCAAGAACCACGAAAACTTAATAAATACGAATAAACTATTTTCCTAAAAATAGGGGACTAAGTCGGTTGTACAATCGGGTTAGTCGTTTCTAGAAACTAATGAGTCAGATCCCAGAGTTCTAGAATACCTATTCTAAAACGAACCCACTTCACACCAAACCACTTTCTTTCAAAAACTCTAAAATTATTTTCAAAAGTAGGGGCTAAGTCGGTTGTACAATCGGGTTAGCTTGTCGTCTATGAATCGATGAGTCATGCAGTTCAAGGAATCCTAGGATCCCTACACTAAAAACACCAACCCACAAACTTTTTCGGGAAGAACTACGTGGCTTTGATTCCTCCATTGCATCCGGAGTGCGTAGGAGCAAGATTCAACCCTTGTCAAGCACTAAAAACAAAAACCTAAATAAGTCTTTTTCTAAAAATAAAAGGGTAATTATTAAATAAATCTTAAATTAATTAGACAATAGGATGTCGTGGGGTGCTAATACCTTCCCCACACATAACGCCTCCCAACCCTAAACAACGCCTTATCTTAAAACTTAAAGGGATTTTCCGAATTTGCCCTTAAACTAAAATTTGGTGGCGGCTTCCTTAAGAACCATTTCAAGAATCCTTTCCGGATTTTTCTTGTTATTACAAACATGGCGACTTCATGGGGACTTATTTATTTTTAGAGAGTCAAAACCTAGTCGAGTTAATTTAGGATTAATTCAATCTTTACCCTTTTATTTATTTATTTGTTCATTTGTTTACTTTTGCAATAATTATGTTGCTTATTTGTGTAAACCCTAGGGTAGACGACGATATTTTGTATGTATGTTTGTTTTGTTTTGCAGCTTTGGGTTTATTTTGCTCCTACACACACTTTGACTTACACTTCACACACGTGAGAAAAGTCCTCTACCCGGACTCGAGCATAAACCTAAGTTAGAACGAGATTGCGTAGTGATGGCCTGCGGGACGTACGTCTCGTTGGGTGGTCACGAAAATCTCACCTAGAGTTTGATTCCTTTTGAGGATGCTATCCCTTCTAATAGCTTGCCTATTGTCGGGGTCAGTGTTCTCGACTGGGGTCCTTGGCTCTAGGAACCATGTGTAGGATTCTTCAGAACCACCCTTGTGAGGTTCACTATAAAGAAAACTTTAGACCCACTCCATAAGATACCTTCCTAGGTTCACAAAGGAGCTTAACACCCTTGCATTCAAAACAAACATTAGTGCATACCGTCTTTTACAAACACAAAAATCAAAAAAATCAAATCAAATCAAAGAAAACAAGAAAAATCAAATTGTTATTTCCGCAAAGTTTTTTTACATGCATTTTTCCTTTTTCTTGCATTACAAAAATATTGAAATAAACGTTTTATATTACATGCATTTTTCCTTTTTGCATTTCAAAAATATTGAAATAAGCGTCAGGGAGTTAAAAGTTTTATTTTGGAGAGAAGCCATGCATGCTAAAGTCAAAATCAAGTTTTGTTCTTTACTCTCCAAATAAAAGCTTATAACTCCCCAACGTGATAAAATCAAATCATATGTTATCTTCTCATACATCTCATACACATACATTTCATGTGCATACCTTACCATTTCATTTACATTTCATACTAATTTCATACTAACATCATGCATTGAAAAAAAAAAAAAAAAAGAAAAAAGGCAAGCTGGTTCATCAACATCGTTATTGGACTCTTTCTCAAGCAAGGAACATGACCGAATACCAAGACAATCAAGTGTTGAAGGATGAGATTGAAAAACTGAAGGAACAAATGCAGGACATGCTGGGTTTGAAAGATCAGATAACCGAGATTTTGAAGCTTCTCACCGAGAAGAATGCGGACGACAACATTTCAGCTGGGGGCACCAATGACCAGGCCACAAACGTACCCCGTCCACATAACTCTGGTCCCAACACTCAGGGCGTGCAATGGCCTCAATGGGGTCTACCACTAGGTTACACGCCTCCGACCACGGGTGTTGTCAATGAAGAAGATATTTCTGGGGTTGCTGCACAGAATCAGGACGGAATAGCAGGAAACAATGTTGGTGATGAGACAGAACAAATTCAGCACAAAACTTATGGCACCACCCAAGGGCTTTCTCAAATTCTCGGACCTGACTTCAAGAATCATACTCGCCCTGTCCCTCACAATATGAACAGGCTTCCTCATGGTTACCAAGTTGAAGATCCTCAGGCTGAAAATAGGCTACAAATACTAGAGGAGCGCCTAAGAGCTGTGGAAGGATCCAATGTAGGAGTGAAGGACGCGTATGACCTATGCCTCGTCCCCAACGTGGTCATCCCTCATAAATTCAAAGTGCCAGATTTTGACAAGTATCAGGGGACAACATGTCCTCTTAGCCATTTGACCATGTACTGCAGGAAGATGGCTCAATTTGCGCACAATGGCCAACTCCTGATCCACTACTTCCAAGACAAACTGACTAGTTGGGCAAAAGATCGAGTCCATGTATATATGCAATTGGAGCGCGCTCGTATCCGGTGTTGGAAAGACCTAGCCGAAGCTTTCGTAAAGCAGTATAAGTACAATATTGATATGGCTCCTGACAGAACACAACTTCAAAGTATGACCAAAAAAGACAATGAGTCCTTCAAGGAGTATGCTCATCATTTTGAGAGGTTAGCGCATACAGTAGCACCACCCCTATTAGAAAAAGAAATGGTTGCCATGTTCATGGAAACTCTTCCATCACCCTACTTTGACAAATTGATAGGGGGGGTATCCTCAAACTTCTCAGACATGGTTACCATAGGAGAAAGAATAGAAAGTGCAATAAAGAAGGGGAAGATCACTCATAGTTCTGATGGACCTCCTACAACTTTCAGTAAGAAGAAAGGAGAAATCAACGCTCTAGATCAAGGAAAATCACACCATCATCAAGGGTCATCCCAATACGACCCCATCCCCGTGTCATACACTGACCTGTGCAACCAACTTGTCAGCCACGATTTGATTTATCCCCGTCGGATGAGACCAGTTCAGCCTCCATTCCCAAGATGGTACGACCCAAAAGCCAAATGTGAATTCCATCTTCAGGGCAATAGGCCACTCGACCGAAAAAGTGTTATCCGCCAAAAGCGCCTCGTTCAAGCCCTCATTGATACAAAGCAGCTGAACTTCAAAGAAAATGACGATGGATCAATTAGCGGTTGATCAAGGTACCGAAGACAACACCGCCGACTTAGCGTGTCTTTGTCCTGAAGAGTTCAAGAACTAAGAGATTGTTGCTTGTCTTGTGTTTTTTTTTCAAAGTTAAGTTTCTGTAATGCAAATCCTATGGCTCTGCCCAAGGCCTTAGGACATCTCAATAAGGGCACGCATGTTTCATTCAGTATCATTATTAATAAAATAACATTTTTGAATTCTCTAGCAAGCTTCTTTCTTCCTTTCTCATTCATTCGCTTCGCTTTCTTTTCTATCCCCTCTCACCTTCAGCTAATGCAGATAAAAAGATTTTCTTGAAAATAACAATGTCGGTAACTCATATCACAACCTTGATCACCCCATTAATCAAACTAAGGAAATATGGAGTATAACTGGGGGGGTCTCCATGAGAATTCAACAGGAACCGACTAAAACAACTAACTTGGGCGCGAAAGAAGACAAAAAAGAGTACAACAATTAAGGAAAACAAACAAAGAAAACTCACTTGAATCTTGTCTGATTGGGTCGACGTCATGGCATGGATACATCAAGTCATAAGAGGCTATTAAACGCCCACCGGTGTAACAAGATCTTTGACTGCTAAAGTTCGTAAAAATTTAGTCGGCCGTTACGGTCTTCAAAAAACATCATGGTGGCAGAGTTGTCGAGACCTCGTGTCGTGCTCATGGCCCCTCCTCATACCACCCAAAGATGAATGGGGCAATTGCAGCAACAAACAAAGAATATCAAAGAGATCCCGCAGAAACATTCCCTTTGACCTCACAGGGAAGTCAAACCTCATTTCACACTTCAACAGGGGCAACCCCACACAATGGAAGTAGTACTTCCATTAAAGCAAATGTCTGCCCTATGTCATGACCAGCTGTATCAGATAAGAACAAAGAAAACTTAAGAAAGTCTGTCTTCGACAATTTCAAGAAAGAGACCTGGTGCCCAAGGAAACCTTACCTATCCAAAAGAATTCTCAACCTCGAATTATGAAGAACCTTACGTGGTGAAGAAATCGTTCTCCGGAAGAACCTTAATTCTGACAATGGTGAAAACCTCCCACTCCCAATCAACTCAGATGCGGCCAAAAAAATACTATGCCTGAAAGAAATGATATAGAAAAAAGAGAAAAATGAGCCAAGCAAGAATAAGCTCGCTAGGTCGAAAACCCGAAAGGGCGGCCTAGGCAAAAGTTAGAGCAACCCGGTGGATCGAGAACCCAAAAGGGCGATCCAGGCAAAAATTAGGGTCAAGAAGTTGGACTAAAATATTGAGGCAAGCAACACTTCCTAAGTCGATAATGAGCGATCAAGGTTGTAGTATGGGTGGTAGCGGCGTTATCTCAAGGACACTAGCTATCAACGAATCGCGCTTAGCATTTCACTTTTCTTTTCCTTTCATTACTGATGTAATCTCTAGTCGGTGTGCCTTCCGCATACCCGGCTTCCAATATGAAATATCAAACACTTTCCTTCTCTTTTATTCTCCCTCGTTTTCGAAATGGTGTTTTATGATAAATGATACTGAATTGTGAAACATGCGGCATATCATAAGCATTACGACCAATTCTGAAAATTTCCGAAATCACGAGAAAGGACGTAATCTCATCACAGAAATGAACAAATGCACTTAAGGTCACTTCAAATGAATCATCAAATCACCAAAGATGTCGATCCAAAGAATACAAATACACAAGAAAGCTTCATCTCTCACACCGGAAGTTCCACGAGTTGATGAAACCAGTCAAAAAAGAATGTCAAAAAAAAAATGCCGAAAAGAATCAAAAGGCAAAAGAAAGGAAAAGCAAAAGAGAAGTGTCATCCCGCATTTCATCCATCATCCCACATGTCAATCATTACATGTGCATACATCACATACAAGTATATCAATTTCATTGCATTATTAAAAACGCCAAAGGGAGATTGCCTTTTCATTTTTGAATGCACTTATTAAGTGTTCAGATTGACACGCTAAGTGTCGATCCCTATATTTTGTTCCTCTAATATCAGCGCTTTAGGCGTTGATCTCATATCATATCACGAGATCACCGTGTTGATCCTTCGGACCCGAGTGGTCCTCGAGCATTACGCTCCTTCGATTGCCCTAAGTGGCCCAGGTCGCAAACGTCGTAGTCGAGCCCGACGGACCTTCCAGACCCCGCGTGGTCCTTCAGACTAGCTGTGTCAGCCTAAGACATGGCGGACGTCCTCTATTGGTCAACATATCAGTTCCGGATCTGATCTTGACCCCTGGCCGCTCGAATCTAAAGGCCCTCGGATCGTTTTACTAGTACCGTAGCTAGTAGCGCTCCTTCGCACCACGATGGTCCTCTATTAAGGCCTAGCGCCCTTAGACCCCGAGTGGTCATTCGAGCTTTAGTGCTCCTTTAAGGCCCCAAGCGGCCCTTCAGTGGCCTTAGTGCTCCTTCCGGATCCCGAGCGATCCTTCATTTAACTTCTGGTTAATGCACCGAGTGTTAACCCTTCCTTGCTCCTCTCAAACCTTCCACTTCCCCTTTAAACGGACAAAATTAGCGTCTATCTTATCTTTATTCCTATTTCTACTATGAAAGTTCGAGAGCTCCGCACTTTCTAGTAAAATATTAATAAAGAGGGGCAGCTGTTATACCCCAATTTTGTCCGTCTTCCTTTTTTTTTTTTTTTTTTAGCCATTTATTTTTAGTAAGGGCGTGTTTCGGAGTCGCATGATTACGAGAATTACTAGTGTAGAGTCTCGGTTGCCAACCCAAGCCAATTCCAGTCACTCCGCTCAAACTAACTCGAATTACTGTTTTTAAATTAGGCACGCGCGCGAATGATCGATCTTTTCGTGTGTTCTTCGATTTAATGTCTGTATTCGGGTTTAGTCGTGCGTGAATAGGTCTATCAAAATTCATTTTTTGTCAGAAGTTGGACTTCAGAACGCGATTCCGAGCTATTTTTTTAACACGCCCATTTCTTCCACTTTGGTCTAGTCTTAGCGTAGTTGTCTAGTCCTATCCGGGTCTCGCTTCTTTGTATTTGGCCCGGCTCCCTTTTATTATTATTATTTTTACCCTTATTTTGTTACACCCCAATTTTGTCCGAGCTTTCCTTCTTTCTTAATTCTTTTTCAAGCACAAAAAAAAAAACTACAAAGTTTGAAATAATAGTTTTTTTTTCTAGCAATATGTAAGTAATACAATAGGAGGTGAGATGAGAACAAGGAAAGGATAAGAACAAGGAAAGAATAGGAGATGGGTGGAGACACACGGTTGCCAGATTCTTGAATGTGGAAATGTATATTCTTGGGGAATAGGTGCAAATGGACAACTTGGTCTTGGAGACACCATAGATAGGAATGTTCCAATGATTATTAAGGCCTTTAGTGCTTTGATGGATCTAGTGGGAAAACATAGAAGCCTCGAAGTATCCATCACCAGGATCGGCCTCACGGTCAGAGAGATATGCAGTTGTTCCAAATGAAACTGCCTCAGGATCAAAAGCCACTACTTCAGATCGGGGTGATAGGTTTGACTTTGATGCCAATGTACACAAACTTATGTCAATGCATGATGAGTTCAAATCGGGAGATTAGCTGGGAACAAGGAAGAGTATATGCACAAGTAATAACAATATATTATCACCGTGTGGGTTAAAGACTCAGTATTAGTCCCACATCGAATGTTTTAGAGAGAAAAGCGTGAAGTTTAGATTATAAAAGGAGTATTTGTCCAAGTCAAAAGGGGAGATCATTGGCGGGTTAAGTGATCTTTTGGGTCAAAGCGATAGCGGCCCATTTCACTAAGAGCCTGTCTTTGATCATTTGGACGTTTTGAGTCGGCTTTCCGATTCTCGAAGCGGTTCTTGCGGTCTTGAGTCAAAACGGACCGGATAGAGTCCGATTTGCTTAGTCCGGTTCGGCACTCGTCGAGTCCAGGTTAGTTTTGTATTTATTTTGTTTATTTTTATGTACATATTTATTTATCATTTATTTATAATATAATCTATTTATTTATTGTTTATGTATATATCTATTCATATTTATTTATGTATATAGTTATTTATTTATTTATTTTTTTAGCCTAGTCTTTATTTAATTATCGCTTTTGTCTTTTTTTTATGCACAAATTAGTTTATTTCTTCAAAATCAAATAAAAGACTAAGTCGGTTGTACAACCAAGTTAGTCATCATTTTAGGACCAATGAGTCATGCAGTTCAAAGAATCCTACAAAAACTTAATAAAATATAAATAAATCATTTTCCAAAAATAAGCGGCTAAGTCGGTTGTACAACCGGTCGGAGTCATTATTTTAGGGCCAATGAGTCATGCATGATTCAAGAACCACTGAAAACTTAATAAATACGAATAAACTATTTTCCTAAAAATAGGGACTAAGTCGGTTGTACAATCGGGTTAGTCAATTTCTAGAAACTAATGAGTCATGCAGATCCAGAGTTCTAGAATACCTATTCTAAAACGAACCCACTTCACACCAAACCACTTTCTTTCAAAAACTCTAAAATTATTTTCAAAAGTAGGGGGCTAAGTCGGTTGTACAATCGGGTTAGCCAGCGTCCTATGAATCAGTGAGCTGTACAGTTCAAGGAATCCTAGGATCCCTACACTAAAAAACACCAACCCACAAACTTTTTCAGGAAGAACTACGTGGCTTTGATTCCTCCATTGCATCTGGAGGTACGTAGGAGCAAGATTCAACCCTTGTCAAGCACTAAAAAACAAAAACCTAAATAAGTCTTTTTTCTAAAAATAAAAGGGTAATTATTAAATAAATCTTAAATTAATTAGACAATAGGATGTCGTGGGGTGCTAATACCTTCCCCACACATAACGCCTCCCGAACCCTAAACAACGCCTTATCTTAAAACTTAAAGGGATTTTCCGAATTTGCCCTTAAACTAAAATTTGGTGGCGGCTTCCTTAAGAACCATTTCGAAGAATCCTTTCCCGGATTTTTCGGTCGCTACACTAACCACATAACTCCTAAGTAATTAATTAAATAAATATTCAAATTATTTTCGGGGCGTTACAACTCTCCCCCACTTAGAATATTTTCGTCCTCGAAAATACTCACGAAGCAATACCCAACATTCTTCACACCTCTAATCGTACTCATCATAATCTATCGTACACTAAGGTAACAAACCACATACCTTCTCTACACTCTTACCCTTAGCAGATATTCTAACCTGTAGGGTATCCAGATCCTACTCGACTACTCAAATACCCTCTATTCCGATGCAGGAACACTATACCCTCAACTACGATTTGCGATTAGCTTACCCTCTTTAAGTTCCAATCTCCGGTGCTCACTTCCGAACTCAACCTCATAACCCAACCTATCTCATATGTCTAATTGACCTATTCGTCGTCATTACTAATAATTCCACTTCGAGTCCCATAACAACCGCACTCCCAGTGCACTTAGCATCAATCCTGAACCTTGTTAACATCAAACGGCATCTCGGCGCCTGTACTTAGGTGTACGCACACTACAGCAATTACCACTCCTTACTCCCTCAGTTACTCACCTTGGTTACACTACACTTGAGCACTTCACTCTTAAACGCAATATTTCATCTCGGTAGATATACAGTATAACTTAACGTCTGCACTACAGCAACTACACCTTGACTCCCATGGATTTACCCTCCGACTTACCTATACAACACTTCGACACCGCTATATTTCAACATTACTAGGCTCGACTCGTCTCTCATTCTACAGAAATACTTACATCTCAGCAATACTAATTTAGGCTTCCATACGTTACACCCACTCCTTTACACTTAAGTTTATATACATCACACTATACTTCTACAACTTCAATATTTCCGACACTTCCACTCTAACTTAGAGAAATACACTTAGACATTACTCATTTCGACAACTCTGTACTTCAACTTACCTACGTTTTGACAAACACTAACTTCGACTTACAATTTACCTCAATATCTCCACAACTGTACAAGACTAGATTTCGACATACTTAATTGCACATACTCTTCACTTAGATAATTACACTTATTTCAACAACTCTGCTCTTCTACCATGCTTACATTTCGACTCATCCATACTTAGTTAACACCACTCTAACATTTTCTCAATTTCATTTACCCTCTAATCCCACATTTCAATTACTACTTTGAACATGTATCAAAATTTCTAACGAAAATTCGGCAGAGTTTCCTCTGTAATATGGACATCCCAAAAATAATTTTTACCTGCTTAACTAAATCGAACATCAATTTTAAAACCAGAACATATCATACATTTCAATAGACAATCTAGGTGCAATAGATTTTCAGCAGTGGTTCATAAACTTCGACAATTCCTTTAACATAGCAGACGTTATCGGAATTAAACAACCAAATATTCTAACACATGTCAACACATAAACACACAAACACATTTTAAAATTCTCTAAACGTGAGTAAACCCACCTTTTTGTTTCAAAAGATTTTATCTCGTCAAACCATGAAATTATTGTAAGACCTCGTCATTTTCAAATAACATCAATCCATGACCTAATCGGTCCTAAAGCAAAAAATCATGTCACATCTTGTAATAAAATTCTAAACAACTTGGAACAGAATTTAACACAAATCTTCACGTTCATTCCCAAAACACACGAATTTTCCAAGTACCATTTCTCTTTGAAAATCATAGAATTCACAATTTTGTCCAAAAGGGAAACTATACGCAACCCCAAATCTTATTATAACACGAACAGGTTGTCACACAAACAACCACTTATTATTTTCAAAATTTAGTTTCCGACATAAACTCAGAAATTAGAAAAGTCAATCATTTCATTTTGCCAAAAAGGAGACTATACGCGAATCCTAACCTTAATTGTTATAACCAAGCACCGCATTTCATTTCAGTCCATAACTTCAAAATAATTTTAGCACAAATCAAAATTAAACTCATGTTTTCTTGCTTAGGGAACCTCACATCTAAATTGAGGAAACACACATTTTCAAAGTGGGGAAATATCACCCGTAAATTTTTTTTTGTATCAACACATTTAAATTTATAAAGCATCACCATTTAATTTTCAAGACCAGTGAGAAAACCATCATCCTCTTTATTTACAAAAACAGCCCCGTTAGCACGCCCGCTTCCATTTACGTAAACCGCGAGAAAATTCATTGCAAAAAACAATGCGGTCCAACGACGGAAAAAGCGAAGCTCTTTGGGGCGCGTGGCGGCACTAAAAACAAAGATAAAAAACAGAGGATCAAGAGATACAATATTGCCCCAATTCAGGTCTTTGATGAGTGAATAGCTTGCCCCTGTCTAGTGGTGACACCAACTAGGGGTGTAGAAGAGGATGAATTGGGAATGCTTCGGCTTTTGAAATGAAGGGTGGAGCAAAAGAGATTTTGTCTCAACCCATAAAGTTTGATGTTGCCCAGGTCATAACAAGGACAAAGCTGCCCCATTAGAATGACAAGGCCTTGTTTAGGATAGTGAGTTGAGAGATTGCCCTGTGAGGTTTTATAGGAATGAATGAGGTGAAGGAATGGGAACGCATTTGCCCCACTCTCGAATGACATTTCAAACGGTTTCTTTGGGTGAGGTTGTGAAAGGCGACGAGTTATGGTGATGGTTATGAACCGAGGTGATATATGAATGGGGTGAGCAATGAACAAACCTCCCCAAAGTTGAGCGGAGTGGGAGGTGAAGGAATGCCCCCTAGTACACACTTTTGGTTCTCTTTAAAGGCAACTCAAATGCAAGGAAAGTTTTGACTTCCTGGTATGAGGAGAGGCTCCACTTGATCACTTGATGACCACTAGACCTTGTTTTAATGCAACATGAATACATCTTGGAGTGCAAGTCCTTCTTTGATTGTTTTTTTTTTTTTTTTTTTTGACTTTCTTTTTTTTCTCGCTTGTTTGTTTTTTCTTTTGAGCAAACACGTCGTAAATGGATAAACTTATTTGTCCTAAGATTAAAACTTGAGATAACGAAAGCAATCAGTCATTGATCGGAATGGACTTTTTAGGTTTGTGATGTGGAGAAGGGGATGATTGAGCTTAATGAAGTGTTTGGGGTTGATGGGGAGGATGTGTCTTGTTCGGCGTTGGCCTATGGTCAATGGTTTATGAAGGAAATGGTTATTAGGTTTGATGAGGTGTTTGAAGGTTTTATGAAAGAAAAGATGGTTAAACCCAATGAATTGAGGGCCTTTTTGAAAGGGGAAACGATTGAACCCATTGAATTTGAGGGCCTTTTTGAAGGGGAGCTCTTATGGCAAAATGTATTGACTCTTCATTTATACTCCCTTTGTCTTCCTTTCTTTGTTTTTGGGATTCTCCTTTTTGAGACTTTGTTATTCCCCTCCTTTCGTGAATTTCCTTTCCTTTTAGCTTGGGTGAAAATGATATACCATCTTTGATGTGTAATTGACCTTCGTCTAGAGTGATGAGGATATCTTGGGCTTTTCTCGGCTTAAGATGGGTAACAAAGGGTATTTTTGTGATTTTGAATCTTTAGCTTAAGAGGGGTAGGAAATGGACTTCCTGTGATTTTAGGTTTTTGAGGGTGTGGAGAGATGACCAAATTTCCTTTCAAATCCCGATTGCTTATTTCTGGGAGACTTAACTTTAGGACAATGATTCATCTATCTTCATGTGTTTGCTCTTTTTTTTTTTTTTTTTTTTTGTCCCTAATTTTTGCCTGGACCGCTCTTTGCGAGTTTTCAATCCACCGGGCGCTCTTTTTTGCCTAGGCCGCCCTTTGCGGGTTTTCAACCTAGCAGGCTTATTTTATCTTTTTATTTATTATATACCTTTTTTAGAAAGACTTGCACTAAGGAATATGATACTGACAAGGAAAATTAGTGATCACAGAATTGCCCCAGCATGGAGGACTTAAAGTGTTAGCGAGAATGAACCAAAAAGTCAAGTATGTACTGATGGGAGAAAAATATGCGCTTTAGGGGTGGACGGGGCGGGATTAGACTTGGATGGGGAATGATGATAAGTGAAGGAAATTGACTGACTCAAACAAGAGAAACTACACGTGGCATGCATACTTACTAGAAGAACGCTTCACAGAGAGTTAACATTGGTTAAAACATGATATAAAAACTTTTTTGATAAACGGTTTCAGTCTTTTGTCATGGAATGGATGAGATGCAATGCTTTTTTGAAGGAAATACAAATGAGTTATTGATGTGAAAAATTGAGGGCCTTGGAACACCTTGAGTTTGCAAATGAGTGAGGGTAAACTTTTCCAAAAAAGGAAAGATTACTTTGCAAGAACATCTCGTCTCTCATCACAAAGTTTTTGTTGTATGCAATGCATGGATGAAAACATTATGATGCATACATGATGAAAATGAAATGCATGAAAGCATGTTCACTTGAAAAGTGTGATTATTCTAAAAGTTTTTTTTTTTTTTTTGATGTTTTCTTTTTATGCAAGATGAAATATGAAATGCCAATGCATTTTTGGATGATGAATGATGCAAGAACGATGCTTCTTTCGAGAATGATTTTTATAGAGGCAAAACAAGATATGAAATGCCGATGCCCCCTTTTCTTTTGAATGATAAGAGGTGCAGGGATGATGCTTTTTTCCTAAATGATGATTTTTTAGAGGCAAGGCAAAGTATGAAATGCCAACGCCCCTTCCCTTTTTTTTGAATGATGAAAGATGCAAGAATGGTGATATGAGGCAATTGATTGTCGTTACCCTGAGTAACCCGCATGAAACATTGAGTGGATCCTGACCCAATACTTCACACAATATACTGAAACGTTTCGACAATTAGTTGACTCAACTTAATTTCCTACTTGAAAATAAAACACGTGTGACTGGGTCAAAGTGCCCTGATATCGTAGAGTAACATCTCAAATTTGTAGTCGACAAACAAATTTGAGATATTACCCTTCGTCGTTCAAAGGTGCACTTCTACCCATTAAGCCATCACATGAGGAAATTTTTCTTTGTTTCGAAAGGATGCATGTAGGGAGAAATGATGTATTCGAACAAAGTGATGAGGATAATGAAATGATGCATGAATGCTATATTTTGAATGAATTTGATGATGATTTTTGTTCATGATTATGAATGAGATGCTTATGCAATGCAGATGATGATTGCTTATGGTTTTCATTTTTCTTATGTAATGTGTGATGCTTACAATTAATTTCCTAATGTATAAGAGATATTGAATGGAGATGCATGTGAAATGAGACGTTAATGTTTATTTTTTCATGATGCGTGGAAAATGAAAACAATAATGCATGAGACGCGCCCCTAATAAGACACAAACCTTAATGAGATGCATGTATGAATTTTATCGAGTTTTTGTTTTATGCAATGCAAATGATGATGTATGCATGATGATGATGCTCTATGCAAAATGAAAGAGGTTTTATTGGCAATGATTCAAGTTTTTTTGGAAAATGCGGGTCGTACGTGGCTTCATATGGACCCAGTAAGGGAAAGGCTATAACTGCAGCTCTTTCTCTCTGTTTTTGAAAAGGGTGAACCACATGTTGCCCCGCATGCGACCGGGCAAAAGAAAGGTCGCAACGACAAACTCTCTCTATTCTCTCTTCATTTTTATTAAACAATCTCCTTCTCCTTTTTGAAAACATGCCTAGATTACAATGCAACACACAATTTGGTATGCCCTTGTGTCCTACGAAGGGGTGGGAATCCTAGGGTCTAAAGTCGACGAAAATGGTAATCCTCCCATGTAAGTTCTAATCACTTCCTCACAATGGCAACCAAGAGCTAAAGTCTTCCTCATGATAACACCCACAATCGTAGAAAGCTACCGAGTGTGAGGCATCATGACAAAGCGTACTCTTGGGCGGAACTTTCATGAGAGCCATACAGACAAAGGTCTACGAATGGCAGTCACTAGTCGTTCCCACTCTCCTAGGTTTTTGTTCAGACCTTGGGTTTTAGGCCCCACTCAACGCTCACAAGTATAGGGTGTGTGTGTGTGCTGAGGGCACAATACCTAGAAATAACTACCCTTCCCCACCTGCAAATGAAAACCCGAGCAGTCAGCATGAAGCAAACAATAACATGTCGTCTACTCTAGGGTTTAATATCAAATAAGTCAACCTAGGGTTTTTAACAACAACCAAGTGCATTGCTTACCTCAAGAAAGGGAGCCGAGAAGAAGGGATCATGATTGGGATTGGGGAAATGCATGAGGGTACTAAGCACATAAGCAAAAAGGAGAAAGGAAAAACAAACCTGGAAGAAGAGGAAACAAATGCACCTGCATACAACATGATAAAAAAGAAAAGGAAACCGAAAAGGGATAGAAGCAAACAAAGTATTCAAATCAAATTAAATAGCACATTAAACCACACATTTAATTAGTTAGGCTCGACCCACTTAAAAAAAGAAAAGTCCCCAGTGGAGTCGCCAGCTGTTGCGCCCGAAAAAGTCCCCGAAGGATTTTCTTCGTTTACAACTTTTTAAAACAATGAAGTCGCCACCAATATTTTTATAAGGAAAAATATTGAGAAAAACCCTTTTTGGAAGGCCAGGTATTGCGCTAAAAAAGTCCCCAAGGATTTTCTTCGTTTACAACTTTTAAAACAATGAAGTCGCCACCAATATTTTTTATAAGGAAAATATTGAAGAAAAACCCTTTTGGAAGGCGGATGGTCTTTTTGGAAAACCGGAAGATTTGGGTTCGGGGTTCGGTTAGGCATGGGAAGGTATTAGCACCCCACACCTCCTTTCTACTTTGAAAGGAACCTTTAATTAAACGTGTGGTTTTAAGTGTTGATTCGAAAAATACTTAAATTTGCCTCTTGATTGAAAAGACTTAATGAATTTTTATTTGCGCGCGCTTGACGAGAGTTAGCCTTTGTTTTTTTTTGAAAGGGAAAAATGCTTTTAGTTTGTTGTGCTTGACGGAGGATCCGCTCCTACGTATCTCCAGTGCGATGGAGAATTCAAAGCTACGTAGTTCTAGGTTTTTAGTTTTATTTTGTTTAATTGTGAAAAGAGCTTTCATAATGATCAATCGGCGAAGGCTCCAAGTGACCACCATTAGCACTCCATTGTTAACAATCATGCAAGCAAAGGCTTCGCAGACCACTAACAAAGTTTTTTGTGATTTATTGAAAGTCTTTAAAAATTTAGACATTCATGATGATCAATTGAGCAAAGGCTCCAAGTGATCGCCACTAGTTCCTCGTCGTTAATAATTCATGCAAGCAAAGGCTTCGCAAGACTACTAACAAAGTTTTTAATTTATTGAAAAGTATTTTAGAAAAATTAGGCATTCATGATGATCAATTGAGCAAAGGCTCCAAGTGATCACCACTAATTCCTCATTGTTAGTAATTATGCAAGCGAGAGGCTTCGCAAAAACCACTAACAAAGTTTTTTTGATTTATTGAAAGTCTTTCAAAAATTAGGCGTTCATGATAATCAATTGAGCAAAGGCTCCAAGTGATCACCACTAGTTTCTCATTGTTAATGATTCATGCAAGCAAAGGCTTCGCAAGACCATTAACAAAGTTTTGATTTAATGAAAAGTATTTAGAAAAATCGGGCATTCATGATGATCAATTGAGAAAAGGCTCAAGTGATCACCACTAGTTCCTCATTGTTAATGATCATGCAAGCAAAGGCTTCGCAAGACCACTAACAAAGTTTTTTGATTTGTTGAAAGTCTTTAGAAAAATGAGGCATTCATGATGATCAATCGAGCAAAGGCTCAGAGTGATCACCACTAGGTCCTCATTGTTAATGATCATGCAAGCAAAGGCTTCAAAGACCACTAACAAAGTTTTTTGATTTAATGAAAAGCATTTGAGTTAGAAAGAATAAAAAAAAGCGAGAAAAGGGTGAAAATTGCAAAAAGGGGGTGTTGTTAGGCTGCAGGAAGTGGTAAAATTAAATAGGGGTGTAGAAAGGAAAGCCCGAGTTCGCATAGGAGGGCCCAATATCGGCCCAGCTTAAGTGAAATTAAAAAAATGGGGGTGCAGAAGTATTCGAATGAAAATGAAATAAAAAAACTAAAATAAAACCTACAATTAAAGTGACTTAAAAAAAAAAGAGAGGCTTTGAAAGCTCTCCTCGATACTTGCATGTGACCAAATCTTCTCCTCCCCTTCCTTACTGCAAATGTGTGAGAGAGGGTGGAGGAAGAAGAGAGCGAAATTTCCGCGAGATTCACGGGAGAGAGATGGATCGGAGAGAGAGAGAGAGATAGGTAGCGAAATGAGAGAGAGAGGCGACGCGAAGAGTGGGGACTCGCGCCGGAGACGACGCCGGCGATGGGGATTCTCCGATACCCTTTTCTCTGGTTCGTTTCTTCACGTTTTCGTTTCTGGTCTGTTTTTTGTTTCGGTTTCTTCTCCTCTCCTTCTTTGGATTTCTGGTTCGGTTTTGGTTCGTGATGGTGGTTGTGAGGGTTTGATGGTGGCTGTTGGTGGTGTGGATTAGGTGACGGTGGTGTCGGTTGGTGGCCTCATTTGGAGGGTTGATGATGTTTGTGATGATTTGGAGGCCGAAGGTGGAAGAGGGAGGATCGGAGGTGGAGTGGGGTTAGGTGTTTGGGCGACGGTTCGGTGGTTGGGTGAGTGATGGTGGTGTGAGGGTTTGATGGTGGCCGTTGGTGGTAGTAGTTTAGGGCTGGTTAGGGTGGGTTTGGTGGTGAGATTGTTGTGGTATATGGTGAGTGGTGGTGCTTTCCACCATCTCGGTCGTTCTCTCCACCTTTTCATCTATCTCCTTTTTCGGTCATGTCTCACTTTGTTTTGGATCTGTTGCTTGTTTGGGTGAATAGGATTTGAGTGTGAAACCCTAATTTTTGTGTGTTTTTCTCCTTTGAAATTCGTGTCATCGCTTTTTATAGTTGAAATTTAGGTCTCGCATTGATTACGGTTTGATCGGGCTTTGACTTATTTTTCGTGTTTTGGAGCAGATCGGCCCAGTACTGGAGAGCAAATTCTTTGAACCCTGATTTTTGTTCTTTGCCTTACATTGTTTATTATTTTTTTATGGTTTAATTATTTTTGTACATGTTATTATTTTTGTATTTTTCTCGACATTTGGACATTTGAACTCTCCTAATTTGTAATAAGAATTAAATAGATTCTTTTTTGACATTTTTGGATTATACATATATACTCAAAATAAATTAACTACACAAGATAAGATTAATAATAAGAAAAAGAGTCGGGCCAAACACAAAGACGAGAACGGGCCCGACCAGACAAATACGCTAAAACGAGACCTAAAATAGAAGAAATGAGCTCATTAACTAAAAACACTAAAATCGACTCGACTGTATTCTTGAGCACAATCGAAAAGACGAGCTAAATTTCTAGAAAAAAAATGACTTTTGGTGGACTCACTTATGTACGACTAAACCCAAATACGAAGATTAAATTGAAGAACGCACGAAAATGTTGGATCCAATCACTACAATTCAATCTCCCCGATTGAACTACCAAAGAAAGCTTCCCAGGATTTCACAACAACCAATAAGTATAAAAGATTACAAGTATAAACTAGGATCCAATCACTCAAGCAATATAACAATATGTAGTTGAGAGAGATGAGAGATTTGAAACCCTAGATGAAGAACGTAAAAAGATGAATGTTACTGTGAGAGTTCTCGTTCTTTTCTTTTCTTTTTGATATGTGGGTTGTGTCTTTTTATCGTGAAAACCCTATGTCCTATTTATAGGGATTGAAAAAATATGACCGTTGAAACAAATCTTAACACTGTTGTTATAAGTGAGAAATCGATTGATTGCGTATAAAACAAGGTCATCAATCGATTGTTTTCTTTCCAAAACAAGTTCTTTTAAAAACAAGCAAGCTATGAATCGATTGTTGGATTTAGACTTACAAGGGAAATCGATTTCTAGCCTTTAAACAAGGGGGAAATCGATTTCTAGCTTGAAAAGCAAGAGGAAATCGATTTGGCTCTTCAAATACACAAAGTCATCAATCGATTACTTTCTTTCCAAAACAAACTCTTTCAAAACCAATTAAGAAGTGGCAAATCGATTTCTTGCTTCCAAGGAAGAGGGAAATCGATTCTTGACTTTAAAAAGCAAGAGGAAATCGATTTTTGGCTTTAGAAATAAATGGAAATCGATTTCTAGCTTAATTTACCAAATCAAGAATCATTCTTTACTTCAAAAACAAATTCTTTTAAAACATTAAGCTATGAATCAAGTTTCTTTATAAAAAAAAACAAATCATGATTCAAAACTTTTCTTTAACAACAACTTGTGTCTAATCTAATAAATCATGATTTTATAGAAAACATTTTTCTAAAACAATTTTATTTTTAATCATCATCTCTCAACTACGAATGTTATAAGACTTGGGTAATACGATCTTACATGAGTCCTACGCAAAGCGATATAAGTCTTCAATGCTTGAGCGACTTTTAGTCCGAGCTTCTACACTTTGAGTTAGCTTCAAAAGCTCTCTTGTTCATCGCCTGCGCTCTTATATTTTTCTGCGCTTTACCTCAAGTAAATTATTAGTAACTTGTAATTTGTTATCATTCAAAACAGGGAATGTTTGCCCTTGCACAACAAACTCCCCTTTTGATGATAACAAATTACCTTATGCATAGGAGGCGATAAACAAGAAACATTAGCATACGCTCCCTAAGCATAAGCATAAAGAAGAATCATACAAAAAAATAGGCCTACATAGCAGATACCAATTATAAACATATGTAGCAATTATTTCTCCCCCTTTGTTGTCATCAAAAGGAGGGGACCACATAGCACATAATCACAAACTAGAAAAATCAAGCATACCTAGCTCTCTTGGATTTTACAAAATTGAGCTTCACTAAAGGTTTTGTGAAGATGTCCGCTAGTTGGTCATCGAGTGCCTACAAATTTTAATTCTATGCTCCCCCCAGAAACATGATCTCTAATAAAATGATGTCTAATTTCTATATGCTTAGTTCTAGAGTGTTGGATGGGGTTCTTAGCAATATTAATGGCACTAGTATTATCACAAAGAATGTACATTCTCATATGACAAACCAAAATCCTCCAAAGTCTGTTTCATCCACAAAACTTGTGCAACGCAATTTCCAACCGCCACATATTCGGCCAGCAGTGGACAAAGCAACACTGCTCGCTTTTTACTAGACCGGGAAGTTAAACAAGGTCCTAAGAAATGACAGTTTCCACTAGTGCTTTTTCTATCTAAGGTACAACCAGCAAAATCAAAGATCGTAAAATCCAACCAAATCAAAGTGACTCGATTTGGGTACCACAATCCAAACTCCGTGGTTCCCTTCACATATCTAAGAATCCGTTTCTGACTTTTAAATGTGATTCTTTTGGACATGCTTGAAATCGAGCACACAGAGCACACAAAGAAACATAATATCGTGTCGGAAGCGATTAAGTATAAAAGACTACCGATCATACCTCGATACATTGTTTCATTTACCGGTTTTACCTTGTTCATCCTTGTCCAATTTGGTCGCGATCGCCATTGGAGTGCCAATTGCCTTTGCATCACTCATGCCAAATTTCTTTAGTAACTCCTTTGAGAACTTATTTTGACCGATGAATATTCCATCTTTCATTTGTTTCACTTGAAGTTCCAAAAAGAAGTTTAACTCCCCATCATGCTCATTTCAAACTCACTAGTCATCATGTCGAAAAAACTCCTTGCACAATTCATCATCATTAGTAGATCCAAATATAATATCATCAACATAAATTTGAACTACAATGAGATGTTTGCCTTTGGTTTTAAGGAATAAGGTAGAATTAATCTTACCCTTCTTGAAACCATTTGCAATTAAATGTTTGCTTAATCTCTCATACCAAGTTTTGAATGATGAGTTTTCAATTCTCCTCCATGATCGCTTCTAATTTCCTTGATAGCTAAGTTTTTCTCATTCTGTAACTTTCTCGCACACAACTTAGCAAACTTGCTTGAAAGCATCACTTTTATTAGCAAGTAAAATAGTCCAAGTGTATCTAGAATAATCATCAACAATTACAAACACATACTTGGCTCCTCCTAGACTTACAACATCAATTTCACCAAATAAATCAAGATGCAACAATTCAAGCACATTTTTGGTAGAAATAACGGTTTTGATTTGAAAGAAGTTTTATGCATTTTACCCAATTGACATGCATCACATAATTGACCTTTTTCATACTTAAGTTTGGGTAAACCTCTAACATGTTCATTTGCACATAATTTAGATAGAAGTTCCATACTAGCATGTCCTAAGCGTCTATGCCACACATCCACATCATCAAGTAAAGAAGGCATGCATACAATATCATCACCAACAGTGTCAAAATCAACATAATAAACATTGTTTTCACAGCGAAACCGACAATGTGAAAGTTAGAAGCTTCATGCACAATAAGACATTTATCTTTTGAGAAATAAACATCAAAGTCATTATCACATAGTTGACTTACACTTAGTAAATTAAATTTAACACCATCAACTAATAAAGCATTTCTAATTTTGATTGTGTTTTCCTTACCCACACAACCTTTACCTATTACACGAAGCGGTTTCATTATTGGCGAACTTCACGGATCCACTAGCCTTGTTGCTTAACTTCAAGAATAGTGAAGCATCACCATCATATGCCTTGAGCACCCACTGTCAACCATCCATACATTTCCCTTTTGGATAGTCTACGCACCTACAAAGGAAAAATCAAACACTAGTGCGAGGTACCCAAATTTTGTTGGGTCCATGGAGGTTAGTTCTCAAGGGATTTGTTTTCACAATCCACCTTGGTTTCTTGCAAGCGGTATAAGATTGCCAAGCTCACATAGTTTGCGAATAGGACATCTAAGAGAATAATGATTTCCTTTTTGACAATAAGTGCAAGAGAATGAACTACGTGTCTTACTTGAAGAAGCGACTACAAATACCATATCCCTTTTAAATTTGGGGAGCTGGACTCACCTTTATAACCAATACCTCTCCTATCAACATATTCATGTTGAGAGTGAAGTAACTTGGTCAAGGTATTTTCACCAACCTCAAACCTTTTTAAAGAATCTTTTAAATTTTCATTTTCGATCTTGATTTTTCAAAAATTTGTTTAAGCTCTAGAAATTCAAGGTTGAAAGGTTTGGCATTTTGTAGCTCCTTTTTCAATCTAGCTATCTCATTCTCAAGCGTCTCGATTTGAGTAGACATGCTTTTGTTGCTCTTTTTCAAATTCATAGTTTTTATCAAAAGATTTTCATGTTCAATATAAAGAGCCTCAAAAGCCTCACTCACATTTTGACAACTACTATCATCATCACAAGAATCATCGAATCGAAAAAGAATGATTAGAATTTGTTACCTTAGTTGAGTCACTCGCCATGAGACACGCAAGCTTTGAAGCAATCACTTCATCATCAGTTTCACTGTCACTGCTGAGATTGTCCCATGTATCATCAGGAGAGTAATCTGCAAGACCAACAACGTTAGCAACTTCCTCTTCTTCTTCTGCTTCACCTCGCCGTGTGTCATCCCATGTAGCCTTCATTGCTTTCTTCTTTGGGTATTTGTTCTTAAGTTTTGGACAATTAACCTTGAGATGACCCGGTTTGTTGCATTCAAAACATCTTGGTTGGTCGTCTCCTTTCTCATGACTATCTCCTTTTGTGTATCCGGATTTCTTTGAATAGTCACCCTTCCTAAGCTTGTTGAGTTTCATGAATTTTTTGACTTTCTTGGCGAACATAGCCATGTCTTCATCATCATATTCTTCATCGACTCTCAACCTCTTTCTTTGCCATCTTAGGAGTCTTGGCAGCAGCAAGAGCAAGAGACTTCCTTTCTTTGACCGCTTCTTTTTCTTGAGTCTTCTTAGCGGCCAACACCACCTCAAATGCAAGAAGTGACCCAATCAAGTCTTCTTGAGGTAAAGTGCCAATATCTTTGGCTTCAAATGATAGCACAAGTCTTGGGAAAGAACTCACTAGTCAATGATGCAAGAATCTTCCCATTCAAATCCTTCGTTGAATACTTCTTCCCAAGTGCTCTCAAGTTATTCACTATCGGGTTCAATCTACGGTGCATAGTCACAAATGATTCACCTTCCTTCATCTTGAAAGCTTCATACTCGTAAGTGAGAACTCTAATCTTTGTATCCTTCACTTGACTCGTACTCAACATGTGTTGCTTCCAGACATCCCAAAATTTCCTTTCTTTGTTTGACATCCTTTCACCCTTCCATATTCTTCTTCACATAGAGATAGGTGAAGAATATTCATTGCTTTGGCATTGAGAGATATTTTTCTAGTTCGGACTTTCTCGGCTCACTCAAATCAATGGAATAAATGTCTTCTATAGGTACTTCCTCACCGTACTCAGGTGGCTTGAGATTTGGTAGTATCTCCTCAAAGAAAGAACACCGTGTTTAGTAATCTTGATTCTCATAGGCGTGAGTGGTCCATCAACAATGATCCTCCATAAAGTGAAATCTATAGCCTGCACATGACATTTCATTCGACTACTCCAATAGTCATAGTTAGTCCCATCGAGCAGGTGTGGCCTATTGAAGGACATCCTCTTTCATAAAAGAACCCATAATCAAAAATTGCGAGATGTTAAGCTCTATATGCAATTTCTAGCTCTGATACCAATTGTTGGACTATATGATAACCTTAGAGGGGGGGGGGGGTGAATAAGGTTATATTTTAAAAATGAAATCTTTTTTATTTTCGAAATATTAACGATGCAAGTTAAAATCACATGCGGAAAATAAGATTTAAACTATATGCAACACCTAAGCAAGCTATATAACAATGGCGAAACAATTCCAGTGATATTGAAGTTTAAGCGTGATAATATCAACTACAATGACAGATTAACAATTATAAAGAAAATGCAAAGTAAAGATAAGGGAAAGAAGTACACCGTGATTTTAGCGAGGTTCGGGATAAAAGCCCTACTCCTCGGCCTCCGGCTTTGCAACCTTTGGACTTTGGTAATCACCACTATATGAGAAGATACTTCTTCAATGTCTTACAAGCAAGCAACTTCCCTATAGCTACCACACCAATCTCAATTTTCCCCAAATTGAGAACCCAAGCTCCCGCTAAGGATTTTCGCTACAATTCAATCTCCCGATTGAACTACCAAAGAAAGCTTCCCAGATTTCACAACAACCAATAAGTATAAAAGATTACAAGTATAAACTAGGATCCAATCACTCAAGCAATATAACAATATGTAGTTGAGAGAGATGAGAGATTTGAAACCCTAGATGAAGAACGTAAAAAGATGAATGTTCTTGTGAGAGTTCTCGTTCTTTTCTTTTCTTTTTGATATGTGGGTTGTGTCTTTTATCGTGAAAACCCTATGTCCTATTTATAGGGATTGAAAAAATATGACCGTTGAAACAAATCTTAACACTCATTTGTTATAAGTGAGAAATCGATTGATTGCGTATAAAACAAGGTCATCAATCGATTGTTTTCTTTCCAAAACAAGTTCTTTTAAAAACAAGCAAGCTATGAATCGATTGTTGGATTTAGACTTGCAAGGGAAATCGATTTCTAGCCTTTAAACAAGGGGGAAATCGATTTCTAGCTTGAAAAGCAAGAGGAAATCGATTTGGCTCTTCAAATACACAAAGTCATCAATCGATTACTTTCTTTCCAAAACAAACTCTTTCAAAACCAATTAAGAAGTGGCAAATCGATTTCTTGCTTCCAAGGAAGACGGAAATCGATTCTTGACTTTAAAAAGCAAGAGGAAATCGATTTTTGGCTTTAGAAATAAGTGGAAATCGATTTCTAGCTTAATTTACCAAATCAAGAATCATTCTTTACTTCAAAAACAAATTCTTTTAAAACATTAAGCTATGAATCAAGTTTCTTTATAAAAAACAACAAATCATGATTCAAAACTTTTCTTTAACAACAACTTGTGTCTAATCTAATAAATCATGATTTTATAGAAAACATTTTTCTAAAACAATTTTATTTTTAATCATCATCTCTCAACTACGAATGTTATAAGACTTGGGTAATACGATCTTACATGAGTCCTACGCAAAGCGATATAAGTCTTCAATGCTTGAGCAGCTTTTCGTCCGAGCTTCTACAACTTTGAGTTAGCTTCCGAAGCTCTCTTGTTCATCGCCCTGCGCTCTTATATTTTTCCTGCGCTTTACCTCAAGTAAATTATTAGTAACTTGTAATTTGTTATCATTCAAAACAGGGAATGTTTGCCCTTGGCACAACAGAAAAGATCGATCATTCGCGTTCCTGCCTAATTTAAACAACGGTATTTTGATTTAGTTGAGTTGGATAACTGAAATTGCCTAAAGTTAAAAAGGGCGGACAAAATTGGGGTATTACATCTGTTACTTAATTAGCTCAATGTTGTATCTAATTAGTTGTTAGATTAGTCTAGCTTAGATAGCATTATTAACTTGACTAGTGCATGGCTTTCCTAGTGCATGGCTTTCTCTGTTTACTCTAGGTTCTTAGTGCATGGCTTTCCTATATATGTTTACTCTAGGTTATATACTTAGTGCATGGCTTTCCTATGTATGTTTACTCTAGGTTACTTAGTGCATGGCTTTCTCTGTTTAGTGCATGGCTTTCATATATATGTTTACTCTAGGTTATATACTTAGTGCATGTCTTTCCTATGTATGTTTACTCTAGGTTACTTAGTGCATGACTTTCATCATTACTTAGTGCATGGCTTCTTCTATATTTTGTTAAGTGTTTGTTGGTTCTAAACAATTAGAAAGCTAAAACTCACTGAGTCTATTTCATTTGGGTCATTGCAAGTCAGATGGCATCACATAGTGATCACGAGAGTAGTCAGGGTGGTGATGGGGGTGATAGAAACACAAAGAAGTTCACTCCCCGAGGAATTACATCGAAAAAGAATATCGTCCCATCGGATAAGTAAAGGACACGAGAAATATAAGGTAAGTTAATTACTAATTATTAATGTTGTTCTCTACCTTTCCAAGTTATCTAATTATTTAATGATTTAATTATTTAAGGTCCGATGGAGTGTTAAAGGTTTGCCAATTGGAGACAACGGCACAAATTTAATTAGCTTTATTGGTACTAAGGTGAAACAAATCTTTCCAATTTCAATAAAAAGTTGGAATGAGAAAGATAATACTGCTTTTGCCTAAACTGAAAGATGATTTTTGGTCCTTAATACAGTATATAATTTTAGACCTCTTTAATAATCTTATTTAGTGAATTTTTAGTTGTATTTATTTAATCCATTTTTATGTATAAGTAGAAACACTTTGATGTCGATGATGCCCAAGAGATTGGATACTCAAGGAAGCGGGAAGGTTGCATCGGGCATATAGAATCGATGTGGGGAAAAAGTATACAAAACGGCTGATGGGACCATCGACAGAGCCCTCCAAAGATCAGTATGCCTAATTATAACTAAGGAGGATTGGACCAAATTTGTAGATATACGCACTACAGATCCGGATTTCTGGTTAGTATATTAATTATTTAAGTTATATATATATATATATATATATATATATATATATATATATATATATATATTTCACAACAAGATATCATTCATTAATGTATACTTATGTTTTCAAGTGGATATCAAATTCTTGAAGAAAGATTGGTAAGACACAATTAGTTTAATTTATTATGATTTAATGAATCTTTTAATTTACAGTTGATTAACAATTATTAAACTTAAATAGTTATTTGCAAGAGGAAAGATCCAACTCAAGAATCCTTGATCGTTGTATCGTCTCGCAGTTAGAGGCCCGACAAAACAAGGATGGGGAGATTGTGGATCCGAAAACTAAGGAGGTCAAGGACAAAATTGTAAGTATTCCAAAATTCATGTATTGTAATTTTAATTTTATGATTGTTAGCAAGTTGGAATTTGTGTCCACTATATTTTTTTAATCCGTTACTCGATTTTTTTGACACGTGAACATATTTTTATTGTCGATTAAATTTCTTTGACACTTGTTTATTATTTTTATCCGTTACTCGATTTTTTTGACACGTGGACATATTTTTTTATTGTCGATTAAATTTCTTTGACACTTGTTTATTATTTTTATCCGTTACTCGATTTTTTTGACACGTGAACATATTTTTTATTGTCGATTAAATTTCTTTGACACTTGTTTATTATTTTTATCCGTTACTCGATTTTTTTGACACGTGAACATATTTTTTTATTGTCGATTAAATTTCTTTGACACTTGTTTATTATTTTTATCCGTTACTCGATTTTTTTGACACGTGAACATATTTTTATTGTCGATTAAATTTCTTTGACACTTGTTTATTATTTTTATCCGTTACTCGATTTTTTTGACACGTGAACATATTT
Organism: Oxytropis ochrocephala; assembly: GCA_020916435.1. Classification (NCBI taxonomy): domain Eukaryota; kingdom Viridiplantae; phylum Streptophyta; class Magnoliopsida; order Fabales; family Fabaceae; genus Oxytropis; species Oxytropis ochrocephala. The sequence continues at coordinate 46,239,968 of CM037095.1, read as the reverse complement.
TTTATTGTCGATTAAATTTCTTTGACACTTGTTTATTATTTTTATCCGTTACTCGATTTTTTTGACACGTGGACATATTTTTTATTGTCGATTAAATTTCTCTTGACACTTGTTTATTAATTTTATCCGTTATTTATGTTTGTGCATCGCAAAAGCATATCACAATCAGTATCACAAGGAGATTTAACAGATTGTGATGGTCAACAAGATGTCCTTGCTCGTGCCTTGGGAAGGGAAGAGAGAGGCAGGTCGGATTAGAGGTTATGGATATGGGATTCCTCCTACAACGTGTTTGGGCCAAAGAGCCAAAGCAAGGGAGTGCGGGATTGTAAAGTCATGGCGGCAAAGTATGACGAGCTATCCAAGAATGTTCTTTGTGTTAATGGAAGAGAGACAGATGTTTAAGCGACTCTTGGCACAAAGGATTGGTGCACCATCCCCGCCGCACCACCCCTGCTTGAACCTATTGAGCTCTTTGCACCCCCATAGCGCCCGAGATAGCTGCACCATCCTTCAACACGGTATTTAACAAAACTCGACTGTTTTTTGTACATATGTATTTGATAAAATTATCATGTATATTTATTTTTCTTTATAATTGATTTAGGATAATCTGTGAATGTGAGCTATATATTGCAAACCCACATCGAAAGGTTGCAGTGGGTTTGATATGTAACCAATTGAGTGCCACATTGCACAATTTACCCATGCACGAAACCATTTGAGAGTTAGGGTAGACTATTCAATAGAGGTCCTGCACCATTGCACTGCTTCCAATTGCTAATGCGGATATATTTCTCGTGGATCAAGCACTTAGTACTTTTGTGGCATGGCCTTGAACAACTTGTCGTTGTAAGTGACAATATTTTTGTTAATAAGTTGATGACTATAATGTGTGTTAACTAACTAATTAATCATTTTTTAATATATACTAGGTACCCCAAGTGTCCCGACCTTCCCTTCAATAAAAGTGTCCCGACCTTCCCTTCCACTACCAAACTCTCCCGACCATCTACTTCTATACAACCAGTCCAACATGTTGGTCAATTTCCCATTGATGAATTCCGTAGTACATCGATTCTCTAAAGGTCCACATTCAAAAAATGAACCCGACGACCAAATTTTTTTACGCCCGATAACATTGTGGGCTGGAGCAGTTGGTAATGATCAACATGGAGGATCCAAAGCTATAGTTGATATGGATTGGGCCACTTTGCCATCGATATTAGAGTATACCAGAGGTATGTATTAAATTATTTGTACACAATAGTTGTTTATATTAGAGTATATATTAGAGTATATATATGAGGATCTGAAAGTTGTATATATATTATTTATAGGTTTTTGTACAATCGTCTTACGGTCCTTTCTCAACGGACACGAAGTATTTCTTCTTGTGTCCGCGTGTATCGTTGTGTTTAAGCAAGGTAATACAGAGGAACGTATTATGGCTATTAAGAGTGAAATACAAAGTTATATCCATTCACGCTTCATGGATGCCAAGCATTTGAAGGGCGACTCTTTATTTTTGGCACCACTCAATAATGGGTGAGAAATTTAGTCTTCAATCACTTGTTTAATTATTTTGAGGATTGTATTATAGTGTAAATTAATGTGTACTCATTCGTGATTCATTTACTTGCAGGCAACATTGGGTACTCTTTGCAATAAACCCTAAGCACAATGTTGTCTACTATCCGGATTCACTTCAAGGCCATTACAACGTCTACGTAGACTTCGTAGAGATGGTTGAGAGGTGTGTATGTGTAACCCTCTCATTTTAATTTGTATAATTTAATATATGTATTTTGTTCAACTTAACGTTATATATATATATGTATGACGTTACTGATTGCTTTGAAAGAATACTTGGGATTATCTACGAGTAAAACAAGATGGCTACCCATAATCGTAAGCTTTTTAAGAATCATTATTATAATTTTAATTGAATTTTTGGTCATAAAAATGTGACAATTAAGTTATAATGATCTTTTGCTTTGTAGTGTCCTAAACAACCAAATAACAATGATTGTGGGTACTACGTTATGAGGTTTATGAAAGAGATTATCACTCATGACAAAGTAACAATCCCAACCAAGGTAACTACTTAGATTTCTTTTTATATTGATATTATAATACTTACTCACATTTAATAAACATTTTAATTCTAATTTTATTTCATTTTATTTTTCAAGATTTTCCCGGCTTTAAAAATATCCGAATTACTCTCTTTGAACAACTTACAGTGAGTAGAGTAGTGCGCGTTTTGTTTCTAGCTTTTTGTAGCAAGTTTTGAGATTCATAATAGTTTAGTTATTATATATGTTGTATATATTGGATTTATATTATGTTGTAAGTACTTCTTAGAATGATATATATTGGATTGTGTTAAGGGTGTATCAAGCAATTACAAGGGCTCCCAATAGCAATTGGCGCGGCGCCCGGCCAAAGACAACCGCCCAAGCACGCAGCTTGAGCGCACTTCGCGCCCGAAAAACTTCGCAAAACGGTCGGACCTCAAGATATATACGCCATTCGCACATGGCTTCGTGTGCGTTCTCTAACCTTGTGTTATCCGCCTCGAGCGACCTCTCACTAGATCGTCGGAGTGTCTTTGCGAGTACCACCCGAGGTGCTCAACGCGTGAAGCGGGACCGGTCCTTTCACTCATTCAACGGCCGCCCATTCGGCGAAGCAACAACCACTTAAACTCTTCATTGGTCGATGCGATCAATTGGCGACCACGCGGGGGAGGCCCGCGCGCTATCCTACCTCGTTCATGGCTCCACGCCGACCGCCCCAAACGCGGGCCACTTCTCGACTCAATCCTCCGGCGAGAATCAGCCAGCGATTTCGGGGTGGGCGTCACGGTCCCACGAGTCTCCGAGACTTCGCGACAAGAACCTTCGCACACAACGGTCGCGACCTATACTCCAACAGATTCAACCGCCCGTTCACGGAGACTTGCGCGCCGAGCCGATTGAAGGCGGGCATTCAGAACCTCTACGCACCACGTCACTCAAGCCGCTTTGCAGATCCCGCAAAACAAAAATCAGTGATCGCAGACGAGACGCACTCATCTCTCGCGCACGAAAGAGGTCGATTCGGGCGCCACGTGCGGAAGACGGAGAACCTTCTGCTCGCCGCCGACCGGTGCGAAGGCACCGCTCCCCTCCTCGTAGGAGCATTTCTCGCCGAGAGAGCACTACTCATCGCTCTCCGGCAAGAAGAAGCAGGGCACGCAGATCGCCCCCAAGCAGGAACGAGCGTAGACGCCGTTCAATGTCCTACGATTATGAAGATTCTAGCTACCGTCCTGACACCGGTCGCTCACCTACCAGATACTCCTCAAATGAGTCGTCTGATTCACGTCGGTCGAGAAGCAGGTCCTGGGATTCTCATGAAGAGTTGGAAGATTATCGAGATGAAAGAATAAGGAACGTCTCGCAGCGGCCAAGAAGAGGTCAAAGCGAGCGGCCCAGAAGGCCTCCTCAACTCCCACCAACTGGCCCCTCCGGAGGATTTTATGGAATGCCGGGCAACGAGGCATGCCTCGCAATGCAACCCTTTGGGTCGAACGACATTCAGAACGAGCACGGCCCATTCACTAGAGAAATTAGGCGCTACAGAATTCCCAGAGATCTACGAAAGCCGCCCAATCTTAACAAGTTCGATGGCCGTGGGGATCCAGACAAACACCTCCGGTATTTCAACAATTACTGCTGTTACAGAGAGTTGGGATCGACCATGAAATGCAAGCTTTTTCCACAGTCGCTCGAGGAACGAGCACTGGAGTGGTGGGAGAGCCTACCGCCCAACACCATCTCGTCTTGGGACGGCCTGGTTAGAACATTCTTGGCCAACTACACGGCCAACAGATGCCTAGAGCGGCATGAAGAGCACTTGGATACGATTATCCAAGAGGACAACGAATCATTGAGACAGTACATAGAGCGATTCAACGCCGAGGCCGAGCAGGTGCGCGACCTGACTGATAGAGACAAGCTGAAGTATCTCAAGCGTGGGATCAGACCGGACCACAGCTTTGAAGAAGAGTTCGGCCTAAATCGTTACATGGATCTGACCATGTTCCTACGAAGGGCCAACGATCATATGGCCTATGAAGAAGCACTATTCGCTAGAAAGGTCGCCCGTGCGCGGCCCAGAGAAGAGCAGGATGGGTCGTTTGAAGAACAAGACAGTCCTCGTGATAACAGGACAGACTAACGATTTATGAATAAATGCCAGGCGGGTGCTCTTTTTCCCCACCAGGGTTTTTTACTGAGGCCCGGCCTTTTAAAAGTAGTACTTTGTAATTTATTTGCATGCAAGAATGTATGATTGGTAGCTCGTCGTGCGAGTAGCAACAGAGTAGGCCCCGAGCGGTCTACAATCGAGTGCCATCGAAATGGCCCAAGGGTCAGAAGGACCCACAAACAAGCGTAGGCCCCGAGCGGTCTACAATCGAGTGCCATCGAAATGGCCCAAGGGTCAGAAGGACCCACCAACAAGCGTAGGCCCCGAGCGGTCTACAATCGAGTGCCATCGAAATGGCCCAAGGGTCAGAAGGACCCACCAACAAGCGTAGGCCCCGAGCGGTCTACAATCGAGTGCCATCGAAATGGCCCAAGGGTCAGAAGGACCCACAAACAAGCGTAGGCCCCGAGCGGTCTACAATCGAGTGCCATCGAAATGGCCCAATCGAGCGCCACCGAGTTGGCCCAATCGAATGTCACTGCGTTGACCTACGTCAAGTGCCACCGAATTGGCACAACCATCAGTGTCATCGAATGATCGAGGTCAAGCAATGACCCAATAACGAGCATTGATCGCCGAACACGGCGGAAGAGACCGACTACAACTACCGCATGAAAGGGCGTCTAGATCGAACCTTGTAAGCCCGTTGCCAAAATCGCAAAATGCGTCGAACAAGTCCGCTACGATAGCGGCCCGCCGAGGTCACGATCGAGCTGTTTCTGAAACAAAATAGGCAATGCGTGACAACACTTGAACGAATTTGAGCGACCCGAGAATGATCGCACCTCCTAAAGCGAGCAAGATCCAAGTAGACTTCGTAAGTTAAGGAGGTCGGCCGAGTCCCGACCAATTGGATCGCTTTCCAGCATGAATGGAAGTACTCAGTGGCAACGTCCACACCTCAGCAGTGGCAGCGACCACCTCCCGACTTAGCGTGGTAGCAACCACACACTTCAAGAGATGGAGACCGATTGCGCAATGCAACCCGGCCGCTTACAACACGACACGGGGGCAGCGATTCAAGCCTCAGCCCGCTCTTAAGCGACCTAGGCTTGGGGGGCAACTGTTCCGGGGTGTATCAGCAATTACAAGGGCTCCCAATAGCAATTGGGCGCGGCGGCGCCCAGCATGAACCGCCCAAGCACGCAGCGGCTTGGAGCGCAATTCGCCGGGCGAAAACTTCGCAAAACGGTCGGACCTCACAGTATATATACGCCATTCGCACATGGCATCAGGTACGTTCTCTAACCTTGTGCTATCTGCCCGAGCGACCTCTCACTAGATCGTCGGAGTGTCTTTGCAGGTACCACCCGAGGTGCTCAACGCGTGAAGCCAGGACCGGTCCTTTCACTCATTCAACGGCCGCCCATTCGGCGAAGCAACAACCACTTCAACTCTTCATTGGTCGAACGCGATCAATTGGAAATATTATTTGATGAATTTTGTTGACTGAATTTTGTTTGAATGATATTGGATTGGAATGTATTTTCTGAATTTGTTTGGAAGGGAATGAATTTATAGGTTGTAATTAAAATGGAGAACAAACCAAAATAAAAAAATATTTAAAAAAATCGATCAATAGGTAGCGTTTTCTGAAAACGCTAGAAATGAAGTTAAAAATTCATTCAATACCTAGCGTTTTAAAAATAAAATGCTAGGAATTGTAAAGAGGAGCTAGAGGATCCCTAGCGTTTCTGAAAAACGCTAGGAATGCTAATAAAAGGTGCTATAGCATCCCTAGCGTTTTACATAAAACGCTAGGTATGGTAGTAAAAGGGCTATAGTATCCCTAGCGTTTTAATTTAAAACGCTAGGAATGGTAGTAAAAAGAGCTATGGGATCCCTAGCGTTTTACATAAAACGCTAGGTATGGTAGTAAAAGGGCTATAGTATCCCTAGCGTTTTAATTTAAAACGCTAGGAATGGTAGTAAAAGAGCTATGGGATCCCTAGCGTTTTTATTTAAAACGCTAGGAATGGTAGTAAAAAAGAGCTATGGGATCCCTAGCGTTTTACAGAAAACGCTAGGAATTGTAAAAAGGCGTTGGGTCAATGGCTAGCGTTTTATATAAAACGCTACGTATGTCCAAAACACGCTGGGTCAATGGCTAGCGTTTTTTAAAACGCTTCTAATGGGGTGTACGCATTAGTAGCGCCCGACTTCTCTAGCGTTTTAAAAACGCTACCAATGCCCCAAAAAAAACGCTAGCCATCCTAATACGCTGGCGTAGTGGACTACCATTTCCATGACAAAAAAAAATAGTTTGCTTCATATGAGTTGAAGAAAAAAATAGGGGCACTTAGGTCCAAAGTTTTTTTATGCGTTCACTTTATAATCATTTTCTCGCCTCCTTTAGAAATATATGTATAGAACATAATAGCTTAATTTTAGATAGTGCCCAAGGTATTTAATATCTCATACAATGGGCTTAAATATACAGCTTTTGTTTTTTTTTTAATTCTTAACAAAATTGTCAATTTTTATGTTACACCCAAAAAGCACCCTTTTTAAATAAGATGAAAAAAATATTAACCACACTTACATATTAAAGAACTTACACATAGTATTTATATTTGTATTTATAAAAAGCACATAGTATTTACATAATATATAATATATGCAGTTTATCAAAATATTTGTATACCATAGTGCCAAACCCATGCTACTCCCTCTGTTTCTAATCTTTTGTACTTTTGGTTTGTTACACACATATTAAGGTACCATTAATTTGTCTTGGCTAAATACTGAAACACCCCCTTTATATATAGTTGTCTTGTGATAATTTAAATCAAAATAAAAGAGTCTTGAGACAATTAATACTTTGGGAGTCTAAAAGACTCAAAAACATAAATGGTATATATATGAAAATTGGGAGAATTGTACATTGGATTTTTAAAATTAATTACCATTATTTTGGAACAAAGTTAAAAGGCCAAAAGTACCAAAGATTGGGCACGAATGGAGTAGTAGTTATGCATATTGCACATTTAGAGATTAAATAAATAATAGCACACTCCTTAGACTGGAGCATATACTAATAACTTTATGATAAACGTATGTCAAATTCGAGATTTTTAATGGTGTGTTTGGTAGGCCATGCAAACCAAGAGAAAAGAAATGAAATGAAAGAAAAGTAAGAGAATATACCATTTTCCTTTGTTTGTTTGCCTTATAAATAGGAAGAAAAGAAATAAATACTTGAAGTACATAAGATTTATAGGAGGAAAATCACATACACTCATGATGTTTTTTTTAAATTCAAAATTGATATGGATTTGACATAATATGATATTAATGATAGTTTTTGAAATTCAAAATTCATAATCAGGATGAAACACATATTTCGTTGTTATATTTAGACATAAAGTATTTTCATTTATGTCTATAAACATTAGTTTATTATGTATAATGAATCGTAAATCAAAAAATAATATCAATTTGAATTGTTGTCATGTATATGAATGAACTTTAAAGCGTGTATGTTTAAATTTATCTACTTTAAATTTGTCTTTATTTTCACGAGGTAATGTTCGCACTATTTAAATAATATTTAAGTTCATTCGTAAAAATAACATGACATCACCCTCGCTGCATATATACGGGTATCCTACTAGTATGAAAAAGTGAAATGGAATTTCTAAGGAAGATATTTATAGAACAATGAGTAATTATGACATTAAATGAGTATTATGGCTACTATGGCCATTACAAGACATGTGAGCTCGACAAATTTGGTCAGTTGACATGATAAGTGGATTCCTTCTCTTCCAATTGAATGATGTTCGGTTGAGCTCTTTTGTATACCGGTTGGTCCGATTGGGAACATAGTTCTTCAAAATACCTTAAAATAAATCACATTCATGTTGAGTTGAAAATTCAAATACATTCATTTCTTTTCAAAAATTAACCTACAATTGAATTTCCCTCTTTTCTTTTAGGTTCAACCGAAATTGGTGATCTTCAATCCCATTAATATTAAACTCTTTAATATATTAACTCATATTTAAAAACAATAATAACATGGAACTAATTTAAATTTTTATGAGTATTATTAAGTAATAGTTATATTATTATAATTATTTTTCGTCGTATTAACAATAGATATATTAAATTCTTAGATTATAATGGCTTAATATAGTTCTCTTGCAAGTATACGGTTCTATCGCGTAATAAAAAGTATCAACCCACAAACATTTTTGTGATTACCAATCTTAATTTCGGTTATGATTAGCTAAAAGAGAAAAATTGTAACATCTTAGGATTGTGGTTTCATCACAATGAGTGTAACATCCCAAAGTAAATATTTTAATTACTTGAATAATTGAGTAATTAAATTAATTACTATGTAAATTGCGTGAATTGATTATTGGTTACAAACTTACAATAATTGAGTAATTTCTTGATCTCAAATGAAATTGATGTGAAATTTTGTGCAAGTTGCAAAATAATGGATTTGATTGGGTTGGGGGTCCATTAGTGAATAGAGGAAAGGGTAAGGTTATAATGGGTAGTTTACTCACACAACACTCACTAAAACATACACAAGACCAGCTGACCGCAAGGCATTCCCACTCATATATCTATTCATTTCATTTTCAAAAAAGAACAAAACACATAGTTTAGAGAGAGAGAGAGTTGGCAAAGGAGAGAAGAGAGGAGATGGAGGCCACCTCTCAATGCATGTGCGAACTCTTTTCACCATTAGAATCCTTATGAAATTCCCTTTCCATTGATACCAATCTCCATAATAGAAAAATCATTCCTCTCCTTTTCCCACTCAAGCCATAGGAGCCCAATATGGTGGGAAACTTGAGTTCTTCCACTTGGCATTCGATTTTGAGTTGAAAGTCTATTATTGGGACTTTGTTGCTGCTCATTTGGGTCGATTGGAAGAGCTAGAAGCCTTAGGGCCAGAGTTGGGAAGCTGGTTGGAGGAGCAAATGGAGCTCTAAAAATCGAATTCCATCTTGCATGTGGATTCAACAAGTTTATTTGGGGGTTTTGCTTGCTACATTGGGATTACAAGGGTCTAGGGAGAGGAGATGGGGCTGAGTTGGAGTCTAGAGAAATAGAGAGGGTTGTTCGTGACATTGGAATTTAAATATTATGGGAGGTGCCTCAAAGTTGTGAGTTCTTGTTGGTTTGGTGATTTTCATCACCTCAAAGTGTTTGTTGTGTTGATTGGAATTAGTCTATTGGCAAGATTGATGTGTGTTTTAAAATGAATTAGGGTCCATAGAAATCATGACAATGATCTTTGGATGAGTTGCATGTTGTTTGGCATCAAAACTAGTTGTTAATGTGTTATGATTGATCCATGAACTTGTATCGATTGTAGTGATGCTTTAAATTGGAATCAAAGTGATGTATGAAAGATGTTTTTATGTTGGAACTGATTTGGAATAGTTTTGTGTTACTCTCTGACTTATGGGCAGAATTCTTTTCCGTGTCCCACCCAGCAGATCCCCAATTTCAAATTTTTGTTTCTCAAATCCCTTCTATGTCCTCCCTACCCATTTTTAGTGTAATATGATGAAATGAATAGATACCAAACTATACCAGATTTTTTGCAGAACTTGTCCCCCACTGGCCCGAGTTCTACACTGCAAAATTTAATTTTTTTTTTATATGTAGTGCAGAACTCGCCCCCCACCAGGGTGAGTTCTGCACTGCGTTTTTTGATTTTTTTTATTTTCTTATATTTAATTTTATTAAAATGTAAATTAATTTAATTACAATAATTAATTTAAATAATTAGTAAACTTATTTATAAAGTAATTGCGGTAAAAAATGAAGATATTAAAAATTGGAACAGAATTTATAAGATAAGAATAGAAATGAAAAATACAAATTGCAGAAATACAAGGATAGAAAATTTCAAACGAAACGACAGGAAAACATAATACAAGAAGAGGCAAACATGATGTAAACTACTTCGACTTCCACCATACATTCTTAGGTAGTGGCCATCGGATCACTGGAGGGATAAGGCTACGGACGATGGATGCGCTAGACTCTGTGGTTTCAACGCACAATTCGAGGTAAGTTTCAATCCAAAGTTGGAACCTCTCATGTTCCTGAAACATTTTTTGAACGTCCTTGTCTTTCTTGATAATCATGGGGGAAAACCGAATACGATTACGTGGGCCGATGTAGGGGCAGCGATAAACGATACTAGAGATTTCTTGCTCCACACCCTCTACGTGCACGTTTTCTGATAGTTTTTCTTTAATTTCGGCGAAGGTGATGTTGTTGTTAAGCCTGGAATGTTTTGTGTTGGGACCCTCAAAATATATACCATCTTGTTTCCTGCACTCGACAGTTCCCTGGTAGTAAATTTTACAGGTGTGCGTGATGACTCTTTCCGGTATGGGTTGTTGTGGTGCGGGTGGTCTTTGTTGCAGAAGATGAATGACTTCTTCTGGAGTGCGCATTGTGTCGACGTACAGCTCTAAGACTTGTCGCCCCATGGGAAGTGTAGCATGATATTCCATCATTGTGCGGACGCCGCCGTCATTCGCGGATCTCCATAACTGAAAAATAGCCAGTCCCGTCTTCTCCACGTTGGTACTTTCGGTAACGTATACGCTCCACTTCTTTACGCCAGGCTCCCTCTGGACGAATCTTCCTCTCAGCCTTCTCCTTCAGTTGGGCGAATGTGATGTCCTTATTCATCCTGCAGAAGACATGGTTAGGACAACGAAACACAACGCCATGTTTGTCGGTGGTGACAGTTCCACTGTGATGAAGGGCGGTTAGGAATTTGTCATTTGAGTACTGGGTTTGGCACAACTGCCATTCCATTTGAGCGGGTGGGTGATGGTTTATGGGAAGAAGCAGAGAAGAGAAGATGACTCAGAAGGCAAGGGTAGGTTGAGGGTAAACTCTTGGTGTGAATTTTAGTGTTGTGTTGAGAATGTATTTATAATAGAGGTGATCGTGTGTGAGCTGTTGATTTAGGATGATCATAACTGTTGATTTGAGGGTTTAGTGTCGGCAAAATCTAGGCCGTTAATAGTGTCGGCAAAATCTAGAGCGTTAAATAAAATAATAGAGGTGATTGTGTGTGAGCCGTTGATTTAGGATGATCGTAACTATTGATTTGAGGCTTTAGTGTCGGCAAAATCTAGGCCGTTAAATAGTGTCGGCAAGATCTAGACCATTAAATAAAATAACAGAGGTGATTGTGTGTGAGCCGTTGATTAAGGATGATCGTAACCGTTGATTTGAGGCTTTAGTGTCAGCAAAATCTAGGCCGTTAAATAGTGTCGGCAAGATCTAGACCATTAAATAAAATAACACGCCAAAGACTATGCACAATACAACACTCTTCACGATGCAAGACTCTGCCACAATGCACACTCGCACAATTCACACTCAAGACAATGCATTATTAAATATTAAATATTTAATTATTGATACAACTGAATTTAATGTGACTTAACATTAAAACCTTGAATTTAATAACTCATAAAAATACAACTTCTTAATTATGAAATACAACTTCTGAAACTAATAATAGATTAAAGTATTAACGAAGAAGATGAGACCCGTTCCACATTGTAACACCCCTTCTAATAGACTACTATATAATTAATAAAATCGTAGTTTTCAAAAACTTTTCACATAATTGAAAGCGAGTGTCACATTTACTTTGAAACGAGCTAACATCAAATACATGCTCACATAGATAATGTCAATGATACATAGCATTTAAAGTTGGGACGAGCCCTCAAATACACCTGTCTCAAGACGTCACAAAATATAATGAATATCTCGCAATGGAATATCTCAACATAATAATAATAACTCTTTTACACCACAAGTAAAGAGTGAAAAAACATCAAGTCAACTAAAACATAAACTACTACGCCCCCCGGTGCTACGTATCAGAGCATGACTCTATAGACCCACTAGAAGGTAGGAGAAACTTTCATTCGCTATCACCTGCATGTTGCCGACATGAGAAGCAACATAAAAGCAGTAGGGTGAGTCTCTTTACATCATCAAATTCACAATCACCAAGAAACACCATCGAATGCATGATTAATGCATGAAATGCAACCCAAACACCACGGGCCATGCATGTGGATCCATCACCCAAAATAAGCCTTGAGGGCACTCCCAATCACGGCCAAAGCCTCCTCACCCAAATAAATGCACATGGTTTATGAGACGCCATGAACAATGCACCAATCACAACCAAATCACACCATATTCACCACAACATGCATGAGGCATAATCACCCATATTTAATAGACTCCCATTGCCATTAATTAATTCACCATCACCCAAACAAGCCTTGCGGGCACTCCCAATAATTTACAATAAGGCCGAAGCCTACTCACCAAATAATTAATTTCACCATTAGCACATCACCAATTCACACACCTCAAGTTATAGCTTTAAGGCTAGCAACTAATTCACCAGTTACACCGACACCAATTAAATAGACTATTTACATCTAAGACACGGGGCAGCCACCTCCCTGGGCGCCCCACAGCTCACCGACCCAAAATTGACGCATACAACACTTAGACAACACCTAGACAACATTCAGCAACATTAGACAGCACTTGGCAGCACTTGACAACACTTGACAACACTTAGACATTATTCAGAAGCACTTGACAACACTTAGACAATATTGATCAGCACAACTTGACAGCACTTAGACAATATTCAGCAGCACTTGACAACACTTAGACAATATTCAGCAACATTAGACAGCACTTGACAACACTTAACATAAGGCACAAGGCCAAACCATGACACACCCGCACAACCGGGGCAACACAGGCATGCCACTTTGGCGCCCCTAGCCGCGCCAATCCCATCCATGCAGCACACCCAGGCGCACGGGGCTGCCACATTTGGCGCCCCTGCCTGGGCCAAGACACGCACAAATGCTGGATTCCTACATCAGTACACCTACTTCGGCGGATTATTTAAAATAGCAAACGACATCGAAAAATTACAAAAGACCACTCGTCGGAAAGCCACGGATGTGTAGTTTCTGAATTTATCTTTAAAGTTTCAAAACAATGAGCCCATTATTACAGTTTTTAGAAACAACCCGAACAGTTCCTGCAGATCGACAGATTCTCGTCCTCCCACTCTAAATCGACTTAAAATTGACCCAATGGAACAAAACCTTAGCCCAACAAAAGCAATTTGAGTATAGTCTCTAATGGAAAAGAATCGTTCAAACGGAGTTCATTTGAAGACATAAAACTGCAAAAACCGAACCTACTCACGCTTTGGTTCTAGAAATTTGACCCGACTTTGGAGACTCATAACTGGAGCTACACAACTCCAAATTGAACGAAACCAGTGCCAAAACGACCGGCTTTAAGTCTACTTTCGAAAACACTCAGCCACATAATTTTTGAATCAACCAAAGAGTACCAGTTTCAAAAAGACCGAAACAGTGTCTAGAAACGCACAAAACCATAAGCAAGTAAACCTCATCATGATCAATCATCCTAAAACCTAACCCACATAGAATACTCATCATATAACCTATTATGAATGAAATAGAGCCCCCTAACCTTAGGAATTGAAGAAACACTAGCACTTTCCTTCCACAACTCCAATAACCACCAAATGCCCACTCAAACAACCTTTGGGCTTCAAACTCCTTCAATGGTAAAACGAATTTGAGGAGGAATGAGCGCTTGAAACTTAGATAAATGGAAAGAGGAAGAAAAATGAGAGAGAATGGGACCAAAACCCTCTTACCAAGAGCCAAGATGAAGAAAACTCTTCCTCCCCTACCCTCCTTGTTGCCGTCGGCCTCCTCTTCTTTCTTCCCTCTCTTCTTTTCTTTCTTTTCTTTAAAATGGAGAGAAAACCCTACACCCTAAGCTTATTTCATTGAATATGGGCCTACTAATGGGTCATGGGCCCTTTATTTGCACCACCTCACATACTTAAACACCTCCTGAATAAAATAAAACTCTAAATTAATTATTTGACTTACTAAAATGTTGTAACCCTTAAATAACTTAATTAAATGAATAGCTAAATTATTTTGGGGCGTTACACACATCGTCTAGGACGGGGATTACGTTGTGGACGTTGACGCCGTTGTGGTTGTTCGGGTTCTTCCTCAGTCGAGGCAGGGGGAGGTGGGTCTGGAATAATTGGGGCACTGATGAAAAACTAGCACGGTCGGGCTCAGGGCCAGGTGGGTATGGATAATATTGGGGCACTGATGAAAAACTAGCACGGCCGGGCTCAGGGGGAGGTGGGTATGGAAAAAGTTGGGGCACTGATGAAAAACTACCACGGCCAGGCTCAGGGGGAGGTGGGTATGGAAAACGTTGGGGCACTGATGAAGAACTAGCACAGACGACCCTCTCTTGAAGGCTACGAGCATAAATCGCAGATTCGGGTGTACCGGCGTGGAAACCAAACAGATTAAAGAACATATCAGGGTCACTGTCAGCTGTAGTGTTATACCCCAATTTTGTCCGTCTTCTTTTTCTTGCTTTAGTCGTCTTTTTATTAGCGGCGTGTTTCGGAGTCGCGTGATTATGGGAAATATTAGTGTAGAGTCTCTGCTACCAACCCAACCAATCTCGATCTCCCCGCTCAATTAAATCAAGATACCATTGTTTAAATTAAGCACGCATTACGAATGATCGATCTTTTCGCGCGTTCTTCAATTTAGTCTCGTATTTGGGTTTAGCCGCACGTAGTTGTGTCTACCTAAAGGCATTCTTTTTCTCAAAATTTGGTTTAAATTCAGACTTAATAATGCGATTCCGAGTTAATTTTGGGGTTTTTTAGTTAACGCGCCCATTTCTTTTATTTTTGGTCTAGTTTTAGCGTTTGTCGAGTCCGGCCCGTTGTCGTCTTTGTATTTGGCTTGACTCCATTTTCTTATTATTTTTATTATTATTGTGTTTATATAATTCATTTAAGTATATATACAATCCAAAAAGGTCAAAAAATTCTATTTAGTTTAATTTACAGTTTAAAAGTATTTAAGAGTCCAAAAACATCAAAAATAATTCTACTTAGTTTAAATTACAAATTAGAAGCACTTAAGAGTCAAATAAGTCCAAAAATACAAAAATAAATAATACTAAAAATACAAAAAATAACAAATCCGAAATAAAATAGTAAGCAAAAGAATTTAGGGTTTCAGCAAAGATTCCAAGTCATTGCAATGTTGTTGGGCCTGGGTTCCAACCTGAAATTGGGTCAAAGCCTGGTTAAAAATAACAAATGCCTTAACCTAGTTTTGTACTATAAATAAGCAGTCTAATAGCAGTCAAAAGACAGAAACCAAGGCAGAAAACTACTGCTAAAATCACCCAAAAAATAGGATTAGAGTTTCACATCGAAACCCTAATCCACTAGAAACGATTCTGAAGTTCTGGTTATTAAGGAGAAAAAGCAGTTAGCAGTCAAGTAGTCACACAGTGGTAGTTGCGGTCAGTCATATACAACAACAATCCAAGAGCCCAAAAGAAGATCGGAAAGCGGGAAAGGAGGTTAGTGATAGTATTTTCACGTTTTCTACTATAGACCTTTTTTATTTTGTGAATCAATGATTACATGCCATATCCGCATGAATATAACAAGCACAAAATAAGTTGCAACGAATTTTCATAAACACAAAGATCCTCACAAATACATGTTGTTGCAACAAATTACAAATACAATTCAAAAAGCAATAGAATCAATGATATAAAAATACATGTTGTTTCATCGCGGTGACCTCCTGTCACCTTCTCCGGTGAGAACTCCGCCACCCACCATTAAACCGAAACAACAACCAGCAAAACTCCTCCACCGCCGCCGTTAAAAATCGCACCGTCCCCGAAACCAACGAGCCTAGCACTGTGAACCGACTTTGTTGCCGTCAAAATCGCCGGCGCAGCCTTCTCCAAACCTCACCACCATTCGTGAGCTTCCCCAAACCGACTCCAACCTCCCCAAGAACGAACCCAGAAGCTGAAAAAAAAAGAGAACATATCAGATCTGTTGATCTGTGAACAAAAGGGGAAAGGAACGAAAAACTGAAAAAAAAGAAACAACGAAGAACAGAGAAGAAAACGAATCAAACGCTCAAAAGCCTCGCCGCGGAATTCTCATCACCGGAGAAGCTACACCATCGCGCCTCCGACCGGCGTGGACGCCATGGCTGGCGCAATTTCCTCCTCATCGTGAGTTCCTTCCAAGCTTCGGTTGCCCTCTCTCTTACCCACCATTTCCGGCCGAAATCACTCTCTCCCTTCCCTGATTTGTAGCAGAAAAATCCTCTCACCATTAAGGTAAGCTGTGCGGCGCAGCTGGAGCTTAAAGGGGGTGGGTCGGTTTGTTTTTTAGGGTTTCAATTGTTAGGTTTAGGTTTATATATTGGGCTTTTATTTTTTTTATTTATTTTTTCAATCATTCTGAATACTAATCACACCCCTTCATTCATACGCGCCTCTCCCCACTTAAGCCTGGGCCGCATACCGGGCCCTCCTATGCGAACTGGGCTTTCATTTTTGCACCTCTAATTAATTATACAACACCCGGCTATTAATAAAACCCAAATTTACAATCTGCACTCTGCTTCTCTTTTAATTCCTTTCCAACTCAAACATAAATAATTTTTCTTTCAAATCAAATAACGGCTAAGTCGGTTGTACAACCGGTTAGTCATTATTTTAGGCCAATGAGTCAGCATAGCTTCAAGAACCTCGCAAACTCAATAAATACGAATAAACTATTTTTCTCTAAAAATAAACGGCTAAGTCTACTGTATAACCTGTTAGTCATCATTTTAGGACCAATGAGTCAGATAAACAAGAATCCTACAAAAACTTAATAAAATATAAATAAATTATTTTTTTTCATAAATAAACGGTTAAGTCGGGCTTGTACAACCAGATTAGTCAATGCTCTAGAACTAACGAGTCATGCATGATTCGGGAGTTCTAGAATACCTATTCTAAAATCAACCCATCTCACAACTCCTTTCAAAAATTCAAAAATCATTTTCAAAAAGTAGGGTACTAAGTCGGTTGTACAATCGGGTTAGTCAGCGTCCTAGGAATCAGTGAGCTTTACAGTTCAAGGAATCCTAGGACCCCTACACTAAAAAACACCAACCCACAAAACTTTTTCAGGAAGAACTACGTAGCTTTGATTCCTCCATTGCATCCGGAGGTACGTAGGAGCAAGACTCAACTCTTGTCAAGCACTAAAAACCAAAAACTTAAATAAGTCTTTTTCTCCATAAATAAAAAGGGTAATTATTAAATAAATCTTAAATAATTAGACAATGGATGTCGTGGGGTGCTAATACCTTCCCCACACATAATGACTCCCGAACCCTAACAATGTCTTGTCCTAAAACCTAAAGGGATTTTCCGAATTTGCCCTTAAACTAAAATTTGGTGGCGGCTTCCTAAGAACCTTTCGAAGAATCCATTCCCGGATTTTTCGGTCGCTACACGTAGAATGTCGATAGGTATGTTCTACTGACTGGTAGTGCTGAGATGTTGGTGTGTGCGAGATAGAGTGGCAGTGTGGCACATATTCTTCTGTCTGAGTAAAAGTTGGGTTCGTGTCTTCGCCGCGCCCGCCGATTACGATTACGGCTATGTTCTCGACGCTCGCTTTTGAGTTTTGGGTGGACCGCTAGTGTTTCTTCATCTTGTTCATCCACATCGCCAATAACACCAAAGAAGACGTTGATCCCTTTAGCCGCTGGTCGGCGTAAATGTATGGCCTTGAATTTCAAAACCAGCGCATGTATCTATCGGAGTGCTTTGGTGTTCCATAGCACGGTTGACCCACAACACACCGATTTTCTCTATCATTCCATAAGTCGATCCAACTACTGTGATATGGAGCCCAATCGACATCATGCTGTCCCTGCATGGTGATTGAGTGCATGTTATTCAAATCCTGTGGTTGTGCTGGTATCTCTTGCAGAAGTCGGTATTGCAATTTTACTCTATCTTCCTGGTGCCATTCTACCATATGGAAACACACCATAGCTGTGTTTGTAGTCCATATGGCGGAGCCCTCATATGCGTCTGCTGGAAGTGTGAAATCCTCATAAGGCAACCACTTAAAATCCTCAGCTGTCATGTGGTCGATCCTTGTTCTGTACGAAACAAGGTCTCTTGGACATCTGGTGTGGTTAAGTGGCTTATTGACCCATCTGGTAAAAAAAGGAACGGTTAACATAAAGATCAAATATAATTGTTACTAGTTTTAAAATAGTGTAAAATTTTTACCTCTTTGCTAGTGGCCAAGCATAAGAACGGGTGCAAGACGGTGCTAAGAAAGGCATGCGCACTGCACTCCAAGATCAGAATAAAAGAGTACATCCACCCATAGCCTTTGCGCAACGTAGATGTCGTACACAACATTCTCGTATAAGTTGGTTAAACATGTCGACTTCAACTATATTTAGAAATTTCGTCGAATTTTCTCAATACGAGTAGGTATTTCATGCTGACTCGGTTTGATGTTTTGTCTAAGAGTATGTATCCCCCGATCAACAACATCAACCAAGCCCTACAATATTGTTTAAGTACTGTCATGGAAGCCCCGTCTGGAACATTGTTAAATTCACGTTGTAGCCACGTCAATTTAATACAGTTGCCTTCTCTTCCATTTGGTGGGACAACTTTACTCAATAGTCGTTCGCATACTTCAGGCCAAATTTTTGAACAATTTCCAGTAAGGGCATTTCCGTCAACTGAAAGCCCCAACTGCAACTGGACATCTTGGAGAGTTACTGTGCACTCCCCTACTGGAAGATGAAACGTGTGTGTTTCTGGTCTCCAGCGTTCGATCATTGCTGCCACCAAGGATGGTTCGATTTTGAACGAGCCAATTGAAGCAATTTTACCAAACCCAGCTCTTTCTATCAAAGGTAGTATACACTCATCTGGTGTGGGAAGTGTGAATTTGTGGTGAACGTCCATGGGGTCATTTTTGAGAGGTTGGAAATGTGATTTGATTGGTCAAGTAGAGAAGACATTTTTGCAAAGAGAAGCTGAAGAGGGTTGGAAAACCTTTGGTATCTGGTTTTAGATTAGTTAGTGTTTGAATGATGGAGGAGGTGTCCCTATTTGTAAGCATGTTCGATGGTTCAGATTGCACCGACAGTTTAAACGGTCTAGATTGCACCGAAGTTAAAAACTGATATTTATATTATATTTGGTTTTTATGGATGGTTCAGATTGCACCGACAGTTTAAACGGTGTAGATTGCACCAAAGTTTAAACGGCCCAGATTGCACCGACAGTTTAAACGGTCTAGATTGCACCGAAGTTAAAAACTGATATTTATATTATATTTGGTTTTTATGGATGGTCCAGATTGCACCGACAGTTTAAACGGTTTAGATTGCACTAGAGTTTAAACGGTTTAGAAGAAAGGAATTGAAGATTGAAATTTTTTTTGACTAAGTATAAAAAACGGTTTTTTACCTAACTTTAGGAACATTTTTCCGACGAATTTAATTTGTATTTTAATTTTTTAAATATTATACCTTGTAGACAAAGTGTAATACTAAAGTGTTGTGTTGGAAAAAAATTTTAAAAAATTTTTTAATAAGTAATTTATTTACTAGAAAGTGTGTTAAAAATCATTTTTTCACCTAAACTGAAAATGGTTTTTTGCCCTAATTTTTTTCCCATTATTTCCCCTAATTTTTTTTATAATTTTAAAAAAATATACCCTATATTGCCACGACCAAAATGGGTGTAGGAGTGTAAATGATGATTTTGATTTTTGTGTTCAACCCTTATTAAAGTAGTTCACATGTCTTTGTCCATATACTTGTGTCTAGGTTATTCACATGACCCTAATAACTCTTTATGACACTAATTCACATGACCCTGATATGTCTTTCACATGGTTTATGACAAATATTCACATGCATTTGTCCTTATGGAAGTGTCATAGTATTGTCTAGGTTAAATGAATTTAAGTTAGGTTAAAAAATTTAATAAAATTCATAATTTTATATGACATGATAGGAGAGGTCCTGAAGTAAAGGAGGTCTCATTGATTTATTAGTTATTGTATTACTTTGTAGGTGTAGAAGAAAGGAATTTAAGATTGAAATTTGTTTTGACTAAGTATAAAAAACGGTTTTTTACCTAACTTTAGGAACATTTTTCCCACGAATTTAATTTGTATTTTAATTTTTTAAATATTATACCTTGTAGACAAAGTGTAATACTAAAGTGTTGTGTTGGAAAAAAAAAATTAAAAAAATGTTGTAATAAGTAATTTATTTACTAGAAAGTGTGTTAAAAATCATTTTTTTTCACCTAAACTTAAAATGGTTTTTTGCCCTAATTTTTTTCCCATTATTTCCCCTAATTTTTTTTTATAATTTTAAAAAAATATACCCTATATTGCCACGACCAAAATTGGTGTAGGATTGTAAAAACAAAACTCGCTTGGTGGAATCCTAACTGCTCAAATTGTCGGTGCAATCGTAGCCTTCAAAAGTCACGGTGCAATCTTGGCCTTCGAAACAAAAACCCTCAGTGCAATCTAAACCGTCTAACTTTCAATAAATAGGCACTACATCTCCCACCACTAACCACACATTCACAAATCCTCCTACTACCAACTAAAACTCAAACACACCCTCCTACTCCCAACTTCATCAATGGCTCCAACTCCAACCCCAGTTTTTATCACGGTGTTTTACAATGGTTATGTCGAAAAATCAAATACTCGTGGTTTGTTGTTTAGATGTGATAATCTGAATAATCCCCATTTCTACCCTAAGAATTTATAATAAAATCAGAGTTATAAAAATTCATTTCCAAATGGAATGCTACACTTACTTCAGCTCAAACAACAACAAATATAACACAATTCCTTCATTTCAACAATATAATACACAACACCCATCAATGGGATGAAATTTCTCAAAACTTTATTAATAAACTCCACGCACCAGAAAAATAAACATCACGCAGCGGAAATAGAATATAGTCTCAGAGAGATAGCAACAATCTCAAAAACAAAGTAGAAATATCAAATGAAATAGTTCAATAGTCAACAAAGGATAAACGACTAGAATCCTAAGCCCATCCCCTAGGTGCTACGTATCAGAGCAGACCGACTCGGGAATGAAGGAAGTAAGCCTTCACTCATGGCTACATGTGGTAAACAACAACAGAAAGGGGTGAGTCTCAAACTACATAATAAGGGTGATAATAAGCAGTAAATCAGTTCATAGGAGTTAATCAATCACAACAATCACAAGTTATTTCACAAATACCACATTCACTTCAAATATCATTTATGAGAATGAATGCAATGTAATGTAGTTATGCATGTGGTACCATTAGCCCCCATGGCCTCATCATCAATAGTTTAGCCCCCATGGCTCATGCCCCCATGGCATCATCATCAATAAATATACGCCGCGATCACAATTAGAATGTATGCATGAGACTCCATGAACATGCCACAAGCACAATTACACATCATTAACATCATTTCTCACCCCATCGCCAATTTTAGTTTCAAATTTCATGGCCCTAGCCCCATGGCTCATGCCCCCATGGCATCATCATCAATCATGTCCCAAGGACTACACTCCACTAGAGGACTAAAACCTCACTCAAGGACCTAAACACCACTTAGGGACCAAAACCGCACACCTAGGACCAAAACATCACCTAGGGACCAAAACAGCACACCTAGGACCAGAACATCACCTAGGGACCAAATTAGCACATTAGAAACCAAAACCTGCACATCAATGACCAACACATCACCTAAGGACTAAAATAGCACTTAGGGACCAAAACTGCACTTCCAGGACCAAAACATCACTTAAAGGACCAAACCAGCACTCAAGGACCACAACCGCACTTAAAGGACCAAAACAACTCCATCAGGACTACAACAGCACCTAAGGACTAAAACAACTCCATCAGGACTACAACAACACCTAAGGACTAAAACAACTCCATCAGGACTACAACAGCACCTAAGACTTTCAAAAGAGGAATCGATTCATAGCTACTTGTTTTCAAAAGAGGAATCAATTCATAGCTCTCATTTTTAAAGAGGGAAATCGATTCAATGCTTCATTTCTAAAGAGAGGAATCGATTCCTTGCTTCTATTTTGAAGAGGGAAATTGTAACACCCCCTTATTCTTAATACTTTAACTTATAAAATCAAAGTTCAAAAATCGTTTTTCTTTTCAAAGATACATCCTCAAGGGAATGCTACGTTTATCAAACATCGCTTTCACTTAGCCAATAATACTTTTCATTAATAAAATATAATTGCGTGATACATAGCACGACTTAAATGGGGCGAACCCTCAAATTCTAATACATCAATCTATTACAGTTCAACACTAATCTTAAACAACTAATAGACTACCCGGCTTCCCAGTTCGACGTCACAGAGCAAGACGCCACAACTAGACTGAGGAAAGAAAGGACCTTCACTCCGGATCACCTGTTTATCGCCACGAGAGCAGGCAACATAAAAATGCTAGGGTGAGTCTCTTTTCATAAATAATAAAATGTATGATAAACATTATGCTAGAGAAAGACAACTAGAAACACTCCGACTCAACCAACCACACAACACAACAAGTTAATACACACCAAATCCTAATCATCAATGACACCAATGTGCATGAGAATATGCATGATGCACTCCAAAACTCCAAGGGCATATGCATGATGGATCCATTAAGACCAAGTCTTCATATCACCTTAGGACCAAGTCCTCTGCTTTCACCATAGGACCGAAGTCCTCTCGCTTTCACCATTATGCTTATGATTTATGCGACACCATGAACAATGCATAACACACAAAGATATACATCATTCAATTAAATCATAACACAATTCCAAAGAACTCACCAATTAAGACTCGCAAATTTTTACTTTCATAAATAGGACCTAAGTCCTCTCGCTTCACCTCTAGGACCAAGTCCTTCGCTTCATCAATAGGACCTAAGTCCTCTCGCTTCATCAATAGGACCAAGTCCTCTCGCCACAACCCTAAGGCTAACATTACTCAGACATCATCACTGCACTAAGGCTGGCATCTCTACATCGTCCAATAGCTCTAAAGCTAGTGTCCAACTCACTGGACACTTTGCCACCTAAAGTGGTGGACTACATTGTTGCACCCCGAAAAATCCGGTTTGGACTTCTCGATGTACAACGTGGGAAAATATGAAGCCGCCACCAATATTTTAGTTTTGAGACGAAAACATTGAAAAAACGTCTTTTTATACAAGGCGGGTGGTCCTTTTGAAAACAAGAGATGTAGGTTCGGGGGTCGGTTAGGTACGGGGAAGGTATAAGCACCCCGCACCTCCTTTCTACCGAAAGGGAACCTTTAATTTGATGTGTGGTTTTGAAAATGTTTGATTTGAAACGATCGTTCTACTTCTTTTCTTTTCTTTTGATTGAGAAAATATTTTATTGGAAAGAATATTTTTGGATATCCTTGAAAAGCGGAACAAAACAAGGATTTTTTTAAAAGCGTGCTTGACGGGACAGGAACCCGGTCCTACGTACCCTCACTGGCTGAGGGATCAAAGCTACGTAGTTCTCGTTTTGTGCGTCCGAAGACGGCTTTAGTGATTTTTGAAAAAGTGTGCTTTTTGCGTCCGAAGACGGCTTTTTGTGATTTTTGGAAAAGTGTGCTTTTTGCGTCCGAAGACGGCTTTTTGTGATTTTTGGGAAAGAAGTGTGCTTTTTGCGTCCGAAGACGGCTTTTGTGATTTTTTAGGAAAGAAGTGTGTTGGTGTTTTTTATTGTAGGGGTTTTCGGTCCTAGACTGTACAGTCCAATAGACCTAGAACAAAGACAACCCCGCCTGTACAGACGACATGCCCCGCTACTTTTTGAAAAATGATCTTTTTGATTTTTTTTAGAAAAAAAAGGGTTTGAAATTATTAACTATTTGTTTTATTCCTCACAAGTATCCTAAGACGTTTGAGCTGTACAGCTCCGGTCTTAGGACGCTAGACAACACCGGCCGTACGTCCGACTTGCCTCCTTATGAGTTTTTGAAAAAAAATATTTATTGACCTCAAAGGATTTGATTAATTTATGAAAATGATTTGAAGAGTATTGACTCTTGGAAAAAAGCTTTTTTGTCAAATAGACTTATTAGAAAGGATAAGAAAAGAATTTGAGGGTGGCATTGGCCACAAAGAAAAGAAAGTAGAACATTCAATCAATTTTTAAGTCAAAACCAAAACACAATACTTATTAAATTGCAAACAAAGTAATCCACAATATAATTAGGACACAAGCATGCCCATTATTATTTGCAACAAGAATGCATAAGAATGACATTAAAGCATCAACAATTAAACAATTTAGCCTAAGGGTAGGAAATTGGATCATGCTAAACTAAGAGATGTATCAAAATCAAAGCAAGGTCTAATTTATTCAACACATGTGAAATGTACATGATCTTAAATCAACATTTATTACATCAAAAGATAAGCACTAAATGAAGTAAACACAACCATAATTTATTAAATCACAAGAACACCTAAACATGTAAGCTATGAAAGGGATTTGAATCCTTTCTTGCAATCTTCACCACTTTAAATTAAAAAGTACTAGGTACTTAGTGGAAATCCTCTTGCAAGATCATCAATAGCTAAACAATATAATTAAATCACAAGAACTAATAAAAGCATGAACCAATAGATTAAATGGAATCATTTCTAGCTCTCTTCACTACTAAAATCAAAGTGCATTTTGCACTAGTAGGAATCATGGAGCTAAATCCTCAATAATTAATTGTAAGCATAATTAAATCATTTAGAACATATGAACAAATAACATGAATTGAATCCCTTCAAGCCATCTTCACCACTTAAATCAAAATGCACTAAGCACTAGTGGGAATCATATGGCTAGATCATCAATAAAATTAAATAAAGAACCATGAAAATCAATTTGAACATATTTTTTAACAAGACCATGCGAATCTTAAAGAGCATGAATCCACATTTTATTTAATGAAGTGACACCAAAATTAACATAAAGCAACATGAACCCATTTATTTAAGGGTGAGATGCCAAATCTCACCCACCAACAACAACAAGCTACATTGTAAAGATGAAAATGATGAGTATGCTAAATAATGAAGAGAGTATGAGAGGAAGAAAAGAAAATAAGTTCTAATGCAAAAATGCTTGAAGATGATGCAAAAGTGTTAGAGATTTCACCTTATCTCTAAGGTAAGAAGAAGATTGAAGAGAGAAACTAAAGCAAATCAACTAATCTTCACTAAAACTCCAAGAACACTCCACGCAAAAGAGAACAAGAAATAGGGAGATGATGATGATTTTTTGGTTTTTTAGTGAAAGATGGGTGTGGTATGTGAAAGAGGAATGGAAGGGAGGAAGGTTAAGGGTGTTTTAATGGGTGAAGGTGAAAGAATGGAGGAGAGGGAGTGGGGTATAGGTTTCGGCCAGATTAGGGAAGGAGAGGAGGAGGGATTTTTGTTCTAGGTTTGCAAAAAGGAGAGTGTGTAAAAAAAACTTGGGGGAGAGTGAATGGGTGAGGTATTTATAGGAGTTTTGGGGGTTTTAGGGTATTGTGGTCTTTTTATTTTGATGGGGCTCTAGGATTGGGTTTTAATTTTAAATGGATGGCTAGGATTATTAGTCACATGGATTAGGGGTATTTAGAAAACACAAGTGTGTGAGAGTAGGAGTGAGGGTGGCGCATGAATGAACAAAAAATGAGGAATGGTGACTCTTGTAAGGTAGGGTTAGGGGTAATTTGGTGAGGGAATGTTACTAAAGAGGGAAGTTTGTATTTTTTGGTGAAGGGGTTAGTGTAAGTGGGTGAGATAATTTACCAAAATGGGCAAAAGGAAAATAAGATCAAATCTTATCTTAGGGAATAAGAAATGAGAAGTGTGTAGAAGATTTTTATGAGAGAGGAAGAGATATTTTCGTGCATAGGCTGAACATGGAGAGGGAAATTAGAAAAAAACTTGTTTTTGGTCTTTTGTCTTATTGAAGACACTTTCTCCTTTTGTTGTATTTTTGAAATTTGAATTTTGGTCATGCAAATAAAAATGCACCTATTGAAAATATGTTATATGTTTTTGGGCACCATAGAATAACCTCCCCAATTATTCTAGACAACCAAAAATTGTCACTTAATAATTGGAGAAATTTTAATGGTCTTTTAGCATTTTTTTATGCAATAAAAATAGGGAAAATGCATTTTAATTATTTTAGACTAGGATATTTTCTCTAAAAATTGTACAAAAATTTCTTTGGGTAGAATAAAATGTACCTTTTGTGTATGCATATTTTTGACGAGAAAATCATCCTCGTGTGAAAATGACCAAAATGCCCTTTACCCTAAAAAACTCTAATTTGCTCAAAAAGTGTATTCCAACTCCAAAAATGATTTTAGAAACTTGGAAATGACTTTTAAAAACCTAAATGCAATGCATGATGCTCTTTGTTCTTCTACTTATTTATTTTTGGGGAAAATTTGGGTTTTGACCTAAGCCGTTTGGACAAAATTGGGGTATGACATACATAGTCACTACGAGGACCACAACGTTAGGACTAAACGTCACCTAGAATCAAACTCGACTACACCATTCAACCACTTGCTGCTCTCGGCACTGGACAAAGACTCACAGCTATGGCCGTCAACGTCTATCCTGCTACTCTCGGGTCGAACAAAGACTCTCCACACTCTCCCCCTCACCTCGGCACTCTCGCATCACCTCGCTACACACACCGGACCGGGCGCAGTGGGCACGCCACATTTGGCGCCCACACCGAGACCTCACTGCACAAGGGGGCATGCCACACTTGGTGCCCTCACCGTGACCCACACCAAAACACAATGCGCTACACACCAAGCACTACACACACGCCTCATCAAGCCCAACGCGCACACCATACCGAGCATACACTCACTCCACTTCACCTCAACTCGGTATCCTCTCACTTCACGCCAACACACTCTCGCTTCACTTCGCACACACATACCTACATCTCAACTCACTTATAGTTCAACATCCTTAATACCTCTTCACCTCGACAAAGACATACCTTGATCATAATACACCTCACTTAAATAGCTACCCTTAGGCATACTTAATCTACACCTTGATACTTCCCTTAGACAACTACACCTCATCTTCATCCTCCTCGGCTTCTACCTCGGTTGCCACTTACAGATACACTTAGGAAAATCACCTCTTCACTATTCATCTCTACAACTACCTCGCTTCTCCCTCGACTATACTCTCAAAGAACTCCCAAGACCACTCAAGACTCCTAAGACCCATCAAGACTTCTCAAGACACACACCCTATCTTCCATCACACCTACACTTCAACACATACACCTCGGTATATACACCCTTATACCTCGACAATACTAGCTTAGACGTCCATGCACTACACTTCATCAACTACACATAGGCTTATTCACACCTCACTACATCATCTACACTTAGTCACTTCACACCTAACCACACCACTTCACCTTGGCTACTACACTTAGGCACTTCACACCTAAGCACACCACTTCACCTTGGCTTCTACACTTAGGCACTTCACACCTAAGCACACCACTTCACCTTGGCTACTACACTTAGGCACTTCACACCTAAGCACACCACTTCACCTTGGCTACTACACTCAGGCACACTACACCTAAGCACTCACCTCACCTCGGCCACTACACTTAGGCACACTACACCTAAGCACTCACTTCACCTCGGTGCACCTAATTGCGCCTCGGCATACACACCCTGCCCTTCGTCACCACTACACAAAGACTCGGGCGCACCATATTGCACCTCTGCTCTCTACACTACGTCACGCTAAGCTTCACTACACTTACTATTCAACGTACTCTAACCCAAGACACTCACCTCGCAGATACACGCTATAACATAACATCTCAGACTTCAAAGAACTACGCTTAGGTATATGTACACTCCACTTCGGCCACTTCACCTCGGATACAAACCCCTCACCTCGGTAGCTACAAGTCGACACATTACACCTCGGGCTTACACTCCCTTATCCTTCGCCTCTTATACATCATCACTTACGCTCCACAACTATATTCAACACTTACGCATTGGCACACATACGCCTCACTTCAAGTAAGTACACCTAGGTATTATGTACACTACATCTCGGCCTCTATACCTCGGCAAGTACAATTCGATACCAATACTTAGTATCGATACCCTTACATTACGCTACTTATACTCATCATTCATCTCACCTCCTATGACTCGTTACATTTACACTTTGACACTTATGATCATCCCTTACATTTCAATACACTTGTGGAAGGTAGCTACACCTAGGCAATTCCAAGTCGACGCCTTCGCTAAGCTCAGACACACATTCATCTCTTATGCTCAAACGCAACTCTACTACTATACCCCGACCATCCAAAGATTGACTCCGGTAGAGCTTCCCAAGGCTACGTTACCCACTCTAGCTCACTGGGACTGAGAGTTTCTCAGCTCCCATTCCATTCCCTGGTCTCTCGTATGATCTAAACCACAACAACTCAACACCACTTCACTAAAACACAACGTCAAACACATCAAACACACAAACATACAAGGCAAATTTCTCGTAAATCATTCCTAGAGTCTACTCACACATAACACACATCATATATTCTATTATAGATGAAAGAGAGAACCCCTAACCTCAAAAGATTGAAGAAGTAGCACTCTCTCCACCAAGCCTTCCCGATCCACCAAGAATCACCAACCTCACCAACAATCCAGCCTCCTCCTCCTTGATATTGAGCTCTTCCACGCCTGCATTCCTCTTCCTTTCTCTAAAACTATCTCACCGCTTCTACTCGGATACCTCGATCGGTTGAGTAGAACACACTCTCTTCACTGAAACCTCCAGCTTAACACTCACAAAGAACTCTTCTCCCTTGATTCCGAGCTCCTCCCACGCCAACGTTCTCTCCTTCTTCTCTGTAAAAGTGATCTCACCTACCAACTTCTCTCTCTTACTTTCCCTTTGACTTTTCTAAGATTTTTGTTGGAATGGAATGTCTCCTCTCCTTCTTCGACACTTCCCTTTAAGACATGCAAATGGGCTTAATTCATGGATCATGGGCCTAACTCTCATGGGCCTCTCAAAGACACTCCTCCATTACTTGCACTACTCCCTCCTTTAATTAAATTACCACTCCCTTTTCTAACCACCATTCCTCATTTAAATCAAATACCTCCTAAATACCCTAAAACTCCAATTAATCCTTTGACTTAACCAAATGTTGTAAGACTTAAAGAACCCACTAAATAAATAATTGAATTATATTTGGGGCGCATAACTCCCCACTTAGAATATTTTCGCCCCTCGAAAATCTCCTCATTTACATGAACACACTAGTTCTTCTATCAATCTTATTCTTGCTCCCAACTATCATCAACACCTCCTTGTACACCTAGAACTAGGACATACACATCCTCTACACCTTTACTTTGTACCAAAACTCTATTCTCGGGTCACCAAAGTCTCACTGATTATCCAAACTCCATTAATTTATCGTTAGTGGAACTACACCATAGCAATCATTTAAGGTACTAACGCTCCTATCTTACGCCAATCTATATCCAAACCACAAACAATGCCTTCCTCACTTTCAAGCATTCCTATTCTTCGCATCAATTCTAATCCTTTAATCATCAAAGTTACACACTATCATCCGTGATCCTATATAGGTACTCCTGTGGATGGCAATGGGGCGGGCGGGTGCGGCGAGTACTCCACCGCCTCCCGTCCCCGCCTCTCAAATAGTCCCCGTCCCCATCCCCATTCCCGCCTCGGGGACATTTCTCCCCATCCCCATCCCGACGGATCCCACTGCTCCCCGCTGGACCCCAATAGCTAACAAAAATATAAATTAAAATATAATAAAATTAGAAAAATATATAAAAAGTAAGACTAAAATTCAAAAGTTTAACATTTTAATATAAAAATATAAATGTTAGTCTTAGTTTTATATTTGATCGCATTCTTGACCAATGAAGTGTTGAAGTGTTTGTTGCTTCGCCCGATGGGCCTGGCCGTTGAGAGAGTTGAAAGGACCGGTCCCGCTTCACGCGTTGAGCACCTCGGGTGGTACTGCAAAGACACTCCGACGATCTAGTGAGAGGTCGCCGCGCAGATAGCACAAGGTTAGAGAACGCACTGATGCCATGTGCGAATGGCGATATATACAAGTGATGTCCGACCGCTACGCGAGAATTTCTACGCCGGCGAGAATTGCGCCCAAGCAGCTGCGTGTTGGGCCGATCGTGATGGGTCACCGCAGTCCAATTGTCATGGCAATCCTCTCGATTTGCTAATACACCTGTGAACAATATTCTAATATTTGGAAAGTATAAAAGTCGAACAATTTATTATTTTGTTAATATTTTAAATTGAAAACACGTATAAAAAGACTAAAAATTTAATTACTTATAAATAATATATATCTATAATAAGAATATTTATGTAATTTATTCATGGCGGGTCCTCATGAAGTGGGGTATGATCCCCATCCCCATCCCCACTTTGATTGCGGGGATTTTCTCCTCCGTCCCCATCCCCACGGGGAAAAATCCTCCGTCCACGGGGCCCCATTCGGGGCAATCCCCGCGGGGATCCCCACTTGCGGGTAGAAATTGCCACCCCTAGGTACTCCCTCGACTACCATACTTTTAAGAACAATTTTTCTACCTTAGGCTTTCCAGAAACCATATTTCTAAACTTCTTCCAAAAAGGCATGCTCTATTTTCTTTGCATGAACTTTAAACCCAAAGTGTCAATCCTTATTTTTACATCTCCCTACTATCAACCCCCAAATCAAAACTCAAACATCCATAAGGCACCTATTTATCTAAGAATTAGTAGTCAATCAAACTTGCACACACCACTCAATCAATCAAGTTGAAATTAGTACATATTCAAAATTTATAATAACTACGAGTTATTGTCACCTCTTTCATTGGGAATGAGTTATCGGGGTGATCAGTCCCTCCTACTCACGCATCCAATTTAGTTAAGGTCACAAAACTACGCTTTTTCAAAATTTACACCTTTCACATTGAAGGACTTTTAATGCACCCAGTACGGCGTCGTCACGACTCCTACCCTTTGACGTCGTTAAAATGCTCTTCTAATCACACATACTTCACTTAATACAAACAACAGTCACAAGCAATGCTACAATCATCAGCTGCAACCCACTAGACAAAATCTACAACAAACTCTCGGTTGGAGATCAACAAGAGATCTCTGAGACACTACGACTGGATAAACTTGGCCGGACAGACCAGACTGCTCTGATACCAACATGTAATGTAACACCCCGATTTTCGTGGGTTGTAACTTTTTAATATGTGCTTGCCTTATGAACTATTTTGGAGTATTATGATTAAATTATTTTAATTTGTTGTGTGTTGGGGTATAAAAATTAGTTGAAAACTTTAAAATGTATTTTTATATACTATTGGTGATATACAATTATTAATATACATTTATTTTATTTTTATAAAATACTAGTGGTTGAGATATCATTTCCTTATAGAAATTATTTTAAGCTATTTAGATATTAAAATAAGAGTTGTAGTGAAATTGGGGGTTTTTAAAATGACTTAGAGGTGAATTTGTGCCCATTACTCGCATACACCCCCATTCCTCATTAGCGCACTCCAAACCACTAAACACAAACCAGCTTGCAGCCCACCCATGCGAGGCCCACACTGACCGACCCGACCCGCTTCTTCTTCTTCTTCCTCAACGTGAAAACGCTGCAACAAATTGGAAAACCTAGCCACCCTTCCTTCCTTCCTTCCTTCCACGCTCTCACTCCTCCTCCCACGATCGGACCCCAAACTCCGCCCTTCCACTCGAAATCAAGCGGTGAGTTCATATCCGGTGTCTGTTTCACCTATTTTGATCGGCTTCTAATACTTCCATCGTCACCCATTTTTGCGAAACTCCATAGCCACCACGCCCAGCCACCTTTAAGTCGCGATTCCGACCACCGAAACCTCACCTCCCTTCAAACCAAACTAAATCACCGCCGAGCCTCCTCATTCTCCTTCGATTTGTATATGCTCCCATGTACAGTACCCATTCGCCAAGTTCTCTCCCTTCAATTTCACGAGCCTCCCACTCTGTACAGAACTTTAAAAACACTCTTCTATAGATACAGTTTCAACCATTCTTAAATTGGGTGTTATGCTCAGATTTGCCCAATATTCCCTGAGCGATGAAATTCCATATATTCAATTCAGATTTGGTCCTTTGGATAGTTCGATTCGTGTGCTCTCAAATCTGCATGAAATGTCATATGCGAACAATCCCCTCGCATTCCGTCTACTCGGATAGGTACTTCCTTTCGAAAACACGACTGATTAATCAAGTAAATGTTTTCCTATTATTCTTTTTAGTTATTTGACTGAATGTTTTGTTTAATTATGTGCTTCTGAGTCGACGACTATGCAATTGGATTTATAACATGCTCGAGAGTTCGTCACCTGTGTGGCACCTGTGTCTAGGCCAGATTTATGTTTTGGCGTCTAGGAGTGCAATGGTGCCTAGATGAGAGTCAAAATAGTCTCTAGGTGCTAAATTAATTATTAAGGTGTCAAAACAGTCCCTAGGTGCTAAATTAATTATTAAGGTGTCAAAACAGTCCCTAGGTGCTAAATTAATTATTATGGTGTCAAAATGGTCCCTATGTGTTCAAATGGTCCTTAGGTGTCACAAAGGTCTTTGAATGTTAGGAATTAGTCCCCAGGTGTTGGTTTGGTCCTAGGTGTTCTTTTAGTCTCGTTTGGTGTTGCATTTAGCCATTGGGGGCTATCTTAAATGGTGACGGGTATTAATGGTGAGTACATTTTGGGT
This sequence comes from Oxytropis ochrocephala, assembly GCA_020916435.1. NCBI lineage: Eukaryota > Viridiplantae > Streptophyta > Magnoliopsida > Fabales > Fabaceae > Oxytropis > Oxytropis ochrocephala. The sequence goes on along the minus strand of CM037095.1, from coordinate 46,206,791 downwards.
GATTGAGGGTTATGACCTCTCTTGGTGGTTGCTGTGTAAATAAAATTAAAGGTGATCATTCAATGTATGATTCTTGGTGATTGTTTGGTGTGGTGATACATAGTCATGGTGTTGCATAGGCATGTGCATTGTTTTTGGTGAATAGGCCTCGGCCTCATGAAAATTTTTGGTGAATGCCTTCGGGCCTTTTGGTGAATGGTGAATGCCCTCTGGGCCTTTTGGTGATGGATCCACATGCATATGCCCTTGGCGTTGGGCTGCATATCATGCACTTGCATACATTTTGTGGTGGCTGTCTGGGTGTGTATAATTAATGGTGAAAGTGTTTGGATTGTACTGCTTGGTGTGCTAATGCTTGTCTTATTGAGTTGCTTGTTTTATTTACTATTTTCTATGAAATGAGACTCACCCTTTCTGCTTGGAATGTTGCTCTTATGTGGCAACGCTGCAGGTGACAGTGACTGAAGGTGACGTGAGTACCTTCTGTTAGTATTATCGAGTCAACTCTGATACGTAGCACTGGGGAGGGATAGTTAGACTTTGTCGTTTATGTCATGATTTACTTTTTACTTGGATAACTGTATTTCTGCACTTCAGTTGTTATTTCCGCTGCTACGGTATTTATCCCCGTACGGATTTATGGTGCTATGTATCACTTTTTTGGAGTTATTATAACTATTATTTTTGGAGTTTGAATGTGGCTGTGAAAATGTGGCACCTCAAGTGGTCGCACTAAAATTTTTCGTAGACTCGGATATTCGAATTTATTAAAATAATAGACTAGATAGAAGGGGTGTTACATTAGTGGTATCAGAGCAGTTCGGCCCTAACCGGACCATTTGTATTGTCTATTGTGTCTTCCGATGTGTGAACTCTGAGTAGAGTTGCACGCATTACTTGTTGATACTTGGTGATTAGGAGGGTGGCCAACTTAGTTGGTGAAGTTCTCAAGATAATAGGGTGAGTGGTAGATATTCTTAGAAAAGAGTATCGCAGTCAGAGCTGGTATAATGTTAGAATCTAACCTAGACCTTGGATGACTCTTTTCTCTTAGAGACATTTTTCATAGAGCCTGATCTCTTACTTAGGCCATGTGTCGTGTTCGTTATGTTTTCTTGGTGTGAAGTTTGTATCGTAGTCATTTGTTTGTTGCTTTCGTGTTTCTGAAACACTGAATTTATATAAGCTGAACTTCTATGATTTGAATTTGAGTTGTCACCTATACATTATTTATGATATGTGGTTTTATGACTAATGAATAAAAATTGTATTGAGACTGTCTGTGAGATTCTATTAAAATAGGTTTAATTGGTTTATGCTCACAAATGTGTTTAATTTATTTTAATTAAGTATAAAGTGTTTGTGTAAGGGTATTTTTCTTGCGAATTGATGCTTTAGATGTAGACGCTATGTTGATTATTTTGAGTTGCCTTATCACTATAAGTTGCTATCACTTGTTGCAATGTTTTGATTAATCTCATTTTTTAAATGCTACAAGAACTATTGTCTTACTACTTGTGTAATTGCATTTGGACATAATGATCTTAGTTGTTCACGGACATTTCAGGTTATTACCACGTTCACTTGTTTTATTTTAATTGTCAAATTGTTTCTAATCTTTGAGAATCGCTTCTTGACTTTCATGTCATTCAATCGACTATGAATTCTAAATGTGTAGAATCTCCAAGTTTTTATGATTTAATTATGATTCTAATATTTTCTAAAGCATGATGTTACGTGGTCTTGTGATTTAAAAATAAATATATACTCAGTCATGTATTAACTTCAATTTAACTAGTTTTAATGTTGGATGCGTAAATATGTATTGAGTTTATTTTGATTGATAGATACTAAGCCTTGTATAAGTTTTATTGTTGTCTTCATATACGTGTTTTAATTGTGTACTGATATTTTGAGCTGAGTGCCTTGTGGGTTGGCCTTGCTAGTTATTATAATGTGTTAAATTCATTACAAAGGTGCTGCATTATTTTGATCACCCTAACTAATAATCATTTTTAGATGCTGCAATTACCGCTCCCTCTTATCCTATAATTGTATTCTTGTTTAATGATTTGTGTAATTGTAGACTATATCCTTATGTTATTATTGTTGTGTTAAATTAGTTTATCTTGTTCTATTTGCTTAATTGCTCTCCGTGCACCCTATTGTGAACCCCTCTAACTATAATATAACCTGTACGAATGAACGACTTATGTATTACGTGGTTTTGAAATCTTAGAATAAGAATGTGTGCCAAGAATGCTTGTATTTTAAATTAGCTTTTAGTATTAGATGTTCACATAAGTGTATAGGTTGACTTGGTTGAACTAATATCTATTCTTCCGAAAAATCAATTGCTATAGCATGCTCTTATTTTTGTAGGATGATGCTACAGACAAAGTGTTTTGTGAAGTTGTTTTGCTAATGATTTTAAAGTACGACTCCTTTACCAACGTCAATGTCGTGTTATGGTGTTTGAACATATTATTTTTCTTATTTAAATCTTGCAATTAGTGTTTTCTGTTATTTTCACCACATGATTTCTATTTTCTTGAGTTGTGTAATTGTGGATATTCACGTGGAAGAATAACTTCGATAGAGTCTTGTTTGTAAGGTTGTGTTAGGCCGACACATCGTTTACAATCCGGAATATATTGAAGATATTTTGTACATTGAATGTCCACTATTTCTTGTCATGAGCTTTCACTGTGCGAGTTTCTAACTTTTCTTTCGTTGATGTCTTCCATTTCTTACCTTTGATATCATTGACTCATCTCTCTTGTCACTTTGACAAGGTTTATATTTTTCTTCTGTATGTTTGAACTTCCGAGTATTCCTTCTTTTATTTTGTCCTTGAGCTAGCTAACAAATTTCGAGGACGAAATTTCTTTTAAGGGGGGGTGGATTGTAACACCCCGATTTTCGTGGGTTGTAACTTTTTAATATGTGCTTGCCTTATGAACTATTTTGGAGTATTATGATTAAATTATTTTAATTTGTTGTGTGTTGGGGTATAAAAATTAGTTGAAAACTTTAAAATGTATTTTTATATACTATTGGTGATATACAATTATTAATATACATTTATTTTATTTTTATAAAATACTAGTGTTTGAGATATCATTTCCTTATAGAAATTATTTTAAGCTATTTAGATATTAAAATAAGAGTTGTAGTGAAATTGGGGGTTTTTAAAATGACTTAGAGGTGAATTTGTGCCCATTACTTGTAACATCCTGCATCGCTTCGAGAATCGCCGATCGCCTCACGTACTGCAACACGAGTCTTTTCAAAGATGCTTTGTCCTCACTTGCATGCTTTCCGAAAACTTCCTGTAAGGTCACCCATCCCACTACTACTCCAAGCCAAGCACGCTTAACTATAGAGTTCTTATGAGATGGGCTCCCGAAAGAAGATGCACCTTGTTGGTATAGGTAGTCCAAATCAATTCTTTTAAGCCTTCCTTCAATGCAGATCCCCATACCCGCACAAACCTCGTGATCCTCTCTCATTCCGGTGCGTATTCGGTTCATTCACGCGCCCCCCGCTTTGAAGTCGCCAGAGTCGCTCTTTGCCATGCCACCTTTTTGGGCACCGGCGATCACTCCCGCCTCCTCCCCGGATGTCACATGCCCACTGACTTCCGCTTGGTTCGCCCCCGAACCACACCGCATCGAGAGGTCTCCGCCGCTCGATACCATTTGTAACATCCTGCATCGCTTCTAATCGCCGATCGCCCCACGCACCAACATGAGTCTTTTCAAAGATGCTTTGTCCTCACTTGCATGCTTTCCGAAAAACTTCGGAAGGTCACCCATCCCACTACTACTCCAAGCCAAGCACGCTTAACTATAGAGTTCTTATGAGATGGGCTCCCGAAAAGAAGATGCACCTTGTTGGTATAGGTAGTCCAAATCAATTCTTTTAAGCCTTCCTTCAATCAGATACCCCATACCGCACGTACCTCGGGATCCTCTCATTCCAAAGTGCGTGATTCGGTTCATTCACGCGCCTTCGCTTGAAGCCGCCAGAGCCGCTCTTTGCCATGCCACCTTTTTGGCACCGGCGATCACTCCCGCCTCCTCGGCCCGGATGTCACATTACTCGCATACACCCCCATTCCCTTGTTAGGCGCACCCAAACCACTAAACACAAACCAGCTTGCAGCCCACTCCATGCGAGGCCCACACGGACCGACCCGACCCGCCGGCTTCTTCTTCTTCCTCAACGTGAAAACGCTGCAACAAATTGGAAAACCTAGCCACCTTCCTTCCTTCCTTCCTTCCTTCCACCACGCTCTCACTCCTCCTCCTCCACGACCGACCCCAAACTCCGCCTTCCACTCAAATCAAGCGGTGAGTTCATATCCTGTCCTGCTTTCACCTATTTTGATCGGCTTCTCATACTTCCATCGTCACCCATTTTTGCGAAACTCCATAGCCACCACGCCCAGCCACCTTTAAGTCGCGATTCCGACCACCGAAACCTCACCTCCCCTTCGTGAACCAAACTAAATCACCGCCAGAGCCTCCTCATTCTCCTTCGATTTGTATATGCTCCCATGTACAAGCACTCCATTCGCCAAGTTCTCTCCCTTCAATTTCACGAGCCTCCCACTGCATTTAACTTTAAAAACACTCTTCTATAGATACAGTTTCAACCATTCTTAAATTGGGTGTTATGCTCAGATTTGCCCAATATTCCTGAGCGATGAAATTCCATATATTCAATTCAGATTTGGTCCTTTGGATAGTTCGATTCGTGTGCTCTCAAATCTGCATGAAATGTCATATGCGAACAATCCCCTCGCAGTCCGTCTACTCGGATAGGTACTTCCTTTCGAAAACACGACTGATTAATCAAGTAAATGTTTTCCTATTATTCTTTTTAGTTATTTGACTGAATGTTTTGTTTAATTATGTGCTTCGAGTCGCATTTACTATGCAATTGGATTTATAACATGCTCGAGAGTTCGCATTGCTCTTCGCTAATCTGTTGGAATAAACTCGCAATCGTAAGGACTCTCTTTCCATAGCCAATAGTTTATAAAACTTGGAACCATAGGATTGAGTGTTAGGAAATGTTTGATTGAATTCTTATATGTTAATTTGATTAATTTGGTGATGAATGTAATGAATATATGATTGAATTGAGTATTTATGTGATAATTGAATTGATGAGGTTATGTTGAGTGGTGTTGGCATGTTAATTGTATGACTTTGAATGAAAACAATAGGGAGAATTGAGAATGAAGGTTAGGTGTTTGGTGTTATGCTTGAGTGAATTTTTGGCAATGTTATTTGTGTATATGGATGGTGTTCCTACTTGGGTGATGAGTATATTAATGATTGTTAGTATATTAAAGTTGTTGTTGTAGCTAATTTAATTTAGCAAAATGCTTGGGTGATGGTGATAGTGAGGGATAGGTGTTAGATTGGTGGTTTGAACAAGGAATAATAATGAATCCACGGCGTTTAAGGAAGTTTTAGGAATCGGTGTGGGTGGACTTGGCCAGGGGCGCCAAATTGCAGGGAATTTGGTGCTTGGCTGTTGTAATATAGATGGTGGATGGGTTGCTGGGCGGGACAGGACCAAGGGCGCCAATCTGTGAGGAAATTGGCGCCTAGGGGTGGAGTTTGGCTAGGACAGATTCTGTGTGTGTTGCAGACAGGGCAGGGGGCGCCAAATCCCCAGGAAAATGGCGCCTGGTGTGTCTTGGTGTGTGTTTGTGCGTGTGTGCAGTGATGGGCAGGGAGGGGGCGCCATTTGGCTAGTAAGTTGGCGCCTGGTTCTGTGAGTGTAGGTGGGTGGGTGTAGTGCAGGGTGGGGGGCGCCATTTCCACAGGAAACTGGCGCCTGGTGCACTGTTTGTGCAGGAACATGCTGGGTTGTGCGTGAATAGTGCCAGGGGCGCCATTTTGGCTGCCCCAGTGCGCCTGGTGGCACCTGTGTCTAGGCCAGATTTCTGTTTTGGCGCCTAGGAGTGCAATGGTGCCTAGATGAGAGTCAAAATAGTCTCTAGGTGCTAAATTAATTATTAAGGTGTCAAAACAGTCCCTAGGTGCTAAATTAATTATTAAGGTGTCAAAACAGTCCCTAGGTGCTAAATTAATTATTATGGTGTCAAAATGGTCCCTATGTGTTCAAATGGTCCTTAGGTGTCACAAAGGTCTTTGAATGTTAGGAATTAGTCCCCAGGTGTTGGTTTGGTCCTAGGTGTTCTTTTAGTCTCGTTTGGTGTTGCATTTAGCCATTGGGGGCTATCTTAAATGGTGACGGGTATTAATGGTGAGTACATTTTGGGTGATTGAGGGTTATGACCTCTCTTGGTGGTTGGTGTGTAAATAAAATTAAAGGTGATCATTCTATGTATGATTCTTGGTGATTGTTTGGTGTGGTGATACATAGTCATGGTGTTGCATAGGCATGTGCATTGTTTTTGGTGAATAGGCCTCGGCCTCATGAAAAAATTTGGTGAATGCCTTCGGGCCTTTTGGTGAATGGTGAATGCCCTCAGGGCCTTTTGGTGATGGATCCACATGCATATGCCCTTGGCGTTGGGCTGCATATCACACTTGCATACATTTTGTGGTGGCTGTCTGGGTGTGTATAATTAATGGTGAAAGTGTTTGGATTGTACTGCTTGGTGTGCTAATGCTTGTCTTATTGAGTTGCTTGTTTTATTTACTATTTTCTATGAAATGAGACTCACCCTTTCTGCTTGGAATGTTGCTCTTATGTGGCAACGCTGCAGGTGACAGTGACTGAAGGTGACGTGAGTACCTTCTGTTAGTATTATCGAGTCAACTCTGATACGTAGCACCGGGGAGGGATAGTTAGACTTTGTCGTTTATGTCATGATTTACTTTTTACTTGGATAACTGTATTTCTGTACTTCAGTTGTTATTTCCGCTGCTACGGTATTTATCCCCGTACGGATTTATGGTGCTATGTATCACTTTTTTGGAGTTATTATAACTATTATTTTTGGAGTTTGAATGTGGCTGTGAAAATGTGGCACCTCAAGTGGTCGCACTAAAATTTTTCGTAGACTCGGATATTCGAATTTATTAAAATAATAGACTAGATAGAAGGGGTGTTACATGTAACACCCCCTTATTCTTAATACTTTAACTTATAAAATCAAAGTTCAAAAATCGTTTTTCTTTTCAAAGATACATCCTCAAGGGAATGCTACGTTTATCAAACATCGCTTTCACTTAGCCAATAATTCTATGTATGATTCTTGGTGATTGTTTGGTGTGGTGATACATAGCACGACTTAAATGGGGCGAACCCTCAACACTAATCTTAAACAACTAATAGACTACCCGGCTTCCCAGTTCGACGTCACAGAGCAAGACGCCACAACTAGACTGAGGAAAGAAAGGACCTTCACTCCGGATCACCTGTTTATCGCCACGAGAGCAGGCAACATAAAAATGCTAGGGTGAGTCTCTTTTCAAAATAATAAAATGTATGATAAACATTATGCTAGAGAAAGACAACTAGAAACACTCCGACTCAACCAACCACACAACACACCAAGTTAAGACACACCAAATCCTTATCATCAACAGACACCAATGTGCATGAGAATATGCATGATGCAGACCCAAAACTCCAAGGGCATATGCATGATGGATCCATTAAGACCGAAGTCTTCTGCTATCACCTTAGGACCAAGTCCTCTGCTTTCACCATAGGACCAAGTCCTCTGCTTTCACCATTATGCTTATGATTTATGCGACACCATGAACAATGCATAACACACAAAGATATACATCATTCAATTAAATCATAACACAATTCCAAGAACTCACCAATCAAGACCGCACCTTACGTTCATAAATAGGACCTAAGTCCTCTGCTCACCTCTAGGACCGAAGTCCTCTGCTCATCAATAGGACCTAAGTCCTCTGCTCATCAATAGGACCAAAGTCCTCTGCTCACAACCCTAAGGCTAACATTACTCAGACATCATCACTGCACAAGGGCATAGCCCTAAGGCTGACATCTCTACATCGTCCAATAGCTCTAAAGCTAGTGTCCAACTCACTGGACACTTTGCCACCTAAAGTGGTGGACTACATAGTCACTACGAGGACCACAACGTCACCTAGGACTAAACGTCACCTAGGAATCAAACCTGACTACACCATTCAGTCACTTAAGCGTTCTCGGCACTAGACAACACTCACAGTTGCGTCTGGCAGCGTCCTATGCTACTCTGGGGTCGAACAGCACCTCGGCACACTCCTCCCTCACCTCGGCACTCTCGCATCACCTCGGCTACACACACCGGACCTGGCGCAAGGGGCACGCCACATTTGGCGCCCACACCGAGACCCTCACGGCACAAGGGCATGCCACACTTGGTGCCCCTCACCGTGACCCACACCAAAACACAATGCGCTACACACCAAGCACTACGCACACGCCTCATCAAGCCCAACGCGCACACCATACCGAGCATACACTCACTCCACTTCACCTCAACTCGGTATCCACTCACTTCACGCCAACACACTCTCGCTTCACTTCGCACACACATACCTACATCTCAACTCACTTATAGTTCAACATCCTTAATACCTCTTCACCTCGACAGTACATACCTTGATCATAATACACCTCACTTAAATAGCTACCCTTAGGCATACTTAATCTACACCTTGATACTTACCTTAGACAGCTACACCTCATCTTCATCCTCCTCGGCTTCTACCTCGGTTGCCACTTACAGATACACTTAGGAACATCACCTCTTCATTATTCATCTCTACAACTACCTCGTTTCTCCTCGACTATACTCTCAAAGAACTCAAAGACCACTCAAGACTCCTCGGACCCATCGATTACCTCTACACACACACCCTATCTTCCATCACACCTACACTTCAACACATACACTTCGGTATATACACCCTATACCTCGGCAATACTAGCTTAGACGTCCATGCACTACACTTCATCAACTACACATAGGCTTATTCACACCTCACTACATCATCTACACTTAGTCACTTCACACCTAACCACACCACTTCACCTTGGCTACTACACTTAGGCACTTCACACCTAAGCATACCATTTCACCTTGGCTACTACACTTAGGCACTTCACACCTAAGCACACCACTTCACCTTGGCTACTACACTTAGGCACTTCACACCTAAGCACACCACTTCACCTTGGCTACTACACTCAGGCACACTACACCTAAGCACTCACCTCACCTCGGCCACTACACTTAGGCACACTACACCTAAGCACTCACTTCACCTCGGTGCACCTAATTGCGCCTCGGCATACACACCCTGCCCTTCGTCACCACTACACAGCACCTTGGCGCACCATATTGCACCTCGGTTCTCTACACTACGTCACGCTAAGCTTCACTACACTTACTATTCAACGTACCTAAACCTCAGTACACTCACCTCGGCAGATACACGCTATAACATAACGTCTGCACTTCAGCAACTACGCTTAGGTATATGTACACTCCACTTCGGCCACTTCACCTCGGTATACAAACCCCTCACCTCGGTAGCTACAAGTCGACACATTACACCTCGGTTTACACTCCCTTATCCTTCGTCTCTTATACATCATCACTTACGCTCTGTCACCTATATTCAACACTTACGCATTGGCACACATACGCCTCACTTCGGCAAGTACACCTAGGTATTATGTACACTACATCTCGGCCTCTATACCTCGGCAAGTACAATTCGATACCTATACTTAGTATTAGATACCCTTACATTACGCTACTTATACTCTGTCATTCATCTCAGCTCCTATGACTCGTTACTTACACTTTGACACTTATGATCATCCCTTACATTTCAATACACTTGTGGAAGGTAGCTACACCTAGGCAATCCCAGTCGACGCCTTCGCTAAGCTCGCACACACATTCATCTCTTATGCTCAAACGCAACTCTACTACTATACCCCGACCATCCAAAGATTGACTCCTTGAGAGCTTCCCAAGGCTCGTTACTACTCTCTAGCTCATGGGATCGAGAGTTTCTCAGCTCCCATTCCATTCCATGGTCTCTCGTATGATCTAAACCACAACAACTCAACACCACTTCACCGAAGTGAACTAAAACACAACGTCAAACACATCAAACACACAAACATACAAGGCAAATTTCGTAAATCATTCCTGTAGTCTACTCACACATAACACACATCATATATTCTATTATAGATGAAAGAGAGAACCCCTAACCTCAAAAGATTGAAGAAGTAGCACTCTCTCCACCAAGCCTTCCCGATCCACCAAGAATCACCAACCTCACCAACAATCCAGCTCCTCCTCCTTGATATTGAGCTCTTCCACGCCGATTCCTCTTCCTTTCTCTAAAACTATCTCACCGCTCTACTCGGCATACCTCGATCGGTTGAGTAGAACACACTCTCTTCACCGAAACCCTCCAGCTTAACACTCACAAAGAACTCTTCTCCCTTGATTCCGAGCTCCTCCCACGCCAACGTTCTCCTTCTTCTCTCTAGAAAGTGATCTCACCTACCAACTTCTCTCTCTTACTTTCCCTTTGACTTTTCTAAGATTTTTGTTGGAATGGAATGTCTCCCTCTCCTTCGACACTTCCCTTTAAGACATGCAAATGGGCTTAATTCATGGATCATGGGCCTAACTCTCATGGGCCTCTCAGCACACTCCCTCCATTACTTGCACTACTCCCTCCTTTAATTAACTTACCACTCCCCTTTTTCTAACCACCATTCCTCATTTAAATCAAATACCTCCTAAATACCCTAAAACTCCAATTAATCCTTTGACTTAACCAAATGTTGTAAGCCTTAAAGAACCCACTAAATAAATAATTGAATTATATTTGGGGCGTTACAGAAATCGATTCTTGCCTTCATTTCTAAAGGAATGAATCGATTCCTTGCTTTCATTACTAAAGGGGGAAATCGATTCTTGCCTTCATTTTCTAAAGGAATGAATCGATTTCTAGCTTTGTTCTTAAAGAAGGAAATCGATTTCTGGCTTCTATTTAGAGCCCAGAATCGATTTCCAAGTTTCATTTTTGGAGGAAAACCATCGATTCTTTAAACTCACTATTACATACATCATTCAGAGACAACCAAATCAACCACATACAAATCAATCCCTGTGCAAATTTCATAATTCATTCAATCCTTCAATCATTCAAAACAACTCCAACAACAATCCAAACATCAAGAACGCATCAAAACAATACAATCAACATTCTAATCCTAACCTACAACCCATTATACCCCTTATTATAGAGCAAGACCCACCCTTACCTTGTATAAACCGTAGAAGAAGTTCTCTCCACTGAGTCACCCACAAAACCACAGCAACTAGAGCTCCTTCCCTTCCTTCTCCTCTTGTGCGATCCAACCCTTCCTTTTCTCCCTAGGGTGCGCCGATTTCACTCTCTCCTCTCCTTTATCGCTTCTTTTCTTTCGTTTTCTCTTTTCTCTTCCCAAATGGTGCGAAATGCACCAACCCTAGGAGCCTAAGTCATTGGGCTTGGGCTCTTGGGCCAATACTCGCAGTCCCGGAATTACCAATACCACTCCCTTCAATTAAAATAAAATACTACATTATAATTTAATATAATTATTAATAGTGCAACACTTTAAATAATTTAATCAATTAATTAATTAAATCATTTAGGGTGTTACGATAACTACACCCTAGTCAAACTCAACTCTAAATTCAAACTACCTCAAGTTAAACAAGCCATTGAAAAAAAAATATCTCCTGACCATTCCTGAATGGTTTCTAATATTACATATCGGTACCCCACAACACTCACGGCTGGCGATGACTTTTATGCGGGCTTCGAAATTACATCCGATGAAGATGTTGAAATGATGATGGAGCATTACCAACAATGTAGAGGTCAAGGTATATGTACACCAGAAATATATGCAGATTTGGTTGATGCAGGTTCAAACTATACCCAGGTAAGTCACCCCCACTCTATTCCATCTTCATCACCACACAACATCCCTTTTTCTCAACAAACATTTGAACCATACACTGATCTCATTTCACCTGTTTATCCTCACTTCAATCCTTCATCATCCCAAACAGACATGCATTATAGTCCTTCAACACCTCACCATCACTCTACACCATCATCCTCACAAAACCCCATTGACCTTAATACCAGTAACCTTCCACATAATCAAACAAATACCCCACCGTTTACTATGTTTGTTGGTGTCCATAATGAGGACGTTGGGGATTTTAGCGATGATGAAGATGAAATTCTTCAGCGTGAAGACGCTCAGAAACCAATTCAAACTAACCCCAACATAGGTGTTGCATTCCGCGAGCCTGTATCACACTTTCAAAACGTCACAGCTGATACCCCACAACCTTATGATTTAGAGTTTGGGCATGCCATGGACCGGAACCAAGTATTCTCCAATGAAGACCCAAACGAAATCAAACTCAAAATGAAATTTCCCACAAAAGAAATAGCCATACAATTCATCCAAACATATCACCTAAACAATTCTGTTGCATAACGAGTGAACAAATCTAGTAGTACAGTTTGGGAGGTTTCTTGTCTTCACGATACGTGTTTGTGGAGGTGTGTTGTGAGGCTCGGAGCAAAATCTGGGTTGTGGGGGATTACACAGTTGACTCACCCACACACATGTACAACATCCACTATTTCCCAAGATCACCTCCAGCTGACCTCCTGCTTCATATGTTCTCGTATCCTTCCACTTGTAAGGAAGGACCCAACAATATCAGTGGTTGTGTTGATTGCACACATCAAGGAGCAGTTCACGTACACGAGTTCCTACAGGAAGGCTTGGATTGCTAAACAAAAAGCAATCGAACAAGTCTACGGTAATTGGGAACACTCTTACAGTGAAGTAACTAGATGGCTACATGCTTTCTCTTGCTATATTCCAGGCACAGTTTACGACTGGCAGTCTAAACCATTCTATGAGAATGGACAACAAGTTACCAACAAAGGTGTATTCCACCGCATCTTTTGGAGTTTTGGCATGTGCATAAAAGGCTTTAATTTCTGCAAACCAATGGTCTCTGTTGATGGAACATGGTTGTATGGTAGGTACAAAGGGGTTCTTCTTTTGGCAATCGCACAAGACGGAAGGAACGAAACCTTCCCAATTGCGTATGCAGTTGTCGAGGGTGAGACAGCGGAGGCTTGGTATTTCTACCTATCTCGTTTAAGAGAGTTTGTGATACCACAGGAGGGCCTTTGTTTGATTTCGGATAGACACGAGTCTATCAAAAGTGCTGTTAGGCGTCTTAACACCAACAGGAAACACGTCTTTTGTATTCACCACATAGCACAGAACTTCATGAGACACTTCAAAAACACTCCTGCCAGGAAACATCTCATCAATATGGGTCAGTATCTTTGAAACTTTTTATATTTATTAATCTCTATTTTCCATTCCATAATTACTAACATCTTACTTTACTTGCTTCAGCATATTCAATGACGGAAAGATCTGCCATTCACTACAAAAATAAAATTGGCGATTTAACTAGGTCCTCGATGGGGTGGCTTGGGTTGAAGACATTAACCTGCAACAATTGTTGCTTTGTGGTGCGATGGAGGTTCCCGTTGGGGGCACATGACAACAAACCTTGCAGAGTGCATCAACAATGTCCTTAAGGGGGTGCGGAATCTCCCTATCCGTTCATTGATAGATGCAACATATTTCAGGATGAACGAGATATTTGTCAAACGGGGATAACAGGCACAGGCCATGATAACATCCAGAACAATCTTCTCTGAAAAATTGTTGAAAAATATTGCGGAAAACATTAAAGTCTCAAAAACGCATGGCGTCGCAATTCACGATCGTGCCAGCCAATTGTTCCGAGTTCAGGAACTTGCACGACCACAAAGTGGTAGACCTGCGACCACATTTGTGGTGGACTTTATAGCAAAAACCTGTGAGTGTGGGGAATTCCAGGCACTTCATTACCCTTGTTCACATGTCATCGCAGCATGTGCAAAATGCAATTTCGACCACATGAAATTCGTGGATCCACCGTACACAATGCATAATGTTTTCAATACTTACATTGTGGAGTTCCCACCCTTGCCAACTGAGACCTCATGGCCTGATTTCAATACTATTGAACTACAACATGATCCAACTAAACGAAGAGATAAAAAGGGCCGTCCACAGTCTACTCGTATTCGTACAGAGATGGATCAAAGAGAACGGTACCGCGACAAGCGATCGATGCGAATTTGTAGAAATGAAGGTCACAACAAAAATAACTGCCATAACCGCAATGTAAACTAGTCACATTTACTACTACTGTACTTTTCATATTAGTCTTTTAAATCAATTCAGGTCTTTTAATATTACTTTGTGTCACTTAAATTTTTCATTTTTTTAATAATTAAATTTAGTATTTATATTCTAATTATTTAAATTAATTATTGTAATTAAATTAAATTAATTTACATTTTAATAAAATTAAATATAAGAATAAAAAAAATAAAAAAACCATGTGGAGAACTTGGGGTGGTGGGGGGCGAGTTCTCCACACCAAATAAAAAAAATTGCAAAATTCTAGTGGAGAAATCGCCCAATGGGCGAGAGTTTACAAATGTAAAAAAAAAAGCCGTATACTTTGGTATATAATGTAAAAAGTGGGTTATTTGGGTAATTTTTTTTAGCACAAATCCGTTTTTTTGCAGTTTTACGTTGTATAATGAGTGAGAAAACGGCATAAGTGTCAAGCTAAAGAATAAAACACCATGGGGATGATGATTCCAAGTTAATTAATAGCATACCAAGTGAGGGGAGGTAATTAGCCCTAAGCTTGGACCCGAAGAACATAACTCGGTAATAGCATACCATGTAGTTGTTGTTTGATGTTGTGCCAAGCCAAAAGAAAAGAAAAGAAATAAAGACACCGATAGTAAATATGGTGAGGGGTTCCGAAAGAACTCACTGAAATTTATATCTCACTATTAAAATTTGTGGCTTTTACCGAAAAGCAGGAACAGGCGAAGCAAACAGAGTAAGTGCACCTATTTAGTAGGGATGCAAGAGTTTGAGGCATCTTTTGGGATCTAGGATTTATGTTTGCTTAGTCTTTGTCCCAGGGTTACATTATGTAACTAGTTATGTCATTTTGAACTTATGTTTCAAACTTGTTTAAGATGATGTTTTGAACTTGTTTTAGTTATTGAACACCAAGGATTGTACTAATGACCTATTGCTTTGCTTTTATGTCAATTAGTCTTTATGGTTGGCAAGTATGCCTTCAAGTCAAGTGGAAGAATTTATTCATCTAAGTAATTGTGTTCAATGCTTTAAGCAGGTTTAGTACTCTGATGTATGCTATTTATGTATGTCTTGGTATTTCCTTGAGGTTTGAAATACTGGGATGTTTCATTTTTCAGTTAAGAGATTAGATAGATAGAGTCACTTAGGGACTATGACGAGCAATTGTTAAAACCTTCCAATATATTATGTGAAGCTTTGAGCTTTGTTCGGTACCTAGACCTCGGACATGATCCGGATCCGGGGTACTTAGCTGAAGTGCTCCAGGAAGGAGAAGTATAAGTCCTTGAAGAGAAGAGTCAGAGCTTGACGGTTGAAGGCGGAGCTCGGGCGGTCCGAGGTAACTTGAATGTCCACGTCGGGTGGGGGGTACCTGCAAGACACTCTGACACTCAAGTCAACATGAGGCCGAGTTAAAGGAAAAGAGAGAGAGAGAGAGAGAGAGAGAGAGAGAGAGAGAGAGAGAGAGAGAGTTAGAGGCATAGAATGAGAAGAAGTTCAGAATGCGAAGAGCATATCGTGGTAGAGGGGTTGCACCTCTATTTATAGAGGAAAGGAGCGTATCAGGAGCGTCAGATACGGGAGGAAGATCCTGACCATTGAAGGCGGGAGTCCGTTGCGGATTGTGCATAGGGCTGCGCTCTGAGGTTAGATTGGGCCAGGCCTAGTTTCTTAAGGGACTTTTGGCCCAGACCGGAATAGTGGTCCCTCAAGTCGAGGATGAACGTTGTAATCGGCCTCGGCTTGATTTTGTTGCACTAGATGAGAGAGTCACGATGGCAATGCCACGTGTTGATTTGTCAATGGTGCGACAACGATGTGACATTTGGGCGTCTCGAGATGATACTTTGCAGGTTTAGAGAAGTCTTGTCGCGCAAAATTGATGAGGCGTGTTGAAGGTAGGTGTCGCTTCGCCTTCTTGTCTGTTGGAGGAGTATATAACGCGGAGCAAAACGTTCATTTGTCGCTTTGCCTGAATTTTCTAGAGATCCTGCGCCCAGAGCATTACCTGAAAGAGAACTTTCCGACCACTATCCGAGATCAAATTTGCCGCGCGAGATCGTCTTTTAGCGTTCTGAGTTCATCATTCAGTGTGAACCCAAATTTTGCTGCAAAAGAGGTTAGTTTCGCAGTAGTTTAATCTTTAAAGCATTACAGTTTTTACCTTTGATTTAGTTTGCTCCCTGGGGCTGACTTCGTCTTTGGAAGGAGAGTCACCCCGTGTTCCTTGTGGGAAGATGTAGTCTCGCCTTGGCTTACCCAAGGCAGGCACTTGATAAAGTAGAAAGGAGCTAGATGAGTGATGGAAGCGCCCTCTCTTGTAGATGGCCCGGACTAAGAGCGAATAAACGCAAAGCTTCGTTCCACCTGGTAAGCCAATCCTGAAGAGGTCGGCCGAAGGCCATCCCATCCCGGCCCCCAAGGGATTGCGGTCTTTGTTCTCCACCATCTACATGAACTCTTCGGCGAAGTCGAGTTTCTCGGCCCCAGCTCGTAACACAGAGAAGCATCTATCTGAGAGCACTGAAGGAGGCGACAGCGAGGTGAATTCCTGACGTTACCTTGGTGTAATTACCATGGAGGATCATGATGAACTAGTGGAAGAAGTGTACAAGTGGGTATCTACCAAAGTCTGCAGCATGCATGCCAAGCTGAGGTCAGACAAACCCGTTTCCTACTTTGAGAGGTACCTTGTTCCTCCTGAGGGACAAAAATGGAGGCTAACGCCGGTGCCCGGGGTCCTTGTGTGCAGTGAACACAAACACCTTGGATTTTTCTTTTATGGAGCAGCGTTGGAGGCGATCAATGTCCGTCTTCCATTAAATCCTTTCCAACAACAAGTCCTGAAATACCTACGAATAGTCCCGTCGCAACTATTGTCGAATTGCTGGGGATTCCTGCGGGGGTTTGAGCTAACCATGGAGTACCTCGGGAGGACGCCTACTGCCCAAGTCTTCTTCACTTTATTCAACGTGACTCGTAATCCAGAATTGGGGTCAGATGGAAATATGCAATGTCATATTGGATTCCGGGGCAAAATCGAGCGTTCGTATTTTCTGCCGGCCAATGATTCTAACAAGAACTTCAAGCCGATTTTCTTTTTTGTTGAAGCCATGAATGGTGAGGCCAAGAGATCCATCGCCGAGCTCACATTTCCCGCTTTGCTGGAGCCGAGCTCATCACTTTACCCGTAGTGGAATAGTGATTGAAAACACAGATAATGCGGTGAAACCCAACAAGTTAACAGGGGACGACGTGGAGTCGTTTAAGTTAATCAACCAGTAGGGGAAGAAATTAGCGAGAAGGGTTTAAAACTTCATTGTGGCTCCATATTTGCTGAGTTGGCCAAGTCCGAGGCCAAGCTCAAGGAGTATTTTGATAGCTGTAGTTACCTTAGCCATGTGAATTCTTTTTGATGTCAGTCTTTTATAATGATAATGCCGAGTCTGACGTTGGTTCGTTCTTTGCTGGTAACATTTGATGCTCTTCTCGCTGGCAGCAAGGTTGACACTACCATTCAAGTGCCAAAACCGTCTGATAAAAAGATTGTTCCCAGCAGTTCTAGAAAAGATGGGGGGTTGGCTCCCAAAGCAGATCCTGGAACCCAGCCCCGGAAATAAAAGGGCAATGACTCTGGCAAGGGCTCAAAATCCGGTTCAGAGAAAGAGCCGAAGTTGATGGAGCAGGAGAAGTCCGGCTCCAAGGTGGAGAAGCGTAGCCGAGGCATGGCCAAGAACACTGAAGGGGATGGCAGCGGCAGCAATCACAAAGATGCGAAGTTGCCAAAAATGTTAGAGAGAAAGAATCAAGAGAAAGTTCCGGAGATTACCATGGCCAACTTTGACGTGTTGGCGAAGGTCGGTAAGTTTAGGGCCTCAGCTTTCAAGAAGATGCAAAGCAGCATCGAGGAGAACTCCTCCGCAAAGCTCCGAGGTAAGCTTTCTGAAACCCAAGCTTATAATCATGCTATTGAGGCCCAGTTGGCTCGTACTTCCCGAGACTTGAGAATTTATCGGAGTTATTGGTTTTTAGAGCTTGCTGAAGAAAACCGACTTCTGAGGGAGAAGTCTACTGAGAATGCCGAACTGAAGAAGAAACTGTTTGAAGCCCATGAGAATGTGAAGAAGAAACTGTCTGAAGCCCATGAGAAGCCCAAGATTCCCAAAACTATTTTCACGTTTTGTTTCCCTTGTTTAATCCCATGATTCCAATATCAAACTTCATCTCTCAGTTCTTCGTTTGAAATTTGAAATAAATCTTTATGAATGATGGGATTAAATTATAATATAAACTTTCACAAAATAGAGTTTAGACTCGGGATTGTTTAGGCGTCTATCATTGAATTAGTCTCACAATCCCAAGACTAAAAGGAGTCTACTCACTCATGATCATAGTAGACAAAAACTTTAGATTAAAAAGCATGAGATATAAACGACAAAATGTAAATGACGAAAACGTAAATTGCGGAATTGTAAATTGCTGAATGTAAATGAAAGCGATAAAGTGCAGAAAAATAAGAACAAAATTATAAAGTGTTAGCATATAAAGAACAAGAAATGTAAATTTCATAGAATCTTAGAAATAAATTTTGAGTAGTGTTTACAAAAGTCAAAGATGCGTAGACACTTAGAATTTTGTGTCTTATATAGGAAAGGCTAAGGAATAAAGGAATTAAAGCCAATTACAAGCCATAAAACAGCAAAGTGTTACTGTTTTGGATTCTGAGGAGAAAACACGACTGTGTTACAAAGACACCGGCAACCTATTTTATTTAGTGTAAAATTGAGTCGTTCCGGTTTTTGCAGAATCACTACCATGTTCCATAGACACGGGTGGCCGTGTTTTCTTCTATTTGGATTATCTTTTCTTGGTTTTTCTTAGTTCTTTTGGATCTTCTTAGCACTATTTGATCTTGAGACTTTATTCCTATGCTTTTGAAGTTCAAATTCGTTCTCTTTACTCAATGCGTGACCTAAAACGAAAAACAAACATTTGATAGTAAAATACCTGATCAAAACTAGAACTAAATTTCTAGACAAACTACTAGAAACAAACACTAAAAAGACACTTAAACTAGACGTATATGATTGTACCTTGACCAATGAGTGAAGTCTGCTTGTTGAATGATTTGGCCCGGTCGTTGATGTCAGTGAAGGATCGGGGTCTTGGCCGCACGCGGGTGGTACCTACAATGACACTCCAACGCTCAAGTCAGCAGTGTGTGATCGGGCAGGGTCACAATGTGTAGATTACGTACTTGATAATGGGAGTGTGCAGTGTATTTATACTTCCTTTGGAAGAGGCGCCCTGACCGTTGCGAGATATTTGCGCATCATGCTAACGTATTGGGTCGCGTTGAGCCTTGTACGGCGAATTGGGCCTCTGGCCCACTCCAGAACAGTTGCTCCCCAAGCCTGGGTCGCCTGAGGGCGGGCTAAGGCTTGAATCCATTGCCCCCTATGTGGTCGTGCGGGACTGGTTGTCGTTTGGGGTCGCTGCCCCCTGTTCAGTCCTTCTGACCGTTGTGTCAGTTACCACACTTATGGTCATCATTCTGACATTAATGTGGTGACTGTTGAATTGATTTGTCATTAATGATGTGACTGTTGACACGATTGTTGTGCTTCTCTAGGCGACACTTGGGGTTACCCAGGCGCGACTGTTAGCTTCTTCATTGTGTGAAGTTATGAGGAGATACGAAGGGTCACGTCTTTTCGTCTTTGGCCCAACACGCTGGTTGGCCCACTATATAAAGCTGGGAGCGCACCCTTCATTCTCACTCTTCTCCAAAAACTCCGCAAAACACAACGATTTGAAATTTCGAGCGTTCTTGAGGAAAACGGCTTAGCATGCTCAGGTGCCCGTTTGCATAACACTATTTTCTTCGTCCGGTCGTTGCTTCAGAATTCCCAGGTAACTTTCAGTCGCCCTTATTGTATTATCATTTCTTGCCATTTTTCTTTTTTCATCGTTCTTCACCTTGTGGAGGGGGCGTCAGGTCTGGGGACGACCATGTCGCCCCCTTCTCTTGAGTGCTTGCTCAGTCCTGAAGTCTCTTCCCCTCCACAAGTTATTCTGGCGCGGACTAAAAAGACCGCCCGCATCTCTGGTATCCCGCCCGTTTCTCAAGCGTGCATCATGACTCTTACTAGCCATTCAACTACCAACCCCACTCGGTCGGGATCTTCTCCGAGCGAGCAATCTTCGTTCAACACCACTAGTTGCTCTTCGACTTTGACAGATAGCTCTACCCGTTCAAACAAAACACCTTTGCCGAGGCAGCCCGTTCGCTCACCGGCGACAGAACCCGTCGAGCGCATTGAAGATGAAAACCACGCAGAGGTAGAAGTGGGCGCCCAAGAAGACATGGACCATGCCGAAGTAGACGATGACAGTCAGTGGGACCAAGGTGGTGAGGCCATTCCCGGGCGCCCGGTCGCTACAGAGGCAGACCGTGCTGATATATCTTGGGTTTCTCGGAGTCTTTGCGCTATCAAGTACTATTAAATTCAACGACCTTCAGGAACCCCTACTCCTGACACATTTCAAGAACAACGAGGGATGGAGGGTCGACGGAATGAGCCCGGACGACCGACCTCAACTTTACAATGTATAGAATAGTTTTTGAAAGGATGGGTATTGCCCCCCGTTTTCCAAATTCCAAAGGAAGGTTCTTTAGTACTTGCAGGTCGCCCCTTCTCAATTGCATCCCAATGTGTGGGCATTCCTGCAAGGCTACGAAGTTTTACTGCAGAATCTCGGTCGGCCGATTTCGCTCAAGCTCTTCTTCACTCTGTTTGAGATGAGCTACTTAAATGAGAAGGGGTTCAAAGGTCAGAGAAAAGAACCAGTGTCTTTCAAAAACAATTCACAGTACAAGTTCTTTAAGCCCTACATGGATTCCTTGCCATCGGGTTGGAAAAGGGAGTATTTTTGGGTCGTTCCTTGGTCCCTCGAGGCCGGTCGGTATGTTGCTGAAATACTCCCAGACGGTCTTGCAAGAAGGCATTTCTTCCCGACCATTGGAAGCTTGGTCACTACCACAAAATGGAAAGCGAGTATGCGCACGATGAGGAAGATCTAGGACAACTAGACCTTGGGACGCTCCATAGGTTGTGAAGGATAGCCTCTCTCATCCCTGAGGGTCAGATTCAGATCAAGAAATTGGTCGATGCTAGAGGCGATCGCCAAATTAGGGCCGCTGTGGGTGGCTGGCCCCTTGTATTTTTATTACAAATTATTTCTTTCTTTCTTTCTTTTTTCTTACGTGTTGCTTACATGTTGCTATCTTTTATCTTTGCTCGTGTAATGAAAATGGTCGGTCAAGAAGATTGGAGCGACCTGGCAACGTGGGCTGCAGAGGATGAAGCGGCCGGCCAAGGTCCTCAAGTCCAAACTCCCATAGCCAATGAGGAAGCTGGTCATGAAGTCCAACACGATCGCAGCGTTCAGCCCGATTGCTCTTTGGAAGAGATTCCCCCTCCACAAGACAGTACTACACAAGTCAACCGCAACGGCGGTTCGAAGAGAAACAGGTCGCCCAAACTGGATTTGTTGAGCCTCGACGAGGCAGACTGCGCTCGCTTCAAGGAAGAACCCTCCGAAGTGATGTCTGAAGCTATTAAGGCCGTTGGCATCCATTCCAAGAAGTGGCAAGAGGAAGAGGCCGAACGCAAGGAAGGTAGGCGACTTCTCTACCAAAACTCTTGGTTTGAAGACGAACTCGTTGATAAAAATTTTAAACTGAAATCTGCATTGTCTTATCTATCTGAAATGAGGACCGAGTGTGATGCTGCGCTCAAGAAATTGGAGGAAGTTCATCCCAAAATCAATGACAATGAGAAGAAGTTACAGGAAGCTGAGACCGGTCGTGCGGCCGCTGAGACTGATCGCACAACTGCCGAGGCTGCTTGAGACGTTGCTGAAGCGGCCAAGGTCTTGGCCGAGCAAGAAAAAGATAGGTTCGCTTTGAAGAACCAAGAACTATTTGTCCAAGTCACCAGCCTGAAGACTGATCTGACCCAGTTAGAAGGCAATAAGGACTTCTGGAAAAACCGGGCTAAGGAGGCGGTTAAGAAAGGAATAGGAGCGGCCAAGTATCAGTTTGAGAACCCTGTCAAACAAGTGAAGCTGCTCAACCCCGGCCTGAGCTTTGATGAAAATTTGCTAAGTACTTCTTACTGCATTGCTGGTGAAGAGCTCGTCCGCCTAGAGAAGGTCGACAAGGAGGGAAAGGTCATCGAGGAGCGGCTAATGATCTACAGCACTCCCCCTTCCTAAACTTTGTAATTTTCTGTTTTTGATGTACTTTTTCGGCCTTCGTGCGGTTGACAATTAAGGCACCCGACTTCGACCGAGGTTGCTAAGTTTGTAACTAAATAAGTTTCCTTTCGTATGCATTTCGTTTATGCTTTTAGAACGCTCGCTTTGTATGCAATTTATTTGTTTTATGATTAATTAGCTCGCTCGCTTAATATTGACCGATCGCGGTTCTATCTTTTTGAATGTTTTGTTTAAGTCATTCATTTAAGTTGCCACTAGTGCTTACTGAACTCGGTTCAGATCTAGCGCGGTAGTGGACGTCGATGGGCCGCTATTTAAGCGACCTCGTTAGATATGTATAACGCTCATTGGCAATCGGCTTACTAGATTCGATCTAGACTTATCCCTTATTGAAATTGGTGTGGTGGATCATTTTGACCACTTCAAATTTCAGTGCGGTCGCTCTTCTATTGTTCGCAATGCGAGCGACCGGGCATACATTCGTGCATACAATATAAAACACAAGTACACTTTTAAAGGTCGTGCCTCAGTAAAAAACCCCTGTGGGGAAAAAAAGCTCTCGCCTGTTATTCATTGAATGATCGATTATCTTTACATAGGTGAAATACTAAACATAGTATTTTCTGAGGTTATCAACATTCCAGGTCCTAGGAATGGTCGCTCCACCCAAGGTCTCTAAGTCATATTCTCCTTTGTCGGTCTTCGAGATAACACGATAGGGTCCTTCCCAGTTCGAGGAGAGCTTTCACTGTCTTTCGTTCCTGTTACCCATGTCAGCCCGGCGCATGACGAGTTGTCCTATTGAAAATTCACTCTTCTGCACTCGGGCATTGTCTGTTGCAGCGACCTTCTGCTTGATAGGTTGTTCTCTGAGTAACGCCTTTGTGTGTAACTCTTGTACCAAATCGAGCTCTTCCCTAGCATCTCAGTCATTCGTGTCTGATGGCAAAGGATTGGCCGTCCTCCAATTAAGCTCGCCCATTTCTATGGGGATCACAACATCCGTTCCATAGACAAGTCTAAAAGGGGATTCTCCTGTAGTGTGGGGTCGTCCTATACGCCCACAAGACCGACTGGAGCTCTTCTGCCCAATTACCTTTTGCCTCATCTAGTCTTCAGCTTAACACATTCTCGACCGAGACGACCCTGTTTGCAGCTTCAGCTTGCCCGTTGGTCTGAGGATGCTTGACCGAGGTAAAGCGCTGCTTAACCCCTAGAACCAGCCAGAATTTCCCTGAATTTCTTGTCGGGCACTCCGAAGCGGGCTAGCACATTCTTGTTGAAGAACTTCCTCACTTTGGTCGAAGTGATGGTGGCCAGTGGTTCTGCCTCAATCCACTTTGTGAAGTAGTCCACTGCGACGATCAAGAATTTTAATTGCCCATGAGAGGGCGGAAAATGGCCGAGTAAGTCCATCCCCCACCAGGCAAACGGCCAAGGTGGAGTTAGGCTATTCAACTCGGCCAGTGAAGCCACATGCACATCGGCATGGATCTGACATTTTTTGCACTTTTGAACCATTTTCTTCGCATCTTCTTCCATTGTAGGCCAGTAATAGACGACCCTTAATGCCTTCTTGGCCAGCGACCGACCACCTAGGTGATTTCCACAAATACCTTCATGTATGTCCCTCAATACATGGTCTGCTTCAATAGCTTTCCCTCAATGACGAAGTAGTAGGTCGCCCGTTTTCTAATTAGTTTGGGATTCTTTGGGTCGTCTATCTTTTCGCTGGTCGGGATGTATTGTAGGATTGGGGAGATCTAATTGTCCTCTAGGTCGATAGAACAGATGTCCATTGACAAACCGGGCATCGTAGAGACACTTGGTCGAGTCAAAGTTTCCTGAATCACACTTTGGTGGTTTCCAGGATTCTTGGTATTGGCCAATTTGGAGAGTATGTCAACTCGGACATTTTCGGTCCTTGGCACATGCTTGACTTCAGTGTGGCCGAACTGTTTGAGTAGCTCCCTTACCCTTGCCAAATACCTTTGTAAAACCTCGTCTTTGACGTCGAAAAGCTCTTGGATTTGTGAGACGACCAATAACGAATCTGAATGACGTTCAAAAGGAGAACGTTAGAGATACTTCCACTGTGAGACCATCAGAATTTTCTAATATAAGGCCCGCTTCACTTCCGTTGCTATTGGAGGAGCCATCCACATATAACGTCCAAGTCAAAGGAGGTCGGTCCTTAGGGATCGAGTCATTTCGGCAATAAAATCAGCCAATACTTGGGCTTTGGCGGCCGATCTAGCTTCGAACTTGATCCCAAATTCACTGAGTTCTACCGCCCACTTTATCATTCTTCCATCCAGGTCGGGTCTATGCAGGATTTGTCTGATTGGCTGGTCGGTCCTTACTTCGACCTGATGTGCGACAAAATATGGCCTCAATCTTCAAGCGACCACCTTACTGATGATGAAGCTCGCGATTGATCTAACAGGCAGGCTTATAATCCAGCGATTCGGGATGACTAAGTGTCCTAGAAGAAAAAGAACTCTCCGGCGAAGAACTTGAAAGAGACGTCGATAATTAACGAGACTCAGTACGGTCATTAGACACATCCCCAATAGTCTCTAGATGTGGAAAAGCTTCGGTCAAGTGAACTCGCCGTTCGCTAGTTGAACGGGACTCCGCGCGGTCACTTGACATGGCCTGATTCATCTTTGGACGAGCAACAGCTTCGGCCAAGTAAACTGGTCATTCTCTAGTTACACGCGCGATTTGCATTGTCCGTGCTAGGATCTAGAACCTGCAAGAGGCGGAAGAAAGTCAGGATCGCCTACGACTATTTCCTAGAAGGGGGCGACAAGTTCAACCCGGGGTTTGACACCCCTCCCTACTGAACGGGGAGACAAAATTCAAGCCAAAATTGTAAAGAGAATTAATACCTGAGAGATGATACGTCAATCTGAAGGGGAGAGAACAACCGGAAGCAGAACGCCATAAGTTGAACCGCACTAGGTAGTACAACCGTGGGGGGGGGGGGTATTTGTTTGCCAGAAATGGAAAGCACCTTGCCAGAACAACACTGGAGAATGAAGTCGCTCTCAGAGGAAAGCCAAGTCGCCCTTAGAGATATCGAAATAGCGTGAAGTGCCAAATGAGGGGAAAGAGTATCCTTTATATAGTGGGCATGTCAAGAGATCGTGTCCCAGAAACGAAGCAACGTGACACTTCACTTCGCGCAATAAATGCTGACCTGAAAGCGGGAGTGACATCATTACCTGCTTCCTCGAAGAGCTCAAACGTGACATCAATCACCTCGAGGAACTCAAACATCGCGTCGGTCAGAAGGCTATCGCCGCCTCTCCCAAAGAACACACTTGAAAGCAACGTGCACGATCCTTGAAGAAGTCGCACCAATCAATTCGTCCCAAACCGACTCGAAGCAAGCTAGGGGCAACGATCTCAAGCCTGAGCTTGTCCCGTGGACAAGCTCGACTTGGGGGGGCAACTGTTTCGTACTGGGCCGAGGGCCCAATCCGCTCAAGCAAGCCACAGCTGGCCCAATCCACCAAGGATCCACTCAATAGGATGATCATTACTCGCTCACGCGTGATCAACGCTTTGGTCGACCCGACCCATCCAACGGTCAAGAAGCACCACCTGACACTATAAATAGGGGTCCACCCCCACTAATAGATACACTTTTGGATCCATTTGTTACTCTTAGGTACGGTTCAAATTCCAAATTTTTGGTTGTGTATTCTCTGATTTGATAAAATGAATGAAACTCTAGGTTTTATTGACGAACAACATTAAGAGTGTTACATTTTGGTATCAGAGCAGTTTGACCCAGTCAAGCTTAGTTAATTGTATGTTGGTTTCTTGATATTTCTTGGTCGTTGTTCTTCTTATTATGCTAAGAGATATTGAGCCTTACCATTACCAACTCAATACTTTGTGCTTGAATGTAGAATTATGGTCTGGAGGCACATAGATAACAACCTCAATATTGATGTGACTATCTAGAAGATCCTAATAAACATCGCATAAGGCATACATTACAGAATATGCAGAACCAACAAGCCATGAATCAACAAATGTTGCAGGCCCTAAAACTTTGCTCAAAGAAATTTTCTTCAACTGTATATTTTTATTTTAGATTTGTCTTTTCTTTATGGACTACTAAAAACAAATAGATTGTTTTAATATATATATATATATATATATATATATATATATATATATATATATATATATATATATATATATATATATCCATAAAGTTTACACTTGTCACTTCCAGTTTCTCAAAGTTTTAACATTGTTAAAATTATCAAAATCTTCTCTAAAGTTTTTGTCTAAAACTCTTGAGGGAGATAGGCATGGCAGTAAAACCCGGACCCGCGGGTACCCGCCCGAACCCGTCCCGATTTTGTCGGGGAAAACCCGAGTTAAACGGGGTCGGGGACGGGGATGGGTTTTCCCCGATTTACTAAGTCGGGGACGGGGACGGGGATGGGGAGTATGATACCCAGCCCGAGCCCGAACCCGCCCGCTAATTGTTCAGCTACTTAAAATGCTAATAATGTTAAATTACTTAAATATCCCATATATATATATATTACTTCCAGGAATAGAAACCCTAGAAGCCTCTCTGACTCTCTCCCTTCCAGCCTTCCTTCCAGCTCTCCGCCTCTTACTCTCAGCCTCTCTGACTCTCTCCCTTCCAGCCAGATCTTCTCTCACTCTCAGCCTCTCGCGACCAGATCTTCTTCCAGTTTTTTAGGTGAGGTTTCGTTTTCTTCTTCCAGTTTTTTTATTGTATTGGCTGGATTTGAGAAGGCTATTTCTTAGTTTTGGATTTGGTTTTTATAACTTATAATGGGTGTTGTATTGTTGAATTTGGAGTTAAATCAATGTTTTGTGCATTTGAAGAATGGTGATTTTGATATTTATTTTTCTTGAAAAGAAGTGTTTTTATGGCATCTCTGAGATTTCATTGGTTTTCTTTGATGTTTCTTGTGTTGATGGTTATGTTGAGTTATTCATTCTTTGTTTGCAGATACTTTTCATGAGGTTAGAAGGAGGCGAGACAGAAAGAAGGAGGTAAGATTTCTTTATCCCTGCACTTACTAGTATGTAATGTATTTCAGTTTGTTTGTTTGTTGGTATTTCTTATTTTATTGAGTGGATCAGTTAAGTAAATGAATCCTTTAATTGTTTACCCTTTAATCAAAGTTTAATTATTTTGTTAATTCCTGCAAAAGACCTGCTTTGTTTTTTGTGGTGGCTTGTATATGCATTATTTTATGTGTGTATATGACAAGTTTTGGATTTATTGACATTTTGATTCTATTCAGAGGTTTAAATCCATTTTGATTCAAAGATTTGTGTTATGCTTTGATTTCCGACTATCAATCTCAAATGAATCAAGGATCCAACAACAACTCTTCAATGTTGGCTGCTGGTGGTGATGCTCTCGATGCTTTTGATGTGTTTGTTCAGAGGAAAAAAAGAGCAAAAACATCATTTGTTAAGACTGAGTTGGACCGTTATTTAGAGGAAGATGTTATTCCTAGAAAAGGTTCAGATTTTGATATTTTAATGTGGTGGAAATTGAATGGTGTCAAGTATCCAACACTTCAAGCAATGCGAAGAAGGATGTGTTAGCAATTCTGTTTCTCTGTAGTAAATCATCATTCATTCGACTAGCGGTATTATCTTAAGTCCCCATCGCAGTCGACTTCATTGGACTACTTTAGAGGCTTTGATGTGTGCTAGAAGTTGGTTATGGAGTGCTGAGAAGACGAGTATGTATTAAATTATTCATTCTAATATCCCCATAATTGCCAAACATTTTTATATAATTTAATTAGGAATTGATTATAATTTAGTATATTTTATATTAATAGGTGGTTCTAATTCTAAATTATGCAACGCATATGCTACTTTACTCGATGAAATGGAGTCTGATGATGAAGGTATTCTCTACTTTATTTGCTTCAAATTTTGTAAGGTTTAATGTTTATATTTTAACACTTGTTTTGTCTTAATATTAATACAGGTGAACTTGCAAGCTCTATTACAACTTATTTTGAAGAATGAAGATGATCAACTATTTACTGTCATGTCTATCAATAGATGTCTTGCTATGAGACAATTTTCTTTTTGAATATGCTAATTTGTAACACTTGTTTTTACTTGTTGGGTTGTATTTTGAATTGTTGGTTGTTTTGATAATTCAGAATTTGGTTTGGTTGTGTGGTGATAGATTAGTCTTGAACTTATTTTGTAACCAAAAAAGTCTGGAGCTTACTTTGAACATTTTAATGATTATGTAGTTCTTTCTACAATTTTAATAAATTACAATGCAGAATGTAGAATTAAAACAGGTTTGAAACAAGTACTTTTCCCCAAGGAAATCGAATTTGGATTCAATTTTTTTCCCGCAGAATGAATTTTTTTTTTTTGGTCAACATAGGAGCCGGGGACGGGCGGGGAAACCCGATCCCCATCGGGGGCGGGGATGGGGATACGGATTTCATGCCCGGCGGGTTTTGGGGTCGGGGTCGGGGATCGGGTTTTGTATCGGGGTCGGGGACGGGCAGTGTAAAAACCGGCCCCGCCCCGCCCGATTGCCATGTCTAGAGGGAGAGCTTAGCCGCCCATGATGGTCCTACTCGGCACCCGGAATTAGTGTTTGTAGTTGCACACAGAGGATATATGGTGTACACCAAAAAATGGGTATTGAAGTTTTGATATATTTAATGCATCAAAACGTGTACCTATATTTATTGTTCGTTTGGTAATAAAGATCTTCGCTTACGTATGCGCCATATATAATGTATTGAACCATTGAATCATTTAATGCATTAATTGTAACATCCCAGACTACTTTTAGTATTGTCGATTTTCCCCACAAACCAACACAAGACTTTTTAGCGTGTTTTGTCGTCACTCACACACTTTGCGAGAAACTTCTTAGAAGGTCACTCATCCCACTACTACTCCAAGTCAAACACCCTAAACTATGAAGTTCTTATGTTCAAGCAACCCGAAAATATAATGCATTTTTTGGTATAGACAGTCCAAATCAATTCTTTTAAGCTTTCATTCAACTGTACTGTCACATACCTGCATAGCTCAGGATCACTATCATTCTGGTGCGTATTCAGTTCATTAATGTGCTCTTTCCCTAAAAGTTGTGAGGATCCGCTCTTTGTCTGTGCTTTACACCAGCAATCACTCCCCGCCGTCGTCATCCATAGATGTCATATGCCCACCAACTTCCACTTAGTTCTTCCACGAATTAAAATCTTCGCTTACGTCTGCACCATATTTAATATATCGAGTCGTTGAATCATTTAATGCGTTAATGTTATATTGAATTCAGGCAAGTGTAACTCCTATTAAATTGTATTTCTCGAATTATGTGCCCAATCAAGTTTATCCAAACACTCGCGAAATTTATTAATTTCTTTGAAATATCTTCCATAAATTTATTATGTTTCTTGAAACCTTCGCTGCGACTTGTATAAATAGTTGTCAAGTCCTTCTACATAATAATCATACATGACATCGTAACGTAGATATGGAATTAGGAACAAATTGTGAAGAGTGAAAAGTAGTGCAAATATTTGCACAGTATCTTCAAGAAAGGTACATATCTGTTTGTTCATGTTGATATCATTTTCTCATCCACAATTTATCACGTATGTTTATCATTTTCTCTAATGAATTCACATATAAAATTTAAATGGAAAGAAAATTATTTCCATTTCCCACCTAACAATGTTCATTCCTTTCACTTAATTTATGTTATCGATCACGTAAGAAAACCAATTTGATTTTTATCAAGTTTTCTCTTCCGCTATGTTTTTCTTATAAATCATATCTCTTAAAAGATAAACAGACACCATTAAAGAAATTGGAATCAATTAATGTGTATTTCATATTATAATATCAAATTTAATTATAATATGAAATTTAATTTAATTTAATTTTCCTATGTCACAGATGTTTTGTTTGGTTGTATTGCAACAACAAAACTCACAACCTATCAACGATGCAACAACAAAACTCAAGTGGATCGAATAAAGTAAAGAAATAAAATAAAGAAAAAAAGCTACATAAGTTATAAGGTGAGTACATCCAAAACAGAGCCCATTTTTAGAGGCCCAATCCAACTTTCTCTATTCAATTTACTTTTTTATTGCAATGTGAATGATAGACACACCATAGCATTAATTATTATTGTAAATTTAATGTTACTGTGTACAATAAATATTGTGTCTATCTCTCTCCAAATAGAGCCCTCCATTTCTTTTAAGAATTGGAGAGAATCCCATCCTGTGAATGATTTATATTTTCAATCTGAGATTTTAATATGTAACAATTTATGAATTAAATATGCTATCTTGGGTAACACTTCTTCCCTTTGGCTTTGATGCAGGTCATTTAAAGGAAACATCAATCCATGAGGTAATTTTTTTAATCGAATTATTATTCTTTTTATATATTATTTTTGACGATATATTATTTTTGTTTTAAACTTGGATGAGCTACTAAATTGATTGACTTTCAATTTTTGTTTTCACCATACATAAAGGATGAACGACCTAAGGATGAAGGATGAAGGAGGGTCTGAGTTGTGTTCACCATGAGTTGTGTATTTAAAGTGACTCTTAAATACACCTACTTTAGAAATATAGCATTTAAAGAATTTTCTCGAGAATCAGTTTTTGTAAGTGTAAGTGAAAATACATAGATGTGTGAAAATTCAAGTAAGAGAGATTTTATTTTGCATGTATATTTTGGATAATATATGATATTTACTTCTTGTTGTATTCACCATGCCCACAAATTTGCTAAGAAGGTTATATGTGTTCACATGGAATACAATTTTCTTCCTTTAATATATACTTACTAGCCGCATAACCCGTGCGATGCACGAGATTGGCTAAATTCCTTCGTGTAAATGAGTGATAAAATTTTAACACATTTATTAACAAACCACCTTATAAACATTCATACTTGGTTTCTTTTTTTAACAATACGGAGCTTGTCCGTTGTGGGAATCGAACTCGAGAGCACTGAGTCGACCATGTGTCCTAGGGTAGCTTATGTCGGTGGCCCAATAGTGTTGGTTTGTAAAATATATATTCAAATAAGTAAAACGAGAATTCAAGAATGTAATTGTGTATTGTATTGAATTGAATGAATGATTACAACTATGTATATATCATCAGCTCTTGCTCGAAGAAGATATAATTCAGTATTCAGTTACTAGACTTAATCACCCAAAATTACAATACTACCCTTTTGCTTAATATTATTAACATATTCTAATATCCCCCCTCAAGCTGGAGGGTGAATGTTATGTACTCCCAGCTTGGATAATAAGGTGCAGAAGGGTTGAGGATCCAAGGCTTTCGTTAATATGTCAGCAAGTTGAGAGGAGGAGGAGACTGGCAGCAAATGGAAGAGTTTTGCTTGTAACCTTTCACGAACCACATGACAATCAATGTCAATGTGTTTAGTTCGTTCGTGAAAGCTTGAGTTAGCAGCAATGTGACGAGCAGGCTGACTGTCACAATATAAAAGAGCTGGTGTAGTGAATGGAATGCAGAGATCTTGGAGGAGATAAGTCAGCCATTGAACTTCACATACAGTGGTAGCAAGGGCCCCAGATTCGGCTTGATGAAGAAGCGGCAACCGTAGTTTGTTTCTTTGATTTCCAGGAGATAAGAGAGTCTCCAAGGAAAACACAATAACCAGTCACTGACCTTCGAGTAATTACACAAGTTTCCCAGTCAGAGTCGCTGAAAGCTTTCAGCTGCAAAGTGGAAGAGGAAGGAAAGAATAACCCTTGTGCAGGGCAACTTTTGATATATCTGAGGACTCTATGTGCTGCTTGAAGATGTCTATGTTTGGGGTGAGCCATGTATTGGCTAAGTTGTTGAACAGAGAAGCTGAGATCAGGCCGTGTGGTGTTTAGATAGAGGAGTTTTCCAACAAGTCTTCGGTAAGCACCAGCATCAGTATCTGGAGAATCTTCTGCGAAGTCCAGAGTGGTTGATCTGCTCATGGGTGTGGAACACGGTTTGGATCCTAATAAGCCAGTTTCAGTGAGTAAATCAAGCGCATACTTACGCTGGCAGATAGAAATTCCAGTAGAAGATCTGGCAATTTCAATTCCAAGGAAGTATCGTAGGCATCCGAGATCCTTAATTTTGAATGTAGCATTAAGACTCTCCTTGACAGATTTAATCTCATCAATGTTGTTCCCTGCTAGAATCACGTCGTCAACATAGATGAGCAGTACAGTGAAACTTCCATTGCAAAGACTTTGAACAGCAGTGGTCGATTGTGACCGTGTGTATACTCGAGGAGATAAGAAAGGCGGGCGACTTTGCAAACCACTTTCTGCTGGCCTGCTTCAACCCATATAGTGACTTGAGCAGCCTGCATACCTTGTTTGGATCACCTGTATTGTACCCTTGAGGAATGTCCATGTATACCTCTTCATCCAACTC
Organism: Oxytropis ochrocephala; assembly: GCA_020916435.1. Classification (NCBI taxonomy): domain Eukaryota; kingdom Viridiplantae; phylum Streptophyta; class Magnoliopsida; order Fabales; family Fabaceae; genus Oxytropis; species Oxytropis ochrocephala. The sequence continues at coordinate 46,173,696 of CM037095.1, read as the reverse complement.
ACCGTGAAGAAAAGCATTATTCACGTCAAGTTGTTGAAGGTGCCAATTCGACTAGCGGCCAAATAAATTAATAATAATCTTACGATTGTCATTTTGGCAACTGGTGAGAAAGTGTCCATGTAGTCAATACCTTCAGTTTGAGTATAGCCTTTGGCTACTAGTCGAGCTTTATATCTCTCTATGGAGCCATCTGCCTTGTACTTGATTTTATATACCCACTTGCATCCTATACTCTTCTTGCCAGGTGGAAGAGAAGTTATTTCCCAAGTGTGATTTTGTTCAAGGGCCTCCAATTCACATTGCATAGCTTTGGTCCAGCATTCAAATTTGGAAGCTTGGTTGTATGTAGTTGGTTCACTGTCCAAAGAGATGTTGAGAGCAAAGGTTTTGTACGGTTCCTTCAATTTGATATATCCAACAGTGGATTGAATTGGATAGGGAGTCCTTGAGTTGGTGTTGATGTTGCTGCATACAAAATCTGCATACCTTGCAGGTGGTCTAATAGTCCTAACAGGTCTTTGTGAGGGTATGGAAGGCTCTATTTCTGGTGTTTCATTGATGGGGCTATTTGGAGAGTTATTTGGTGAAGTGTTGGGAGTGTCATTAGGACTGGTTGGCATGTTTTCTGGTGTAGAGTTGTCTGGTGCAGTGTGGGAGTTTGTATCAGTTTGTGAGTCATTGGTTATGTCATTATCTGGGTCAAATGTTGTGAAATCATAGTTGTTGGGGTCAATAGTTTGCTGACTTTGTTGTGTTTGATGTTTAATGTAAGGAAATGTGTCTTCATAGAAGACCACATTCCTTGAGATAAAAATTTCCCTGCTCTTTAAATCCATTTGTATGTAACCCTTCGTGCTCACATCTCAGATCAGGAAGACACACCTTCTAGCTTGAGGTCAAGTTTATTTCTCCTTGTTGCAATGTAGAAGCATAGCTTAGACACCCAAACACCCTTAGGTGCTGCGGATCGAGAAGCAGTGATGCAGACTTTTCATATGGTGAAATGTTGTTCAATCTTTGTAGAAGAAGTCTATTTATTAAGTGGTCAGCGTGCATAACTGCATAACACCAGAAACTCTTTGGTAGATGGGACTGGAACATTAATGCACGAGTGACGTTTAGGATATGCTTGTGTTTCCTCTCTGCAACAGCATTCTGTTGTGGAGTCTCTACACAAGTCCTTTGATGTAGTATCCCCCTGTCTTGATAGTACTCGGTCATCATGAACTCCTGTCCATTATCACTCCGAATGGCCTTGACATGGACTCTAAATTGTGTATGCACCATATTGATGAAGTTTTTCACCAAGTCTCTGGTTTCTGCTTTACTCTTCATTAGGAACAGCCAACAATGTCTTGTACAGTCATCTACAACAGTGAGGAAGTAAAGATGACCATGGACAGATGGGGTGGAAAATGGGCCCCATATGTCCATGTGTATTAGATCAAATGCATTTTCAGTTCTACTATTACTAACAGGAAAAGGCAGTTTATGTTGTTTTGCTAGATGACATGAATCACAAATTTTATTTTCAATATCATACACATAGGAAGAATGTTTACAAATTTGTTTGATTACATGATCAGAAGTGTGTCCTAACCTATGGTGCCATAAGGCAAATTCACTAGAAACAGTATGATTACAAGCTATGTGTTCAATAAAATTCATATTACAATGAATGGTAGATTCATTATCATCTAAACTAATAGCAGTTAGGCACTTTGATCCATGGTCAAGAACATAGAGAGAATGAAAAGCCCTAGCATGCCCAATCGTCTTTAATGAGGGTTTTTCCTGTATAATGCAATCATCATCATCAATTATGATTTTACATTTCAGATAGTGAGATAATTTGTATCCATATATTAGGTTAAATCCAAATTCAAGTACATACAATACATTGTGTAGTGTCAGTTCAGAACTAAACATAATGGTGCCAGCAAATCTTGCAAATGTGTGAGTTCCATTAGGCATCCTAATTCTAACGGGTTCAATTTCATAATATGAATAGAACAAAGACAAATTGTTGCAAATATGGTCTGTAGCCCCTGTATCAATTATCCAGATAGTATAAGTTATATTACCTGATGAGTCTTTTGTCATAGTGGAGGCTATAATATGATTGACTTGGCTGCCTCCTTCATTGTTTTTGTTGAGAAGGGCTAGAAGTTTCTGATATACTTCAGGTGTGATGCTAACAGAAGACTCATTAGCCTGTGAAGATGAATTTTCTTCTTGAGCAGTGACTGCCTCAGTGGATGTATTGCTTGCCACGCTCTCTTTGTCACGAAATTTGAACCCTGGGGGGAATCCATGCTTGAAATAGCATGCTTCCACCGTGTATCCTTGTTTACCACAGAAAGTACAGGTTTTGCCTGAGTTGTTATAGTTGTTTCCTCTTCCTGCGAACCTCCCGCGTCCTCTACCGCCTGAGTTTTGACCACCTCTTCCTCCATAGCCTTGATTCCCAGTCACATTGGCTATGACAGTACCCTTAGGGTTTTCAGTCAGAACATTACCATTGATCTGTCTTTCTTGTTGCAATGTCAGGGAAAATACTTTGTTAATATCTGGTAATGGCTCCATCATCATGATTTGCGTCCTCACAGCATTGTATTGTTCATTCAAACCCTTCAAGAAGCATATTGTATATTCTTGCTCTCGTTGCCTTTTGACAGTAGTATCCAAGACACCGCAAGAACAAGGATTAATTGGCCTCAATGCTTCAAGATCTTCCCAGATTACCTTTAGATCAGTGTAGTAGTTGTTGATGGATCTTTCTCCTTGCTTAATTGAATGGATCTCTTGCATCAGATCAGACATTCGAAAAGCATCGCCCTTCGAAAACCTAATCTTCAGCTCATTCCACAAATCAAACGCAGTATCGACATTCTCGACACTTTGAGCTATCTCCGGCGTAAGTGTCCCTGCAATCCAGGCAATTACGGTTCCGTTGCATCGTTCCCAAGCTTCGTAGAGTTCGTCGTCTTCTTTTGGCGCAGTGATTTTCCCATTGATAAACTTGATCTTGTTCTTTGTTAATAAATCTCTCCTCATCTTCTTGCTCCAGGTATCGTAATTGTTACCATTCATGGGAGGAGCAACAAGAACGGCACCTGGGTTTTCAGCGGGGTGGAGATAATAGGGGCTCGTTGTGTGACTGGGATTCCTCGATTGATCTTCGATCTTCTTTGTGGCGGTGGTTTCTTCTTGATCGTCGATGATTTCTGCCATTGTTGAAGAGGTCTAGGGTTTCCAATGCGCAGAATGTAGATTTGGGGGTGATGGGCATGCAGAGCAGAATTTCTCTGCTCTGATACCATAAAACGAGAATTCAAGAATGTAATTGTGTATTGTATTGAATTGAATGAATGATTACAACTATGTATATATCATCAGCTCTTGCTCGAAGAAGATATAATTGAGTATTCAGTTACTAGACTTAATCACCCAAAATTACAATACTACCCTTTTGCTTAATATTATTAACATATTCTAATAATAAGCGTGAATAAAAATAAAATTATGACTATAAAATAAATAAGAATATTATAAAATTCAAAAAGAATGCTAACAAAGATGTTGAAATTAAACATCCATAGATAGTAAGAAGAAAATGTCTAAAAAAATTAATAAGATAATCCATATTTATCAAACACAAAAATAAAAACTTAACTCATAATTAGAAAGTGAAACACATGGGTATCATGTAGGGTTGTATGAACATCACCAATAAAATAGAAGCAACACAATACTTGATGGAAGAAAGTTGAAAGAATATGTTGTTGAAGTTCTCGTGAATAAAAATTAAATTATAACGATAAAACACTTTACGTATTTAGTCACAATTTTTTTAACCAAACCAGCTATCGAAGAACAAACTTTGTGCATTTGAACAACTACAATTTATTCTGAACCATAATGCCCACCAAATTACACTGTTTAGCATCTTACTTTATGTAATTTGTCATAAAATGAAACTTTTTTCAATCCAATTGATTATTGAAGAATAAACTTCATATATTTAAACATCTTAAAAAACAAAAATATACAAAGTACTCCCTAAAATATACTACTTAATATCATACTTTACGTGGTTTGACACAAAATATTTTTTCACCGAACCGGTTATTGAGGAATAAAATTTGTGTATTTGAACAATTAAATTTTTTTAAGAACCACAAAGTACACCAAAACACACTAAATGGTGCCTTTTAATGTCAAATTTGCACTAGTGATATCAATTTTAAAAGAAACTTCCCTTCCTTCCCTTCCTTCCCCTTAACTTTACAATTCATATGATGTATATAGTTTCAAAAGCAACCATAGCATTATCAAGAAAAGAGTGGTTTTCAACGAAAGTTGTTTGTTCAATGGAAATACATTTGGGAAGCAGAGGACTTATCCTGTTTGCTAATATACTTTAGATAAAATTTTGTAAACAACATTAGAATCATTTAAATGGGAAGGAAAATACCCTTGTTCAAACCATGTTTGACCCGCGTGAAACACCTCTTCCCCACAATGATGCAAAATCTTTTATAAAATGTCGGGCTCGAACCACCGGGCCTGGGAGCTTTGTCTTTGTGCATTTCTTCTAGAGGTTTGGAGAATTATTCCTTTGTAAAATTGGGGATCAGCCTCGCATTGTCCTCTTCTATGATCATTTGGGGAATCTACCACTGGGCTAGAGGCGTAACACTATATTGAAAGAGATTCTCTAAATGCAGCCTTGCTGTATCAATGATTTCTTAGTGCACGTACGATAGCCTGAGTGCCATCATCACGGAGCAGTAACTTGATCTCATTTTAGCACTTTCTTGTGGAGTCATCAACGTGAAAAAAAACGCTAGTTGGAATCCCCCTCCCTCAACCATAAAGCCTTGGACGTTTGTATCGATTTGCAGCCTCAATAGAATCAAATTCATGCAACACTTCAAGCTCCTCGGTAGAAATCTTCAACCTGTTTAGGACATCCAAACCTTCACCAATCCCCCACCCTCGCTCAACTACAGCTTCTAAGTTTGCCTCATCTAGCCAAGTGTTCTCAAACTTGAAAGCCCACCCGCTCATAAAGGTGTACGTAGAATAATAGGTGTATGGTCCGACCTATCAATCACAGAATGAATTACACATGCGATGGTTTGGAAACAAAGTCCTTCCAACTTTGAGATACCATGGCTCAATCCAATCATTCCTCTTTAGAGTCATCATAGTACCTCTCCCCTTAATACTTAGTGTACTTGAAGTGTTTTCTATTTTGAGTTTGTAATTGATACAGAAGTATTCGGATTGTAGTTCTTGTTGCATTGCATTGAAGCTGTGGAGGCATAGTCATTTAGTTGGCCCTTGTGGAAACAATACTTGGTTGTTATTCAATACTCTAGTTCAACACGTGAGTTCCTCTCCCCTATTTCCCGTAACCAAATTGGTGTTTGAATGTTTCTTAATGTTTGAATGGTGATGATTACTCCCTCTAGTCCATATTATAATAATATTTTTGAAGTTAATTTTAGTCCCAAACTAGTAGGATATATACCCGTGCATACGCATGGGCGATATCATGTTCTTTTTTTTGAAACAACTTAGACATTATTTAAATAGTTTAAACATTACCCCGTGAAAATAAAGACAAATTTAAAGTAGATAAAAAATACATAAATTTTAAAATCTAAAAATGTAAAAGTTTTATTTAAAAAGAACTGTGCATTTATATCGTGTTTTTTTATATATCAATGCAATAATTTTTATATATCAGTGTTGTTATCCCATGTTTTTCTATATACCAGTGCAGCTATCATTGCAGTAATCAATTTAAACTATGGGATAACAACACTGATATAGGAATCTATTGATTACTGCAATATCAGTGAAGTTATCTCGTAGTTCCAATTGATTATTTTAGTTCATTAGTAGATTATAGTTAATAGTAAAAGCTAGATAGTAAATTATCAATAAGAAATATTTTTTCTTTACTAATTAGTAGTTTAAATAGCCATTAAGCCTTCTTGTTTTTTTAGATACTAGGTTTATACTTTATAGTAGTCTTAAAAAATTAAAATTATCAATGGCAAATATTAATCCTGTGTTTTTTGATATATCACTGCAGTTGTCTCGTATTTTTTTATATATCAGTGCGGTTATCTCGTAGTTTCAATTGATTATTTTACTTGATTAGTATATTATATTATAGTAGATACTAAAAGAGAGATAGTAGATTATAATAAGAAATATTTGTTTTAAATATTAATTAGTAGTTCAAATAGTCATTAAATCTTCTTGTTTTTTAGATAGTAGGTTTATAATAGTCTTCAAAAATGTTAATTATCAAAGAAAAATATTAATCTTGTGTTTTTTAGATATCAGTGCAGTTATCCTGTGCTTTTTTTATATATCATTGCAGTTATCTCGTAGTTCCAATTGATTAATTTAGTTGATTAGTAGATTATAGTAGATAGTAAAATATAGATAGTAGATTATCAATAAGAGTGTAAACAGATTTCAGAGAGAAAATAGAAGATAATTTTAGGAGAGTAGCGTTTGTATAAATTTAGTTAAAAAAAACTAAAGTGAAGTGATAATAGAAAGAGAAGAATTGTTTATGGTAAAAAAATAAAGAATCTATTGAAAAGAGTAGTTGTCCAAAAGAAAACACCAGCACCGTGTTTAAGAAACACAGTCGTGTTTTCGTGTTTAAGAAACACAGTCGTGTTTTCTTGACAGTGTTCAGAAATGCTGAAATTGTGTCTAAATTAAACTCCATTTTAAATGTTTCTAACCTATCCTAACTAGCATACAATCAACTTAAGCAAATTGTTCAATTACAACCCGATCAACTACAATTATAAGTTCCAACTTGATCATACAATCATAACAAGTTTCCAACACAATCAAATCAATTTGATCTCAATGTAACTCAAGTTGGTAAACCAACTTATAGCAATATCAATTTACACAAACACATTGTTGATACTAAAAACCCTACATGACATTAGGAAAAAGGGAAGGGAGTACTCACTTGTAATTCAAGAAATCAACACTAACACAAGGTAGAGCACACAAGTCACAAACAAAGTTCTCTACAACTCCCTAGCTCTTCAAAACGACACCCACCACCTAAAATGCAAGTACAAGCTATGCTCCAATCTAACATGCAAGTACAAACTCTTCAACCTTGACCCTTAGAACCCACATGCAACTCAATATTTAGCTCCAAAAATGGTTACTTTAATAATTTCAACAAGTTTCTCACAACCCTAACCAAATGAAGATGATGGAAAGAAGAGAAATATGTTCTCTATTAAAAATCAAACCCTCTTCTTTCAATCTTTACAAATGGTCACCCTAAGACACATGCAACCACAATCTTACCCTTGAAACTCCCAAAACCCACATGCAAGCTCAAAGGAGGACAAATGAGGATGTTGATCAAAATTTTAGAAATTCATATCCTAAGCTCTCCAATGAGTTAGGCCTTAAACCACATTCTAAGATGGTATCAGAGCCAACCCAAGATCCGTTGGGCCACCCGCTATCGGGCCACTCGGGTCACGCTCCAATTGTCCAGTCCTGGGCGTGAGGGGGGTGTGTTAAGAGTCCCACATCGGATGAGATATGGCCTGAAAAAGAGTTTATAAGTGGGTGGCATCCCTCACCTTACAAGTCGGTTTTGTGGGGTTGAGTTAGGCCTTAAACCACATTCTAAGATATTAAAAATAATAGTGACTTAGGAGGTCTTACATTCTCTTAGGGACTGATTAGTAATTAGTTAGTTTGTTGATCCTACTCAAGCTCTATATAAAGAGCATCTTGTACTCACATTTACTATCTTTTTCAATATGACTCCTTATGAATAGTATCTACCTCTTTTACCTCATGAGTACACCTATGCTCAATTTCTCTCTTATGAGTTTGATATATGGATGTATGATCCTATGATTCTTAACACTCCCAAAACCCACATGCAAGCTCAAAGGAGGACAAATGAGGATGTTGATCAAAATTTTAGAAATTCATATCCTAAGCTCTCCAATGACTTCGAAGGCGATGAAGGCAAAATGGTGAAGAATTGGCTTTCTAAAAATGGGGCTGAATGTTTAGGTTCAAAACGAGAGATTTTGGAGAAATGGTGATGGACTCTCCCTCTCTTTTTTCCCTCTCTTTCAAATATGTGAGTATGAGTATGAGGGGTGTGAGTGTTCAACTGAGGGGTGATTTAAAAAGTAAGGGTGTTGTGGTATTTTAGTGCAAAATAAGGAGAAAGGAAATCCCCAAATGTCCCTCAACTATCATACAATTTCTAAAACCTCCTAACCCAAAACGATCACTACTTACATCCATAATTGTCAATCAATCACACAATTTAACCTTCCAAACATAGTCATATAACCACATCCATTCTTAGCATTTCTAAAACAACGATAAAGTAATCAAAATTACTTTTGGTGTTACGTACATTATACACTCAATCATTTTAACTCACCAACTCCATCAAGAATTAAATCATGCCACATAGAGTAAAATATGCATCAGTTTAACTATTATTTTACATACTGGAATATATAAAATAGGCTAAATTACACAATAGATCCTTTAAGTTATTTAATTGTAATAAGTTGGTCATTTATGTTTATTTCGCATCACTTAAGTCTTTTGTTCGGTACATGGATCTCAGATGAAGATTAGACCCGGGATATTTGGAGATGTGTTTCGGATGGTTGAAGAAGTAATTTGAACGCGGCGATGTTGATGCCGAGGTAGCTTGTCTTGAGCTCGCCCAGGGGTGGTACCTGCATACACTCAGATGCCTAAGTCAGCAAGAGAAGTACTGAGGTATGCTAGAAATGAGAACGTTCCTGAAAATGGAGGGGTGCACAGTGGCGGATCCTGAAAATTAGTTTTGTGGGGGCAGAAACCGTTTATCTATAATATTTTATTGGAGAAAAATATTAATTTTTTAAAAATACATAATCACATATTTGACAAATAAACACTACACACACTACCACTGGTGACATCGAGTCCAAACTCGAGAGGCGACGTCCCTATGTCAAGGCGACCAACAGACAAATTCAACTAACACTTTACTTTTTGGTATAAATTAGGTATCTTCTGTGCGCAACTACAGAGACTAATCCATCAAGTCGAGTAGGACCACAATGAGCGTCAAAGCTCTCCCTCAAGAGATTGCATGCCCGAGGCTGGATTCAAATCCAAGACTTTGGTTAAGTTGGAAAAGACCCAACCTTCTCATCTAAGTGCTCTTAGGTAACACCTAGTTATTATATGATTGTTCTCAACTATTTCTGTGGATAAGATAATTAAGAACGCAAAGAACAATCTCGCGTGAATAGGAAAATTGTTCAACCCTTCATTAGCCTCTCTGGGCGAAATATATAGTGTTACAAGCATTCATGGCCAATAATTGATGACAGTTACATAATTAAGAGATCAGTTACATAATAAAAGTGACAGTTACGGGTGGACGCCTAGGCTAAGGATGGGGGCCGACGGCTACAGACTTGGCCGAGCATAAATGGCTCCCCAGGATCCTAGTCCCTCGGCGCTGTGCTATCGATGTCGCGGTGTTGCAGTTAGGCTCGGCGCGGTCGTGAACACAGTCCCTCGAGCGACAAATGTGAAACGTGAAGTCGCTCAAAAATACGCCTACTCGTCGGTTCCCGGCTCTTCTTGTTATTGAGTGGAAGCCGAACGCTGTAGTTGACGCTTACGCCGATTTTGACTTTCTTGTAACGCTTTGACCCCCTTGGGAATTGTGTTTGACCGCTGTGAACGTTTCTGTGCACTTCATTAATGCTCCTGTTTGTAACTTGTTCTCTTTTGTAACTTGTTCCTCTTCTTTATCTATAAAAGGGTAACATGGCGCTTTGCATTTGCTACTCCTTCCTCTTTGAGTTACTGCTTCTCTTCTTTAGGCTGTTTGGTATTTATGGTTTGCTGGCTTCGTCAGGTTGCTTCTCCCCCTTTGGGCTCTGCACACAATCTTAAAGTCCCTCAGTGTGTTAAGATTGTTGGAGGGCTCAAAGAAGGAGTCGTGGACTTCCGGCATTTGTGGATGTTCTTCGCTGCAGTTGATCTGGTTATCCTCGTTTGAGATTGTGTGAAGAGCCCAAAGGTGGAGCTGTCTGCGAGGTGGCATTGCCGCGGCCTAATGGTTAATTGTTCCTTCTCAATGTAGAGGAATTTTCCATGAGCCCGGCGCTTGGAGAATTTTTCCATTGACCACTCTCTTTGGATGGCCGCGATTTCCCGCTTCTTCCAAAGGATCTACGAAACTCGAGATGACGCTTCGCTTCCCTGGCCGAGTTCACCGCAAAGAGCCTCAACTGCCTTGATGGAGCTACCAAGGCTTTGGTGACCGCGGACTATCACTTTTATAATGAGACCTGCAATTGTATTTTTGACTTTCATTGGGTTCGGCTCTAGGCCGACCGTTTTGTTAGTGTGCCATGTATTACGAACAACGATATGTATTTATGAATGAAAATATTTATGACATGAAAAGTGTTTTCCAAATATGCTTTTATCTTTACCGAAGTCTTTTACGGTGGCCGCGCGGTCATCCGTGACGTCGCCCTTGACGTGTGGGCACGTGCGATAAGACGTGACTTTTGAATTGACAGTTAATGATGTTTTGATCCTCTGGAACTGTGTCAACCGTCCATCATATCGTGTGGCCGCCACGTGGCTTTACCCTAGCCGTTAGAATCGAAAAGGCTTCACATCTCAGCCGTTGATCGCTGAAACTCGAATGGTTCACTTAAATTGCTGTGTTTGAATAACTGGGTGTTTCCTTTTCCCCCTTTCGCTCCCTTCCTATTTTGCTTAACCAAACGATGCTTGCTTGTAAGGAGAAAGGGCATTACCTGCATTTTCTGCGCCTCGATTCCTCCCACCATCTTCAGGTACGTTCATTTTCTTCACTTCTGATAGTTACTGTTGTTCTTCCTTTCTGTCCTTTGGTGAGTCGCGTAGTTATACCTGTAAAGTTTATCCATGGTCTCTATAATAGATGTTAGTAGCGATAGTGAAGGAGAGGTTACTTCTGGAATTAGGTGTAGCGATGCCTTCTGTGTTGGCAGACAATGTCCACGCTGTCGTTTAGATCGCATTAGCGAATGTGCGCGGCTATGAACACCGTGGCTTGCCTCGATGATGAACCTCTCGCCCACGGGGGCAATTTCGAGCCAATCTTCAATGGTGGGAAGAGACGCCAAGACCATAGCGATTACTCGGAAAGCATCGACTTAGAAGTGTTGGATTCCCACTCGTGTGTTGGTGACCAAAGAATCATTGGAACGAATCCGGTCACTTCTTTGTCATCCGGTGGGCGAGGTCTTTGCTATTGCAAAGCCGATTGATCCGGACGAGTCGGTGTGTGATTGCCGGAGAGGTCGGGAATAAACCTTATACTTATATGTACACAACTTTGTTTGAACATCTAGGCGTTAGAGTTCCTTTCCCGAGTACTACCGCGTGCGATGCTGCGCGGTTGCTAAATGTGGCACCAACTCGGGCTTCATCCGAATGGTTAGCTTACGTCTGCGCTTTCAAATCATGTGCGAGTGTCTCAATGTATCGGTTACCGCAGAGAAATTTCTTCATTTTGTGCGCTCTTGGTTAAAGACCCCCTCATTGGGTATCTCTAGGTAACCACACCCGTAGGCCTTTTTATGAAAGTGTTTAAAAGTAGTTACAAGTCTTTCAAGGACGAACTTCTTTCGGTTGGAAGCGGGCCTCGTGATCCATTCTTGTTAGTTGATGAGAATAACGTTGAGTACTTTCCCCTTTCTTTGGGCGCCGCACTCCAAACAACAAATTTACAATTGAGAGGTGTAGCTTATCCCTACGGTGATCGGGAGGATGTAGGCCGAATTTGGTCATACGTTCAATCGAGTAACCACCCCGGGCATCCCAAATTATAAAGCAAGTTGACGACTCGGCCGGACTTATAGCATATCTAAGTAAATACTTGAACTTTGTGTTCTCTATCCCGCTATGCAGTTCTGTTGTTTTGATTTTGTATCTAATGTGTTGTGTTCTTGCAGGACTTTTCGGTATGTCAACGCTGAGCGTAGAGGACAGACGCCGAATTCGTGAGGAACAAAAACGGAAGCAGGGATATACCACCGACACCGATGCTACAAAAACCTCTACTAAGGATGCTGCTGCCGAGAAGGAGAAAAGGAAATCAAGTTCCACACGGTCCACTCAACTGCCTCCCCCCAAAAAGCCAAAATCTGTGCCCGAGACCCCGGTATCTCCAGCTGTGGCTCGGGGTAAGCCTACGTTGTTTGAATCCACTGCTCCAGTTGACGCTGAAGACTTAGGAGATGCCTCTTGGCGGAGAGTTTTGGATGTAAAAAGGGTAAAGGATGGGTCGGCAAGTGGTTCCTCAAGATCGCACGGATGTGCGGTATCCTTTAACGAAGGCTCTTAACCGTGTTTCGCTTTCACGGAGATGTGGAACGGTGCGCGAAGATGGGGCCTCGTCGTAGTCCGTGGCGATCAAAACTTACGGTCTTTGGACTTCCATGCTAGCTCATCACTTTGAGAGCGCTTACGGGAATTGATGGTGAGGAAATACTCATGAGGACCGGGTTGAAATCTATGGAGCAGATCTCGATCATTGCTGCCGCGCGGAGAAAAAGTCTTTGGAGGAGGATTTGAAGAAGTATGAGCGTAACAAGAAAGTGATGGATCCGAAAGTCAAAAACTTATCTCGAGGCCAACGAGCGCTTGAAAAAGGATGCGCGGTCAAAGAGCAGGAATTGTCCAGGTATAAAGAAAAGCTCATTGCGTATAAGATAATGATCCGGAGAAGGTAAAGAGGGAAGCGGTGACTATGCTTCCCAAGTGGTGACAGACTTTTGACCGCGGGTTTTATTTGGCTCTTAGTCAAGCGCGAGTTCATTTTCCCACTTTGGACCCTCGGATATTTGATCCTCGACAATGTTGTGGTTGACGGCCAAATCATGGCCCCTATCGTTGGTAATCAAACTTCGCCTTTGCACGGGGATGAAGGGAATACCAATCTTTGTCTCTTGGACCACGGATAGCCGGACAAGGTATTGAATGATCTGTCGCCGATGGTACTCTGGCGAATGAAGCTCCGCTACCGTGATGGGGAGATGGCCGATGATTACGAGAAGACTCATTCCGGGGTCCTCTGTTTGATTTGTTTTTGTTGGATTTTTGATGACCTGCAGTTTGTAATTTTAATATTTTGAAGCTTTATGTACTTTGGTGCTTTACCTTTTATTTTGACTGCTTTCGCTCTTCATTTTGATCTTGAAATGCATTACCTTTATTTCGTAAGTCTGTCCATCCGTGCTATAAAGTATAGCAGTGCAATACAATACCGCGCCTTGTATTCTCATCGCGACCTGTTTTTACTGCATTCTTCGGCCCTTATTTTTCTTCCACACGACTTGCGTCGCTGGGTTTATGCTTCTCCTCCTTTATTATGCAAGGAGGAGGTTTCGTGAAAGATCGTCCGGTTTATGCCGTGGGATGTTTTCGCATCTACCGCGGTCTTGTTTTTGGCCCTCTTTGCTAGAAACTCGTTGATTTCTTGAGCAAACGCGATCCCTCAACTTGCTTTTCAGCGAGTCATAGTCGGTGTGTTGCTATACAAAGAGGGTTTCTTCACATATCTCCGCGGCTAACTTTTCAGCTAACCGCTTCCTAGTTATGCGAAGTGCCTCCAAGAGGTACACGAACTCTTCAGTTCGGACCAAACTTGGCAGGTCCTTTTGTCTTCGGTGCCCGGGGTCAACATCGAGCCAACTACTCGGTCCTTGCCGTTTTGGGACTTTGTTTTTCAGACGCATTCACGTGTTGCTTGTATAAATTTATTGCAAATAAATTTGGTACTTCAAACATATCTGTAATCTTCGATTCTCTTTATTCAATAAGTAATAGTACATTTGGGAAGCTATAGGCTCCCTACAAAAGATACATTTATTAGTAATACAAAAACAGAGAATCGGTTTTTCATCCTCGGCCCTGTTGGGAAAGCCGAGGGTTTCTTCAACTTCAGCTATAATAAAACTGAAGGTTGGTGGCATTCCATGACCTCGGGATATTTCCCCCGTTGAGCTTTTCCAGTTTAAACGCGCCCTGGCCGACCACAGCTTTGATTCTGAAGGGACCTTCCCAGTTGGGAGATAACTTACCCACGGCCCCTACTCTTGTTGTTCGGCGCAGAACCAGGTCACCCTCTTTGAACGTCCTCTTTCTGACTTTGGAGTTGTATTTTTTGGCTGCTCTTTGTTTGGCTGCTTCTTCCTTAACCTTTGCCATTTCTTGGATTTCTTCAAGCAAATCTAAATTGACGCGAAGCGCTGTTGGATCTGGTACTGTGGTAGTCAATATTCTTCTTGGGCTAGGTTCCAAATTTCCACAGAATGAGTGCGTCACTGCGCCGTATGTTAACCTGGAAAGGAGTTTCTTTGTTGAAGATTGTGGTGTAGTGTTGTAAGACCATAACACTAATGGCGCTTCTTGCCCGCTTCCACTTGGAGTCTTCTAATCTCTTCTTCAGCCCAGCCAGTACCACCTTATTTGCTGCTTCGGCTTGCCCATTGGTTTGAGGATGTTCTACCGAGGTAAAGGCTTGGTAGATATTCCAAGTTTTGCAAAGTTCGGCAACCGTTTCTGAGGCAAATTGCGTTCCGTTGTCAGTTACTATTGTCGCAGGAATCCCAAACCGGCATATTATTCTCTTCCAGTAGAACTTTTTCACCCTTTCTGCTGATATGGTGGCCACCGGTTCTGCCTCTATCCATTTTGTAAAATAGTCGACAGCCACCAACAAGAATTTCATTTGGCCCGGCGGAAATGGACCGAGAATGTCTACACCCCATACAAATAATGGCCACGCCAAGACACCGATTGCGGAGTTGGTCGGGGCTTTTGGAATCTTTGCGTGCATCTGACATTGGTGACATCGGCGGACATAGTCAACCGCGTCCTTCTTCATTGTGGGCCAATAGTATCCTGCACGTACTATTTTTGAAGCTAAAGCCTGACCTCCGACATGGCTACCGCACACTCCTTCATGCACCTCCTTGAGTATTTCCGTGCTTTGTCATTTGTGACACATTTGAGCAAATGCATGATGGAAAAACCTCTCTTATGCAAATTTCGGATTCAATTATGGTGTAATTAGATGCCGCTTGGCGACTTTCTTTTCTCGTCATCCCAAGACATTCGACTCTTCTTCACCTGCAGATAAGCAAGAATCTTGGTCATCCAAAGAATCGTGGTCAATCTCGGCCGCGAGGACTTGGATTTGATTGATCTTTGGGTTGAGGTATCATTTCTTGTATTCTTGAATGGTTATTGCGGTGTTTTTTAGTGCTTGCTAGCTTTGCTAATATGTCGGCCACTGCTATTTTGTTCTCTAGGAACATGTGTTAGTTCAAAGAAAACAAATTTGAGTTTTAGCTCTTGTACCTTAGACAAATATTTGGTGAGTAGCTCGTCCTTAGTCTCGAACGCCCGTGACTTGGCCTTGACTAACAAGGAATCGCTACGGACTTTGAGGTGCTTCACTCCGATGTCTATTGCCAAATTCATACCAAAGAATCGCCTCGTATTACTCGCTTGATTGTTTGTTGCGGCTTTGAAACCAAAACGGCGATCGCTTCTATAAGCACATTGTCGGGTCCTTCCAATGTGACTCGGCTCCACTTTGCTCTCGTTGGGCGATCCATCGACCGATAAAGTCCAAAGAATACTCGGAATGAGATTTGGTCACTTGGCTCTTCCTCGCTATCTCCACCACAAAATCTGCTAAGGCTGCGCTTTGATTGCTCCTCAATGTGGTACTTGATATCATATTCGATAACTCGACCGACCATGCCACCATTCTTCCAAAGAATGTCTGGCTTGGAAAGTATTTGGCGAATAGGCAGATCTGTCTTGACAATTATTGAATGGCTCATGAAATATTGCCGAAGTTTCCTGGCCGCCAAAGTAACTGCATAAGCTATCTTCTCAATTTTCTGGTACCGCTGTTCAGGACCCCTCCACATTCGGCTGACATAATAGATGGGGCATTGCTCCTTAGCTCTTTCTTCAACCAAAATCAGACTTCCTGCATGTTCTGTGATGGATAAATATAATAACAAAACGGCCCCTGGGGTAGGGGGAGTTAGAATTGGTGGTGTAGCTAGGTATGCCTTTATCACTTCCAGCGCTTCTTCACACTCTGCCGACCATTGGAACTGGGCATTCTTCCTTAGCAATTGAAACATGGGTCGTATCTTGTCAGCTGCTTGACCGAGGAATCTCGAAAGTGCTACTATTCGACCGGCTAAAATCTGGACCTCCTTTGCGTTTGTTGGGCTCCGGGCCTCTCTGATAGCTCGGCACTTGGCCGGATTGGCCTCTATCCCTCTGTGAGTCAACACGTAGCCTAGGAATTCTCCTGCTTGAACTCCGAAAGAACACTTGTCAGGATTTAAACGCAACTCGTGCTTTTCCAAAGAATAAAAAAGTTTTTGGAGGCTCGCCAGTGAGACTCCTCGATTCTTGACTTTACCACCATATCATCCACGTATACCTCAATGGATTTCCCAATCTCCGCCTCAAAGACCCTATCCATTAGACGCTGATATGTAGCGCCTGCGTTTTTCAGTCCAAAAGGCATTACTCGGTAACAATAATTATACCTGGCAGTCATGAATGCCGTCTTCTCTTCATCTTCTGGGCTCATCTTGATTTGGTTGTAACCGGAGTACGCATCCATGAAACTTAGGAGCTTGTAACCAGAAGCTCCGTCCACCAGCCCATCAATACTCGGTAAAGGGTAAGGATCTTTGGGACATGCCTTGTTGAGATCCGTGTAATCCACACACATTCGCCATTTCCCGTTAGACTTCTTAACCATCACGGGTCACAACCACGTTGGATACTTGACCTCCTTTATGAATTGTGCATCTACCGGCCTTCTTCGTTTCCTCCCAGTATAGCTTCAGATTTCTCACCGCCTTGCTTCCTCTTTCTTTGGGCTACAGGTGCGATAGATGGATTTAGTGATAACCGATGACATATGAAGTTAGGATCAATACCTGGCATGTCCTGAGGCGACCATGCGAATACGTGAGTGTGGCTGGAGAGAAATTTAATCAACTGATCCTCGAGTTCCGGAGCCAGACTGGTGCCGATTCTTGTTTTCTGATGCTGGGCCGGTCCTATCACCACCTCTTTCAGGGTATCCACCGGTTTCAACCTTTGCTCTTCTTTTGCCAGGTCATATAATCGAGGGTCTAAGTCGAGAAAACTGCAGTTGGAGCTAACTCCTTGCCCGGCTTTCCTCTGAACCGTTTTTACCTTCGCACTTTCTGCATAACACTTTCTTGCAACAACTTGGTCACCCCTCACTACACCTATCTTGCCATTAGGAAGGGGGTACTTCAAACACAAATGGGGGTACGACACTACCGCCATCAAAGCGTTAAGTGTCGGCCTTCCCACTATTATGTTGTATGACGAATCTGCATCGACGATCATGTATCTCAGAGTTACAGTTTTCGCCGACTTTCCTTCACCGAAAGTTGTTCTTAGGTCCATGTAGCCGCGGACCTCAACCTGCTCACCAGAAAATCCCACCAAAGTTCCAGGATAGCTCTTTAATGCTTCCACCGGTAAATTTAAGCCTTCGAAGCATGACCGATTACATAACGTTAGGTGAGCTACCTCCATCCACTAACACCCGAGCTATTGAATAACCGTGGTGTGGACGGAGATTACAATTGGGTCGTCGAGTGGGGTCGCACTCCTTCAAAATCCTGCGCATCAAAAAGAAATTGTGGGGTACTCCGCATCGATTCTGAAGATAAGTGGTTTCCGCGAGGAAACCGATAGAATAGATCTTGCATATCTTCTTCGGGATGAGGATGTGGCTCCCCCTCCAGAGAATCCTCCAGATATCGTGTTGACTCTTCCCTTCTCAGCTGTTTCATGCTCGCCTCGCTTACCTCTTTCACCACGCTTGGCCTGTGCATTTGATTGCTTTGGGCGCCGCGGCTTCGTGGGGCAGCTTCTTCGTCTTCCCTTCATCGCCGCTTTGCGACTTGACGTACTTTTTAAGTTGGCCGCGCTGAATGAGTTGCTCGATCTGCTGTTTAAGGGTCCAGCAATTGTCTGTGTCATGTCCCTCCGTCCGGTGGTACCTGCAATAAGAACCTGTACTCTTACCCATTACGCCAACGAAGGGTGACGGTCGGCGTATTGACCCATCATGAAGTCCTTCGTCTAGAATCACCGACGGTCTTGCCTTCAGAGGTGTGAAGGCCAATTCTGCATTCGGAGGACGGGTGCGCCGCCCCTTTGATTTTGCATTGACGTTCTGCCACGCGTCGGTCGTAGGGTGCATGCCGCGCGGTGGGAGCGTCTTGGTGAGATCACACGCCGCGGCGGTGCCCGCGCATGTCTTTTCATCCTTCCCGTGGGCAATGTCATCCGCGTCAATGTGTTTTTCCGCTCGGGCTCTAATCTCATCCATAGTCCGCGGCTTCCATAAAGAAAGGGCTTCACTGAAGGTTCCATTGCGAATACCCTTCATAAATGCTTTCACAAAAAATCTCTCGTCAGGATCATCCACTAAGACCGTTGACTTGTTGAAACGCTCCAGGTAGGCTTTCAGAGACTCCCCCGGCTCTTGGCGTACATCGAACATATCCTCGGCTAGCATTCGCTTCTTTTTATTTGCCGAGAATTGTTGTATGAAACGGTAGCTAGGTCTTCAAAGCTCGCTATCGAGCGCTCCGTAGCCCTCAACCATTTCGGGGCTACATCACGGCTAAGGTTCCGCCGAACATTTTGCGGTAATTGCGTCGATCCTCCGTGATCATCATTTGCGTTTGGAACGCATCGACATGGCTAAGGATCTCTCGGTGCCGTAAATGCGTGGCAATGGGCGGTTCCACTGAGCGTGGGGAAGTTGAGCGACTGGATAGCGCAGAGAACGGTGG
This sequence comes from Oxytropis ochrocephala, assembly GCA_020916435.1. Taxonomy (NCBI): domain Eukaryota; kingdom Viridiplantae; phylum Streptophyta; class Magnoliopsida; order Fabales; family Fabaceae; genus Oxytropis; species Oxytropis ochrocephala. Next base: position 46,154,692 of record CM037095.1, on the reverse strand, counting down.
CGCTTCAGCGTGTTCTCGTGGCATCGATTACAGGGCGAAGTGTCTCATCTCGTAAGTGGGCTTGCAATTGCACTTCCTCGCCTCCAAAGCTCGAGCACGTATAGCTTGCTTTCTTCATTCGCGGGCTTGGTCTGCGTTTTGGGCTTGCGGTGTTTGAACACCGCAAGCGGTACCGCCAATCTCGGGATCCCGGTGCTAGACGAAGCACGCCATTGTTCACATTTCTCGTGGTCACCATAATCTTCGCGACAATGAATCGGTTTAGAATTTGGTAGTGGGGCGTAGGAAAAGTTTTATCGGGCCCCACGGTGGCGCCAATGTTCTCAACTATTTCGTGGATAAGATAATTAAGAACACAAAGAACAATCTCGCGTGAATAGGAAAATTGTTCAACCCTTCATTAGCCTCTCTGGGCGAAATATATAGTGTTACAAGCATTCATGGCCAATAATTGATGACAGTTACATAATTAAGAGATCAGTTACATAATAAAAGTGACAGTTACGGGTGGACGCCTAGGCTAAGGATGAGGGGGCGACGGCTGAGACCGGCGCCGAGCATAAGTGGCTCCCCAGGATCCTAGTCCCTCGGCGCTGTGCTATCGATGTCGCGGTGTTGCAGTTAGGCTCGGCGCGGTCGTGAACAATGATTAAAAAAAATTAACAACAATAGATAAACAAGTGAATAGTGAACTAAGTGAAGAGAGAATACACCGACAACTGAAGGAGAAATTAGAATAAACTTTGACTAACAATAATGCGATGGTGATTGGGCATAAGTCTGAATATCAATCAACAACGCGCAGTATATTAGGAAGACTCTCGATACATTACCCGAAGTTATGAAATATATGAGCTTGTGTTGGATAACTAAATGTCGTTTTCTTTTGACAAGTTGGATAACTGAATGATATTGCTGGGAGCAAATATAATAATATTGATATGTATGTCAAAGTATTTCATCATATTTTGGTGGGGGCAATTGCCCTCATAAGCTTGTATATGCATCCGCCATTGGGGTGCATGGATGTGCCGTATATGAGGCGTTGGATCCGACCATTGCAATCTAGACCGTTGAAATGCGCTCTTTCTTGAACGGTGGCAATTTCGCTGTTTCCAATGTTGGATTGGGCCTGACTCAAGTCTTGTGAGGGGCTTTTACTTTCCTCACTCCCCATCCTACCCAATCACACCCCTTAACAAATTTATTCAAAAAATAACCTCGCGTGGAACGCTTGGGGAGGATGTGTTTAATGACGGTTCGAATGACCTTATTCGAATACGTTCGGACACATGCATACGAACACAATAAAATTGGTGAATGTGGTGTGATGGTTAATTATTGTTGCCTCGGTTAACAGCATACGAACAAAATAAAATAGGGTGTTCGAATGTGTCTATGCGAACCTGTTCGATTGGTGCTATTCGAACATGTTAAATTACACACAAGAGGGTGTGTGTGCCAATATTTAACACACTCGAATGAGACTGTTCGAACATGTGAAATTTTTTGAAAAAAAAAAGACGTTTTAGCCATTTCATTAATGGCCTTTTGGTCTTTTCACACTCTTATGTGGTGTGTTTTGAGTAGGAGGGGGAGTGGGAAAAGCAAAACCCCTTGTGAGGTTAGGCCCAATCTAAAATATCTCTTAAGTTGTTCAATTGTAACGAGTTTGTTCTTTAAGTTATTTAGTTGTTATAATTAAATAAATTAAAGGACATAAGTGATACAAAAAATACTTAAAAGACTAATTTATTACAGTTAAATAACTTAAAGAACGTCTAGCATATAAAATATAATTATTTGTTTGTATATTATGTTTAGTATAGCTAACAATTTAATATAATAACAATCTTTACTTTTAAGTTTCAAATATACAATTTCTCGTTGGTCAAAATATATATATATATATATATATATATATATATATATATATATATATATTCTCAGTACAAAATTTAATATAATATAATTATTTATTTTGAGTCTGTTTGAATTGAGTTTTAAAAATTGTTTTCTAGTTTTTAAAATTTAACAAAGAACAAATTTGTTCTTTAAAAAATTTTGAAAACTAAAAACCTTTTTGAGAACACAATCAAACACGCTCAATAGTGTAAAAAAACATGTTCGATGTAATTTATTTTATATTTAAAAAAAATTTGACACATTAAAAAAAGTATTAAAAACATATTCAAAAACAGCGAAGCTATACTTTACGAAAATGTAGGCAATAAATTGAAAGAATAAAACCATCAAAGGACAGAATATTATTTTTATGATCAAAATCAGATAAACCATCATGCAGCTATAACTGATTTAGTTCAATTCATGCTATGAATGTTTCGTAAAAATAAGCTTTTGTCATTCAAAAAATGAAAAAAAAATGTACATAGAGACAATAATAGTGCTAACTTTTGTTTTTGGTGAGGATAATATGTGCTAACTAAGCCAACTCATCATCATCAATGAATTGATCAAACCTATGCAACCAAGACAAAACAGTCATTAACAAACAAAATTAACCAACAATAAACATTCTCATTTCCATCTTCATCATCATCTTCTTTATCTTTCAATTAGAAGAAAATAGAAATGAAAAAAACTCTTTAAAACAAAAAACTCTTAAAAAATATTTAACAACAAACACAAGAGACACCGATTGCATGCAACCGCAACCACCCTATGGGTCTCTACACCCGCCGTCACGATTCCTCACGTGCTCCTTTCCCTCCAACAATTTCCGTTCCTCCTCCTTTGCTTTCCCCAGTGGGACCCACCTCCAACAAAAAATCTTCCAATTCTTTACCTCCAATTTCCCCTCCCCCAAACGCCGCTTATCATTCCCGTAACGAATCCTCACCTTTAACTTCCTTCCCTCCAATTTCCCCACCTCCAATTTCCCACGCTCGCCGTGATTCTTACCCTGGTCCCTTTCCTACTCTTCTTCCTTCACCTTCAAATTCCGAACAATCTCTCTTCCACACTCGCAATGAATCATGCCCTCATTCTTTCCCTTTTCCCTCATCGCCACGTCATCATCAATCAGATCCATCGCTCCTTCCTTCAACATCATCTCCTCCAAAACGGTTACCGATTCGTAACCGTAATTCCGTTACAGATTTGTTATGGCCGTTTGGTGAAATCGAAGGTAACGGCGTTGACGATGACGATTTACGAGAAACTGCTTACGAGGTGTTTTTCACGGCGTGCCGATCATCGCCGGGATTTGGTGGTCGGAGTGCGTTGACGTTTCATTCTAGACATGAGAATGGGAATAACAATAACAATAACAATGGTGGAGGGATGAGTCAGGTTCCGGTTTCATTGACTAGTAGGGTGAAGAGAGCGCTTGGGTTGAAGATGTTGAGGAGTAGTTTTTCTCAGAGGATGGTATCGAGAGGGGGATGGAGTTCGATGCCGTCGTCGCCGGTGGCGGGAGATAGTAGTAGTCCGAGGTCTAGGGTTGGGTTGCCACGTCGGACGATGACTATGGCGGAGGTGATGAGGTTGCAGATGGGGGTTTCGGAATTGAGTGATAGCCGGCTTAGGAAAACACTCATGAGGACACTTGTTGGTCAAGTAAGTTAAACTTGCATGGGGGGGATATTATTATTCTTCCTTCTTTCTTTCTTGTACAATGAAACTAAAATAATGGATTTGGTTTTGGATTTAATTTAGAGCTTAATAATTGAATCAAGAATTGTCATGTTATTAAAAATATTGAAATTGAGTCTTCTTCCAACTATATTGAAAGACATTATTGATTTTTAGTGTAAATTAAAATTTCTTTATTATAGAGTAATGATTTATACACTATCATAAAATGTTGGCTTAAATATCATTTACCCCCATGTAAATATCACCATAATCCATTTACCCCCTGTAAAATAAAAAGTTTTAAAATGCCCCTTGCAAATATAAATTGTTTACTGCTTCTACCTCACAAGTGAACCAGTAAACGCATTATATTTTGCGAGAATAACAAATAAACAGTTTATACCCATTATACACTTAACACTCACAATATAATCTAACAAAGAGGGTAGCAGTAAATGCTTTATATTTGCAAGGGGCATTTTAAAACTTTTTATTTTACAGGGGGTAAATGGATTATGGTGATATTTGCAGGGGGTAAATGATATTTAAGCTTAAAATGTTTTATCAGTTAATCATTTAATCAGACATCATTCCAAAGGTTTTTGACTCTTTTGTCAAAAAAAATTCCTAAGGTTTGACTCTAGTCTATCCCAACTGCTAAAAGTCGTGTATATAGTATACTATGGTTTTTGATTGGTTGCCTGTGTATAAAAAATTAACACTAATAAGTGTATATGTAATGCGTCAAAAAAAAAGTGTATATGTATTAAAGTAGAATAGAATTTAGTTGACATGCATTGTCAGTGTAAACTCTCTTTACACAATCAACCAACTAAAAATCATGATATTTGTGACTTTCAAGATGATTAGGATAAAACTCGTGTTTTTCTAATGTGCCAATTTATGATTGGATACGGCGTGAAATTTTGTTGACATTAAGAGTATATACTTATTAAATCCATCTTTAAAGTGACTGCATAATAATGAGTTTTACTATAGGTTAGTGTAAAGGGTTTAATTGGTATACACTATCGTTGTAAACTTTTTACATCATCAACCAATAAAAATTCGTGGTATGCATGACTTTAGTTGAAATAAAGTCAAATGTTTTTTATGACGTGTCATTTTGTGATTGGCGTACGTTGTCCAAGATTTTATACACCGATGATGTATATAAATTAACTCATAGTGTAAAACTAGTTCAAGAATGTCCCTTTTGCTAGTGTTAAAAGTTTGTCTTTGCTCACAAATGATGGAAAAATGGTGTAGGAAAAAGTAATGTAACAAGTGAAAAAATGGGAGGTGAGGAAATGGAAGATGTGAATGAAAATCAATAATCAATATTACATGTGTAGCTTTTACTCGGACATTCGGACAATAATTGCACATTTCTTTTTTACCTTTGAATCACTGTGTTTGAAAATGTACGTTTTGATGCATTGTTTACTAAATTTTAATTTTCTCCTTGGCCTCTTTCTGGTGAAGTCCACAATGTTGTTTTTGGCCTTTCAGGTTGTGGTTTTAAGTTAAGTAGTGTTGCTTGCAAAATCGTCTCTGGCAAAATCGTTAATTCCTAGTTCCTAGTGTGATAACAAACATGGGGTGAAATGGCTATATGAGTTCCCTCTTATTGTTTCAGGTTTTAAGTTGAAAATGTTGTGAATTGTGATTCTAGATATAGAAAACTTTGCCTTTTGTGCTGTTGACTGATAATGATTTGGCAGATTCTTACGCTTACATATCAGTGCTCTAATCAAGTATTCAGCCATCACTTTCATTGTGTAAATATGGAAACTAATGCAATCGGATTCTTTGGTCCAATTGCTGTTTTATTTATGTATTCCTAATTTATTTACTGGGTCAGTCTGGTTTGTTGTTTGCGCCTAGTTTTGGTGTAGCATCTATATTTCGATTCAGAATCTATATTATAAGGTTTTTGTGACATAAAATGTGTCAACTCTTGCTATAGTACTTTTGGTCTAATTTGAAAACATTCTTGAATTGCAGCTTGGCAGGCAAGCAGAAACTATCATCCTTCCTTTGGAACTCCTTCGCCACCTTAAACCTTCAGAATTCAGCAACCCTCATGAGTACCATTTATGGCAAAAAAGGCAGCTTAAGATACTTGAAGCAGGGATCCTCTTACACCCATCAATTCCAGTAGAAAAAACCAACACATTCGCCATGAACATCAAGGAAACTATACAAAGTGGAGAACTCAAACCAATAGACACAAGCAAAATCTCAGAAACCATGAGAACCTTTAGCAATTCAGTGATTTCCTTATCAATGAGAAATCCTGATGATATTCCCACTAATATATGCCATTGGGCTAATGGCTATCCTGTCAATGTTCACCTCTATACTTCCCTTCTTCAATCGATTTTCGATCTAGAGGATGACACATTAGTCCTTGATGAAGTTGATGAGTTACTTGAACTAATGAAGAAAACATGGTCAACACTTGGGATTAATAGACCAATTCACAATTTGTGCTTCACATGGGTTCTGTTTCAACAGTATGTAGCAACTGAAATGATAGAACCTGACCTTCTTTATGCCTCACATGCTATGTTGAATGAAGTGGCAAAGGATGCTAAGAAAGAAAAGGAGCCTTTGTATGTTAAGATGTTGACATCTGTCCTCAGTTCATTGCAAGGTTGGGGTGATAAGAGATTGTTTAACTACCATGAATTTTTCCCTGGTGAGACTGTTAGAACAATTGAAAACCTTCTTCCTGTGGTTTTGTTAGCTTCTAAGATTTTAGGAGATGTTGCAATATATGATGGAGATGTTGCAACTAAAGCAGAATCTGCTGTTGATCGCGTTGATGATTATATCCGTTCATCCTTGAAAAATGTGTTTGAAAAGGTAAGTCATAGCTAAGAACCAACCCCTACAGATTAAAATG